>CM053760.1:56914558-56930640 GCA_028658305.1 Pachyuromys duprasi
GAGATGGTTTCTACAATCAAGGACCATGTGTGGATGTGGCCTGGAACCCCCGCTCAGATGGGGCCCATGATAGCTTGGTGTTGGACTGAAGACCCTAGTGAGGGAAACAGGGACTGTTTCAGTCATGAACTTGATGGCTGACTCTTTGACCCTCCCCCATACAAGCCGGGGAGTGACAGACTAGCTAGATCCCAGGGGAGGACATTGCAGCCAGCCCTGAGGAGACAGGATGAGCTGGGGTTGGATGGAAGGGGAGGAGGTCCTCCCCTGTTGGTGGACTTGGAGGGGATGGGGAGGAGGGAGTGGGAGGGTGGGAGGGAATGAGGGAGGGGGCTATGCCTGGGATGCAAAGTACCTAACCTGTGATTGATATAAAAATAAATAAATTTTAAAAAAAGTAGGAAAAAAATGCTAAGCTGAAGTATAGACAGAATAAATACAACCTGGAAATACTTTCAAAGGCAAAACAAACCAAAACAAACAAACCCAACCAACCAACAACAAAACCAAAACAATAAAAGCCCACAAACCAAAAAACAAGAAACTCCAGCAACGGTGTACATAGGTTTCATATAGCCCAGTGTGGGCCTGAACTCTGCTATGTAGGTGAGAATGAGCTTGAACTTCTGATCCTCCTGCCTTCACTTCTTGAGTACTGAGATTATAACTAAGTGACATTGTGCCCTTCTACCCTTCTTAAATGTTGTGCTGGTGAACAAAACCAGGATGCTGTGCATGTCTGGCAAAATTGAGCTCCAGGTCCAGATCTGCATCTAATCCGTTCCAATTAGCTCCTGCTATCATCTGATCTAGAGAGAAAATGAGTATATTCTTTTCATCCCCTAATTTAGCTGCTGAATGTGATTTTCTTAAAGTATCTTTACCATACCTACTTAATTTTAGCTTATTTTTTCAAAATCATTAACAAATAGGATGAAATTTAACAACTATAATAGAAGAAAACATTGGTTTGAGACCCTCGTCACATTTAGTGGTAATTAATAATTGATCTCTCACCATGTGTAAGCAATCATTTTCAGCACACAGGCATTGCCTCCAGTTGTCTGTGGGTTACCACAGAAAGGGCAGCACAAGGATTCTTCCTTGCAAAGTGCCACGGGCTATGCATGAGCTCAAGTGCATGAATTCAGAATAAATATTCATGTGTATAAAGCAAGAATTATTTAACAAAGCAATCAGTTTCTTTTAAATACTTTACTTTTGTCTTGCAATAGAAAAAGGTAGTTTTCACCAAGATGTATAATTTGCTCAGTGTTTCACAGTAAAATCCTTAATTGGCTGCTTAAAAGAGAATCTAATGTCTTCTCTAGTAAGTCATGATTTACACAGGTCTTAAAAGCATTATTTCCAGACTTAAAGTGAGGAAAAAAAGACTTTCCCTTTTAAACTGAAGGGAAAATACCTCTAATAACGCTAAGAACTTACCTGGGCTGAGTGCTATCACCTAGGGTGGAGTGTGAGCTCATCTGGAGTGTGGTGGCTGAATCTGAGCCTCAGCACCCAGAGAAGAAAACTCAATGAACCCCACACTCACTAATCTGATGGTACTTGGGTGAGCTTTTGGGAGCTCTAACTCAGTCAGGTGGAAAGAGGGAAAAAGACCGGAGGGATGGGGTTTCCCACTGATAAGCCAGTGCTGGGTTGCAAGAGGCTCTGGTTTGATAATAGATCCAGGGTTATTCTTGCAGGGTTTAAGATGCCTTTATAGAAAAGAAGGGCGCTGTGGGGTACATTAGTTTCTAAGTAAGAAATGATACAAAAATGAGGATCAAAATGGAACTGAGTTATGCCCAAAGGGCTGAAATGAGTGTCACAATGTTATTTAGGCATGTTTATAGCAGTGTAACAAGTGGCAGCCAATTCATCATTAAGAAGTGTTTTCTGAAAACCACTACAAGCTGCAGTTCACCACTCAGGCTCATGTTTCCTGTTAGTTTTGCTAGTTTCGGAAGTGGTCCTTATGTACAATCACTCTACCATCTTTTAATGGCAGGACCATCCTAGGTTTGGATTCTATCTACTCCCAGGCCCTGTGCAGTTAAACACACACACACACACACACACACACACACACACACACACACACACACACACACACACGAGAGAGAGAGAGAGAGAGAGAGAGAGAGAGAGAGAGAGAGAGAGAATTGTTCCTGTATCTATAGGAAAGAGTAGGATGCAGGAGAAACGATGGGCACAGAGATGGTGCCAGCCAGTGGGGTTGTGCCAGTAGTGAAGACACATGCTCCACAGAAGAGATAATTCTAAACTGATGCCTCAGAAGCTTTGACATCAGTTGGGCTACCCTCTCACTCTTCTACAATTTCACAGCAGTCTAAGGAAGTATGTCCTCAGATTTGCTGATGCACCAGGGACCACCACACATACAGAAGTAATATGAACAGTTATCTCGGAAATACCCAAGGAAACCAATGTCCTAAGAAATGGAATTTATCTAACACGGAGAGGTCCATAAAGATCATGGTGGCTAAATATAAAACTGCTATCTTTACAGTAAAGGTCTTCTAAAATGACAAATGAAAAACTGAGTATTATACAACCCTAATATTCTGCAAAATGAATGAAGTATAGAAACTCTAGATGGCCATTTGTACCTCCTACTTTATGTATCTAGGTTAGTTTCTCCATAAGCTGACTGATTACACTTATTAAAGTCTACCTTTTTGAATTCTGAAAATAAGAAAGTGCAGGACAGAGCATTCTGGGGGCTCCTGCAGGGCCAGATGGGCACAGTGCACCATGTAGGTTGCTCTAGGGCTGGGCTCTGGAAGTACAGACTGTGATAGTCTATTGCTGCAGGGTGATTTCTGCTCCATTCATATTTGGGGGACATTCTTAGAGTAAGCAAAAAATCTCTCCAGATCAACTATTTCTTTATTGTTTCAGTCAGCTAATGGTAGGGGTTGTGTCTCACTTTATCTGGGCCTTAGCTTAACCTGACCCACATTCTAGGCTCCCTTTGATGTTCTTCCTTATTTTGTCACCTTTGGTGGTTTGAATAAGAATGACTCCTATAGGCTCATATATTTGAATGCTTAAGTCACTAGGCAATAGAATTGTTTGAAAGGATTAGAAGGATTGGGAGGTGTGGTCTTGCTGGAGGATGTGTGTTCTGGGGGTAAGCTTTGAGGTCTCAGAAGCCAGGGTCAGTCTCTTTCTCTTCCTGCTGCCTGCAGACCAGGATGTAGAACTCTCAGCTACTACTTCAGCACCATGTCTGCCTGCATACTCTCATGCCATGATGATAATGCACTAACCCTCTGAAACTGAAAGCAAGCCCTAAGGAAATGCTTTCTTTTATAGAGTAGCCTTAGTCATGGTGTCTCTTCACAGCAATAGATAGTGACTAAGACAGCATGCAAATCATCATAGTCTGAATAATCTACTTATTTACCAAAAATCTGTTTTCTTATGTCCTCCAGTTTCTCCTCTACACTATTACAATCAACTCCTTCTGATGTCTTTATTTTTAGCATGAAATTCTTTTATCCTGCTGCCCAACGGATCTTACCTCATCCTCAGATCTGGTTGTCATTAGACAATTTGAAACCACAAAAAGTTGGCGTGGCTACTTGTTACCTGAGAACAAACTCCAGGTTCCATAGCAGAGACTAGCCCTGGTATATGTGGCCCTTTCCAGTCTCCGACTTGTTGTCTATTATCTAAGCTGAAATATTGTGCTTGTAGTTACGTAAGCTTATGCTGCTGCTGCTGTTGCATGCCACTTATCTGATGCCAGTGACTGGGAGTGTAGAATCATCTACACTCTACATATGCTTCTATCAAACAGGCTGCAAAAATATTCCTGTTTGTGCCCCACACTAGTCTATAGAGCTCCTGACTGAACTTGGGTTGTCAAGCCCAAAGCTCTTACCTTCCTAGGGCCCAGGTTCAGTTTTGGGCAAAGAGAGGATCAGAGGTTTTCTGGAAGCACTGAGTTGAATGAACCTAAGAATGGGGCCTGTTCGGATGTCTTGGTGGTGGTAAAAGGATTGTGTATAGTGGTGGCTGAGCAGTGAAGGGAATACGGAGAAGCCTTGTTCAGAGAAGATCATAACTAGGATACCTTAAAGGAAGAGAAGGGATCCAGAATACGGGTGAAAAGGGATGTGTTAGACAAAGTAACACTTGAAAAAAGTCCTGAGAACCAAAGGACATAGTACACTCAAATGACAAGTGGCTGCCTTGGGCTGGATACCTTTACTCCAAGCACGGGGCTGAGGGTGGGGGGAGGAGCAATTAAAATTCACAGGCAGGTGAATTTTTGTGAGTTCTGGGCTAGCCACAGTTATTCAGTGAGACTCGGAAGGGACAGAGAGGGAGGGAAGGAAAGAGGGAGGGAGAAGAAAAAGAAGAGGAGGAGGAGGAGGAGGAAAGAGAGAGTCCATCTAGGGTATGTATGTGAATGAAACTTGCTGGCTGGTACTGGGATGACACCTAGAATGGTAACAAGGCCAATGCTATTGAAATAAGACCTATACCTAGACTACTTCAGTATTACAGTTACTTTAGATATCAAAATTTGAAGATTATTTTAAAATTTTTCACTACTTTTTTTTTCTTCATTTTGTTTTGGAGACAAAGATGTATGTAATCCAAGCTGGCTTTAAACTTGTTGTATAGGCCAGACTGGCCTTGAATGCATCATCCTGCCTCCTTAGTGTTAGGATTACAGTTGTGGACTACCCACCATATCCAGGCTCTACAATACTGTCTAGATCAGTTACCAAGCAACACTTATCTGTTTGGATTTTTATGGGTTATCTTCTCTAGTGTTCAGTTTTGATTGGTTCAGGAAAAATAGTACCTCAGGAAGTTGTCAAAAATAAATGTGCTAACAGACATAAAGAACAGAAACAGTGCCACACAGAAGTGATCAATGGATCCTCTCAGTGACTGCCATGACAGTATTGTGCCTTGAGAAAGGATGGAAGAGGCTATTGGAAAGGCAGGCATAATTTTTTTTAGAGGAGAAAAAGAGCTATTTTTGAATTATATAGGTATTGTAAAGGCTGACATATTTCATTCCAAGAAAGTTTTATTTTCATGGAACATAATGCTAGCAGGGTTCTCAGGTTTTAGGTATTTGATAGCTGGAGAAAGTGACCACCAATTCCTGTGGAAAACACATCTGGTGTGAGGCACAGACTACACTCCGAGTGCACATCAGCATACAGTTGCTTATGCTGAAGCTCATTTTCAATTTTGTATTAGGCATAGCCTAGGTTTTTCTGTTTACTTCTATAGATTTGGAAAACTCGGTGTTTTGGCTCCTAAGTGACTTCCAGATGGAAATTTAAAAATAAAAGGTTCCTTAAGAGGCTGTCTAGTCCAAGCATTTATGTTTGCCATCAAGAAAACTAAATCCTAAGGGACAAATAACTCCAAGGTTACTCTAAGGCTGTTACCTTAGAGTTCTACACAGCCTGTTCCCAGCTATGCCCTCTAGTGTGAACTTCTGCTTAGCCTCAGTCCATTTATTTTCTTGAGACAGAGCATCTTCTAAACTGTGAGGAACACTCTGAGTACTTACTTCCCTATCTCCTGTGTTCCATCAATATTAAGTACTTAGTTCTAGGTATTTATGGAAGCTCCCACCAGGAGGTTTAGTGTTTATGTCCCCATTTCCTCCAGATCCAATGTCCTCAGGTAAAAGCATGTGCTCAGTGGGTATGAGCTCACTGGTACAACCCATGTGCTGCTCTCAAGTTGACAGCACAAGTGTGTTTTCTCAGCAGGTTTCTAAAATACGAATTATTTATTTGGGAGAGGTTTGGTGCACCTGTTCACAGACTGGTGTTGTGCAAAGCCTGCCCTCCAGAGGACCTGGCAGCTCCATTCCTAGAGAAGGGCACATCTAGAACCAGGTCTGTTTCAGGAGTTAACTGAAAGGCCATCCAGCCCAGAGCCTAGCCAGTCAGTCCCCTAAGGGCATAATGCTGACAATGTCTGAAATAATGAAAAGTGAAGAATAGCTTGGTAAATAATCAGAACACTTGGGAAATAACTGTAAATAAGCAATCCATTAAAAAATTAGTTGTTTTTATCGGATTCTTGTTCTTAGAAGTATGGTTCAACCTTAGAGGATTCAGTTAACTATTCAGTAAGACACCAAGTCTCAGAAAAACCCGGGAGGCTCTACAGAAATGGTGGGTCGGAAGAATATCAAAGACGCAGAAACTGTGAAGGTGGAGGATCTGAGGGCTTCCCTCCCCCCTTTTTTCTTTTTCTCTTTCTTTTCTTTTTTTGGAAGGGCTAGCGGAGATTGTGGGAGCAAGGTTTCTCTATGTAGCCCTGGCTGTCCTGGAACTTTCTCTGTACTTCAGGCTGACCTTGAACTCAAGAGATCTGCCTGCCTCTGCCTCCCAAGTGCTGGGATTAAAATCGTGCACCAACACCAGAACCACTGGCAAGTTAGTATAGGTGACTTATACACAAGTAGGGGAATGGGCCAGGCATGGAAAAAATGGGCTGGGTTAAAAACGTAAGCTTTATTGCATGAAAGTGAGGTACACACACGGTACCTCATTAACATGTATAATTTTGTGTGTTTATGTGTAACTTAAAATACATTTAAGCTTTACATTTTTTGAATTAATACTCCTGTCCTCTTCTTGTTAGACATCTGAGACGCTAGGATTTAGAGGGAAGATATTAGTTCTGTGTGGCAGGATAAACTAACAGTTTAGTTTTTAAAGGCTTAGCAACTCCTTTTATCTTTAACATTCCTTGTATCAGAATCCTAATCAGAATGCACCTGCTACTTGGAACCCAAGTCGCGAATTAAAACACCCTTGAAAATGAAAGGGGTTCCTAGAGCAAGCCTTCAGCTTTGTGGCCTTGTGGTTTGGAACTACTTCTTCCACTTTTGTATTCTCAAGGCAAGTGTGCCACATGCTTGCTTGTAACTTCTCAGTTGAAGCTTTACGTTCATCGTTTCGTTTCGCAGAAACAAACACTGACCAATGGTCCTAAAACACCTACTTTGGTGTCAGTTCGGGGAAGAAGTCCCACGACTTGAAGGGCAAGCACTTGGCTCCTCCCCTCCCTGGCTCTGAGGGTCACACCTGGGGGTCGGCAGTTGCACGTGTGCATCAAGGCACAGGAACCTGTCACTACCCCAGGCTGTGGGCACCTGCCCCGCGACCCCTGGAGACAGAGTTGGGCACCCAATTCCCGGCCTTCCCCCCGGGTCACCTGTAATTGTAGGCGCTGAAATGCTTGCTCTCTCTCAGCATCGCCCGGTACAGATCTAAAACTTGTGCGCGGCTGGAGGCTGCCATGTTGGAAACAAACAAACAAAAACTAGCAACAAAACCAAACAGGTCCTTCTTCGTAGAGGTCCGAAGTTTAACTGGACCCAAATGTCAAACGATGCAAACAGCACGCAGGAAAGCAGAAGCTCGGCCTGGCTCGCGGCCTGGGGAGCGTCCCGCGCACGAGGAGGAGGAAGCGCAGGCAGGGCGGCGGGCAGCTAAGGGGAGGCGCTCGCGTCCTGGAGGCTCCGTGTTCCTCACAGGCTGCCTCAGCGGCAGGAGGTCAGGCCGTCCTGCCCCAGGCACGCTCCTCGGCTGGACGGTCACGGGCCCGAACACCGTGGCTCCCAGCCTCAGCAGCCTGCACGCTTCGGAACCGCCTGGGGGCGTGGCCGAGGCCTGACACCACGCCCCCTACACCTGCCCAGGCCCGGTTGCCCGGGTTACGAAGCGCCCCTTCGCCACGCCCCTGCCCGGTGCGGCTGTCTTCGGCGCTGCCTGATCCGCTGTGCGCCACTGTGAGAGTGACTTTGCTTTGGCAAAACCTGGTTGGCAGTCAGAGTTTAGAATTAATATCTTGGCTCGTGGTTGAAGCGCCAGAGGTGAGGCGATGACTAGCTGGCGACTTCCTGGAGCACGGGCTTTTCCCTGGGCGAGCGCAGGGACCTCAGGCCCGGGCCTTTTCCTGTCAAGATGGCGGCGCCCAGCACTCACGGCGTCTGGGTAGCAGGAGGTTAAGCTCAGTAACTTCAGAGCGATGCTGTGCCCGCGCTGCTGACTTCGAAAAGCCCGGTGAACGCTGGGTGAGTGCTGGTCTTACTGCAGCGTAGGGGTGACAGATCGCCGGTTGTTGTGCACTTTGCGTTTGGCTGTGACTTCCTATTTCCGGGATCTTCATCGAGCTAGAATGTTTTTGTTTGTTTTCTTTGCTTTGCTTTATTTTATTTTACTTTTTGAGACAGGGTCCAGACTGCGGTTGAGCTCATGGTCGCAGTTTGGGATTACAGGCTTGGGACACCATGCACCGATTCTTTTATTAACCTTTAAAAGCACAGTTTTGAGGCGCGTAAAAAAAAATAAAGTCTGTCACTATTAATTAGGGAACCCTTAGGACTTTAGGGACTTCCGAGGCATCATTTCATACCCAAGGCAAAAGAGGGTTTTTCACAGAATTCAGCTTTTATGGACCATCTTGCCAAAATAGTTACGTTTCTTGTTCTGGTCCTTGATTTTAGGACTGGGCGAAGAGAAGAATCAGCTAATCCTCCTTACCGAGTTTTGAAAGCATCAGTGTGAATTTTGGAATCTTGTTTATATAATGACATTGCAACGAGCCATACCTTTCGTATTCCCTGCCCCCAAACATAGCAAAGAGTAATTTTAATGATAAGACTGAGATTATAGTAGATATATTAGTATCTGTTTTGTTGTATCTAATTTTGAAAGGATGTGTACTCTACGTGAAGCAACTTTTATTTTTAGAAACATAAATGCAGGACATAATTTCTTTAGTGTGTTTGCAATCTGTTGTCCCTGAATCTAAATATACCCATAGTGACCTTTAAAGATACTGACAAAACAGTGCTTTTATAAAAATACTCTTAAGCCCTTTATCGGATTTTGTCCTAATCAAAACAGGTTTTTAAGTTTTTAACTGAATTTTTTAATAAACAGGGACGGGACTTGTCCCACTATTGCTCCCTTGCTGTTCCGTCGGGCCATTGACTCAGGTTTAAGGAGACCCGTTAATATTTTGAAATTATCTTTGTAATTTCTTAAAGAGCTGATGATTGTAAAGTAGATTTTCACATTGTTACAGAGTAAGAGCAGAGCTGTTCTTTCTTGAGGTAATAAACTATTGATGGCCATTGATATAAAATATAGGACACTGGGAAAAACTATACATTGCAAGTTACAGATAGAGAAAATTACCATAATGAGAGAAAAAATGGTTAAATTGTTTTGACTTGTTGAAAAGAATGGGAAATATACTTTTTCTATATTTCACATTTATCTCAAAAGTGAAATTAGGATAATTGCTCTGTGCATTTTATGCCCAGTTACAAAGGTAATAGTTACTAATGTGTCCAGTAATGTATCTTAATGCTAATCTTTGTTCTTTTCAAATGCAGCTTACAGAAGATGCCAAGCTAAATATTTGGGTAGTAGATCTGTCACTTCAAGGAGTGGTTGAGATTAGGAAACTGATAGCTTCTTAGTCTTAAGTAAAGTTTGTTAGAGGCGTTGATATGAAGTGAGTACCACCAGTGGACACAACAGACTAATCTTTTGTAGACTTTAATCTCAGTAATTAAACTTTATTCCAGAGGTCCTAAAACCAATTCAATAACTAAGTTGGAAGCTATTGACTGCTTTATTAAGTTGTCACCTCCTTGATTATGTTGCCACCAATGACATCTTCAGTGCTGTTTCTATTTTCCGTAAATGCTTTCAGATTATACTGTTGTTAGCATTCTAGCACTTGTATTGTTTGGATTTGAATTTGTTGCCTGATTTTCGTGACATTTTGTTTTCTTTTTGTTTAAAATAATTACTGTAAGATAATGTTGTAGTTAATGCTGTTCCAAGCCCCCGCCCCTTTTCTCTCTCTCTTCTTCCTTTCATTTTCTTTTTTCTTTCTGTAGTGAGAATTTTGGAATTTTGGTTTTTTTGAAAACACAGACATGGTGGGTTGTTGATCTTTGTTGGTTGCTGTTGGGTGTGGTTTGTTACATAGTCATGCACAAAAAAGAAACAACAAGAAGAAATTGGATATCCTGATGGTGAAGATCAAGATCAAACTTGCTCCAAGGAGCTCAACACCCCTAAACAGCAGGAAGTAGTCCAATGATAAGGTCAACTCCTTTCTGACCCCTGACTTTATTCAGGTAACTCTTTCCTTTCTCAATAGCCTTTCCCCCTTCCTATGTAGTGTGAGGGTGGTAAAAGTGTGGAAAAAGGATGGAGAAGGATGGAAGAAAGAAGAAGCCACAAAGTAGCAAATGATGTCTATCTATACCTTTTCTTCCCCTTTACTTTCTCTTTTTCTTGCTTTTGTTTTTCTAAACAGGGTTTCTCTGTGTAGTCCTGGCTGTCTTGGAATTCACTCTGTAGACCAGGAGGGCCTCAAACTGAAGGATCCACCACCTTCTGCCTCCTGGTTGCTGGACTGAAAGGCGTGTGCCACCACTGCCCAGCACTCTTACAGTGGTTTCTCAGCTTGTTGGCTATCATTATTTTTAATGACAAAAACCAAACACCCCCCCACCAAACAAACAAATCAAAGAAACAAAATCCATCACTTTTCCCAAACCAAAGTTTTGTTTTGGTAATCTTCACTTCAGAAGTGATTTTTTTTCTTTGAATGCAACAACTGTACTGAGAGTGTAGGTAGAATTGGCCCAGAAGCTGAGACTGGACGTTACTGAAGTGTTTTGTCATTCTACTTTAGAACAAAGTTTTATTAGATATATATAAACAGTAAGAGAAAATTCTAAAAAAGCTAGAAATATTTACTGAAAGAAATTACAATGAAATACCATAGTGATATAAAAAAATCTACTGTAGAATTACCTTATGGAATTATTGTATTCTGTATTGATAGATCATGGACCTGCCCCTTTTAGATGCTGGTTACTATAAACACTCAAGCTTACAGCTTGAAGAAATCAAGTGACCTCCACCCCCAGCTTTTTCTTTGATATCAAGGGTTAAGGATCTATGCTGTTTTATGGCTTCATAGCCCCTAATTTATGGTTCTACCCAGAACCTGTCTCCCTGTTGTCGCTTAGCCTATCTTCAACTAAATCACATAACAAGATATCCTGAAATGATAGAAAAGCCATATAGTTTTTGTTTGTTCAGTATTTCTCTGAAGGTGCTTCTCTGGGCCTCCACATCATCCCGTCCATTATGACTCTTTCTTTTACTTTAAGCTATTCCTCCAGATGAACTGCCTCTGCATGTTTTAGAGGGAAACCTTTCTTTCCCTTTATGTCTGTGGTATGATGGCCAGCCCTTTTGAGTGCTCTCCCATTGTGGCCTGATGATGGCGTCCTTGCCCTTCTAATAAAACTCATTTCTGAAGGGTAATTTCAAGTTAGCTCCTTTTCCTGAGTCAGTTGCAACCATGTTGTTTTTTTTTTAAAGCATAGCTACATCTTTGTGATTTTTTTTTTTTCAGTTGCTTTTTGGTTTTGGTGTGTTTTTTTCCACCCCACAAAGTCTTGTTATGTAGTCTTGCTGGTTTGGATCTTAATATGTCAAATGTGTATAAAAGTGACATTTCTTCCTGAAGTAGTTGTTCCTCCGTCAGCTGATCTAGGCCTAGTCCTGGAAGCTTCTAGCCCCTATACAATCTAATCCAGGCCTAGAATGTTTTTAGCTTCCAAGATTTACTGCTGAATAAGCACCCTCACTAGTTCTTTTTGAATTCTGCCTGGCTGGTTCAACTCAGCTGTTCTGTTTTAAACAACTCTCCAAGCTGACTGATTCAAAGTGGCTTCTCTCACTTCTGACTGAATTGCTCTGCTTGGCCTCAGACTAACTCTAGAAATCAGTTCTAATCTTCTGGCTCCTTCTCATTCTCTGTCTTGTTCTGTCTTTAACCTGCCTGTCTGTGTTTAGTTTGTTCTCCCTCTAACCTGTCTCTGTAAAACTCTCCCTGGAATACTGCCTCTGAATTCCACAAACTGAACTGCCATGAACTCAATCCACTGCACTGCCTCTAAACTCCCTGACTCAACTGAACTAACCAAAGAGAACTGACTAGAACTCAGATGTGTGCATGCCTCTGTGTCCTGAGTGCTGGGATTAAAGGATTATACCACCATACCTGGACCTAAACTTCTGTTTACCTGAAACTTGTACCATACGTGGCTGGCCTTGAACTCAGAGATCTGCTTGCCTCTGTCCTGGAATTAAATGAATATCTGCATTCTAGCTGGATCACACAGACCTGGAAAGTCTCTGGATGTGATCTCTTGCTAGAAAATTAAAATTCTACAAACATCCTTTCCCTAAACATGCAAAGATCCTTCTGCCTGTGCCTCTGTGCTGAATTACAGGTGTGCACCATCACACCTAGCTCAACTTAGACTCTGACCTGAGTGAAGATGCCTCATAGAAGACAGTTGGAAAATGACTATGAGTGTGAGAAGTTTGACATTGTAATTCCTGTTTTAGGCATAGGAGCAGGATGGACACAATTTATGTAGACATCTTTCTGTGACTTGGAATAGCTGAGGGTGAGAAGTAGGGTTTTTCTGTCAGACTACAGAAGTGGTTTCCAGATTTATTTTACTGGTATTTCCTTTTTATGAACTAAGTCATTTTCTTCCCATGTGTACTATCAAGTAGAATGTGCCAATTGACCTAGTGGAATGGAATTCATTAATAACATACTGGTAGACTTGTACTCTGAGACTTCAAACTCTGTATTACAGGAGCACTCCAAGCTTTGTTCTTTATCTATGTATTTAATAGGAAGCTGTCTAGCCTACTTGTAATGAGTTAGGGCTGCAGGTCATGTTTTGGGGGATATATAGTTTGAATGCATTTGTAGGTAATGGTGATATGGATTAGAAAGCACAAAGGGATGGTCATGTGATGTTGGGTCTAAATGCAGGGGGAGGTCATGTCTATCCTTGATGCCTACACTACACCTAGGACTGCATTCCCTGGGCACCAGATATTGCCAGGGAATAGAAACCTTGAGCCCTGAGAATTAGGGTCTTTAAGATGGGGATAATGTTCGAGTTGGCTTGGGAAGATTCAGATTTGAGCTGAATTGAGAGCAGAGGATTTGGATATGTTGGTATGGAAGTTCCTTCTTAGATGAGAAAGCTTTCCTCTTTAGGAGAGTGGAAGACCGTCATGAGGCTAGAGAGCATCTAACTATAGCTTGGAGACTGGTAGGGATAAGGGATTCTTTCCAGAGCTGAGGGTAAGGGCATCCAGTGGGAAGACTCAAGGTGCTCTGAACCCTCATGAGATCTCAGTCTATTATTTCATGAACTGAGGGAATAGCTTTTACCTCTGAGGAGAAGCAAGCTGAGAGTAGATGATGTAGCCAGGATCAGACAGTTGGAAAATGGGCTGTAGTGGCTGTTGGTTGAGGATGGATCTGTCCAGCTCTACTGCTTGCTACCTTACTTCATATACATGGTCTCCTGTGCCAGCTTCAGGAATTTGAAATTGAATTGATTTCTCTCTCTTGTTTTGTTTTGTTTTTCCTTTTATTTTTTTGGACACAGGATACTTTTCTTTGTAGCGCTGGCTGTCCTGGAAATTGCTTGGTAAAGTGGACTGGCTTTGAACTCAGAGATCCATTTGCCTCTGTCTCCTGAGTGCAGGGACTAAAGGTGTGGCCTGATGTCTCTCTCTCTTGATTGTTTGCATTTATTATTTGTGTGTGTCTCTGTGTAGTCTTGTGTGCCATGCTACGCATAGATGGTTCTCACCTTCTCCAGGTAGGTCCCAAGCTTGATCTTAGGCTGTTCAGCTTGGCAGCAGGCTCTCTTACCAACTCTGATTTTTTTTCTTTTTTATAATGGTAAATTTTGGTCACATTTGAATTTCAGTTTGGCTGGATCCTCTCATACTTGTAAATCTAACTCCTCCATGAAGAAAATCCTATAAGTACTAACAGAAACTCTGAAGTGTTTTTATGCCTTGTTTCGTTTTGGCCCGTTACGGTATTATTTTACATTTCAAATAGAAAAGATTTGTTGCCTTCTTGTGTGGTGTGTGTGTGCGCGTGTGTATGCGTGCGTGCGTGAAGGAGAGAGAGGGACAGACAGACAGACCTTTCCTCTTGGGATTTTCAAAGACATGTTTTTGTAGAGCATCTTTTCAAATAAGGAAATCTGTCCTGTTCTCTTTAGTGATCAGGTTCACTGGCTGTGGGCAGCAATGATGAAATTGTCAGTCAGTTGTAGAGAATTTTTATTTTTAAACCAGTTAATTTCTCCTTTTGGAAGGAAACCATATTTCTTGACTAAAGTCACCACCAACATGGGAATTCCCTGACAGGGGTAATATTCTGTTACATCATCTCTTATTACTACTTATGAAGTATAACTATTACATTTTGGTGTTTCTTGTATTTGAGAACGATGCATTAATTAAGCTAGCTGTAATAAAAGTAAGAGCTATTAATTATTTCCCTTATTTTCTCTTATTTGAGCTTTGTGAGGCAGTTTATCAGCATCCCAATTTAGAAATTTTTCTAAAAATAAATTTGAAGCTGTGATTGGCTTTTTTGAGTGAGGACTAAGGGCTGTCACTTTTTGTTTGTGCCTACCAGTTAGTTGTTTTCAGGAAATACTTGAGATCTGCAGTGCTGACCTTGTTGATGTCAGGCACTGGAGAAATAGCCCAGGTCCTTAATGTACTTGACACTTAGTTCTCTGCATTATTTCTGCTACCATGGATCAAACCCCAAGACCTGGGTATTCAAGGCAAGTAAGTGCTCTACCATTGAGTTGAACCTTTAGCCTATGGTTTTGTGATATTACAGTAACTGATTTCCCAGTAGGATAAAATGTCTTTGAAATTATACTGGCGACTCTGATTAACCAGAAAGTCTATGCATAGAGTTCATGCTGTCTTTGCCATCACAATGAATACTTCTATCTGATTTAATATTTCATAACTTACTAACTAAAACATTTATTTGCTGAGCACAATGGAAGCAATTTAGTTTGGTAAACTTGTTATGTGTGTGTACTTGTTATCATGAATTAACTATTAACATTTAGGAGTAGTAAGAACATGCCTGCCTTTTGTGAAATGGATAACTGTAGTACTGGCAGACAATACGAAGAGTCAGCTTTAGTTAATGAGAATAACTTTATTGGGAAAATTATCTTCATAGTAATTCCTAGAGGAAAGTAAGTTAATTAGTGTTCTTGGAGAAAGTTCAGCATGTAGCAAGTACACTCTTCCTGAAGTTTTTGAGACAAAGATTCCCTGTGTCAGCTTTTTGTCCCTGAAACAGTATACATGCGACAATCTAATGATAGAGAGGAAAGATTTATTTTGCCTCCTGACTTTGCTTCAAGTCTGAGGAGGCATATCATACTGTGAGTGTCTTAGTTAGGACTACTACTGCTGTGTTAAAACACTATGACCAAAGCAACTTGGGGGAGGAAAGAGTTTATTTTTGGTTCATGCTTCTACATCACTGTTTATCATTGAAGGAAACCAGGGAAGAAAGTCAGGACAGGAACCTGGAGTGAGGAGCTGAAGCACAGGAGTGTTGATCACTGGCTTGCTCCACATGGCTTGCTCAGCCTTCTCTCTTACAGAACCCAGGTCTACCAGCCCTGGATGGCACCACACACAATGGGCTAGGTCCTTCCACATCATTCACTAATTAAGTAAATGGCCTACAGGCTTGCTTATAGCAGGATCCTATGGAGGTACTTTCTCAATTAAAGGCCCCCTCCTCTCAAAGACTCTAGCTTGTGTCAAGTTGACGTCAAATTAGCTAGCACAGTGAGCACAAGGTGGAGTATAAAAACGAGAGGAAGGAGAGGACTAGTATCCCATGATCCTTTTTAGAGACACATTCCAATGACCTAAAACCTTCCACTGAGCTCCTCATTGTAGTTCGGTCACCTCCTAACAGTGTCTGCTGAGGACCAAGCCTTTTAGTACATGGGCCTTTGGGTGATATTACAGATTGCTTATTGTTGTCACAGAGGCTTGCTGAAGAATAATGATATTTATTGGTAATAAGCAGGGAGCTTTGCAGTGCCAAATGTTTGTGCTTTGGGTGTT
>CM053760.1:56931140-56948346 GCA_028658305.1 Pachyuromys duprasi
AGGGTCTTATATGGGACAGTTTCTCCAACCAGGGACCATGTATGGATATGGCCTAGAACCCCTGCTCAGATGTTGCCCATGATAACTCATTGGTGAACTGAAGACCCTAGTAAGGGAAACAGGGTCTGTTTCAGTCTTGAGCTTGATGGCTGACTCTTCGACCCTCCCCCATACATGCCAGGGAGTAACAGCCTGGCTAGATCCCGGGGGAGGACATTGCAGCCAGCCCAGAGGAGACAAGATGATCTGGGGTCAGATGGAAGGAGAGGAGATCCTCCCCCGTTGGTGGACTTGGAGGGGGCGGGGAAGAGATGAGGGATGGTTGGGTAGGGTGGGAGGGAGTGAGAGAGGAGGCTACGCATGGGATGCAAAAAACCTAACCTGTGATTGATATAAAAATAAATAAATTTATTAAAAAAAAAAAAAAGAAGAACCATTTCTTAGGTCACCACACTGTTAACAGATTACCTAAACAGGAATGTCATGCCAAACACAGTATGCTCCTCTCGGAAAAGACCAAGCAGAGTCAACAGCAGGTGTCCGCAGTAAATGTCACAGGCCAAATGTGAGTGAGAACTTTCACATCACTCTCAATTAGCAGGTACACATGATACAAAGAGACTGAAGATTCAGATATTTTATAGTATTCATACTTATTGTGCATGCATACATTCAGTTGAGGAGTCTTTTTTTTAAGATTTATTTATTTATTTATCATTTATACAGCATTCTGCCTGAATGTGTGCCTGCCCACCAGAAGAGGGCACAAAATCTTACTATAGATGGTTACGAACCACAATGTGGTTGTTGGTTGAACTCGGGACCTTTGGAAGAGCAGCCGCTGTTGCTAACCTCTCAGCCACCTCTCCAGTCCAAGTTCAAGGGGTCTTTATCCATGAGTTCAAATATATGTGGGTGAAAATAATTAGGGCCAAAGGGGAAGGGACCCTGCATTTATTCTAAACACATACATACTATTTCTTACAATTATTTCCTGACAACAGTGTAGCAGTCTTCTGAATAGCATTTACAATATCCTAAGAGCCATAAAGTCATCTAGAAATGTATGAGCATATTCATATTCAGGAGTATGCACACTAGTGACAATCAAACGCTACACTGTTGTACGAAAAAAAGGGGGGGGCATTTGTGCACTTTGGTATCTGCAGTGGCTTGCCAGCAGATAGAAGGGGATCTGTGTATGGAGGCTCTAACCATATCAAAAACAGTTTTGGAGTTAGGGAAGTTCTTGCCCTCAGCTACTCAACTCAGTCACTTTAGCCATCAGTCAGACAGCTAAGACAACACACAGCAGGAAGGCCACAATCAGTCGTGCATTTTTGTTGCTCCAACTATGAATTGCACTCGCACAGAAAAAGAGGAAACAAAGTGATAACACCATCTTTAAATATTACACCTAATCATTCTTTCATTTAATTTTCAGTTTTTGAGACAGTCTTACTGTGTGTCCCAGATAGCCATGAACTCACAATCTTTCTGCCTCTACAATAGTGTGCCACAATGCCCGGTATTCAAATATTCATTACAGTTTCCCCAATCTTAAATCTAACCCCCAAAATCTGAGGCAATATCTACTAAGAAACCTTAAAGTCCAACACAGCCACTGTCCCTAAATAGAAAAGAAAGTCAAGAGAACAGCTTCTTCCCTTGTTTTTCAGATGTCACAAGACTGCAGTGACTGTGATCCACTCACACAAGCCCAAACTTCTGCTTTTGTGGCATGGCTGGGTGTTTGCAAACACAGGAAGCAGAAAGAGCTGGAAAAGCGTGTCTCAGGGAGGTGAACATTTAAACAAGAAGCCTTCAGGAACTCTCAGAAACAACAGCAAAGAGGCAACAGTCTTCAGATTACACAATTATGTAGCCATCTTTGATGGCTATTATTGGTTGTCAATTTGACTACACCTGGAACTAACTAAAGCCCAAAAGGCTGGACACACCTCTGGGGGATATTTTTCTTAATTAAATCATTCAGTGGGAAGAATCGCTTCTAATCTACAACTTTGAGGTAGGAAGAAGATACACCTTTAATCCACATCTTCTGAAGTGGGAATATCCCCCTTTAATGTCACTAGCAAATCAATTCCTTCTGCCGTTAATTATAGCCTACTGCATATTGAAGAACTGCTGAAACATCCAGCCTCACGGACTGAACAACTACTGGATACTTGGACCCTCCATTGGTAGACAGCCATTGTTGGACCAGTTGAGCCACAGACTGTAAACCATTCTAATGAATCCCCCTTTTTATATACTTATAGATTCATCACATAAGTAATATTCCTCTGAAGAACCCTAATTATTACACCCCCAAAATCTGGAGTGCATGGCACTACAGAGTGAACTAAATCTTTCTGCTATAACAAATAGCACTAAAGCAAAGACAGGAGAGTAATTTTCTAACACAAATCAAATAATAATAAAAGAGATTCCCTTCATATGTAAAAAATATACCCTAGTAATATAAGCTAATGAGGATAGCATGAGAAAAGGCATTTTTGTGATTCATCATAGTACAACTTTTAAGTAAAACCTAAAGAACAACATATTAAAAAGAAATTAGGGAGAATATAGCCAAGTCTCCATACCTTCATCACATGTTAAAATTGCAATAGGGGGATGGGCCCCTGCTATCTCTTTATTTGTACATCTTATCTGTTTACTGCTTGGATTGCACTCAGCCTCCTGCATGACAGGAAGTGCTCTGCCTCTGAGCAGGAGCTCAGCAGGATGTGAACCCTGGAAAAGGATGTCATTCTCCCCTGGCTCCCTGCTTACAAGGCACTTCTGATGAGGCCAGCTCTGGGTGACCACCAATGTGAGGTACTGGAGACCCTGTG
This sequence comes from Pachyuromys duprasi, assembly GCA_028658305.1. Classification (NCBI taxonomy): domain Eukaryota; kingdom Metazoa; phylum Chordata; class Mammalia; order Rodentia; family Muridae; genus Pachyuromys; species Pachyuromys duprasi. The sequence continues at coordinate 56,934,002 of CM053760.1, forward strand.
ACATGAACACACCACCTGAGCTGAGCCAGCACCCCTTGCCATGGCTCCATTTCTGAAAGCCACTAGCCCCATGTGTCCCTTTGAGAGAGAACCAACACTTTCTTAACAAAATATATGCAGGAGAATGAATATGTTTCCTATTCTTCCTCTGAGGATAAAAGCTGTAGATTGACTTTATCTGAATAAAAAGAAGCCCACAATGTTTACCACTGTTCCCCTCCAGGCTTCCCCAGCTTACATCAGCTTTAGAGACTTTGTTTAGTTTTATTTGAAAGCAAACTTCTGAAAGAGAGGGATAGAGTAGAGCTGTATTTAAAAATTCACTAGAATCAATGCATATTTATTCAAAGGGTTTAAAGAAAAAATTTTACTCAAGAAAGTCAAAAAGAAAACCAAACAGTGCTGACATTTTTAAATTAATACTTTAAATAAAAGAAATATTTTAAAGTATAAACTCAGAAAGTCAGGGAAAAGGCATATAATGGTATTTAAAAATTACTATATTTTAAAGCACATTTTTACATGAAATGAGGAGGCTAGCAGCAGCTTCCCAGCATTAGCTCTCCAGGCAGACTCTGAACCCAGGTGCTCCTGCTTCCTCCCTGAACCTTATCATACCTGTGGGCATGGGACATCATTTGGAGTCTGATGATGAGTACAAACTCCGATCCACACAGACGAACTGACTTCATCTATGTGACTCTCAGCTTCTCTTTGCTGCCTTCCTGCGTTCTAACATGGAGGACACTCGCACCTACCTCCTAGGTGGAGACCTGCTTGTGGGAATACAAAATCAGACAGCCACCACAGGAAATAACACAGAAGTGTCTGCAAAACTGAACACAAAATTATCATAAAGTTCAACAGTTCCATACTGCTTGCAGCGTATGAACACAAGAACTAAAAGCAGAGACACGGTGAGACACCCAGGACATAGTGGTATGGTCATATTATCCACAAAAGCCAAAAACAGAAGCAACACAAAAATCTATCCAAAGCTACATGGATAAATAAAATGTATTATGTACACAAAATGAAGCATTCACCAGCCTAGAAAAGGAAACTGCCAGTATTTGCTACCACATGAATGACCTTGAAAACATTATGCCAAGTGAATCGAAGCACTCATGAAAGACAAATGCTGTATAGTCCACTTAGATAAGGCACTACACATACTCACAGAGAGAGAAAGTACAACACTGGCTGCCAGGAGTTGGGTGGGGAAGGAATGGAGGATTAATGTCTGATGGATGCAAAGGTTTGGTTTAGGATGCCTGAGACGGATGGTGGTGACAGAGGAGCAACAATGTGACTAACTTAATATTAACATACTATTTGGTGAAAATGGTGATTATTTCCTACATAGTTTGCCATGACAGAAACATTGCATTGTATGTTAAAAATAGAGTCATGTATCAGGATGAGCACCTATGTGCCATTACCTGCCATGGCTTGCAGATTAACCTGACTGGGGTGATGAGAAATGAAGAATGAGAGAAGTATGAAAAGCTAGGATCATGTAGGCCATATGCTGCTCAACACATTTACTATAGACCGAAGAACAGAGGTGAGGTGGGTTACCTAGTTTCAGGGAGCAGACTCAGGGGGCAGGATGGGAGGATGAAGCTGTATGTGTATACTTTCTGCATATAAATGGCTGAACATCCATACTCAGACCTCTGGAAGATCTTGCCGTTCCCCTGTGCCCGACATAAACGCCTTACCATTCCTGTGGGACTGAGGCATTAGGACACTTGACATTGCTGTGCTCACATCAACAATCCACAATTTACTTAGGACTTTAGCCACTCCCCACACATGTAAGTCGTGAAGTATGGGCTAGCACACAGTAGATATTCCCATGATACCAGCTCCTGTTTTTCTCATCTGCCTGCTTCTCTGACTCCCTGCACTCCTCACTGACTCAAAGACTCTGACCCTCCACCTCTGGACTGTATGCATTCTGCGAGGCACCTCTTCCAGCACTGGGCTTCTCTGTCAGGAAACATTCTTCCGTGTAAACACCCACTGCAATGGAATGAAGACCAAGAAGCCACTTATCTCCACACTATATAGCTAAGATGACTACAGAGAACACACTGATTCTCATACTCTACTTCCTAGATTGCTTGCTAACAATCATCTCAAAAAGAGGCTCATAGGCTAAGGCTCTCATCCAGATCTGACGGGAGGAAAGAGGAAAGCTCCCTGCTCTAATAAATATTATTCAATATAGAGTCTATGTAACTTCTGTTGATGCTTTGAAAAGCACATGAACCTCCTGAGAAGAGAAAACAGAATAGATTTTGTGGATGGTCTAGGGGTGAGTGAGGATGGGAACAGGGGGATTTGGTTGGCGCTGGAGAATATGGGAAGAGAGAAAAAAGGGAAAATTAGTACTTTATTGTAAAATTCCTAAGCAAATATTAAAATTGAGCTCACTCAGCCCAGTCTCCAGGTAACCAGCAGCACACTGCATTTTTACCCTGTACACCCTAGAAATCTAAATTTTAAAACAAAATTAATTTTAAATATCTGAAAAACAGCTACACTAAAGCAATTCCCACCTCTAACAGTTGTCATCATCATCATCTCGAATTGTCTTTACTTTTTGAAGGTCTTTTTTGCTAACTGCTCACCTCCTTTTATTTATCCCATGTAAACTACAATTTCGATATTTTCCCTATCAAGGTCATTTGTGTGAATGTAACATATATAAGTACATATAGCTCAGACCTACCCTGCATTCAGTCCTGAGATGTACCTGTTCTTCACCAATTACTGCCTACCACCACCACACCAAACACCCTCCTCTCTGCCCACTGAGGGCTACAACTCTCCTGCCTACAGGCTTCCTTCCTTCCCTACCATTTCCTCCTAAGCAAGGGACCACAACTCCAAATGCCTGATCACAAATCTAATAACTTGGAAGACCCCAAATAGAAAGGTAAATAGAAAGGATAAATCAAGTCTAGAGTATCAATCTCTGCATTAAAAATTTTAAAGGACTCATCTAGTGCTTGCATATGTTTATAAACATACTGAAAATGTGCTTGATATATCTGAATTGTACAATACTATGTATGCCTTCCTTGGAAGGTCATTCGTGTGTGTGTGTGTGTGTGTGTGTGTGTGTGTGTGTGTGTAAAACATAAAACTTCCTTTCTGATGATCCAAGACGTTTTCTCTGCTAATGAGATTCATTTCCTTGTAGTACTTCTCACCTGTGGCAAATCTGCCACATCTAATTTGCTTTAAAAGGAATTTTAATCACCCAATCAATCAAACCCTTGACCTTCAGCCTTCACAGGCACTTCACTATGGTAAAAATCAGCACTGAAAATTCATGTTGCAACACTTCTGTTGTCTTCAACCTCCAAAATGCCCATGACAAGAATATAATTTGAGCAAGCCCTCTGATAGATGAAAAATGGTACAGAGTTTTGAAACTGGCTTTTGCCAAGAATCTTTAATAAAAGTATCTACATTACCACTGAGTAATAACATTTTCTCCACTGGGACAATGTTCCTTTAAGTTGTTAAAGGAACAATTTAAGTTTCTACATAGTGAAATAAAAAACAATAGTCTATTTGGGGGTTTAAAATCATTTATGTTTATGTGGAGATGAGTCAAGATCATTCCCACACTCATTCCACCCTCTCCCCAAGTCAGGGTTTCTCTGTTTAGCCCTGGCTGTCCTGAACTCAATTTGTAGACCATGCTAGCCTCGAACTCAGAGATCCACCTGCCTCTGCCTCCCCAAGTGCTGGGATTACATGTGTACACCAACTCACCCTGCCATCTCACCTCCTTGCATCCATTCTTCTGCTTCATCCTGTCAGTAGAGGATGAAGCTTGCATCTTGCCTACACCAAGGACTAAGGGCTCAGACCCTTCAGCACATACACAGACCCACATTTCTCCCACTAAGACCAAAAGTACCACTCTAGCAAATCTGATCCAGCGGCAGCTCCCATCCTTCCAAAACTTTATCTCTTTCTTTCCCAAAATGAATAGACTTAGTAATGTAAACAAAGCTTCTAAAATATCTTCCATTCACAATGACTTTGTACCAGAAAATTTTACACTGCCCTGGATATATAGTATATAAAACAAATACACAAATCAAGTATTTACTGATAATAAATCATTATAAATGTATTTTAGAAGATTCCTTAAGTTCACTATTATATGGAGGAAATTTGCATAAGTTAATGGATGTGCTTGCTTATTTTTTCATAAAGAATTCAAAAGTGTTTGAAAGTTTAATCCTCCATGACAAAGATATAGAGCATCTTCAATGTTTTCAGAGTTGACTGATGTGTTGATTTTATAAGTATCAATACTAGGCATGCCACTTCACACAATATGCAGTAAACAATGGCAGAAGTATGGTTAGGGCCACTTCAGAAATCGTTGAAAAGTATGTACCAAAATCTTATGGAACTATCTTTCAGGAAACTTAAGTCAGCAAATCAAACAATTTTTTAAAAGCTTATATTCTAATACAATACAAATTAAAAAAACTAATCATGCTGAAGAATGAAGATAGAAAATATTATTTGTTCCCACAATGGAAGCATTTTACTTCAATGAAGGCAGAAAAACTTGTATGCAAAATAAGAACAGCAAACAGCAACAAGCACTGCAACGAGTAACCCCAAATTGTCCTGAATGAGAACCCAGGCAGTTCAGAAAGCTTTCAGAGTCCTCAGTGTGTCCTGTGCTCAGAGCAGAGCAATGCTCTCCTGCTGTGTCTCAGAACCAAGGCGGCAGTGAGTCACATGGCACAGCTCAGGTGAGTGTGGCCAGAAATACTAAGGATTCCATACAGGTTGGATTTTGAGCTAATTTTTGGTTGCTGTAGATTCAGAAACTGTTGCTGTTCCCAAAGCCTCCAGAATTCCTCCATGTAGTTACATGACCCTATTCAGAAACTGACAAATGAAACATTCATCTCCAATTTCTCCTCCAGCTGTCTGTCAGGCCTGTGAGCACTTGCCTCTGTTCCACTGTCCTGGGAGACTTCCCCCACTGTTCCCCAAAGCCCCTGTGTGTTCAAAACAGTAGCCACCTCTGTGTTCACCTCACTTGACCTCTGCAGAAGCCAACAATACCAGTTGCACCTTCTCCAAAACTGGCCTACTCAGAGTGTTTAAAGTTCTCTCCTGCCTTTCTCCCACCTCTCGGAGTATTTCAACTCCTTCAATGTCTCCTGTTCTTCAATCAGGCCTCTCAACTTCCAACGCTGGCTATGTGATAGTCTGTGCTACACACCCTTTTGGGGTTTTTTTGGTCTAATCTATTGTCAAGAATCATGAACGCCAAATGTCAATGATATGTCAAGGTATTCATTCCAGCATCCCTTGGAGCTTCAGCCTACATAGGCATCCATGTGTGGGGCTTCTACGTGTGGGTGTCACTAGTCTTCCATCTTTTTCCTACATCTTTTTCCTCCCTCTTTTTCTTCCAGTGCTGGCTCAGACCATCAATCTTACCTAGATTATCAGATCATCCCACAAATACAGGTCTCTGCTGCCAATCAAGACATGTACTCCTGACCAGCCATGTACACTGCTGTCAAAATTCTGTCCCACAAGGCCATTTTCCTACTTAAAACTCTCTAGAAAAATGTAAAGAATTTTAGATTCAGATTTTGTTTCCTAAACATCCGACAAACCTCATGTCTTCACATCAACTGCCCCTCCCCAAACACCAACCAGCCAGAAACACAAGTACCATGTCAATACCTCAGTCAAGAGAAGCCCACCAATGCCTCCTAGCTAACTCCTGTTCACTTGAACATCCCCAGAGAAAAGCTCCCCTCTGCCTGTCTACTCTCAGACTTCAAATCATGCTGGAGGCTCCAGATTTTCTTGAAGTGCTAACATTTCTCTCTCTCCCTGAAATATCCATTCCTCGGAGGAAGGAAATGTGTCTTCCTAGACTTTTCTATCTAACTACCACATAGTAGAGTAATAAATCAATGAAGTTTTGTATAGAATCATTATTTTTCAAATATATTAAATATTTAATTCTAAAGGCAACAAAAATAGATAAATCTCTCACTCATTAATATTACCAAAGAAATTAAACAAGTATTTTCATGAAATAGGCTTAAAACTTTATTGTACTATAATTAATAAAAAGTGAACAAATTATTTCTCTCTCTCTCTCTCTGAGGTTGAACAGTATAGGGATTTGAAATTACCAGCCTTTTAGACTCTTTGTTCCCCTCCTGCCAACTCTGTGGCACCTTGCCTATACCCATATACCCAGTTCCACTCACACACAAAGGACTCTACACCCTATCACAGAGACAACTGTACATCCATGTATACTGATGCATTATTCACAATAGCAAGGAAATAGAATGAGTTTAGACATACATCAAGAGAAGAATAATGAAAATGCAATGCATATACACAATGAAATATTATTCAGCTATAAAGCAAAATGAAATCATTAATTTTTTAAGAAAATGGATGGATCTAGAAAGTATTACATTGAGATAATCCAGATATAGAATGACAAAACTTGTGTGTTCTCTCACAATCAAGACCCTACTTAATACTATTTATATGCATGCATGTTAGGTCGGGGTGAGTGTGGATACTGACTATGAAATGAGAAAGAAGATCATGAGGGAGGGTACAACTAGAAGGACATAATGACATAAATGGCTAAAGAGGCTGTTGACCTCTTGGAAAAGCTTTTTTTTATGAGAAATCTGATATAAACCAAACATTCCTAAGTGCTACTTGCTAAAGTCTATGCAAAATAATAAACAAAATATTGACAAACAGAACTCTTAACTGTTAGTGAAAAAACAGTATGGCAGGGGAATGCGAAATATGACAGTCACACATAAAATGTGGGGATAACTGTTATTGGAGATTCATTCTTCCAATCATGTGTTCCACCCTCCAGACTCTCTAAAGGCATCTGGTAAATGCTAATGCACCTGTGATGAAAACTATACTGAAGTACAAAGAGATTACTATTGCCTTAATGTTATTCCAATGCTTCAGCCAAAATTCCAGGGAAAGCACCACAATAGTGAGCATCCCACAGTCCAGCTTCTGAATGGAAAACCAGGAATCACCCAGCGACAGAAGGAAATTTTGTTTACAAAAGGGAAACAAAAGAGAACTGCAAATACCTCTGAAAGTTATAAAACTATCAATTTCACTTGAGAGAAATGAATATTCAAATGATGAGATCATTTAAATAATCAAGGATTGGAAAAGATCCAATAGTGTAAGAAAAAAATGGCTGATAAAAATTTAATAGGAAACAATTTGGGAAGATCCATCTAATTTGTAATACATGTATCCTTTAATCAGCAATCCCATCTGTAGCAATCTGAACCTGCAAATTGACCTATTAAGATAAGGAAAAAATGCACGAACAAGGACATTCACTAAATGAAAGAGAAAAATAATACTTCGGTATTTGTATGTCTAGGAACTACCTATGTAAAAATAGGGCACTCCTCTTGTAATAATTCCAACCATGAAATGGCTCAAAACATGAGCAGGATATTGATGTGTGTGCAGCCTGGCTGACCTTGTAGAAGGAATGCAAACAGAGTTTATGTGCATGCATAAGAAAATGCATAACAATTAGTGAGAGCTAAAGGACAAACAGGAGGAAGGCTCACTTTATAACACACACATTACCCCTTCAGGACTTCACAAATGCATTAGTCTAATTCTCCTTCCCCTGCACTGAATAGCTAATACAGCTTTTAGCTTTACAATCTCCAAGTCACTTTGGCCCTTGCTTTCTCTTATTAGAACTGTTACAACATAGAGATCCTTAGTACCTTCCTCCTAGAAGAGTCACCACAGGCACCAATCCTGATCTGCCTTTCAAAACATTTACTCAGCTTCCAAAGCCCAGGGACTTCAGGCCTGTCAAATGCTCCTTATAGACTCAAGTCTCCATTTTCTCCCGTGAACTGTATCCCATATTCTAGCTGAATGCAACAAACCCTAACTTTTTCCTAGCACCAAACCTAACCTCTCCTGTTATCATCCATGGGGCTGTATCATTCATTCCATGTACATGATTCCTCCCCACCTGCACTGCTAAAATAGTCTGAGATCTCATCACCATAAGGACTCAGGAGCCTCTGCCTAAGGCCCTCTCCCAAATGCCTCTGTCCCCTACATACCCAGGAAAGTGTACCTCTTGCTCTATCTCTGAGTCCCCTGAACTCAAGGATGTGCTCACAGCAATCTCCAGAGTAACACATCTGGGATTAAGAACACTTTCAAAATTCCAAAAATTCATGTTGCTCATTAAATGGCTGCAAATCCATCTTGAATTCACTTATTCAGATCCTGCTGTGCATCCCTGTCTTAATACTGATAAACCAGAACACATTTTAAAAGTGTGATTGTTTCCATCTTTCTCAGTAGAAACTGGTAAAAAGTTTGAATACCAAGTATATACTCAAGAAAGTCAATCTTGCCACCTGTCACTTAATGGTAATTTTCAAGAATTATTATTTTCTTAAATGAGATAAATGTTCAGACTCAGAGTGAGATGTAAGGTTAGTGTGGCCAGAAGCACTGACTTGTATGGCTCCATGTCCTTAACAAGAAGTGTCACCCATTCCCAGTGTGAGGCAATTAGTGGGCAGCAATCGCTGTAAAAGAAATGACCCCTGAAGACACTCAGGTGTCAGTGCCAGGCACTGGCCTAACCAGTGCTATGGACATAAGTCTAACATGCATGGCCAAGCTTGAGGGAAGGAAGTAGAATGATTACCAAGAGCAGGAAGTGATGGAAATTGGAACTGCTTTATAGAAAATTAAAAATTTTGGACTCAGGTGATAAAAAGGAAACTTCTAAAGAAGCACAGTGGTGATGTCTACCCCATAATGTCAGTACATGTGGGGTCAGTGTACAGTATACATAAAAATGGTTAAAACAGTAAAAATGTCCATGTGACACAAGCTACAATGTTTATTTTTTTAAGGTAGTAAAAGACACAACTTTAAACTCTTTTTAGCTTTTATCTGAAGACTTGAATGAGAAAATATAAACACAACAGCAGCCTGTCAGATACTTCAAACCTATTATAGGTCTAGGTCATACCACCCGGAATGAAGCCTGCCTGACCTCTGCAAACCTAATTAAAATCTCTTCTGCTAATTCCTCATTAAATCTTACCTTTACTTGGGAAGCGCTAATATGTCAGTCAAGTTCAATCTGACAATTCTCTTTTTAAATTTTACTCTTCACTTGAAAACTGGTTATTTTCTAAAATAAATCCATGCTGATAGTTACAGTCACACCCTAAACAATCATAATCCACACAAATGAACATGCGGAACACTGAATACAAAGGAAACCCAATCATACTTGGAAAGGCATAGTCTCAAACGTAACCCAGGATGGATCCAGTCAGATCACATAGTACTATTAAGATAATAAAAGCAATGACTAGAAAGAAAATGCAGTAAGCAAAGTAATACATTGTAATGAAAACTATAAGGTTTTCTACAAATTTCAAGTAAAAAATACAGACTAACAACTACGTACAGAAAATGAGTTATAAAAATGTACCACATTTACACAGCCTTTCTGACTCCAGAAATTACCAGTGTTTGCTGGCATAGTGTTCCGTGGCAATATTTATTGTTAGAAATTAATAAAATCTTATCCTGATGATGTGTGTTAATAAGTAATTAATAACTAGCCATCTGTGGCTAGTTAATTAAAACCATATGAAGCAAAAAGTATGTCCCTCCATTCCACAGTCATGTTGCAAGTACTCCAGAGCCACTTGTGGTCAAGGCTGGCATGGTAGAGAAATAAGTAAGAAACCTGTCCACCTCCAGACTGTCTGATAGATACTCCTCTAGAACTACTCAAGACACCTAAGTGCCTTTTTCCGGCTTCTATCAGCAAATGTTTGTGGGTACCTGTTTTGTGATGGGCACTGCTAACTGCAGACAGAGACCAGAAAATAAAGCTGGCAATTTGAGACTAAATGTGGGAATGGGAAAGCATATTTTTAGATAAAAAAAATGACTGAGAAAGCTTATCTAAGAAAGCAAGGTTTAAGCAAAGGTTAAACAAATAAGTCTTCTAAAAGAGAAGACACAAATCAAATTTCAAGACACATGAAACTTAGTCCCATAGTACTCAGGGCTAGGCATATTCTAGACACTAAATTTAGTACATTTTGTAGCTATCTCATTAACTTGAACCACCAAGCAAAGTATTTAACTGACACTCAAATCTATTTCAAGGAGGAAGTTAGAGCACAGCCCATATATAACCCAAGGCAGTCCTCCTTCTTCCTCTAAATCACCTGTCTTTTTGTAATCTCTTTTCTTCAAGTATCAACTTCTAAGTGGGCATGTACAGAAAGAGCTATTAATTTTGCTGCTTCCTAGCAGAAGAAAGAGGGACTTGATTGAGCTTCTAAATGACTGTGAATTTTAACTGGCCGTGTCTTGCCACACCACCATTGACATGGGTAATGGAGATATTTTCATCTTGGCAACCTTGTTTTTAAGGGCCTCACCTTTATTTTCACCAAAGCTGAAGGAGCCCAGAGTCTTCAACAATATCCACCTGCTTAAAATAACAAGTCAGGGTGAAAACTCCTTCCTAGTTGGCTGCAACCTGGTAAGCCCTCAGCAAAGCAAACTATGGGGAACAGTGGGGCATGGAGGGGTGGAGTGAAAAGCCCTCAGCTTTTAGAAGACCATGCTGATGACAGACTTTAAACTCTGCAATCCCTCAGTGCCTGTGAGGGGGTCTCTGCAGGTATCCAGGCAGGGACACAAACCATGGAAGAGAAAACACAGTGCAGACTGTAGACCGACTTGGTCAACCTGGATCAGAATTCGGGGAGTCTAATGCTATGCAGTTCATTGTCAGCATATTTAAAACACAGTCCAATTCCCGGTGCTCAATAAAGCTGAAGGCGTAAACTCTTTCAAAGTACACGTGACCATGAGCGTGAGTTCTATAGCTAAAAGGCCTAGAATCTAGTGTAGTCTCTGACTAATAGCACAGAGATCAGCAGACTACAAAGTACATGTAAAGGTCTGGGAGGGAAGAGTCTGGGATAACCATTCTGGGAAATTAAGATGAGGTCTGCCTGTATAGCAAAAGGTGAGTGAGGTCTGTCTCCATAGATAACAAACAGGTCACCAGGTCATTAACCAAATCTACTCTCAGCTTTCTGAATGAAATGCAGGTATTTGATTTTGATCCTCTACATGAGGAGGATCATCCTGGGTTGATAATCTTAGTGCTTCCGTGAGGACAGGGATCTCTATAAACACAGGAGCTTTAGATACCTTTAACACTGTTACGTATCCAGATATGTTCTTACTCAGTATCTGAGTGTGGCTGCAAAGATGCCTGTGGACAATGTTAGCATTAGAATCAACAGATTTAGGAAAGCCTGCCCTGCTTCCCAAAATAGTGGTCCTCATCCAATTAGCTGAGGGTCTGAATAAAAGGATCATATTCTCATTTCTCTCCCGCCCCCCTCTTTCCCTTCCCTTCCTCCTCCTCCTTGACCCCTCAAATTCCTCCTCTCCTTCCTCTTCTTCCTTCTGTCTTCAGGCTGGGATAGCAATCTATCCTGACTTTGGAACAGAACTTAAGCTACCAGTTCTTCAGGTAGACATGACAAAAACTCACACCACTGCTGATCCTGGTTCTTAGGTCTTTGAACTTAAATTAGAGCTTAAAAGATTAGTTTTTTGGGAACTAAAGATTTGATTCAGTGGTTAAAAGCTTGCTGCTCTTACAGGAGCGGAGTTCAGTTCCCAGAACTCATATCAGGTAGCTCACAATCACTCCAACACCTAGATATCTGATGCGCTCTTTTGCCTTTTAGGTAGATAAGAGATAGTTTCTAATTTATGTGGGGAAAAAAACTAAACCATAAAAATATACACCCAGCAACTCCCAGCTCCATTTACAAGAACTCTGAGGTTCTATCATCTCTGTCTCTCTGCCTTTTTAACTAAAGTTTCTGGCATCAGGTCATCACGTCCCTGATGGAATCCATTACATTCTCAGCCCAAGCCACCTTTGGAAGATCCCACCAGCACCTTCATTCAGGAGGCATCCCTGTACCCTGATCAGACTGTAGAAAGAAGAGCCACACACACAGCTCCAGCCTTTGTCCTAAGTGTGTGCAAGTTCTCCTGAGCATGACAGAAGACATCACCCTCTTCTCTGCTTCAAGAGAGCTAGGCTACCCAGGTATTTCACTTCTTGTCACATTTGTTTTAGGGGAAGAAAACAAAACCTCTGCTGGAAAGTGTTTAGTGATGAAAACAAGAATGCCACCTTTCTTACCAAATAAGGAATCAAATACAAAAAAAAAAAAAAAAAAGCATGTCATGACAGTCAGTTTTGTGCTGGTTTAGTTTGGGATTTTTTTAACCTTATTGAGCTAAAGATGTAAAGTAAATTTACAAAATGCAACAAGGGTAAAGAACTGTAAATGATAATGCTAAAGAATGTACTTTAAATGCACACATCAAAACATTCCCAGAGCAGAGACTCTCTTGTCTGAACATATTTCATTAATTAAAATTCAGTTTCTTTCAAGAAAAATAACATGAACATTCTGAATAAAGTTTCAGATTACTATACCCATGGTGCCCACTGTTTCAGAAGGTTGGTGACCCCAACCATAAAATTATTTTCGTTGCTACTTCATAACTGTAACTTTGATACTGTTAAAAGTCGTAATGTAAATATCTGTATTTTCTGACAGACATAGGTGACCTCTGTGAAATGATTGTTCAAACCTCAAAGGGGTTGCAACCCACAGGCTGAGAGTCATTGCTCTACAGTGTCCCTGGAGGAAAGGAGAGGACAGACAATTTCACTTCATTTTAGACTGAAGAAAACAGAAGCTGTGGACCACACAAACTGGGAAATAGCAAGGCTCTCTGCAGACTTCCAGGGTGATATTCAGTCCTGCATTTCAAGGTAATGAGGTAACTGAAAATGTCAACAGCTGATGTCTCTGTGAGGTATGATTTGGATTAAGAAGAGATGGACTACACTTTAAAGAAAGAAATGCTTTAGATGACTAATGTACAGTTTAAGCAGAGCTGTATCAGGACACCAACTCACTAACACTTTTTTCTCAACACTTCCCTCATTTACTCAAGTAGGGATATTGGAAACAGGCTGATGCTCCTTGACCCATTAGACGGTTACATTCCAGTGAAGCCATGCGCAATAACTGACCTTTACTGTCAGCTGGCTGTGCTATGGAATGACCTGGGAGACACCAGTTGACCCCGTCTGGAAGAGGGAAGATCCACCAGGAATGTAGGTACCACTTCACGGCTTGGACCCAGAACTAGAGAAAAGGAGGAAAGAAGAAAGCAGGCTGAAGACTAGCGTTCATCTCTTCTGTTGCCTGACTGCACATGCAATATGACCAGCTGCCTCTTACTCTGGCTTCCATCATGTCCCTGAAGAAATAAACCATAACCCCTCAATCTATGTACCAAAATAAACCTTTCTTTGACCTTTTTTTTTTTTTGGAGGGGGGAGGGCCAGGTACTTTGTCACAGCAATGAGAAAAGTAACGACTAGACCATGGCAAGTTTAAATCAACACAATCTCAACACATGCTTAAACCACCTAAGCAACAGTTCACTTCAGCTCAGCAACATAGCACACTGTAGCACATATGTCTCTCTCTCTCCTGTTAACCACAGGGCTGACTGGGAGACGCTGCTCACTGCCAATGCAGAGCAACCAAGAGCAGGTCTTCCCACATTCCTAGCCCTGCACAGATTCAAATTCGAAATTCTAAGTACGCATTTCTGTGGATTAAACTCTACATGAATGTATATTGCTTTTGTACCACAGTAAATTCCACATAATCAAAACTCACCCATCCTAAGTCCTAATATATATATATATATATATATATATATATATATATGTAATTCTCTAGCAAATATTTTCTATTAGTGCTCAGAGCCTCATGCAAACACTTAACACTAAGTTACATTCTAAGCTGCACCCTAAGCTACATCCTAGCCCATTTGCACTTTTCTATTTTGAAATAAGGGCCAAGCTGCTCCTGCTAATCAAGAACTTGTTACTAGGCTTAGGCAAGCCTGAACTGACAATCTCCTGTTCCTGCCTATCAAGTACTGAAGACTGCACACATGTGCTCCTAGACCCAGATCATTCTAAGATCTTTACTGTGCATTAAAAAGAGGACAAGCTAGTATCTATTGAGGAAACAGTGAAGAGTGCAAAAGAGGCTCTGATTTCAAAGACTGACCAATGCTTGCACAGCCACATTCCCTAGCCTAGGCAT
>CM053760.1:56948846-56981656 GCA_028658305.1 Pachyuromys duprasi
TTTTTTTTTTTTTTTTTTTTTGTAATATAACAGCTCCAAATAGTCTTCATTATTGTGTCTTTATAGTGAAGTAAATGAATGAATGTGATGGAAGTGTATTTTTGTTGTTCTAGTATCTCCTAGTTCATCTCCCTTGGCTTTAAAAAAAAATTATTGAAACAGCTTCTTGCATGTCCCAGGCTGGCCTTGAAATTCCCAGAAAGCCTAGGATGACCTTGAACTTCTCATCTTCCTGCTCACCTTCCTAGTCCTAGGATTGCAGGTGTGCATTATGCCTCATTCATGTAGTAGTGGGCATCAGATTCTGTGCTAAGGACATGCTAGGTGGGGCACTCTACCAACTGAGCCATGTTCATACCTCTCTGTTGGCTTTTGAGGTACACTGAATTCTTTTGAGGCATTTGAATTAAGAACCCTTTTTCTAGAAGAGCCATCATGCAGAGCTATTGACTGTGGGGATGCCCATCCCTGTTTGTAAATTGTAACACAACCCATACCCCCAAGGCTCAGGGAACATCACTAAAGAGGGGATGGACCAGTGGCCCAGCACATAATATCTTCTATGTGTGTCAGAGTTATACTCATGAAATCTTAACTATACGGTGGCCTAAACACCTGTACAACGACAGTAGTTGACACCCAATGTGGATATCGGAAAACTCACAAGGCCTGACCCCCAGAGGAAGCTCTGCATACAATTAATAGCTGCTAAAGGTGGTGGTGGTGGGGGAAATCAGTCCTTTTCTTTCTTACTTAGGGTTTCTATTGCTGTGATGAAACAGCATGACCAAAAATCAAGTCTGGGAGGAAAGGGTTTGTTTGGTTTATATTTCTATATTTTAGTCAAGTCATGAAGGAAGCTGGAATGGGAGGTCAGACAGGGCTAGGAACTGGAGTTAAGAGCTGATACATAGGCCATGGAGAGGTGCTGTTTACTGGCTTTCTCCCCATGCTTTACTCAGCCTGCCTTCAAGAATCCAGGACCCATGATCCCAGGAATGGCACCACCCACAATGTGCTGGGCCCTCCTCCATTAATAACCACTAATTAAGAAACTATCTTACATCTGGATCTTATGGAAGCATCTTCTCAATTGAGATTCCTTCCTTTCAGACAAATCTAGCTTGTGTTAAGTTGACGTACTCTATCCAGCTCATCCTGATAGGTTTTCCAATTTCAAGTACACATTCGTAGAAACATACACTTATACTAAAGGGATTAAAACATACCAGCAGAATTTATCATATATGTGAATACACACACATGTAGTGATAATTAAGAAGTCATAAGGTTGAAAGGGAGTGAGTGGAGGATATGGACATGAGAGATTATGGGGTGAAAATGATGTGAATACTGTACTCATCTATGAAATTAAAAAAAAAAATAGTAAAAAGAGAACCGGCCATTTTACCTTTTCCATGGTAGGTATTCAATTCAAAACCTCTGCTAAGAACCAGACTGCTGTTATGGATACTTTTACCATTGAGATCCATTCTATACTACTCATCTTTCCCTGAGCTGCCTCTAGAATTACCATGCATCCCTCATGATATGTTAGTAATCTTAAAAGAATACAGCCTAAAGTAGGAGATATTTAATAGTTCTTGTGCATTGGTTTTTTTTTTAGTTCTCTGTAATATTTTCTTATTGCTTTTAAATGTAAAATAATTATAAATTGTTTAATATGAAGGAAACTAGTCAGAAAAGTTATATTGCCAAGAAATTAAAAAGTGTCTACTAACCAATATTAGTAGTCTTGCAAGGTGAATCCTGTTTTCCTCTGGTTTTGTAGAATCCTAGTCAATGCTGCCCATGTCTTATGTGTATATTACCTCTATCTGGAAAAGCAAAGCATTCTCTCTGTATATTAACATTAGGGTCTGATCCTGCCTTTTGATGATTTCTCTGGTGATCTGATGACTTATGTGAAGATAATAGAATTGAATTTGGTTTATCAGACCTGCGACTATCTGTTGACAATTTGACCTTGAGAGCGTAGGTTTCCTAGACACATGTACTCATGCCCTGCAGAGTTATAGTCATGATTTCCTATTTTTAAATCCATGTCCAAACTTCAGGAATTTTCTCTGCTTTCAGTGGTTAGTCTATTGCAAAGGCTTTGTCTGCTTCACTTGTGTCTCCTGATCCTTTGTGACTTTTTTAGATGGCTTAGGCTGACTGAGACACATGCTCTCCTGAAGCCTGGTAGTGAGAAGCAGTCTAAGTGCCAGGAGAAGAAGAGCCAGGGTTAACACTATACACTATACTGTACTTTATGTTTCTCCTTCAATGTTAGAAGCCTTATGCATGGCTGAGACATATCTATAATGCTATTAATAGCTGTGTTTTTATTCTTTCTGTCTTGTACTTATGTACTGATGTTATTTTTGACCAGTGTTGACATCTGTAACTATTTAAATTAATTGCACTGATGTCATTCAGATAGAAACAATTAAGTGCTTATTTTGGACAGATATTCTTAGTTTGAAATTTACATGTTTTTGAACAACCACTAATTGGTTATAATGTAAACTGCTGTCATTTCTGTTAAGCTAAATCAAATTATATTGACTTGTTTAGCATGTGAAAAATTTTGTAGAAGTTGTATGAGCAATAATGAAACAGTTTATTATACTTAGCAAAGGAAAGTGAAAATGGCTAATATTTTCTCTGCAGTACAATCACTTTTATTGTAATCATATTGCACAGGAAATGTTACAGATAGCAGATACTCACCCTTTTCTTTTTCTTCTTCTGGGCATTTATTTGACTTTTTGTAAAAAAGGGAGAGACAAGAAAAGATTTTATTGTTGGGGTTGACCTCAGAGGCGCCATTTCCTTGATGCCTTTCTGGATACTCGAAGAAGCAGAGAACCTCTGCAGCTCAGAGCTCTTGTCGGAACTCACAGAACCACTGCAGTTGGGGGCATTTGAGTTAATGTCAGCTGCTTTCCCCCTTATCAATTTTAGTCTTATTTATACAATACTATCTTTTGGGGGGGTTTAAAATAAACCCAAGGCTAAGATTGCTTTTTTGTTGTTGCTGTTATGAACACTCCAAGAATAGACAATAATCTTAGCTCTAAGTATATTGTTCAGGGTTATAAAACACACACACACACACACACACATACACAATGCAGACTCTTACTCTGGAAGAGCAAAGACCTTGTTACCCTGTCATCTTAAAAGGCCCTTTTTATACTCAAGTAGCTGGAAATTGTGGGTGTTTTAAAAAGTTGTTATGGTGGCAACCATTATTTATTTAGAGCCACCATTTGAGATGTACAGAAAGTACAAGAGAAAACAGAAGGAAAAGAGCTCTTGCAATTGTTACCATTTTTATAGCTCTGACAAAACACCCAACAGAAACAGCTTATGGGAGGAGTGCTTAATTTTGGCTTAAGCTTTCCGTCCATCATTATAGAGAAGATGTGGCAAGAGGCAGAGTCTTCACATAAGAACATGATGCAGACTCTAGGTAACAGCAGAGGCCAATATATGATCTTTCAAGGTCCATCCTCGGTGACCCCCTTCTGCTAGCCACTAAAGCCCCCATTGTTTCTTATATATTTATTTATCTTTTTCAGTTTTAAGGTTTTCACTGTCATGTCCTGTTTGGTTTCAGTGCCTATGCTTACTTACCTGGCTTTATCTTTTGGCATATGGCATATCAATTCTTTTGGCTTGGAGATAAAGTGACATATTAGTTGGAACCTCAAAAGTGCACTTGTGTATGTGGTGTGTTTATGTGTGTGTGTGTGAAAGAGAGAGAGAAAAGTTGAGAGAGAGATTGGGAACCTTGGTAGATACAGCTTCAGTATTCAATGCATTTAACATGAATGGGAATCCACTTATTCAACATTATTTATTGACTGTATATCCTGTTATTGTGTAATAATTAACACAAGGTTAGTGGCTTTACATGGCACCCACTTACTGTTCCATAGTTTCTGCAGATGTCTAGTCACCGCTCAGTGGGTTTATCCTTCTGGAGGTTGCAAGGCTGAAATGCAGTGCTATTTGGGCCACATGCTCACTCAGAACTTGGTTCCTCACCCAAGCTCAGATCAAGGTAGGCAGAATTCAAGTTCTTTGGTAATCTGGAAATTCTGCACCATTAACTGTATGTGACTAAAAGCAGCTTCAAGGGCTAACGATGTACCTCAGTTGGTAGTGTGCCTTGTCCAGCATGCATGAAGCCCTGGGTTCAATCATAAAATTGACTGTGGAGGCTCATCTACATGTAGTCTTAATACTCCAAAAGTAGAAACAGGTGGACCAGGAGTTCATGCTCATTTTTTGCGCATAGTGAAATCCAGGCCAGCCCGGGCTCTATGAGACTCTCAAAACAAACAAGCAAACCAACAGCCTGCCTTCCCTGTTCTTCATAGCCAGGAGTTACAAGCCCATGACATACCCAGCAGGAGCTTGATTTGCAAAGAATGCTGGTTTCTGGTCCTTCTTCTGCTAGCACATGTTGTCGTCTTTCTTCACTCATAACCCAACCCTGGAAAATATGACCCACATTTAATATACAGAAGTTATACACTTGATTTATTTATTCCTAAATAACTAAAGCAGTATAACATTTCTACTTACAAATATAAATTTTTATGTATAAGACTTTTGCAACACAAATGGATTTTTAAGAACATAAAAATACGTTAAATTGAAACTTGGACAGTTTTGCTAACTAGTTATTTTGTAGCTTAAATTCTGCTTCTGTCAGCAGGAATATTGGCTCTAATCACTGATATAAATTGTCAGTGCAGTTTTAAGTAAGGGTTCACTGGTTAGCATATTGTAAGGGGTGGAATAGGGATGCATGAACTAGATTTTGGCATTGTCCTGCCTCCTTTCCCTTGTGTAACCTTGCCTACCCTCTCCTGATAGATGAGTTTGTAGCTTGAGCCACAGCTACTGGAATGTTACAGTGCTGGTTTTGGCTTTGTAGTATAGTGGTGTTTTCTAAAGTTCCTTCCGATTCACTGGATTCTTGGGCAGTCTTTAGTTACCTTTGTCTTTCTTGGTGCTAAGTTTATGTGTACCCTTTTCTTTTGACCCCCTTAGCACACCAAATTGATCAGCTTAGGTTCATAGTCCACTTGACTATTGGTGACAACACTCACACATTTTATTATATGCACTTTTGTCTCAGATTGTGTTCTTGTTAGTATCAACTCATTTAATGTAAATGTGTCACATTACAGTCATTGTGCAAGTTAACATTTTTTGGCAACATGGAGCCCTTGATGGTTGTGCTTCACTGGGATGATGTGGCAGGATGTGTCTCTTCATCAGTTAAGGCATGGGTGGCCCCATTTAGCCTATGAAGATAGTTTGAGGCTGAATATTGAAAGTGTTGCCTGCATGGAGTTTGGCTGTTCAGTGTAGAATGCTTCAGCAGCTTGCATTGTAAACGAAATCAAATCTTTTTTTTCTTGCATTTTATTCTCTTTGTGATGGTCTTTAAGATGACCAAATTTGTCTTCTGATCTTTTTGTTGCTTTTTTTGTTGGAGGTAGGGTCGCGTGTAGGCCACATGAGTTCAAACTCACTAGCCAGCCAATCATGGCTGTGGAGGTCTTGTAGATGCAGTCATAGCCACTGTGATTTCATGAGTATAGTACCTGGTCCAGAGAATACTGTTTTGATATAGCCTTTCTGTTTGCTCTTTCAGGATGATTCCTGAGCTTTAGTGGGGAAAGGGATAGAGATGTGAAATGGTTGTCTTATTTAGAATGGAGCTTTTCACCATCTATCATTCTCTGCATCTTGACCATTGTGGTTCTGTATTCATTACTGTCTATTATAAAGAGAAGTTTCCCTGATAAGGGCTGAGAGATCAATTAGTCTTTGGGTGTAAAGATAAGAACTTAGTTTATTACTGTGTCTGTTTAGTATAGTAATAAACTCATGTAGTATAGATTCTCCTGTAGGACCTATGGCCTAGCCAGCCATGTTTTTTTTTTTTGTTTGTTTTTCCGATTTAATAGTACCAGACACAGTTTTGTCTTGTGGAATGAGCCTTAAGTCTAAGAAGAAAGTGTTTGGTTACTCCCAAAACATTTGTGCTTCTCTTGCTCCAAAGGACATGTCTTTCAGGGCTGGTCATTATTGAAGCTCGTTGAGTTCACCACTGTGTAAGACTGTGGATAATTTTTCTCACTGGGCAGCACACACAGCGCCTTTCAGCACTGTGAAAGCTGGCCAGTCGGGATGAAGATTCCCTCTTGGTACCGTTTATTTTATGCACAGTTAGAAGAGTATCGGTGTTAGTTCTTTGAAAGTCCTGTAGAATTCTTCACTGAAGCCACCTTTGGTCCTGGGTTTTTTTAAGAATTACTTCTTCTAGCTGCAGAGGTGGTAGTACACACCTTTATTCCCAGCACTGGGGAGGCAGCGGCCGGTGGATCTTGAGGCCCGCCTGATCTACAGATGCAGTTCCAGGACAGCCAGAGCTACACAAAGAACAACAAACCAAACAAAATTGCTGCTTTTATTGTTACAGGCCTGTTGGGTCTGTGTAAAGTGCTTAATTCATCTTAGTTTAACTTTGTTTGGTCAACTGTATCTAGAAATTACTCTTTTTTTAGATTTTCAATTATTGTGTTCAGGTAGAAATCAGGATGTTATTTCACTTTTTCTATATTTGTTGAAAATTGCTTTGTGTCTTAAATATGGTTGATTTTGGAGAAAATGAGCTGTTAATAAAAATGTGTATTCTTTGGTGTTTGAGTGGATGTTCTGTAGAAGCCTGTTATATCCATTTGATTTATTTGTCATTGAACTTCAGTGTTTGTTTTTTAATTTTTTCCAAGATGACTTGTCTATTGGTGAGAGTGGGGAATTGAAGTCACTCATTATTAATGTGCTAGGAGTTTTATGCCCAGTAGATTCTGTTTTTCATGAAGTTGGATAATTTCACTCAATGTGTGGCTGTTGAGAACTATGATAACATCTTAGTGGATGTCTCATTTGATATGTGTGAAGTAAACTTACTTATTTATACACATCCTGTACTGAAACTGAGCACAGTTCTTTTCAGTGTCGTCTGCACAAGCTGATTGTATTTATCCCGTTTCCCCAGCTCAGTACAGGTGAGATGCTGGAACTGTTAATGTTTTGATTTTCTCCTAACTGGAAACGTTGAGAGAAGCCTGGAATATAGCTATAGCTCCCGTGTAGGAAAATTGGAAGGAGATGAAAAAGTTGTGCCATACTAAAGTATCCTTCAAGTTGTACAGCATCGTGAACCCATGCATGTCCTGGAAGGGGGGTGGCCCAAGTGTGCCAGGGACTCTGGGAGCTGGAAGGCCAAGCCCTCCTAGGACTGTTGTCACATGGGGTTATCTGGGAGTGATCTTGTGGGAGAAAGGCCATTTCATCTTGCAGACATTCATGTCTCTGAGATTGGGTATAAACCACGAGTTTTATACATTAAAAATCTAACAGTGAAATCACTCCCCTAGTTTCTTTAGGAAACAAAAAGTTATTTTTTACTTCAAATACCCTGAACACTTGGAGTGGCCCTTGTTCACTCAAATGTCAGTAGCAGTCCTTGCTCAGATCTGAAGTGTGCTGTGGTTCTTTGCTGTGTCCTTCCATGCTCTGCTTGTTTCAAGTCATGTGATCACCCAAATGGCTGCATCTATTTCAGCTTACCTAATGTCACAGAAGTCACCTTGTTTGATGTGCTACTTCAAAGCAGGCCAGGTCTAAGTGTGTCTAAAGTATGAACTGGAAAGACGACTGCAGCTATGTGCAGGAACTGGCCATTGCTGTGGGCTGGCACCCTGACCTTTGCAGCAGGGTTTGATACCATTGCTGTGCAGGAGTGGCTTTGTGGACAGTAATTCAACAGACACCTGGATTTGGAGACAGGTCGTAGGTGTTTGGCCCCATGATAGATTTCAAATTCATTTTTTCTTGCATGGTGGCTGCTAGCTGCTATTCTTACTTATGAGCACTGTTACCCCATGAATTTACTGCAACTCTCTAGTCTGCTGCAGGAGAGGCTGTTGAGAATGTGTTCTAGGGGTTTGAGCCAGAACCAAATTGCTACCTTATTACAGGACCCGTTACTCCAAATGATAAGCTCTGTTCATCAGCCAGAAGCACAGAATGGAGGGTGAACAGACTTGGCCTGGTTAACTAAAACTTATCTTTGTTCCAAAATAATATGATTTGAGTTTGTTAATTGGATTTAGACTTAGGATTTTTACCAGTCCAACCTTGCCATGTAACTTTCTGTATCTCATCCTCCTCTTCCCATAAAGAATATCTTGCTTTATATAACCAAGCTAGCCTTGAACTCATAGCAGTCTTTTCTGCCTCAGCTTCCTGAGTGTTATGATTACAAGTGTGAGTTTCCCTGTCCAGCTTCTATAGAATAGGAGTGTCCTTGAATTTGGATGATGACTGAATGAGTTGATATATATGAATTGCATGATTAGTGACTCAGTCGGTGACACAATAATGCTATTATTCGTTGTTTATTATAGTTATTTATTTATTATTCACCAGCTTTTCTACCGGATCTTTTCCTGGAAGTGATTTTAAGAAAATAGCTGCCTTTTGTGATGTTCATTCTCTGCTCAGCTTTAGAGGTTAACAACTTATGGTAGGCTGCTCTTTTAATATTGGAAAATATCAAAGACTGCTAGGATTGCATAGATGGTGAGGCACACTCCTTGACTGATGGGCCTTGGGTTTAGATGCAGCTTGCGTCTCCAGTGTGAAGTAGTTAAAGGTGGAACTTTATTCTTTGTTTAGTGATGAGGCCTTTGTGACAAGATTGGGATTAGACAAGATCATCCGGGTGAAATCCAATTACTGAATCCCAGTGGCTTTCCAAGAAGTGTGTTGAGAATAGAAATGCATGGCTGCCTCCTGTTTCGTGTTGTGTGATGCCTTGCGTTACCCCAGGACTTTCCCAATGAGAAGACTGTCATCAGACTCTGACTCTCAAGCCTCTGGGACTGTGAATCAAATAACCTGTTGAGCCTCAGGCATTTTGTTATAGCAACACAACTGGACTCATATACACCTTGGTCCAGTGTATTTGACTGGATGGTACCTTACTTTCAGGTGAAATAAGAGAAGCATCTTGGTCACAGAGAAAGATAGCTAGAGCTTCTTGAAGTAGGGCCTTCCCTACCAGTTCTTGGAAACAGACCCACACAATAAGTTCCATGCCCTTCTCATGTAGAACAGGGCAATGGGATGTAGAGAGGAAGAATTTCAGCTTAGTGTTTGAATTGTGTGCTTGAGAGCAGCAGACAGCTAACTGCTGTGACGTGGCCTAGGACAGAGGCTTGAACTTTAGGACGTTCCTTTTCTTTGTTCTCTTACTTTATTCTGCAATTTTCACATTATATTAATTATCTCCACAGCTCATATTAGATTATACTAAAGAATCTGAATTTCAAATAAATGTCAAAGTCAGAAAAAGAAAAGGCTGTAATCTTTTATAAGCAGTTAAAAAGAAAATGGACTTTCTGGTTTTGAAGCATTTTGTCATAGGAAATACAGATCTTTTTTCTTCTATTTTTTCTTAATGTTTCGTCACCAGAATAACTGGAGAAATCGTATTAAAAGACACCCTGGGGCACTGGGAGTGGTTGCAGGGCTTGGTGTGAGACAGTGGGCTCTAGACCAGCAGTGCCTTCGGTGCCCAGGCACCCTCATTCTGATGTCCTGGGCCATCTGGACCTAACTTTTCTGTCTGTGAGGTCAAGACATGAAGCCATGTGTAGCATTAACTACACTTGGTGGATTATGCCTGTAATCCAGCACCAGGAGGCTGAGAAAGGAAGGTTTTTAAGGCTAGCCAGGACTATATACTGAAAACTTCCTTCTAGCTCTATGTATGTTATTCATGTGTTCCTATAAAAGGCGTTTCTTACTGAGGCCCATGGTACATGTTTACCTATCTCCAGCAGTAATTTTGCTATGTATGCAGTCTGTAACTATTTTTCCTGAGATGGCAGTTTCTGAAGTGAATCCTCCGTTTTTTCCCTCAGCCAAGCCCCATTCTCTTGTCACTTTTTGCTACCTGAGCCACTGTCACAGTGCTGTAGGATTTGAAATCCACATGCATGGAATGGTACAACCCAGCACCTGCTCTTTATCCTCGCAACATTTTATTGGAGGTTTTTAGCATACAGAATGGCTGAAATAGTACATGGTACGTTTTCATAAAGCCCCATCTGCATTCTTCAGCTAACACCGTATTACGAATGCTTTACCATCCGCTTTGTCCCACTCTCCACTTACAGATCTGTTTTCCTTTCCATGGTGGGGCGATTTTCAGAGTGAGTTGCTGACTTCCTCCTAAATGCAGACAATTACCTAACTGGAGCTCATATTTTTATGTTAAAATGATTTACTCACATAAATTTACATGCAGTGAAATACACAGTTTTAGGTACATTATCCGTCACTTCCTGGCAAACATTTACACCAGTGTAATTCAGACCTATGACCTTCATAGGTCGTAAAGTTATCATCAACTTTAAGAAGTGCCCTCTGGCCTCATTCCAGTCATTCCTCACCAGTACTCTCGGGGGAGTGTATTATTCTAAATCTTTTTCACAAAAATGAATTTTCTCTCTTACATTACATAAAATGAATGAGACAATTTGTCTGGTCTATGAGGACTCTTGTGTGATTGCACAAAACAGCCACAGATCTTTTTAACAATTAACCATTGACCATAGGAAAAGCTTGTAATTTCTAATAGTACAGTATTTTGATATATTTCTATTGCTATGAGGCCTAAACTTTAACTGGCATCACCTGCCTTTGGAATTTTTAAAGTAGTGACTTCCCACCCACTCAGAATCTGGCGAAAGTGCGTATGGCTGCTCCTGGTGGTCTTGGGAACACATGTGGGAGCTGCTGCTCCATACAGAATCATTTGTAAGTGTTGTACAAAATATCACATTTAAGTTTCCTGGGGGAGCGTAGCTGTTGTGTAAAGCTTTTTTTTTTTTTTTTTTTTTTTTGATGTGGCTCTTTGAAAACAATTTCTCTGTGTGTCAGATTCTCCAGGGCCTCCCCTTTTGGTGGGAACTAAGTCCTTAAGGTGTTCGTATGCTTTGCTTTTAAGTCACTTTATGTGCCATTTCCTCACATGAGAGTCTGCTTAAGTTTCCTCAGTGTAGACAGAATAGATGCTTCTTACAATTTTGATTTATTTTTATTTTCTTCCTTTGTTTCATTTATTATTTAAGTCCAAAGTTAAAATTTATTTTTGTAGGTTTTTGAAATGTTGAATACTGTTTTCTTATACACACACATATCATCATAACCTGCATACATGTGGGCATTCTCTCTGTCTCCTCCCTTCCACATTCCCTCTGCAAAACTCAAAGGGTAAAAAGGCTTAGAGTAAAACACAAGTTTCTCTTCCTTCTCTGCCTAGCCACCTGCTTCCCTTCCTGTGAGGCGTCTACTGTGAACAGTGTGTTGGTATACATTCAGTCTACACCATGCTAGTCTTCTGTATTTGTATTTGCTCACTCTTCACACCTTTTTTGTGCCTCAAATCAGGACTTGAGTTACTGACAAACTTACAGAACAGGAAATGAGAACAGTCCGATATGCACTCTGATGCTGAGGTGGAATTTAGCCTTGCTCCACCTTCACGTTTCAGCTCTCATCCTAACACAAAGGGCCTTTTCTTGGTCTGTTTGGTGTCATATTTTGCATACTCATATGGTTCTTATTATTTTATTTTGTAATGTGATCTTCAGCCATTTTGCTGAAGTTTCTTTTAGAACCTCTGAGTGTAAGAACTCTGTGAACCACAACGGAGAAATCACTATTAATGTAATATATTAACCATATTACATGCATTGAAACAAAAACACTTAAAACAAGATTATGTGGCAAAACAAGATTATGTACTGATCATGTTGCAATGACTTTCAGGAAATCAACTCTGTATTTTCTCTATGTGCACTATTTCTCTATAGTTGGCTTTGTAGGATAACATTAACTACCACCAGTGACTATCTTCTGTATATTGGTAATTTAAACACGTTCATGTATTAGTTGTCTTTACAGACACTGGTGAGGTCAGAGAGAGATATAAAATCATTTTAGGTAGAGAAGATGCTAGCTCTGTGGGGAGGGATGAGGCTGATAGCATGAAATTCCACTCTTGCTGCCTTTCTACTATTTTCAGGTAATTTAAAAGTTGTGTTTGATTCTATGCTTGCAGTTGGCTTCCTACACTGACTGCAGTTGGCTTTCTCACTGCTGTCTCTTGATATCTGCTATGGATAATAGAAGGTGCCATGTAAATGTCATTATGAAATGAGAGGATGCTATGGGTTCTTGAGGAAATGATAATTTGGAAATCTATATGTTCGCCACAGAGTTACTCCTTTTGAGTTAGAAAAACATTCCATTTAATGATGGTGTTAGCCTTGTTCTTAGGTAGCTTAAAAGCTGACAGACAGACTAGGGTCTTAACTGATACAATGTTTTCATGAGCCATGAACACCTATGTAGAAGAAGCAAATACCTTTAGCAAAGAGTCGATAGCTAACTTCCCAGATGTGCAAGATGAGAGGATGACTACAAGCTCTTTCTTTTTCTTCTGCATCTCATCATTATCATTATCAACAGGTTCTTGCTGTTTAACTCAGGCTGGCCTGGAACTCACATTTTCTTACCTCAGTCTTTGAGTTCTGCGGTTACAGGAACATACATCATGCCAGTTAAGACAGTTTTTAATGTTGATAAAATGTTAGTGGAAGTTTGAATCATATTAGTAGGAAGATTGCTTCAATTTGTGAAGAAATTGTAGAGAGAACATACTGAGCACAACATGGTAGGCTCTTGTTTGTTGGTGTGGTCAGGCAGTGGGCACTGCAAGATGGCGAGGATGAATCATGGCCCAGGGCTTCCCTTGAGCAATGTTTTGTCAGCACATGGGGCTTTGGATCAGTTACTTTACATATGTAGTTGTGCTGTTTTCCAGTCTAAGGAATAAGAAATAGTCATGATGGCTTTGAGGATGCTGTTGCAGTTCCATCTCTTAGGAGGGACACTGGAGGATTCCAGCCTCTCCTTACTAATTTGGGGCCTCAGGACTAGGTACGCTCATGTACTGTAACTCATTCTCTTCTCTGCCAGACCCAGCATCCCAATATTTTATATGCAGTGAATTTATTCGAAGAAACATAGTTAAAAATCAGCTTATTTAGAATACTTAGGGAAAACATAACAAAAATATTTTTTGTATGTTTGTAATATTTCTAATTCCTTAAAATAGCTTTTTTAAAAAAATAGGTAATTAATGATCTGACTTGAAACAAATTTGAATTTTATTTGCCATCGCTTTCTGTTTGCTAAATTATTTCTGGATGAAAATCTTCTCCCATTTAAACATTTTATGCATTTCTCCTATTTTGAACATTTAAAAATTTAAAACTGTTGTGTTCATCTATATTAGTAGGATTATCATAAAACTTTTTTAAATACTGAAGTTTGTGAATAATTAATTGCATCGCTTCTCCCCAAATATGTATTACATAGAATAATAGTTAACTTTCTTTTTTGTAGAAAATAAGGTAAGAAACAAGTTGATATATATTGAAAGTAACTAGCAGTTTGCTATTTCACTTGGATTTCTTGAGATAGCGAGGAACATGAAGTGCGATTTATTTATTTATTCATTTTTTGTTGTGCTCTTTATATGTACTGGTGTGGTGGTGTGTGTGGGGGTACCTGTGCACTGAAAACTTTTCTTCTGGCGTATTTCTCAAAGCATTCATACTATAGATATTGATAACATGAACTTAATTCTGCAGGACACTTCGGGAAGTTAAAAATGGTGAAAGAGGGATCGGGAGTCACATCATCCCTGAACACTATGATATCTTCTGTCACTTATTAACCAGCGTTCCGATTAATTTGTAGGATCTTTGGTCTGCAGGCAGTCCCACATGCATTCATTTAATTACATATTTTAACCTTTTGGCTTAAGATATCCTAACTGATTCCTCCTGTAATGTGTGTTGGGAGTGGGGACGGAGGGGAGAAAAACCTTTCAAAGTGGTATTGTCCCTGTGCTTTTGTTTCTATCACATGATAGTTTTCTCATGAGTGCTCTTTTAGTTTTGAATAAATAAACATTATTCCCATTTTGGAAAACACTTTCAGAATTCTCATTATTGAAACCATTGCATTTATTATCAAAGATTAATATTGGTAGTCGCTTCTCAACTGAATTATACTAATGAAAAGATTCTTCTGAATGGGGCGAGGGGATTACACAGATAATAGTTATGTTAGTACGTGCTACTCCCCCTACTTTTCTTCTCTCAGACTTAATGTTTTAATAAGACATTATCTACACAAAAGGCCACTATTACAAAAGACAGAAGTACCAAGGGATTTCTCAGGCTTCTGATCCATATGCCCTGGGCCTGTCTTTCACTTGGCTGTCTGCTTTCTGTAGCTGTCAAGTTCATGCATAATTGTCTTGACAAATGGCATTCTCATTAATATTGCAATAGCCTTTGCCAACTAGTGGAAGCCATGTGCCTCAGGCAGCAATGCCCAGTGTCGGTTTCTTGCTGATGGTTATAAACCATGCCTTAAATATACCTTGAGGCCAATGATAGGTAAATAAATCACTATTTGAGTTAAAAATTATTTACACTCTATGTGCAAGCCAAGAGCACTGATGCATGGAAAGGGGCAGCTGGTGTTCACCAGGCAGAGACCCTTGTATGTGTGAGACCTTGCAGTTGCCTGCCCTGAGACGCCTCTCTGTTGTCTCACATATGCTTTGGAATCAATCAGGAAAACACATAGTGATGAATCATTACAGAAGACTTCATTCACTTGATGCTTGTCAAAGGTGTTTAAGTACCCAGTGTAGAAGCAAGTTCACTGCTCATCAGAGGCTGCAACCATGTTCAGGGCTCAGGTGCACCAGATTCTGTGAAAACTATACTGTCTAAATAGTTCTAGGAGAAGGTGGGGGTGTGGTCCATACCATGCCACATGTATTGATATGTCCTCCTAAGTAGTACATGGTATTCCAAGTTGATGCTTTCAAATTACAGTGCGTGTTACTCATATGCCATGTGAATGATCCTCCTGAGCAAATTTTTCATATTGAGCTCATGGAAACAGTGTGTGAGCCCTGTGCAGGGGAAGTTGTTCACTAATTTTGGAAGAAGTACTTTCTTGATGCAGGTACTTTGTGTATATTATCATCTGCTAGGAATCATAAAGTCAATGATTTCTGCTCCAAAGTGGTTGCTTTTCAGTGGATCCAAAATTATTTATTTATTTATTTATTTAGTTATTCATCTTACATTTAAATTGTAGCTTCCTCCTTCCTTTTCTTCTGGTCCCTCTCTTTTCCCCTCCCTCATCCCCATCCCTCCTTCTTTGCCCCCTCAGAAAAGAAGAGATCCTCCCACCCCCCAAAACACCCCAGCACATCCAGTTGCATGAGGACTGTGTATTTCCTCTTTCACAGTGTCCTGGCAAGGTAGCATGTCATAGTCAAGTGATCAAAAAGCGTGCAACAGAGACCATGTCAGAGATGGCACCCCATATTCTTTCTGGGGACCCACATGAAGGCTAAGTTGCCCATGGAATATATATGTGTAGAGGGTCTGGATCTAGTCCATGTCTGGTCCTTGGTTGATGCTTCAGTCTTCTGAAGCCCCTCTGAGCCCAGGTTAGTTGGGACTGTTGGTCTTCTTGTGGACTTCCTGTCCTCTCCAGGTCTTTCTATCCTTTCCCCCACTCTTCTACCAGGCTCCCTACACCACACACAATGTTTGACTGTCTCAGTTCCTGTTTCGATCTGTTCGATCTTTGCTGGGCAAAGCTCTCAGAGGACAGCCATGCTAGGCTCCTGTCTGCAAACACAATAGAGTGTCATCAATAAGTCAGGGGGTGGCTCTCTCCCATGGAGTGGGTCTCAGGTTGGGACAAGCATTGGTTGTACATGCCCTTGATCTGTGCTGTCTTAATCCCTATATATCCTTGAAGGCAGAGTAAATTCTGGATGGAAGTTTTTGTAGGTGGTTTGGTACTCCTCTCTCCACCAGAAGTTCTGTCTGGTTAGAGGGTCTCCATGACCCTTGCCACTAGGGGTGTCATCTAGAATCACCGTTATATCCTCTCAGGACCTCACCCTGTTACAGGTCCAGTGGAGCAAAATTATGTTAACAAGTGATTATTGACTGGATAATTTGATGTAAAAGTGTGACTATTTTCAGTTTAAACATATGTGCTGTTTTCAGTGGTTTCAGTGAAGCACATAGCAGACAAGTTTTCTTGGTGTTCAGTTAGTTTCAAATGTGTCGATGTAGCAAATTCTGTTCCTGTGCACATCATAGCTGGCCCTTTGGTGATCTAGATGCATCATACAGAGCTGCTCCTATGTAGCTTGTAAGGTGTTCTCCAGGGTTGTGGTCTGAATATCATTGTGTGGCTTTATCTATGATGACTAATTTCATGGTGAGTGGTTTTTTTCCTCCTCTCAAGAAAAAGCTGTGGCCAGTGTAACTACAGCTTTTGGCAGATGCATTTTAATGTTCTTTAATTTTAAAATGTATTAGTTTATTTATTTTCTGTTTGTATGCTTTGCAGGCATGTATATCTGTGCACTGTGTGCATGCATGCCCTCAGATGCTAGAAGAGGACCTTGGGTAACCTGCAACTGGAGTTAGAGAAGGTTATGAGCAACCATGTAGGTTGCTGGAGATCAAACCTGGATCCTCAGAAAGAGCAGACTGCTCTTAACCCCTGAGCCATTGTTCCAGCCCCCATTTAACATCTTTTTGTCATTTTTATATTTGACTAAGTTTCAGCTGTGCTTTTGACTTCGTTAAGTTCTTTGGTTCAGGAAATGTAGGCATTCTTATTGCCTGATTTTCTTACATTTTTTTTTAAAGTAGCCTGAATTCTTCTACATCCTCTTCTACATCCTCTTCTACATCTAGCAAATGCTCCTGCTATCAATCTATTTTATTGCTGCAGTCATATTGAGTTACATGTCCCTTTTGATTAATATCATTGATAATCTATCTCTTAGGGTTTCTATTGCTATGATAAACACCATGACCAAAGCATCTTGGGTTGGAAAGGTTTTATCTCATCCTACATATCTCATTTTCCATCACAGAGGGAGGTTAGGGCTGGGGCTGATGCAGAAGCCATACAGGACATTTTCTACTGTTTCCTCCTCATGGATTGCTCACCCTGTTTCCTTATACAGCTCAGGACAACCTGTGTAGGGATTGCACCACTCACAGTGGGCTAGGCCTTCTCCCATCAATCACTAATCTAAAAGATGCTCCAGAAGCTCACTCCCAGATCATTTTTGTGGGCCCATTTTTTTTCAGTTGAGGTTCTTTCTTCTTAAGTGATTCTAGGTTGTGTCAAGTTGCCAAAGAACTAGCCAGGACAGGCAAAATGAGATGAAACTACTTTAAGGTCTATTACTTTTGTTATTAATTAAAATTACAACATCACTATTATTAACATGGAAACATCAGAATTAATGAAAATACTATTAATGGAAAGACCGAACCTTCTGGAATCATTATCTCTATATAGGTGCTGAACAGTAAAATAGGTGCATGTTGTAGGAAGGATTCTAAGAAGAGGCTTGGGACTGGGCCATAGGAAGTCTAGACTTTGTATTAGGACTGTGACAGGTTTCCTTAGATGGCCCTCATGTTTTCTT
The DNA here is from genome assembly GCA_028658305.1 of Pachyuromys duprasi. Classification (NCBI taxonomy): domain Eukaryota; kingdom Metazoa; phylum Chordata; class Mammalia; order Rodentia; family Muridae; genus Pachyuromys; species Pachyuromys duprasi. The sequence continues at coordinate 56,966,584 of CM053760.1, forward strand.
TATTGTCAGGTAGAAGTAAAAAGATTAAAGAGGAGAGAAGGCACTCATTGGGGCCTGGCTGAAAGCAAGCAGTGGACTTAGGACCCAAAAAAAATTTGAGCTCTAGGCTTTTATTTGTAATTCTCAAGTCTGAGAAAAGCTCTGAGTTAAAAATCATTTCCTCTTATAAATAAATTCTAAAACTTACCTGGATCCAAACAAGTGAACTGATTTGACTTATGAATTTTAGTGTGGGAGGGGCCACAGCAATCTCTCTGCTGTTTGTTTCTTTCACTGTCTAGGTCTCTCTCTCTGACTTTAAATTTAATTACACTAGTAAAATGTAAAAGCAGTTGGCACACCAGAAGCAGTGAAAAGGAGAACTGGAAAGATCTGTCTGCGGCACAGAGAATAGAGTTGTTAAAAACTGGCTGTGAGATGTCTTCCGCAGCAGAGCAGTGAGACAAACTGAGACTGGGCAAACTGTGGATCTTGGATAGTGTCTGTGATTACTAAGAACAATGAAAACAAGGAAGGATTATATTGCCCAGAAGGGTTGGGAACTAAAGAATTGAAAGTGTCCAATGAGTGGCTTATTGCTCATGACAACTTAGAATACAGGATGCACTGTCAATGGGACAGCTCAGTAAGGAGTATCCAGGAGTTGACTATAGGCTTATAAGAAGTATTGTATGCTTTAGAAATCTGTGAGATTATTTTTCTGTGAAAAAGCCCTCTCTGTTCTTCTAGGGTATGCCTGTGCTACATACATACCCTAGAAGGTACTACAGGCATACAGAGAGAAATACAAATTTCTCAAAAGGGTATGTAGTTTATTTAGGTTTTATTTTTTACATATGAAATGATAGATAGAGTCTTTCAGAGGCCCTCTATGGTAGGCTCCTGAGGACTCTACCTATCAGTGTATCAAAGCAGACACTGAGATCATAACCAAACCTTGGACAGAGTGCAGGGAGTCATGTAAGAAGGGGGAGTTAGTAAGACATGGAGAGGACAGGAGTCCCACAAGGACCAAATATATCTGGGCACAGGGGTCTTTTCTGAGACTGATTTTCCAATCAAGGACTATGCATGGATATAACCTAGAACCCCTGCTCAGATGTAACCCATGGCAGATTAGCATCCAAGGGGGTTTCCCTAATAAGGGGAACATGGACTGTCTCTGACATGAACTCAGTGGTGGGTTCTTTGCCTCCCTCTCTCCCCACCCCCCAGGGAGGAGCAGCCTTGCTAGGCCACAGGGGAGGACATTGCAGCCAGTCCTGATGAGACCTGATAAACTAGGGTCAGATGGAAGGAGAGGAGGACCTCCCCTATCAGTGGGCTTAGAGAGGGGCAGGGAGGAGATGAGGAAGGGTGGGATTGGGAGGGAATGAGGGAGGGGGCTACAGCTGGGATACAAAGTAAATAAACTGTGATTAATATAAAAAATAAAAATTAAAAAAGAAGAAATGATAGTCTGCTTCAGGACATATTTGCACATCATTTCAGTTCGTCTCTGTAGATGCTCAGTGAGCTGAGCTTGGCCAGAAAAAGTAAAAGGACATCTTAGGCAGCTCTTCATTCAGCCCACTTTTCTGCCTACTGTGAAAAGTGATGCCTTTGTATTTGATTTCTCAACAATGAAACATCTGTGTGAGATAACCTAGTGGGTAAGGGATCCTGAATCTTCTGAAGAACAGGTCTGCACAGGTTCAAAAGCAAAATGAAATGCTAGGCTTGCTATAGATTTCCTAGTGTTCCCAGGCCTTCTGAATGAAGTCAGCCTTCGTAGTGCTGCTGTTTGTGCTGTTACTGGTGCTCCACCCAAGGGTGCTGGTTTCTGACCGTGGCCAGTTCCTCGCTGTCGACCACAGCCCTGTGTAAGGAACCTGTTGGAGAGCAGAACTGCCTTAGTGTCACCAAATTGTACATGAATCCTTTCCTTAGAACTAAGACATGCTTTCTTCTTTATTAAGATGCCGCATAGCATTTGAGGTTTCACATGTCAGTTTTCTTTCATGAGTATAATTGAGAAATGTGTTTACAATGGAGCCAGTTTCGTAAAATTTTCTCCTCAAGAAGTGGTACTGAGTAACTGCCATTGTTTTCTTACTGCTGATCTCTGGCTAAATAGAGAAAATTGGGCAGGTATAAAGTTTTCCCCACAAGGTTCTGCTTTTGTTCTCATATGAAGTAGAAGTAAAGTGGGCATCACACGCAGTAATCTTGCCAACGCGTCATTTGCACTGATGCTTTTCTTTAACGAAGGCCATACCTTGTCTAGCACACAGCTGGACATTTTTCTAAGTAAACTTTAAAGTATAATAGAAATGTATTTAGAAAATTTTAATAGAAGTATACAATGGAATGAAGGACCAGTGATAACTGTTATTAAACTTTTCACATAGTTCTTCCTATGGCTTTTATGTCTAGAGTGCAGTGATATAGATAAACATGCATTTGTATAGGTAAGGTTTTATACATACAATTATATGTCTTAATTATATCAGTATATTGTTGCATCTCTAGGATTCTTTCCAAAATTTGTTCTACTTAATGACTGCATGATATTTTATTATGTGGTTATTCTATAATTTGTATAATCATTCTTTTATTTTGAGATGTTAATACTGTTTTCAACTTTTCCTTATATAAATATCATCAAATGAAACTGCATACATAACTCTTGCTTTCATTTGGGTTTTCCTTATGAGAGTTACCATTACTGTGCCACAGGGTGTGAACACTATTAAATTTCATGATAGTGCTGAATTGCTTTCTAGAAAGCTTGTGCCAATAATTCTCTCAGGTAATAGAGCAAACTGTCTGCTTAGAGATTTTTTGTTATTCATTCTTGTCAGAGGAATGCAAAACATGCTCTCTTGATGTGATCTTTTTTTGAGTAAAAATGGAAACTAGTAGAGTAAAATGTATACATGTATTTTGAAACATTCAAATTTTATGTTTTTTACCATATAAACTATATGCTATATCTGTTGTTATAGCATACACCTGATGACTTTTGCACAGTGGTGACCTTGTTACTCAGGCTTGACCCCACTTCTTTTTCTTTCTTTTTTAATAGATTCATTATTTATTATAATGTATTCACTTTGTATCCTGGCTGTACCCACCTCCCTCATGTCCTCCCAGTCCCATCTTCCCTCCCCCTTCTTCTTATATGCCCATCCCCTAGTCCACTGATAAGGGAGGACCTCCTTCCCTTCTATCTGACCCTAGACTATCAGGTCTTATCAGGACTGTCTGCATTGTCTTTCTCTGTGGCCTGGTAAGGCTGACTCCCCACCTCCTAAGGGGGAGGTGATCAAAGAGCCAGCCACTGAGTTCATATCAGAGACAGCCCCTGTTCCCCTTTCTAGGGAGCCCATTTGGAGACTGTGTTGCTATGGGCTACATCTGTGCAGGGGTTCTAGGTTATCTCCATGAATGGTCCTTGGTTGGAGTATCAGTCTCAGAAAAGACCCCTGTGCCCAGATTTTTTGGTTCTGTTGCTCTCCTTGTGGAGCTCCAGTCCCATCCAGGAGGACTGACCCTTTTCAGCAAGGCAATTGTAGTTCAGAGAAACCATTGTTCTGGTAAGTTCTTATATTTTCTATAAGAATGCATAAAATGCTTAGGTCTTCAACAAGAATAAAGGGAGTCAGAGAGAGGACAATTAAAACCATTATAAAGCTCACATTAGGGCTGGAGAGAAAGCCCAGCTGTTTTAAGGGCATGTGTTATTCTTACTGAGAACCCAAGTTTAATTCCTAGCACAGATATTGGGTAGTTCATAACTGTATCTAACTCCAACTTCAGGGGATATGACACTCTCTCTGGCCACCCTTGGTGCCTGCATTCATGCTCAGATGCATGAGCACACACAAAATTTAAAAATAAACAAAATCTCAGTAGTAAGTCCTCAATAAACTTTATATTAATTAATTAATATTTTATTAGTTTAGCCACTATGCTAGATTTGAGGTGGTAAAGAAAACTTCTAGTCTTAATGTAGCCAACATCCTAAAATGATCTTCAATATTGATATATAATCCATGGCTATAAAAATTAAGCTTTAGGTTCTTCTTCCTATGTTTCTGTGGCGGTGTGTCTGTGTAGCTTAGGATGGCCTTCCCTTGAACTCATGGTAATCCCCCTGTCTCACCCTTCTCAAAAATGGAAATTCTGTGAGTGTGCTTTTGTCCCTGACATAAGCCTTAAGCTGTAGAACCCTCTCAACTCAGTGTGGAGGAGTCAGTTAGCATCCCTTTGTGGGATGAATCTCTGGGCTTCTTGTTGACCTTGCTGTCTTAGACTTTGTTGGATCAGGTGATGCAGGGAGTAGATGTCCCATGTACTTGGGTAAGTTAGCTATTAGCAGTTATAGCTGCTATTTATAGAGACTTTTCTATGGTTCAGCTGCTCTTGTAGGGTCCGTTGTTTGTTAACTGACTGAATTTAACAGTGGCCTAATAGGACCTCTTGACTAAGGATGACAAGACTAAGATTATTCTTCTAGTGAGCAAGGGGACTGAGAAGAAGGAGACTGTAATAACATGGAATAGAAAGGAGTTTTATCTGGGAATCAGGTCACTGGAATCAGTTGTTTTCATAGTCACTGATGTATTGCTAAAGAAAGAGACCATGACCAAGGCAACTGTTATTCACACACACACACACACACACACACACACATATACACACACACACACACACACCTAATTGGGGACTTGCTTACAGTTTCTGAGGTTTAGTCCATTATCATTAAGGCTGATAGAATGGAAGTAGGCAGGTACTGGAGTAGTAGCTGAGAGCTACATCTCTATCCAAGGGCTATGAAAGAGAGAAACACTGGGCTTGGTGTGGGCTTTTTTGAAACCTCAAAACCTATTCTCAGTGACACACTTCCTCCAGCAAGGCCACACTTCCTTATCCTTCTAATCTTTTCACACAGTTCCTCTCCCTGGTGACTGAGCTTTCAAATGGGGGCCATTATTATTCAAATCACCACAGTCTTCTGTTCAGATTGTTTCACTAAATTGCTTGCATGTCCTAATGTATAGAGTCTAAGCTATACATTAGCTGAATAGACTGAATGCCTTCTGGAGGTCCTTTTATAATGAGCATTTTTTTCCCCCTATCTATCTAAAGGCTGCAATTCAAATGCTGTTGTAGAAGCTATTTTATGTATTACAATGCAGTCTTCTGAATCAAGGTTTTTGCTGGCTTATTACAGTCTTGCTTTGTATCCCCAGAGGCCTTTAGCTCAAGATGTCCCTGCCTTAGCCTCTTAAGTGACTGGAATGCAGAGTTGGTGTTCTGCCCTCCAAGAACCAGTTTTCATTGTACTGTGCACAGAATTTCTAGGTTTTTACATGATTTACTTTCTCACCAGCAGTGTCCAAGTTTTACATTCAAAAAAATTTAAGGGTTTACTTTATTTTCATTTATGTATATGCCTGTGAGAATGTATGCTGCATATAATTGAGTACCTTTGGAGCCCAGAACAGAGTATCAGATTCCCTGGGTTTGTAGTTACAGGCTGTTGCAAGCTGCCTGCCATGGGTGGTGAAGTCTGGTTCTCTGGAAGAGCAGCAAACATTCTTAGCTGCTGAGTTATCTCTCCAGCACCCCCACCCCCTTATTTTTACATTTATTTATTTAGAGTGTTTTCGTGTGTGTCCACTGTGGGGTTGTGTTTGTGCTGTGATGCCTGTGTAGAAAGCGGAGGACAACATTTGGGAGTCTTTGTGTCCTTTTGTCATGTGGGTCCTGGGACTGGAGCTCAGACCACTCAGCTTGGCGTCAGGCATCAGAACCTTTACCTGCTGAGATATCTTACCAGCCCCAAAGTCTACATTTCTACATCTAATCTCTTACCTTACTTTTGAACAGCATCTCTTACTGTTTTGTGGAAATTGCAGCGTAGTTAGCTCAGTCATAAGTACTTGGCTTATTTTGCAAGTACCTCTGTGTCCCACCAGCATACAGAAAATAAACCGAACAAGCAAAAATATCATTTTTTCTGAATTCTCAGTCTCAGCATGGCTATTTCCTGTGTCGCAGATGTCTAGAAGTCTCCGGATCAGTTTTGCTTCAGGTCAGCTCTTACACATTGGGCAGTGAGTTGAGTATCTTATGAACAAGGTCTGGACTGCTTCTTTATCTATGAGATGTGTATTCTTTCACCTTTTTGTTTTATGATAAGGGGCCTAAGAGAAGGACTTAAGGATTAAACTACATGAGTATTTCTAAAAGTTGCCAGCTGTTCATTGTTTTGCATTTCTTTCAAATGCCATCCTTTGTCTTTTGTATTGAAGTCAATACTGAATATATGTGCTTTACTTCTGCTAGTTTCTGTGTCTGTATTGTTTACATATATTTTTAAGTAAGGAAATTATACTAACAATGCAAAAAAAAAAACCAACCCTTAGTAAATTAAGTAAAAGTAGAGGGTAGCAAATATTTCCCATAAAAGATCAGATCATGCTATAGGTTATTTGTATCTTGGGGGATGCATGTTTTGAAAAAGTCATCCTGAAAAATGCCCTTTGTTGTGTTTTAGGAAGCTTTATGTACAAAAAAAAGCCAGGGCCCAATTTGGCTCTTGATTTGGATTTTTTTGTTCATTCCTTTAAACATTTATTTCATTTCTAACATAGAAATTTATAAATTTATTTGCTTTAATTATTCATATATATATATATATATATACATATATATATATTTGGCCTAAATTATTGAGTAAAACTAAAGTTATGGGAAAGGCATGTTGAAAATACTTGGACCTTTGAAAAGTACTTGAATTACTTAGAGTTCTGAACTTTGTTTAATGGATGCTCGAAGTCATTTATGTAAATTACTTTATTTGTACAGGCTCTAGTTTCCCTTCTTGGTAAGGGGCTATGAATGACTCTTACCCAGTACTTTAGAAAAGGTGGCACACAAGTACACTGCACTAGAGGAACAGCACTGTTCTTGGGAAGCCTTCCTGAACCTCCTGCATTTTTCAGGTGACGTATTTCTTAGGGATAAATTAGGTAGAAGCAGAGGGAAGACTTTCAAATTTTAGAAGCCAGAAAGCAATCCCAGTCATTCGTCCTCCATGATAGATGATAATAGATGAATAATTATTTGGGGATGGAGAATGAGAGCATGGACTTAGGCTGGGACTGAGCAGATGAACCAAAAGTTACAAAATGAAGATGAAAACAAATTACATTTTAATGGACAAGCTCAGCATGTGAGAAGATCAGTTACAGGATGCTAGGATGCTGCTCATCTATGGGAACCTGGAAGGACTTTTCCTGTGTGGGACAAAACACCGATAAGGCAAAACAATGAATAACTATATAAAGGCGTCCTTTTCTAACAATCCTGAGCTTTGTATAACAGCATATGCCTGTGGAAGAAAGCAATGTTTTCCTATGTCTTGCCAAGAATGCTGAGCTGGGTAACTAGCAGCCTGACAGTGTTGCTTTGTGCTAGGATGTAAAAGGCTGAATGCTGAAATTTGAAATTCATACCCTCTGCAGGGACAGGGCAACTTAGATGGGAAGACAGATTCAGTTGAAGCTCAGCCAAAAACACTCAAGGAACTCTGAGAAAAGAATGCCATGTGCATAAATCCAGAGTGTTCCTGGGTATCTCTGAAAGCTTCTCCATCATGGCAGTTCTCGGGACAGGCATCTTAGAAGTTCTTCCCACTTGCAATTTTGATTCTGGCAATGGTGAAATGTGTGAGGTAGGCTTTTGGTGGACCATGGAGTTATGTATTCGTGGTGGAATTGTATGAGTTTTGAAGTGGTGTATTTTTAAAGTAACTCAAAAATGAAAGTTCTAAATTCAAAAGATTTGAGTGCTTAAGTTTAAGAACTTATATCACTTCTGAATTTTCAACTTTGATCTCCAGTTATACCTGTTGCTGTGGTCCTTGAGGGAGTCAAAACTGCCTTTGTTGAAGTAAGGAATAAATAATCACAGTCATTTCACTAACAGGCACAGAGTTTGGGCATCTGTTCTGAGAGGTCGATGACCTATCCCACAGGACTGCTGAGATGGCTCTTAACTGTGGAAATCTACAATCTCCATTCCTCATCTTTGTTTTCACCTTTGGGCCAGTCCTCTGTCTTCTGTCATCTTTGTGTCACTTTTCCAGTACATTCTGTCGTGTGTTGGGCTTATTGTGTATGTGTGTGTGTGTGTGTGTATTGCTGTAGAAAATTTGTCTATTTTGAGGAAAAATAGTCACTTATAGAATGATGTGAATGGTTTTATATTAAATGCCATGACCAATAAAAGCAGAGAAGACTTACATTCAGAGATAAAATATCTACCCTCCTTGGCATAGCCTGTTACTTAGTATAAAGTTTTGTTACACTTCTTATTTTTTTAATCACTGAATGAAACTCTTTACTGTCTAAAGTAGTAATTTTATTCGGAAGATCTGAATAAAAGTATGTTTGTGTGTATTGGTGTGTATGTGATCGTGTGGTTGTGTGCATATATACATTTGGGTACATGTGTACATATGTGTCGATGCATGTGGAAGTAAACTCTGGATTTCTTCTTCAGACATTTGTCACCTTGTTTTAAAGACAGGGCCTCTCACACTCTGCACCTTGTTTTATAAGACAACGAACTTGTAACGTATCAGTTTACCTAGGCTGTCTGGCCTGTGAGTCTCTGACTCAGCAGTGGCCTCCAGGTGCTTGCAGATGTCCCAGCTTTTTTTCATGGGCACTGGACATCCAAACTTGGGCTCTCCTATATGCATGACAGGTACTTAATCAGCTGAGCCATTTCATAAGATTGTATTCTGAATGTTTTTTTTTATTTTTTTAAAAAGTTTTTTGGAGATATAGTTTTTTTGAATGTCCGTGGAGTTGGACTCGAATAACTTTTAGGTGGTCCCTCTAAACATTCTTTTGGTGCTAGAATGTAGCAAAATAAAGGAGGTTGTTATATTTAATTTTTCTCCTTCATGAGGAGTTTGGACAGAGCAGCATGGCGAAGGCTTTTTTTTTTTTTTAATTTTTTCTGTAGAGCAAAGAATTTAAATGACAGAAGAAGTACACCTAGGGATTAGAGATCAATACCTTCAGTATTCTTTTGATTTAGTGGGAAAACACTAAAGCTTTGTCTTGTTTCTTTTAATTAATTAAATTAAAAACTTGACACAGGGTGTTACTATATAGCCTTCACCTGTCTGGAGCTTGCTGTACTAGACCAGGCCTCAAACTCATAGAAATCCACCTGCCTTTGCTCCTGGCTGCAGGTTTTAAAGATGTGTGCCACCATGCTAGAGCTGTTTTTTTCCCCCTTGCTATAACATAATTCTGCAGATTGAGTAATTTATCCTTAAAAGAAACTTGTTTCTCACAGCTCTGCAGTTTGGGATCAAAAATGAAGGCACTGGCGCAAGGGCAGATATCATGTGGATCATCTGATGGCAGAAGAGAGAGAGAACAGGGTTTGAGCTTATCCTTGCTTTAGAAGCCCTCTCCCACTCTGTTTAACCCATCCTTGTGTTCCTGAGGCGGAGCCCTGCTGGCTTTGTACCTTTTAGTTCTCTTAGATGGCGGTGGAGTTTCAACATGAATTCTGGAGAGAACATTCAATAGATTTTGTTAATAGATTTTCTCAGTTGGTCTTCCTGCTGTGTGGAGGCGATGCCAGGCACATATGTATGTCACTAGGAATGTCGTGAGAGAACTCATGGATATATCTGTTGTTGTCTAGTGAATGGAACTTGACTTGTGCTTTTTCTGTGCTTTTTTCAGAATTGTGAGGAGCTTCTATAATGGTCTGTTTGGCTTTCATCAGAGCTGCCCATGCACACACCTACCTGGTAAGGAAGGTCCATCATGTCTGCAGATGCCATCAGCATCGGGCTTGGGGCTCAAGGCCTGCCACGTCACAATTTGCTGCCCAAGGTGCCCCCAGCGGTGTGGTGGAGCTTCTGGGGAAATCCTATCCTCAGGATGACTATAGCAACTTCACCCCAAAGGTCCTTTCCAAGGTTGGCAGGAACCTGCACAACCAGCCATTCCACCCTCTGTGGCTGATCAAGGAACGGGTGAAGGAACACTTCTACCAGCAGTATATGCGGCGATCCAGGACCCCTCTGTTCTCTGTCTATGACCAGCTGCCCCCAGTAGTCACTACCTGGCAGAACTTTGATAGCCTGCTAATCCCAGCGGGCCACCCCAGCAGGAAGAAGGGGGACAACTATTACTTGAATCGGGAGCACATGCTGAGAGCACACACGTCAGCACACCAGTGGGACTTGCTGCATGCAGGACTTAATGCCTTCCTTGTGGTAGGTGACGTGTACCGGCGTGACCAGATTGATTCCCAGCACTACCCAGTTTTCCATCAGCTGGAGGGAGTCCGGCTCTTCTCCAAGCACGAGGTGAGTCTTTAGATGTGTCTTATTGAAGAACATTTGTATTGTTGTAACTGAAGACTGGTGATCAGTGAAACAAGGAGTCTTGTTCTTGATCTTCATTTCCTTTAGTGTGTCTGAGTGATTTGTTGCCTTACACTACTGCAAACTGTTGACTTCACAAAACGTTTTTCTCTTTTACTTGCCTGTTCTTGTTCCCTTTTCTCAGTACTGACCTGCTTTATACTGGTTTACTACTTGTAGCTGGCTAGTGGTTCAGATTGAGCTTCAGTTCAAGCCGAGTGAAGGTAGAGTGCCGAAGGCTGTGTTCTGGTTATTCTGTTTGTGTTGTGGGAACTTAGTGCTGTCTCCTGCTGCTGGAGAGTGATGGTCTCCTGTGCTGAGCGTAACCGATGGTGCTCCAGGTTTTCCTGTCAGCAGTGCTCTTGTCCCTAAGCCCTTGCCTCTCTCTCCTGGCATTGATGGTGGGAGGTGTCTTACTTGTTAATGTGGATGTTTGTGTTTGGATGCACAGAGCCTGTTTGGTATTCAGGCCATTCCCATAGGCGAACCTTTCTCAAAGTTGGTTCCATGCTGGATTTAGGGAGCACAGATGGACATTCCTAGTTCTTGGGATGCTTATTATTTTCCAAGGTAGTAATAATAGCTGTTAGAAAGGATATGGAAACATGAGGGAACTGAAGGGAAATGAAAAGAGACAAGTCAGAGCCTGGAGTATGACAAAGTAATAGAATGCCTCTTCTGATTCATCTGTGAGAGGAGCCATGATAATAGTGGTGTGATATGTCCAGGGGATGGCATTGGATAGGTGTTCAGTCAGGCTTACCTTGTTAAAGTAATAAAGAACATGCTAAGATATAAGCCTGTATGTCATGATAAAGGAGAGGCAGTGAAGGCTCAGAGACCCAAAGTGACATATTATTAGGGAGGAAATTTAGGGTACAAAATGAAGGTAGCAATGAAAAGCACACATAAAAATAGCCCTTTCTTGGTTTATATTTGTTGTAATCCAGTCCAGTTTTCCAGGCACCAAGTATAGATAGTCTAGTCTGATATTGTGACTGTTTTCTGGTTCATTGTTTAGTTAATTATGTACTTACATACATGTGTGACTAGCTTCCCTTCAAGTTGCAAGGTGCTTCCATTTCCAATGCTTCATTTATTCCTCTCAATAAAAACTTAAGAGGTAGATTATCTCACTTCATGGAGAGTCAGAGGTCTGGAAAGCTCTAATGACTGGCTCAGGATTACAGAGCAGTCAGTTATAGAACTCAACTGGAAGACAGGTTTCCTAAGGCCAGTGCTTCAGCTGCTGTTCTCTGCTGATTCCTGTGCTTCTCAGTGACTCCTGTTCATGACTCAAGGCAAGCTTGATATAGCAATGATGAGCACTGGAAAGGGTTCATTTCTGATTTCCTATCTTCCATTGAAATTTTCTTTCTAAATCCTACCTACTCTTAACACCAGGAAAAGTGGTTTGACTTGTTTTTGTTTATTTCTCTATGAATATGACTTCTAAAATTTTCTTTTAGATGTGTGTACAGTATTTGATAATACTATATTGTTTTATTTTCCTATTTAATAATCTTTGTATTCATTATTACATGTGAAAAACGAGTTACTAGATTTATAGAGTGAACAAAACAGTGATGCTGGTTGTAGTGCATGAACCAGCAATCCCAGAACTTGGGAGACTGAGACAGAAGGATTTTAAGTTTGAGGCCATCCTGGACTACATAATGAGTCTCTGTCTCAGGAAGAAAAAGTAGAGAGAAAAATATTGATAATAACAGAAATTAATGAACAATGACAGTATATTTAGAAATTATTGAAAAAACACTCCTTTGTTCTTTGAAGAAAGGTAAATGAAATTAACACTTTTGGAGGAATAATTAGCAGGTGAGTCTGCTAAAACTGTGAATCAGAGGAAGGATAGAGAGAAATACTAAGTAGCTGACTCTCTGTTGAAGTAAAGATTGGGATTTAACCTATGCCTTCAGAATGAATAGAGGAAGAAAAGAATAATACAGAAAAAGGAGTAATGTAAAAGTTAGGACTAAAAGAAAGGAAGCCTGAGTTTGGTATCAGTTCTAATATATGAATATTCATACACCAATGTTAATTAAGCAAAGCAGTATAGAAATGCATGTTCAGGTTGGATGTTCAGAGAACCTGAAATCAAAACACACTAGAGAGAGGTTGGTGAAGGATGGGAAGGTTTGTCTAGTAAATGCTTCCCTAAAGGTGTCAGATGCAGCCTTATTAACATTAGAAGTAGAATTTATAGAAAAAAAAAGATAAATGTAGATAAAGCCTAAAATAGATAATCTAAGAAGCCTTATGAATTATGAACTTTCATTGGCCTACTGTTATAACCTTGATATATGAAGCAACACTGATGACTTAAAGGTCGACTTTGACAGATTCATGATTATGGTCAAAGATGTTAAATGATGTCAGTCAGAGACGTGTGGATTATTTAGACTAAATAAAGGTATAGAAGTCAGAACAAGCTTGATTTATATTTAAGAATTCTGTTTGTCATCTATATTTACATGTTGTATAAAAATTAATTCAGTATTCATTTAAAATGCTAGTTTGCCAAATTGTTCTAAACCAAAAATAGAAGGTAGATAGGTGTACAGTTCTGGATACCTGAAACAAACCAGAGCAGCAAAACCAACCAGAGCTGGCCCTGTCCCTTACCGCTGAAGAGTCAGCCTAGAACCTTGCCTGGTCAGTTCAGTAGAGCTGGCACTGGTGGGAGGGTGCAGAGAAGCTGATCCCAAGGCTGGGATTGCAGGAGAGCTGACTCTTCCACTCATCTGCCGTGGCGTGGCTGGGTGATGTGGGTCAGGGTGAGATGCCCACCCCCTTTCACCACCCTTTGCTACCTGCAGTTAAGTGAGAGGCCTAGCAACAAGGTCACAAGAGCTAGAGAGCTGGCCCTACCCCTTGCGAACAGCAGTACCCAGGGGCCCCTACACATTGCCTGGGCAGCACAGTAGAGCTGGCCCTGGTGGCAAAGATGCAGGTGAACCAGCCGTTGGGATATGACAGTAGGAGGGCTGGCCTTGTCCCTTGGCCAGCAGATCCCTGCTGGCTGCTGCGTTGAAGGAAATAGTTGGGGAAGAGCTTGCCCTGGTGTTTTGAGCATAGGAGAGCTGGCATGGGCTGGCCAACGTAGGTACCACCTAGGCCCACTGAACATCTACCTCATCTATGAACTTCTGGAGCACTTAAAAGAGCCAGTCCTCGAATCCAAAGCTGCAGGATCTCCATGACACAGGGCAACAACAGGATATCCAAGAAGAGTCCCAGGGAGGATCTAGTATTGGAAGTATAGAAGAAACCAGAGGCCTTGAAGCAGACCAATAACTCATTGCAGTGAACATTTGCAAGTAAAAATGTGTAGACAAAAGGATATAGTGTGGGACACAGTCGGACACACTACAGCTTCTACAACAAGATTTCTTTTTTCTAACTTATTATTATTATGATTTGTGCAGATGTTGCAAGGGCAGAGTGAATACGAATGGATGGGGAGATAAGTGGGATTAGGATGCATGATGTGAAATTCATATAAAATTAATAAAAAGCTATAAATAATTTGAAAAAAAAAAACCAAAGAAACCTAAAAACCATTAAATCAGACATAACTAGATGGCAGGGTTCTCCTAAGAGCATTCCTATGTAGGAAGTCACTCCTGACAGTTGGAAGTTCAATTCCTAGTACCAGTTACACTAGGTTTTTACAGAAGCTAGATGTGGTATCATGTACTTGAAATGTCAGTGCTGGTGAATCAGAGTAGGCAAGATCCCTGGGGCTCATTGGTTAGTCAGCCTAGCTTAATTGGTGAGCTCTATGCCTAGGTTTGACTCCGGTCTTCATACTTGTATGACAAGCACTTTACAACCCAAGCTACCTTCTGAGCCCCTGACTAAGTCTCTTCTTAGGATGGTGGTAATCACTGACATTCAGTCTTACCAATTTTATCAGTATGTCATGTCAGAGTGCCTCTAGCAAATTTGGTAACCCAAATTTTACTTTCTGAGCAATGTTTTTAGGAAGGTCTCCTTTCCAGGCATTACTGTACTCTTCCATAAACTCATCCTCTAGTACAGTTCAGAACTTCCATGGTGTTGGCAGTGTACTTCTTTTGTTGCACAGAGTGGAGAGGGGTTCATGTGCTCTTAACTGCTTTCTTGTGTGTTCTTTGTGTGTGTGTGTAGGTCTATGTGGAGTAGACCAATGATTCTCTTTTCAGTTCATTGGAAAGTAAGAACTGTCCCTTTGTTTTAGTTTGGGAAGTGCCGCTCAATAGAAAGAATGACCCAGTTCAAGCAAAGTGCAAGAGAAGCAACATTTTTAGAAATGGAATGTAGGATGGGGGCAGTGTTTGATCGGCTCATCTGATCCAGATGTGTAGATCTTACGAAGGGAGATCCTTTGTAGGGAAAAAGGAAAGGAGTGTTTAAGGTGGCAGGAAATACTAATGAAACACCTGAAGCTAAGGTGTTTCTTCTTAAAATGTGATGAAAATCTAAATTTTTATTAAAGTCTTTATTTTAGAGATCCATATTGAAACACCAGTATGGAAAATACAGGGCTTAGAATTTTTCTTCATAGTAATATGAAAAAATTTTTGGCATTTTATGTTGGGTATAAGAGGATTGATTTTT
>CM053760.1:56982156-57030492 GCA_028658305.1 Pachyuromys duprasi
GTACCCTAGTAAGCAGAACAGGGACTATTTCGGACATGAACTCAATGGCTGGCTCTTCGAACCCCCCACCCCCACCCCCCGAGGGAGGAGCAGCCTAACTAGATCCCAGAAGAGGACATTGCAGCCAGCCCTGAAGAGACACAGATACACATTGTTTGACAATGCTGTTGGAGGGGTCCAAAATAGTACCCAGTTGTTTCAGCTATTGTAATCCTAAGGCAAAGAGCATAATGTGTTAAAAAAAAATTTAAAACAATCAAATCTAAAAAGTGTATAAATAATAAAACGTTTTATTCAAAACAATCATACTTGAGCTATCAAGCCAAGAGAAGACAGAGAGAAAATTTAAGTGCATATGGCTAAGTGAAAGGAGCCAATTTGAAAAATCTGAATATTCCTTGCTTTCAGTTATTATATTTTGGAATAGATGAAACTATAGACTGAAGTGAAAAGATCTTTGGACACCAGGCGTTACTTAGGAGAGACATATAAATTGGCAGAGCACATTGAAAGGCATAGAGAGTATTTTTATGCTCTTAAACAGTGGCTGCATTTCATTGTACATCTCTAAAACCATAGAACACGTAGCTTCAGTAGCGAGCCCTAGTATAAACTCTGTTACAGTGAGCACAGCTAATACACACTAATGAATGTGGCTGACTGCTAATATGCCAGGGCGTGACCATTAATCACATAAGGTCCCTTGGTGGAGACATTGCTAGAAGAGGAAGTTGTGTGTGTTAGAGGCGTCTGGATGGTTCTACCTTCCTCTCACTTTTGCTCCCAGCTGCTCTTCAAAATTAGTTTTTATTAAAAAACAAAAACACAAACACAAAGCCATGTTGCTGTGAGGAGTTAAATGGAACATGCAGACATGTTTGCTAGAATTACAACCTTTCTCCCCTCTTGAGGCAGGATTTTATCCAGAATGACACCTTGTAGTGAGCACACACCCATTACCTTCCTTAAACCAGGTCAGTCCTTAGTCTTTCTTCGTCTCAAGCAGTCGTTCTCAACCTTCCTAATGCTGTGACCCTTTGACACAGTTCTTCATGTTGTGGTGACTGCCAAACATAAAATTTTATTTGTTGTTACTTCATAACTGTAATTTTGCTACTGTTACAAATTGTAGTGTAAATGTCTGGTATGTAGGTTATCTGATAGGTGACCCCTGTGAAAGGGTCATTTATGCTCCATAGAGGTCATGACCCACAAGTTGACAACCACTTGGTTAAAGTGACCCTGACTCTCTTCACAGCTCTTTCCAAATCTTTCATCGGATGTTGCTGATTTGGACATTATCTAATATTTTCTCGTGATCAGATTTGGGTTATACATTTTTGACAAAAAGAAAAAAATCAAGGAATATTTTCTCTGCTTTTGTCAGTACATTGCTTTTAGGGGACAGTGTGTTAATATGTATAGCTCTTGGTTACCCTGGGGTTGTTTGTTAAAAATAGTACCTATCTCTTCCATTAATGTTATCCCACATAATTAGGGAGTTTCCTGTTGAACTTACTTTACATCTGTAAATACTGTGTTTCTCACATTTTCTCCCACCAACTTTAGAATCCACTGATCATCTTCTGAATTATTGTGGCTTTGGCAAACTTTCTTCTTCTAAATGCATTCATTAGAATTTTATCCTGCACATGTATTTATTCAGTATTTAATATTTTCTTGAATTCCTGGATATTTGTTTCTATATCTGTGGTGTAATTTATGTTCAGCTTATTTATGTAGTGTTCAGGTGAATCCAGATTTGGCCATGGGGGCCCCTGTGGTGGTCTCCTGTGTCCTGGCCTATTGTTATTTTGTGTTCAGCAGAGCATTCCAGATTCATCTTTTAGAATCAGTTATTTCTCCAAGGAATTATTTTTTATGAGAATGGTATTTAGAAACCCATACCTGGGTGTGCTTATTGTTATAGGCATGGCCTTTGGTCTAGGCCTTCTTAGACGCAGCAAGGAAATCTATATAAATTCATATCCATATTGACATATATCTGTACGTGTGTTGAATTCTGTAGATACCTCCAGTCTCAGGCCAGCACCACATAGCTCTTTCTGGATATCTGCATTGCCGTTGACAGTGACATTTAGGATCTTGTTCTTCTTACCCATGATGCATTTAATATACAATAAGCCATAGAAGGCACTAAAAGTGGTTTCAGAGTTGTTACTGATTTGTGTAACATGTTTTTTCCTGTAAGTACATTTTTAATCTTACAAAATGACTTAATGTAGTATTTTTCAAAGTCACTGCAGCTAGTGCTTCACTCTAGTTGGTGTGACGTTGCCATTTAAATGAAACCACAGTTGGGGTTCTCCACACCTTTGTGTAGGTTTTAGCTTGATTCTTGAATACAGAACTGTACAAAAATTTTAACTTAGAGAATCATCCCTCTCTTTTCCCTGCCCTTCTTCACACTCCATTCCCTCTCACCTTCTTATCCTTTGCTTCTGCCTACTTCCTCGTGGCCAGTCCGTTCTCCAGTGTATGGCATATCCTTCATGTACTCATTTCCAGGTACATGAGGGCTGTGTCTTCATGTCCCTGCTGAATCAAACAAGAGACAGACAATTTCTTCCTTTGTACGTGGCTTTTTGCATGTTGGAAATCTTTTCCTACAAGTTCAGGAAGGTCTTCTGCATTGTCTTTTACACTTGAAATCTGTTTACCTATATAGACTGACCACAGTTTTACTCAAATACGGTTCCAACATAAAACATTTTTTGTTTATTCTTTTGAATTCTTAAAAATGCCAGAAGGACATTGTACAATATGGTTGCTAGTTTGGTCAACAACTTCATTCAGGATAGATTCATCTTGGAACAGAGTCTCAGTGAGGGATTTTTTGGGGTTCAGTTGTCATGTGAACATGTCTATAGGGCACCTTCTCTTTACATTAATTAATGAAGGAGAACCCAGCCTGATAGTGGGCAGCACCATCCCTGACACTTGAGTCCTGAGCTGTATTACTTATACACAAGGTAGTTTATTTTCAGGACTCAGGGGATTCACTTTAGACCCAGGGTGGTTGGATCTTCTGAAAAGACTTTATTAGCATTCAGAGGAGCTTTCAGTCTAGAACTTTCTTCGTTTTCGGTCGCAGCTGGAGCTCCCGTTTTACCCATAAGGTGTGGACCTGTCTGCAGATATCCACAAGTTCTGGCTTTTATATGTCTGGTCCTTGTTGGGGGGAATGAGTCTTTCTGTGGTGTTCAGCAGACATTCTGTCCTGGTCAACTACTAGGCTTGCACTTGTGTCTTGCTGGCTGTGTTCAGTTGTCACTCACATGCTTAGCTTTGCTGTTAGTGTGCTGGGAAGGCAGGCATTCTCAGCAACTGTTTAACTGATGTTTTGCTCGTTTTATGCTATTCCGTAGAGTTTTATTTAGTAATTCCTATCTATTTTTGGTACTTTCTTATGCCTTTAGCAGATGTTTTTTTCAGTGCAAGGATTTTTCTAATCATCTAATATAAGCACTAGAACTGACAACCTTTAGTAAAATATTGTCTCCCATGGGACTAAGGTGTAAACAATGATGGTCATTTGGTTATTTCTCTTTCTTGATCCATTCCCCTCATAGGTAAAGTTGATTTGCTATGTCACTACAGTTGGATTTGCTTTTTGCTCCTGTGTGTGTGTCTTTTTGTATGTGTGATGTATGCCTGTGTGTACACATGAGCATGCACACGAGGCCATAGGTGGATATCAAGTGACTTTCTCTATTGCTCTCCGATGTTTCTTTTGAGAGTGTCTTGCACTGCACTTGGAGCTCACTTCTTTGGTTAGTCTGGTTGCCCACTGATCTCCAGGAAGCTCCCTGTTTTTTGCTTCCCCAGCACTGGGTTCACACGTGTGTCACTGTACCTGGCCTCTCATGTGGCTGCTAAGAATGGAATTTAGGGCCTCATGGTTATGTGGCAGGCATTTACTGACAGAATCATCTCATCAGACCTGATACTCTTATTTTATTGGGAAAGTAGCATATGATAACTGATATGTATAGTTAATGATGATGCTAAAGAAATTTTGTTTAGTTCTTGTACTGTGCCATGTACTCTGCATTTTCGTACAGTACTTACCATAAAAATCTATGAATTCAGTATGGTCTCATTTTATGTATCATGAGCTGAGGCTTAGCTATCATGTAATTTGCCCATGTTTTTGTTTATAATAAGGAGGAGACGTGTGAAGCTCTGATATGGGTTTTAGAAATAGACTATTAAACTCTAGCAGGCTTCCTGTCTTCATAGACTTTATAGGATTTAATTCTTAAACTGTATTTTTTTTACTTAGTCTTAGATCACATTGGGAAGATCCTGTGGGACACTTAGGGATATTATTTTAGAGTCTAAAGCTTGGCATTTCCATTAGAATTGAGGATAATGTCTCTTGTGAAGAAATGACTGTAAATTCAGGCAAATGTAAAACAGATGAGCCAAGATCTGGGCAGTGTTTTTTAATTCCCCAGGGATTCTCCACACTGGGTGGCTCAGAGCTTGGCTCAAAGTTAATACAAAGTGCCGTAAATTTCAATGTACATATTAAGTATAAAATTTAATTTATTTTTTAATCTTTTTGTTAAGCTGTAATTCTTATCCCCACATTGTAACTGTAGCAATATATATTTTTCCAGAATTTCTATGTTATTTGACAGAGACTAACCAGAACCCTGTTTCATACATTTCATTATTCTTTTTGGTTTATAGTTATTTGCTGATGTAAAGGATGGAGAAAGCTTGGAGCTCTTTGAAAAAAGTTCTCGCTCAGCTTATAAGCAAGAGACACACACCATGGAGGCTGTGAAGCTTGTGGAATTTGACCTTAAGCAAGTACTGACCAGGCTGATGACACATCTTTTTGGAGATGGTAGGTACTCAGTTATCTTTGTGTCTAAAAGCTTAGTAGTTTGAATGTTTTTGAACACTATGCAGCAGACCAATGAGACTGGTTGTATGTAAGGGTTTTGTTCTTGATTTGCTCTTGTATAAGTTATACATGGATAGAGGAAGCCTATGGACATTTTGCTTCCTTCAACTTGAGGTATAGTAGGTTAGAATAGAATTAGCTAGAGAAGGAACAGTGATGGTGGATTAACTTGTTATCAATGGAAAGTGTTTGGTTATCTTGGTATCATGGTTTTGTTTCTGTATTATTAGATTATATGGAAAAGATTCTTGACAATGTGGAGTATCCCATGTCATAAACACACACTGACACATTGACTACTGTTGTCAATAGCAGAAATGTTAACATTGAGTTCCTATAGGAAGAAAAATATTGTTCAGATTTTGGCTCTCACTTTATATACTTGTCTTCAAATCTTCCTCCAAGAGGGAAAATACTGTTGATGCCTCCTGCTGCAGGAGTCACAGTCACTGTCCTTAGCTGGATCCCAGAGCTGATGCACAGAGCTTACCTGTACCTGTAAGGCTTTTATTCCTTCAGACTCCCCTATTTACGCATGAACACAAATGTGTGTTTAAAACGACTGTTATAATTTAGTAAGGCTCTGCTGCTCTCTTTTAACAAAGTTTATAGTAATATTTTAGCTCCATATCATCAGATGCATAATTCATCTAACATTTAAGAAACTACTGACTAGCCCTATACATTCTTTATATGGCATACATTATTTTAAATATGAACATCAATGCCAGACTAACACTTTTCTAGGCAGTAAGGAATAGGAATGGGAGGGCGTGGGAAACTGCCTTCATCTGTGTTCATGATGTTTTATTTTATAAAAGTAAAAGTATGAAGTAAAATATGACAAAATGTTATGATTTGATAAAATAGAATAACAAGTACATGGATGGTTGTTACTTTCTATTTCTGTCTCCAGATTTGAAGTGTTTCATATTAAATGATATAATGTGAAACAGATTTCAGTCTAAGGTTGTTGATGTAAAAATCCCATTATAGCTAGCCTGTAGGCTTAGATTTTTCACCTATCCCACTTTATTTAGGGTTCTTATACGCTTCTTCCTCCCACTGATCAGAGGTAGGGGAGAGAGAAGGTTATTAGGTAAAGGGGGTTGTAGACCTTTTTAGAAGTAGTTCCTTGGGATGAGTCCACTCTTTGTTGTCCAGATACCAGCAGTCCAGTCCAAAGGCCAACACCAACAGCAACACGAATCAGTACTATTCAGAAGATTGGGACAAGTCAGGAAAAGCCACAAGACTTAGTTGGATTGTCCTGAGAAGTTCTCTGGAATGTTTCTCTCTGTGAAGTCAAGTGTTGAAGCATGAAGATCAATCCAGCGATGTTGATCCAAAAAGTGATGCCTCACTGTCTGTAGGCTTCTATATATCCCCTCTCCTCTGAGTCCATCCATGGATGTTCTCAGCTGACCAAAGTCACACCCCTTACACAGTACAGCTCACAGCAAAACATCACGTGCCCTTTCACAAGACAGATTCTAGCAGTACATCACATAACCCAACAACGGCTTCAAAGAAACCAGATAATTCTGCTTCACTAGCTCCTCTTTACTTCTGCAATAAAAGAATTGTGCTTGTTTTAGCAGTTGTATAATCTACTTAACACTGAAGTGTAAGAAGATAGATTATATTGTTCAGGTATTTAAGAGGCAGGGCAGGGAAGAAGGAATCAGTGTTAAGAAATGTTCTGCATCTAGTAACTTCATACAGCATGTCAGGGTTTTATCTGCATTTTTTTCCTTTCTCAAGTTATGTACAAAATATTTTGTGACCCTCCTCCTTTTTTACATATTTTTAAATCTAATAATTGCAATCACTGTTTGTAAAATTTCATGAACTTGATTTCTGCAAGGCTGTAGATTTCACAGTATGGAATAATATAGACCTAATCTCTGTCTTCAAGGAGCCATGCATGTTTTTCCTCTTCAAGGTAACATTAAGTGTCTGTGAGTATTCAGGAGAGGAGCCTCTCTCTAGGATGGACCAGTACTTAGGAGGGCACCTGGTGGAGGGGACCAAGATCCACTAGGGTAGGCCCAGTCAACAAAGGGAACACCAAGTCTGTAGACACAGGTGCTGACCACTGAACACAGTGACTGGGGCAACAATACAGGGACAGAAAGCAGAGGAAGGAATGTGACTGGCAGTAAGTCGCATGTCCTCTGAGGAAAGCCCAGTGGAATCAGATTTTCATGTCTCCCGTCTCCCTTTTAAAACTGCTTATTTATCAGTTTCTTTGATATCTTAGAATTCTAACTTTAGATAAAGTTATCTAAGTTTTATTTTTAAATAATACGTGCTTCACAAATAAAATGAAGTATAACATGCAAAATATAGTTGAAAATGTTAAATTTAATGTAAATGTGGGGGAAAATACCTAAGAAAGAGTTACAAAATTAGGGTGCTGAATACAGAGCAGCTGTGAGGATGGAGGGATCTAATCAGAGTGACAGATTTGCTGTGTCTTTGTGGCAACTAATGGAATGGGATGCCCCTTTCCCTTACTCTGTACCCTGGCCATCAGCATTGGTGCTCAGCATGGCTTTGCATTATCTGCAACAACTGGCATGTATATTTGAAAGACATCTTAGTTATGGACTGATGGCTCAGCACACGAATGTGCCCAGGCTCCCCCCTAACAACCTGAGCTTCATCCTCAGGGTCCATTTGGTTGGAAGGACAGAGCTGACTCTCAAAAGTTTTCGTTGCATTTCCCTAGCACTGTGACAGGCGCCTGCTCTCAAATAAATGAGTCAATGAATGTCTTATGCTAGAATCCATGGAGACTGAGCATGTTTATTTCTGGGAATCTGGTTGTGAACTTGCTTTTATATTAGCATTTTTAGTAATTGTATTTGCATACCTTTCAAAACTGTGTACTGAGGTGAAATTTCATTATTAAAGGATGCTTCTATAGTACATTTTTTTGTTTTTACTGTGATGTCTGTCTGGACATGGGTCACATACTGATGCCTAACCATAGGAATATTCGGTTTTGAAACAGCAGTGAGGTTGCATTTTCTTATATATAAATATAAATATATATTTATTTTTTGCAAGATCTCACTGTATTTCTTGTTGGTATGAAACTCATATAAACCAGGCTAGCTGTAATTTAGAGATCTCCTGCCTCTGCCTCCTGAGTCCTGAGATTAAAGATGTGAGTCACTGTACCTGGCCACTATTGCTGGTTTTATACATCTTCAAATTCTCTTTTGGTTGTAATATTTGTTTTGCAGAAGTGTAGAATGTAATTAAAGTAAAATATAATAACAGTAGTAACAACAATGACAGCAACAACAGCATTAATGGTAATTTGTCTTCTTGGAGAAGAACTAGTGTTCATGTAAGTTGAAGTCTGGAAAGAGCTTGGAGAATGTTGGTAAAGTTGCTTCAGTATTATCCAGCTGAGTGTCAATGAAACCAGAGAGTTGCTGCAGTCACCATGACACTGAGCACTTGCTGAGGGAATTGTTTTCAGCCTTTTCCCATCCAAATTTAAGCACTTACATGAAGATCCTGCTGCCAAATGTAGCCCAGGAATTCTGACTCTTGAACCTGGTATAGAGGTCAGCTGTTTTAAAAGGATAAAAGTAAACAAATTCAATCCAGTTTAGTAATTCCTGAATTACTAGAGCTGAGATAGCACGATCATACCTGCCCAGGGACTTATAGGTAAGAACATATAGGACAGATCATAAGGAGAGAAAGCTGTTGTGTGTGTGTGTTTGTGTGTGTGTTTATGTATAAATGAGAGCTATCAGTCATTTTAATACAATTTGTGAGATTGAGACAATGGAATTTATGATATAAAAATAGTCAGGTGTTCTAATTAAAGTGGGCCTTTCTCTATAGTCTGCCCTCTGGCTTTTTTCTTATCCATCTTGTGCTGGGCCAGCTTGTTACAAAG
Organism: Pachyuromys duprasi; assembly: GCA_028658305.1. Lineage (NCBI taxonomy): Eukaryota > Metazoa > Chordata > Mammalia > Rodentia > Muridae > Pachyuromys > Pachyuromys duprasi. Next base: position 56,991,021 of record CM053760.1, read on the forward strand.
CTTCTGTTCGCTACATTTTGGGTTCTAAAGGAAACAAAAAATTCGCAAACTTTTTTCTTTCTACATTTAATTAATGGGCACAGTTTGTCAGCCTCAGACATACTCTTTAAGACTCTTTTTTTTTAAATCTGTTTATATGGCCTAGACCCCTCACTTATTATTATTGGATTCGTTTGTACTTGAAAAGAAAAATTAAAAATTAGAACACATCCTGTCATTGTGGCAGTTTGTTGTTATTACAACAGCTTTAACTTCAGCTTTCCCATCTCCAAATGTGGTTTATTATTTTCTGCTAACATTTCAATTGTGCCAATATCCTGAGGCCGTTATAAGAGAAGTTATCATTTTAGAATTAGAAAGAAATAAAATAATGCTTTAGACTTTTTATGCTTGTGGAATTTATCATTTTTTCCATATCACTACTGCTTTCTGTATATTTTGAACCCTGCCTGGTGATCATTTTTTTTAGAGCATGTGAGATAGGATGCCTAGAATTTTAATTTCTTTTTGAATCCTTTGTTTGTGTACAGCCTTTTTTCTTTGCCAGAGTACTGTCTGACATGCATTGGTACTTTCCAGTAGAGCACTGCTTTCTCGCATGGTGCCATTTAGATGAATAAGTCTAGGGAAAGGGCAGTGTTGCTCTCCTGTTGATCTGGATGTCCCCACAAGAGAGTACACCTCTCTCTGCTTGCGGTGGTCTGTGAAACACATCTCCAATGATCCCTTTCCTGATGTACAAGGAGCCTCCAGCCAGAAACTCCTCAGGAGATAATCTTAGTTGCCAGGAGTCAGCCCTCTTGTCTGAGAATGGTCCTTCCCCTGTCCAGAGCCTGAGTCTGGGAAGAGTATCTTCAATGGTACTGTTCTGATAGCTATTCCTACCTCTGCAAGTTCAAGGCTGATTGTGTCGTGTTCTTTCTCTTGTGTTGAACTTCATCTCTACCATGTTGCCCATCCACAGGCACTGATTCCCCTCGGCTAAACTGCTTGCAAGTTAGCCCTTCATAGGAAGCAATATATGGTCCCATTCAGTCGAAACCTTCTAGGACTCTGTGCTGTGAACAGTGACCTAGTCCAGAGTGAGACTGTGAGGTAATGGTAATAAAGACAGCATGCCTTGAACATTTTGTTTTGTTTTCTCTATCCATAAACCCCTGTTAGCATAAAGGAAGTGAAAGTGATTGAGGTTATTAGTTTTGTAACTGTTCTACTTTGTTCATAAAATTGAATTTAGTGCAAAATCCTTTAATCATTTCACATTAATAGCCTTTAAACCTGCTGGCTATTATGGTCCGATTTTAAGAGGTTTGTCTTCTTGCTGTGATAAAATAGCCCGATGAAAAGCAGCTCAAGAAAGAGTTTATTTTAGCTTACTATTGAAGAGGGCTAGAAGACCACAGTGCCAGAGAGACATGGTGGGCGGAGCACGAAGCTGAGAGATCACATCTCAGCTGCACACAGGAAGCAGGAAGCAGTGTGAGGCTATAACCATTCAAAGACTGCCCTGAGTGATGCACATTGTCCAGCAAGACTGAACCTTGTAAAGATTCCATAACGTCCTTCAACAGTGCTCCCACCTAGGCACCAAGGGTTTGGATCCATGAGTCTTTATCAACTCTCCTGGTGCTGTGAGCCTTGAATACAGTTCATGCTATGGTGACCCAAACCGGAAAATGTTTATGTTGCTACTTCATAACTGTAGTTTTGATACTCTTAGAATTATAGAGTACATACGTGATATACAGGATATCTGATACGTGACCCCCAAAGAGGTTGTGACTAACAGGTTGAGAACTGCTGGCTTGTGGTGATGCATTTCTCATCTATACCATCAGCTTATTTTTAGAATACTCCTAGATAGCAAAGTAATAAATCATTCTTTGCACTCAGCAGTGTTTACTTGATTGTGCCCATTGTAGCTTGGTTGTAGTTCACAACAGGATTATTTTGCAACAAAAACTGTCCAATGTGTCTAGTCTTTTCAAGGCTTGGGATTGCTGTGCAGTGGAGATGATATGACCTGCCTTGCATCATGCCAGCTCAACAGAAATAGGATATCACCATGGGAGTCAGATAGCAGCGTTCAGATATTCTCTATCACTTCCTTCCTTTTGGGAATCTAGTTATAAGTACTTGATCATGTGGAATTTCTCCTTTCCATTCATTGTCTTTGCCTGTTTTAGTTCGTTTTATGTTGGATACTTCCTATTGCTATATTTTCAAGTTCACCTCTTTTCTTCTGCAGCATCAGCTTTGCTACTAATCCTGTACATTTTTTATCATATTCATGATGTGATGAGAATCCAATTAAATACCTACCCAGTGTCTGCCTAACATTCAGTTTTTGCTTTAGCTTTTGAGCATATTGAATATCACTGTAATACTTGTTTTAATGTCTTTGGTCTCTAAATCTGTTACGTGCCATTTCAAGGTAAGTTGCTATTGATTTTTCTCTACCTACATTTTTCTTCTTTGAATGCCTGGTGATTATTTATGTGATACTAGCATTTCTTATTTCACCTTGTGTTGTCCTGGGTAATTATGTTTCTATTCAGTCCCCATAAGCTTATTTTGGGATCCATGTATGATCTTTTCACTCTTTCTTTGGCAAGACTGGGATGGTGTTTGGAGTGTGACTGGGTTTGTTTTCCCCTTTACTGATGCAGTGATTTGCTGAGTACTGTGTCAGATAGATAACCAGGGCATTATGGGTCTTTCCATTCAGCTCGTCGGTCCTGGTACCATTCTTGTTCCCGTGGGAATATCATTTCCTGTATTCCTTTGTATAGTTCAATTCCTGGTTGCAGATGGTTTATTCAGTGTACACATGGTAGTTAACGTTTCATTGATGTTGATACTTTGCAGATCCACGGAGCTTGTTCAATTTGTGTTTCTCCTTCCCGCTATGCTCTATCCCACACACTCCACCCTCAAGCTGTCCAGCCTTCCAGCTGTGTCTAGAGAGATTGCTGTTCTGTTCCTGCTTTCTGCTTTCCTCCTGGAGAGGAAGTAAGTTTCATCTCAAAGAGATAAGTGCTGGAGAGATGACTCAGAGGTTAAGAGCACTATCTGCTCTTCCAGAGGTCCTGAGTTTGATTCCTAGCAACTACATAGTGCCTCCCAACCATCTATACTAGGATCTGATGCCCTATTCTGGCATGCAGATAGAACATTCACATATGTAAAAGAAAAAAATAAGAGGTAAGTGTTCATGGTTCCCCAGTGTCCAGTGCTTTGAATGGCTTTGCTTTGTGCATGTTTGTCCTGCATATTCATGAATCCTATACCTGGGATTCAACCTTCTATGGGTCAGACCTTTTTGTAGAAAGTTGCTTCTGTACTCTGTATGTACAGATGTTTTCTTCTTAGTATTATTCCCTAAGCAAAAATGCTTTTCTTTCTGTTATTATTCTCTAAACAATCCCTTAACAATGGTTGACATAGACTTTCATGTTTCCATTTTAGTGTTCTAGAACGTGATTTAAGATCCTGTTGCTTCACTTATGTGATTGTGAAGGGGATCCAGTGTCTTGACTTATCTAAACCTACAGCTCTTCAGGGCCACAGCCCCAGGCTGCATTTGTGTGGTTAATTTTTTCATCCTTTCTATACCACCATAGAATTCATCCTGTTACTCTGTGGAAGCTTTTAGCACACCTCTGTCCCAAGCTATCAGTATGTCATCTGCAGAGGCCAAGCTCATAGCTCTTCCTGGCTGTGGACCTAGAGTCTGACCTCATACTGTGTGTGTGTGTGTGTGTGTGTGTGTGTATTTGTGTGTATGTGTGTGTCATTTGTCCTCTGTTTGTGTCCCTTGGAGTTGTTTCTCTAGATTTGAATTTAGCCTATGTCTTTTTTTCTTTTCATCTTTGCTTTATCTGTTACTCTTTTTTGATAGTTAGAACAAGGACCCATCCCATATTCTTGGCCTTGTAAGTACCCTTTGGATGGGAACTGAGCTAATGTCATTTTTTTTTCCTTTCTGTTTTAGTGGAAGGAAGCATGGGAAGCTGCTGTCTGTCATACTTGGTGCTAATCTTGGTCTGGAAACGTTATAGTAGTGTGAGCCCCATTTCCTCTCCCCATAAATGGGAGTAATAATTGCTGTGCTTTGAGGTTCCTTTCCATATGTAGTATAGCAGGAAGTGAGAGAAAGCATGTGAGATATGTACATGGTGCCTGATATTTATGAACTGTACAACAAATGCCATTTACGTTGGAGACACACCATTTAGAAATGTTCATTTTATAGTTTGTAAGGAGGTAGACTCTAGGACCTAATTTCTATTGTTTTCACTTAAAACCACTCACAGTATCTTCTAGCATTCAGGCTCTGTGCTCCTCCCTTTCCATGCTTTCCTTATTAAACTTTCATAAAGCTGCCATTTAGATGAGTTAAGGTACCAAGATGATAAAGACAGTGGACCTGGGATCTGATAGGTCTGTGTAGTTCTTGGCAGCTACAGGGCCCACCTGTAGTCTTTGTGATTAGATTTGCATTCTGGAGTGAAGTTAAGTTTCTTTTAGTCTGCTTTGTGGAAGAACATCGGACTCAGAGAGCCTGTGCTTACCTCAAAGTAGAGTACTGTTAGGTTCTTCCTTCTACTGTGCCATAAGCAGCCATGGAGTCATTAGCACCTCTGACTTCATACTCAGTGTTTAAAATGCTTGTGGCGATTTCTCTTTTCATGATGAGTTAGAGAAATGAATTCATCTTAAAGTTCCTAGCCCTAATCTAAAGTAATTCTATGAAGAGCTCCCAGGGTAATTTCCTTGAACACTGGTTCCCAACACGAAGGAGACTGAGAGCTATGGGATCAGCCACACCATTACCAGTGTTGCTGGCCTTTATATTTCCTTGTTATTTTGCACATGTATTAGCAGAAGGATCACTGTGGCTGACACAGCACTAACATCTGGTGTATGCTCGGAGAGATCTGCATCAAAGGGCCTTATGCCCGGGTGGTGGTTTTCCTTGGCTTTGTGGTAGGAATGACTTACCTAATTTAGCAGACTGCAGTATTGGACTCCCTGGCAAGTGGCTGTGTGGATGTACTAAATATTTACAATGGGGACGTTGCAGGTTTTGAGGCCCTAGGTGGGGATGAAGGGTATGCCATGAATGAGTTTTGTTGCTTTGGAAATGGAATTTACACTCATATTCCCACAAGGATGCTTCAGAGATTAAATGTGCCTTCTCTTTCTCATAACCATTCACAACACACTTGCTGATTCTGGAAGACACTCTTTCTTTGCTAGGGGAGAGACAAGGGCTGCATGCAGAGAGCAAGTGGCTGTGGAGGCAGCAGGAGACTGAGGCTCTTGTCCAACACTGGCTATATCACTTGCCCGAAGGCACTCAGACTAAGCCCTTTCACCCTCTATCTATCTGTCTGTCTGTCTGTCTGTCTGTCTATCTGTCTGTCTGTCTGTCTTTATCTTTGCCTTTTATCAGCAGCTCCTGGGATATTCACCCAGGGCCAGAACTCCAATTTGACACTACCACTCATTAGTTATATTTCTTAGCTTCTGTGAAAAGCATTGAGATAATGTCAATGTAAAATATTACATACTATCTAAAGAGGACAACCTGGCAATACTTATTCTAGGTTTAGAAGCACTTATTCTTGGGCCCAGGAGATTATATTGTTGTTGCATTGTTTTGAATAGCAGAGTATTATATGTGCTGTAAGCACATATCAGTAAGGGGCTCCTGTGGACATGAGGTAGCCATACGCAGTACTTTGGAGGAACAAGGAAGGGAATGAGTGAGTACTCTGCTTCATGCAGAGAGGTCCCCAACATGAAGACAGTGCATAAGGGATGACATGGTTAGGAGTCTACTTTTATCTAAGACAAGAAGGAAAATTGAAATAGATGTCATATTTCGTTACCTCTGGCAGTTAAAGGAAATTGTAAGTTTACTGTAAAGGTTCAGGAGAGCAAAGGAGACAGAGCCAGGCTCCTCACTGAAGGCCTGGTGTATAGTCACATTTATCCTGCTAGAGTGTTTTGATTCTGGACTCTGTCACTGTATTATCTAACCAAGAAAAAATATATATATATATATTTTTAAAAAGAACATTGTTAAAGTAGAACACTGTTAAGAAGTCTGAAAAGCATGGCCTGCATGTTCATTCTTGCACACTCTGGTCAAGGACTATGGGATTCCTGGGAAATAGGGGAGATGAATTGCCAGGTGCTTCTGCCAGTGGCTACCCTTTGGTTTTCTAGCATACTGACAATTAAAAAAAATATTTCTGTTACATTTATTTACTTGGAAGTGTATATGTGTGTCACAGTGCATATGTGCAGGTCAGAGGACAACTTGAAGAAGCGTTATGGGGACCTGAAGGTCAAACTTGGTCATTGGGCTTGGTGGCCAGTGTTCCTACCTGCCGAGTCATTTTGCCAACCCAGTGACACTTTGTAGGTGCTTATCTTCACCCAGAGTATATCCTCTGTCTTGGTTGTTCTATCTTCCTTCACTCTGGTAGATGCCTGCTTCATGCTGTTTAGAAAGCAGCCAGACCCATTGCTTTAAATTACTGCATTTTACTATTTGTATCTGGTACCACCCGAGCAAAGAACTATTGGAAAATTAATGCCACCACAGAGAATAATGGCATATATGTAGTCAGCTTTAAAATTATTTGCTCTAGTGGAGGGTGACCTTGGAAAGATTTAGGAAACCCTTGCTATGTGTTCTGGTTTGGACTGCCCTTCACATTTAGATTCTACAGCCTGTGGAAGTGGTTCTCTTGGCAGAGTCCCGTTTTAAATATGATGGGTCTAGGAGCTAGCAGGAGAATCTGTTCAGTCTTCACTCAGGGAACTTGAATGTGAGTATTTATGAAGTATGGGATCTGTTGTGAAGGTGAAAGGAAGACAGAATGGAACGGCCACTGTACTGATACCGTGTGTTCCTCAAAGCATTAGAAACCCTAGCAAAGGAAGATGGAAAGTACTCTACCTAGCCCTGCACTGCATCTCCAGTTGGTCTTGCTAAGAATGTGGCAGTTGGGAAGCTGGTACGTGGGTGGACTCTGGTGTAGCCTTTCCTGGTTCCCTGTTTTCTGGGGCAGTAATGAGTGTGGCCTCTTGGAGGTGACAAAGAACTGGAGTTCTTATGGTCCTTTTTCCATTGGCTCATGTCATTGTCACAGTTCCATAGGTACCTCAAAGGTTATTTTAACTCTGCAACTCCACTCCTTGTACTCTGTCGACAGCTAATCAGAGAGCTTGTATCCTGAGGTACAAGCCTCCCATGGTGCCTCTCTTTAGAACCTCTGGGCATAATAGTTGTCTTCACACAATGTGGAGATAGAACAGTAAGACCCACAGGATGAATGAACTTGTCTTTGAAATTGGAGACTTGAACTCAAGTCTGCATTTATTATGAAATGGTCCTTCTCTACTTGACCCTAGTTTGAAAGTTCAGTGCTATGTTTATTTGTTTGTTTGTTTTTTTATATTAATCACAGGTTATGTACTTTGTATCCCAGCCGTAGTCCCCTCCGTTGTTCCCTCCCAATCGCTCCATCCCTCTCTCATCTTCTCCCTGCCCCTTTCCAAGTCCACTGATAGGAGAGGTTCTTCTCCCCTTCCATCTGACCCTAGCTTATCAAGTCTTCAGGATTGGCTGCAATGTCCTCTTCTGTGGCCTAGCAAGGCTGCTTCTCCCTCGGTGGGAGGTCGAATTGAGTTCATGATAGAAATAGTCCCTGTTCCCCTTACTAAGGTACCCACTTGGATACTGAGCTACCATGGGCTATATCTGAGCAGGGGTTCTAGGTTATATCCATACATGGTCCTTGGTTGAAGAAACAGTCTCATAAAAGACCCCTGTGCCCTGATCTATTTGGTCCTTGTGAAACTCCTGTCTTCTCCAGTTATTAACTCCCCCTTCTTTCATATAATTCCCTGCACTCTGCCAAAGGTTTGGTTATGAGTCTTAATATCTGCTTTGATACACTGCTAGGTAGAATCACAATAGCCTTTATGCACAGAGCTTTAAAGTTGATTTGAAAATCGCTGTGTCTTATTTATAAATGTAAATTATCATGCCTCTTTGCCAAGTTTTCTCAGAAAACTCAGAAGAAAGAGAAAAAACCTGGACATGATTTTGCAGTAGCTATATTACAATACAGATTAATTTTCCTCAGGTACCTCAGTTAGATTGGTGACTATCTGATCTGTGTGATTTGGGAGGTGTTTAGCCCCAAACATACCATTTTTGGTGGATATTTTTACTTCTGATACTTGACATGTGAAATAAGCCATAGTTTCAGCTAGATATTAATATTTTATTATTAATATAGAAAGCATGCCAAGGTGCTTTTAAAACGAGTTGATACAGGAATTTTGAGGTCATGAATAAAAGCAAAGAAAAAAATATTTTGGTGCAAATCCTGAAGTACCCAATAAATCACTTAAAAAATAATCTTGAAAGTGTGTGACAAAAACCAAGAAGAAAATAGTGCTAATGTCTTAAGTTTTCTACAAATGATTCTGTTAGCAGTGTTTAAAAATAAGCGTTGTTCATATGTCAAAGTAACAGTTTAAATTGTTAAAATATGTAAGAAAATATGACAGTTTTGCCAATATTATACATTAACTAAGATCATTTCCATTGTTATCATCAGTGCTTCGGTTTGAAATTGAGCCACAGCCTGCTCAAAAGTGGGCTTTGGAAGTTTGGGGCCTTTATTTATGTAAAGAAGGCTAAAGTAGCAACCAAGAAAGCACTTAGACTTGGTGGAGCAGAGGACATGGGTAGTGTGGGGCTCAGCATCCTCTGCAAGGTCAGAGGGACTTTTACAGGACCTGAGGTAGTGTATGCATTCAACCTTCTGTTCAGTAGACATACCTTTGGCCCATCTGTGCCTTCTGAAGTTTCCTTTGCGCCCCATAGGCTCTGCTATACAGATCACTAGCATTCATGCTTGTGCTCTTTGTAAGGCTTTGGCTGGCTTTCCTGCCCTGGTGTGCTTTGCTCTAGGCAGGCTTTAGTGTGCAGCAGTTTCCTTCATTTCTGCTGAAAAAGACACCTGTAGGGTGACTGAGGAAAAGAAACTGAGGATCATGGTGGCCTGGGTCATAAGCCTAAAAGACCAAGGGAAAATGTAAAGTGACAGAAAAGCCTTACAGATTTGTTCGCTATTACAGAACATTTCAATCCAAACAGAAACTTTCCCTTCATAGTTATAGAAGAAATGATAAAGCTGAAGCCTTACAGTACGAGGAGCCCTGGAGCAAGAACTCTCAGGCCTCCTCCCTTTTCTCTGCTGCCATTACCCCTCTATGTAGCCACGCCTAAGCCCCTGACTCCATGAGGTCCTATTCCCCTGAGACTCTACAGGGGAGGCGTTGGTTATTATTTTGAGTGCTTATTGATGCTCTAAAGCTTCTGCCTCAGACATGTAGGAGCTTATGACATTCGAAGTGGAAATATGAAGCTAATAATCTGAGGTCCCAGAGTACAGTTACACCTATGTTAAGGCTGACTAGAAAGTCCTTGAATATGGGGAGTTGGAATGCTGCAATCCAGAGCCAATGTACCTCAGGTTACCTCTAGCCCCTTTAATGGACACATTGTCCACCCGTGTGTGTCATATAGTTTACTTTGACTGACACATAAAACCCATTGAAAGGAGTTAACTTCACAAACTTCAGGATTCCACCAAACCTAGAGCTAAGAGTTTCATTGATAGAGTCTGAAACCTACAGTGGAGATTTCCATACTTGCGGTAGCTGCCTGCCTGATGTTTCCACTTCTGTATTTGGAAAGTACCTTGATGTAGGGCTTTCTTTGTTTCTGTAATTATGTAAATATCATGAAATTATGTTCACATTAAAACATGATATTTGAGGTCATTTAAATCTGTGTTTCTGGATCATGATCACTCATATTTGGACTAAGAATAAACTTTTTTCCTTTTGATGTGAGATTTATACTTTCTATTGCCAGGTGCATAAGTGGAACTTCAGTTAGCCTGCTCAAACAGTTTTGTTTTTTAAAGGTCACAGAATAAAATTGATTTGTGTAGAATCCTCTTAACATGTTAAAGGTACTTAAGTAATAATTATGTGGTAATGATCATGATTAAACCTGGAGTGTGTTTTTGGTAGAATTCAGCCCAACTATAAAAATCCACATACACCTATCTTGCTTCATTAACTGCTTCCATTATATGCCCTGTGCTTTCTGACAGGAGTTACAAGGACCATAAAATGTTTTTTTTTTTTCTTTTTGTCTACCCATCGACAGCACTCTGTCTGAAGACTTCACACACTTCTTGCTAGCAGGATGGTCTCTTGCACTTTTAATAGAAATATTTCTAGGGGATTGTAGGGCTTATACAAGTGCATAGTTGTACACAGCCCTTCTTTGGATACAGCTGCAGATAAGCAATTGCTGGCACATACAGCTTCTCCTTAGCTGTTCTGGTCTCAGCAGCTAATTTGTAGACATTTTGCCAGTGTCCCACAGCAGGGAGGCTTTCAGCACTAGAAATGAGTGTATGTTGCTAAGTGCAGCAATGTGCACAAATCTAAGACTGGCCATGTCAACAGAAGAATACATTCTGTGTGCTGTCCCACTTATAAAATCCTAGGGGATGCAAGTGCCATGAAGGTGAGGGAAAAGATTGTTAAGGATATGGGGACCCAAGGTATAAGATATCTTGTTACTGCTATTATTATTTTGCAGTACTGGGTTTGGGATCTTACATAATAAGCACTCCACCAGTGAGCCACAGCTTTAGGCAGGTAATTTTTTTTTATTATTTTAATTTTGAACAGGATCTTGCTAAGTTGACCATACTGGCTTTAAACTTGACTTCTTTCTGCTTCCATCTCCTAGATATCAGGGATACAGGTGTATGTCTGTATTCTTGGGTCTGCCTTTAACTTAAATGTGGTTACAGAGTTATATGTGTATACACACATCTGTTGATATCTGTCAGATTGTGTACTTTCTCCATGAATAATGTCTTTCTGTTATACACACACACACACACACACAAACACACATATAATAGAAGGGGAAATGAATAATCATTGTAACAAAATTTACTAAGCACGGTAGACATCTGATAACTAGAAAAATATCAAGTTGAGTGGAATGAAGAGAAAACTCTTCTTTCCCAGAAAAGATGCCATGTCTTATAACTTTGCTTCCATATGATTTTATTATTATTGTTTTGAAACAGAGTTTCACTATGTAGCCCGAAACTTGCTGTGTATACCATGCTGGCCTCAAACTTCAATCCTGTGCCATCAGTGCTGACTTCTGCCTTGTGTTGATTGATGGTCAGGGAATTATGTTGAAATTGTTATGCTTTTAGGGATTCAGAGTAGAGCTGACCTGAGTTTGCCTCAGTCTCCTGCCCTAGTTGTGTGACTTTGGGCTAGGTAGACTTTCTCTGTGTCTTCCTTCTGTGTAAAACAGGCATGTAGAGGTATGGTGAGTGCTCAGAAGGTGGAAGCAGTTGCTAGGTCTTCCAGGGTTCAAAGTCAGATAGTCTTGAGCAAGAAAGTAGAGTGTCTTAAATTCACAGGGACTGGTTTCTGTGGAGTTGTCAGAAAGAGGAAGACAATGATATCCCAGGGAGACAGGAGTTCAGATGACTGTGTGTCTTCTATGTTCCTGACAGGGCCATCAGGCCAGTAGTTGGCTTTTCATCTGCTCTCTGCTTTCAGGTCCCCTCCAGCCTTCTCAGGCATTGTTGTTTTGAGTTCATTAATCTTTTTCTTTGCTAAATAATGAGATCATTGCTCCAAAGTACCATATTTCTGATTGCATATTGAAGATCAATTCTGACATTTTGTAGGTATTGCTTTTTGTTTGTTGCTATTTAAATATATTTGTCATTTACTATAGGAAAAATGCTTGATATTTTAAAATATTTTACTTAAATTTGAAAGACTTTGTTTTATTAACTTGTTGATAGCTATTAATAATTTATAAAACAATCAACATGTACTTCTCAGAGAGTGGAAGTTGGTCCCATTTTCCTCAGGTAGACATTGTGGTTTGTGAAAACAACTCTGAGATTGGGGGTCTCTGAAGTCAAGGGTTTGTTGATGCTTTGCAGATTTTAGCTAGAGTACAGACAAGGTTCCACAGTAAGTTCTTTAGACTGCCAGCAGTGGGAATAGGGAGTTAGTGTAATGATGCCCACTGGGCCAGATAGAAAGGCATTTTTTGATGATGAAATTTGAGGAAGGCCTATAGTGTAGAAGGATGCTATTACATCAGACAAAGAGAGCTTGGGATTGGAAAGCATTCTGTAAGGAACATCTGTGTTGCTGCTCTGGATTGGTCAGTTTAACAGCTCAGAATGTTCATATGTGCTCTGGGGTTAGGGAGGGTACTGGATGGATTTCAAGTCAACAATTTCAAAATCTACCCAGAAAGGTGAACCCCATACACAGGTAAATTGTTTCACTCTCTGTTTTTTGTTTTTTTTTTTTTTTTTTGTATACCATCCTTAGGCCTTTGCAGTTGAACTTAGGATGACTCAGAATTGCTATTTCATCATTGATATATAGATTTGGAGGGAAGTCTAGCGAAGTATAGTTTCTCTAAATCTAAAGTGCCATGGTCACTTATAGAAACCACCAGAATCACCTGCTTTCCTATGGTCTTGGATTAATTTGCTTTTAGAGAGCCCTGAAACAGCACAAGATTTTTTTGTTTTTGTTTTTAAAAAGACATGTCTAGTTTTTCTGAAGTTTTAAGATTCATTGTCTTGCCCCAACTTATTGCAAATTAGTTTTTTTTTCTGTTAGTTATATTCAGAATGTTACAACTGATGTCATTAGCTCAGGGGCAAATTTGATTCCAAGTGAGGGTATACTGCCTTAACTCAGCATGCCTTTCCTCTGTGTTTCTGTAGGTCTGGAGGTCCGGTGGGTGGACTGCTACTTTCCCTTTACCCATCCATCCTTCGAAATGGAGATCAACTTCCATGGAGAATGGCTCGAAGTCCTTGGCTGTGGGGTGATGGAACAGCAGCTTGTCAATTCAGGTAAGAAGGAACCCCACACTGTACTTACAGGTTTCCTAGAGGACTCCTCTATTCTCATGTGGCCTCGTTTGCGTAGTCACCAGCATCACCATCCTCTCCAAGAATGCCCACGAGACCATCTCTGATGCTGTGTTTGTCACTGCTCATTTTGCATATGAGTTATCTTTGGAGATCCCCCTTGTCAGCTCCTGGAAGCTAGATTTGGATCTTTGGAGTCTACACTCCATGGGGCCATGTATGTGTGTGTGCTGGCTTTCTAATTGTCCCAAAGGCTTTGAGATATGTGTCACATGAGTGCAGTTCATCTTTCCCAGCTACTCAAGAATAAAGCTACTACATAATCCTCTTTTGTTCTTATTGCATTCAGCTTAGTAGCCAGAATTCAAGAGACATTTTATAACTACACTACAGCACAAATAAGACCACACAGGCCTATGTTGCTTAGTTGCTCCCCACTGTCAGCGAAGATATTGCCATCAGGTGAGAGAATATAGAAAGACATGGCAATTGTTTAATTTCTAACCAAACTTGAGAAAGCTCTTTGTAACATTTTTGGGGAGCCATCGCCTAATAAATATGCTACCATTTAGACTTGGTTTCAGAGCTGTGTATTTAAAAAAATATATCATTATCTGAATTTAATTATAAAAGCATTTTTTTTTTAGGGATATGGATGTAGCCTAGTTGGTCAAGGCTTGCCTGGCATGCATAAAGCTCTGGATTTGATCCCCAGCATTACATAAAACTGGACATGGTGATATAGGCCAGTAAACCCAACACTCAAGAGGTACAGGCAAAAGGATCAAAATTTCAAGAGCTTTCTCAGCTATGTAGTGACTTCAACACCAACCTATGATACATGAAGCAGTCGCAAACACACAAAATAAGTATGTTCATGTATGTAGGTATATATTGTGAAGTCCGATTGTGAAAGTTCAGAGATTAGATTGCAAAGCACCAAATAGAGAGGGACTAATGTGGACTGTCGCCTACTCAGTGTCTTCTACAGTGTCCCCCACTCTCTGTATTTGGCCCTAGAAAAAGGACAATTGTACTGTGCTCTTAGAAGGCAGTTTTGGCTTGGGTTGAGTACAGAGCCTTCTGCCTCAGGGCAGACAAGAGGAAATCATTTTGGATGACCAATACATTTGGACAGATGATATTCAAGGGCATGGAACCAGGTCATGATGGGATGAAACAGAGACAGAAGGTCGCATGAATGTTAGAACTATCCTTGGATAAGAGGCTGAACTATCCTTGGGTAAGAAGGTCCTTCTTCTTACTGTTTACTGAGTGAGGCCTGTTTCACCTACTAGTTAATAACTAAGCAATCAATTTTGAAAAAGAAAAAGTTCATTCCCAAGATGCCAGATGCAAGGGGACAAGAGCCTGGATCTCTAATATGACTTTCTACTGGCTTTCCTTGAGGGCCCTCCATCAACAGTGGCTCTCTGCACAGAGACAAATGCCTCATAGACAGTTTTTACATGTATGAAAAACTAACCTAGAGATGAAGGTTGGAATTAGAGCCTGAGATATACAGCTGAATATACTTTGCTTGTCCTGTGATCCTTGGTTTTCTTGTAGTTGAAGTGGACGTAGGGATTCCATCTGTAAAGTTCCTATATCAAAAGCCACTAAGGTGGTGCATGAATGTGTTTAAAGAACAGTCTGACACTCATTACCAGTGCAATAGAGATCAATTGCCCATGTTGCAACATCCAGAATTTTCTAATGGTTAGAGCCATTTATCAAGAATTAAGTTGCTGCAAGGTTGTATGCATGAAACTTAAGTATTTTAGAGAAGGAGACTAAAGCAATGGAAGTCTGTGTAGGATTTGCTGCTTGAACTTGAAGTTAATGTCTAAGAACCCAGAAAGAGTTTGTCATACTAACTTTTCCTGATGATTTGGCTTACCACCCTCCCTCTACCCCTGGTGTTTTTAGGACAATACTGAGTCATGTCCCAATACTAGTTTCCCACTGGGATGACTCAGGTTGCTTCTGTCTGTTTGTATGGGATAAGCAATGCAAACATCTGAAACACCCCTATCACCAGGGATGAGGGGTGGCTATGATTGTGTCAGGAACAAATTTATTATTCATTGAAGCTTGTGAGCTCTAGAACATCATACATAGACCAAGGCAGAGAAGGAAGGTTTGTGGTGAAAAAAAAAAAAAAAAAACAACTTAAAACACAGAATGTGCTTCTCCTATAGCTAATTGTAGTGACCAACTAGACCACATCTAGAACTGAACTGACTAAAACCTAAGCAGTTGGGTACACCTGTGAGAGATTTCCTTCATTGGATCTTTGAGGTGTGATGACTTACCCTAAATCTGGGCCACACCTGCTGGTGACAGCACACATAAAAAAAATATGGGGAAAGGAAGCTTTCTAATTTTGCCTCCTTGCTCTCACTCTCACTGGCAAGTTCATCAGTCCTATTTCTGAGGCATTCCTTCATGGGATTAGAACCTACTTCTAGATTTTAACATAGACTGAAGATGAGCTGAAACATCCAGTCTCGTAGGCTGAACAACAATGGATTCTTAGCCTTTCTATCAGGAGATAGTTGTTGTTGGACTGGCCAGACACTGGTCTGTAAACCCCTCTAATAAATCCTCTTTAACATGTATTTTCATCCTATCAGTTCTGTCCCTTTAGAGAACACTGACTTATAATTTCTCTTTGCCTCCTTGTTGAATTATGAAATGTACTCATGGGAAACATTTGTAAACCCATTCATTATCAGTTTCTATTCTTAAATAGAATAGAAACAAGTATAGTGTTAGTGATCTACGTGGACCAGCTTTTAAAGGGCATCAGCTTTGATACAGCCTCGGCTTGTGAGGTGTACTAGATAGGCTGTGTAATAGCATTTTTAAAAATGCTACACAGGGTATTAGACAAAGATATACAATTGTCCTTTTTCTAGGGCCAAATGCAGAGAGTGGGGGACACTGTAGAGGACAAAGGTACTAATTAAAAGTACCTTTTCCTTGTAAAAACCCAACATAGTAGTTTGGATCCAGGGTGTCCCCCAAAGCTCATGCGTTAAAAGATTGGTTCCTAGGTTGGTGCTCTTGAATGTGGGGTATATTGGAAGGAAGTTAGGTCACTGGATACATGGCCTTAAAGGGGATTTAGGCTCATTCTTCTCTCCTAACTGCGTATTCTGCCCCATGTTTTTATCATAGTGTGTTATGGTACCCCTAGTCTAAAACCCAGAGCCCACTAACCATGAACTGATACCTCTCAAACTGTGACTCCCATCATGTTTTGAAAATGCTGTGTTTGGGGTAAATTGAATGCCCTTAATTTTGGTGTAGACGATGTTATAGCCACAGTAAGGTAAACAATATTTTTATTATCAGCATATTTGCTTTTTGTTTTTTGTGATCTGCCACACCCCATCCCTGTTTTGCAACCACTGAGAGCCGCTCCCTTTTCAGCTTCTCCTTTCTAGTTCTCTAAACGCTGTCATATGGTCAGGTGTATTCTTCATCTATGCCTTCTTTCACTTAGCACACAGCAGTTTTCAGTTTTCCCTGTTTTAAGGTATTGGTCAGTACTGGGTCAGCTCATTGCCTCTTGTTTTGAATAGGGTTCCATTATGTAGACACACTTCAATCTGCTTACCCGTTCCTTTTTTGATGCCTGCTTAGGTTGCTCTCAGCTTGAGGCAATAAGTGTGAAGATTCTGTAAATACTTGTATAAAAGCCTTTGTGCGGACATGTTTCTGTTTTTGAAAATAAATCTAGAGTAGAAAGTTATATAGGTATCAGTGACATACTAGTGTTGTTCACCTTTTCAATGCCTGCTGATTTTCTCCTCTTAGTTCTATCAAAAATGAGAAAAAAAAACATTGCTTCTATTATGGAATTCTGTTTTGTCCATTAATTCTGTCAATTTTTCCTCATTTTTACAACTGTTATTTGGTTATTTCTACATCTGGCATGCTTTGCAGAAGATTACTCTTTTTATCCCCATGAGATAGTGAGATATACATCTTTATATGTGAGAATTCTTTCTTGAAACTTATTTATATTGGAATATTGTATATCCTTCCTTCTTAATTACCTTTTTATTGTTATATTTACATTTATTAAGTCTGCCTCCATTGAAAACCTCATAATAATTAAGTGTACATTTAATTTTTTCTTTCTTTTTAATATAATTTTTTATTTATTACAATTTATCCACTTTGTATCCCAGCTGTAGCCCCCACCCTCGCCCTCTTCCAACCAGCCCTCCCTCTCTACCTTCCTCCCTCTTCTCCTCCCATGTTCCTTCCCCAGTTCACTGATAGTGGAGGACCTCCTCTCCTTCCATCTGACCCTAGCTATCAGGAAATTTTCCTCAGGTGGCTCTTATAGGCTGAGTCTGCTGGGGAAAAAGTCCTAAGACTTTCTTTAGCTGCATATATTCTTTCTTCTTTATTATGAAGGATATTTTTATTGAGCACATAATTATGGGTTGGAGGCTACCTCCTTTTTCTTAGCAATTTAAAACTATTGTTGTTTTCTACTCATGGTTAAATGAAAAAAAATCAAACAAACAAACCATAATTTCAGTCACCCAATAATTGTTCTTCTATGTATACAGTATTGTCTGTTAGTTTTTGAGCTACTTTCAGTATTTCTTTTGGCATTTTTGGTTTTCACAAATGTGATTTTCGTATTTTTAGCGATGGTTTATCCTTCAATTAACTCAACTTCTTTTCTCTCCTCCTGCCCCCACAGAGACTCTGTGATTCCGCTTTTCTTTTATTTACAATTAAAAAAAATATACAATTGTTTTGCTTTCAGGTATGTCAGTTGATTAGTTGCATGCTTGGCATCTGCGGAAGCCAGAAGAGGGTGTCAGACTTCCTAGAAATAGAGTTAAAGATGGTTGTGAGCCATCATGTCTTTTGGTGCTGGTAGTCAAAAATGGTTTCTCTGGAACTGCTAGTGCTCTAAGGCTCTGGATCTTCCCTGTCCTCCTGTCCCCTCTACTCTTTCTTTCTCTTCCTCCATCTTTCAGTCTGGTAGCCATTATGGAATAACCTCATGTTACCTGCCTGTGTGCATTGTTATCTCAGTTTTGCTGCACTGGTCATCAAATAACTTCCATAATATTTGTGTTCCTTTTGTAGCTGACTCTTGCTTTTCAGTTTCCATTTTCTTTTGTGAATGCTTGTATTTTCGTTCTTACCAAATGAATTATTCTTAGAACAAAATTACAGTTGACCATTTTAAAGAACCTGACTGATAATGTCAATACCTGGGTTATCTTGAAACTGGTGTCTGTGTGGAATGGATCATGCCATCCTGCTCTTTTGCCTTGATTGTGTATTGTGTGAGAGCACTGTGCAGGGGAATTGTGTACATTCTTGTCTGATTACATTCCTGTGACATTCCTCACCTGTGTTGTAGTAGGTGAGGAACCTTGCGTGCAGTTGTTTTTGTGTGCAGTGATTTGTGTCTCCATGTGTCTTTGCTGTGGTGATTTCAGTACCTTGGACATTAGTCTGAAACCAGGGAGAGTGGCTCACATGCACATTTAGTCCACCATTCCTGGACTGGCTTGAGCTTGTGCTGCTGAGGCTCTTGACTGACATGGATGAGGACTGTCTACACATAGAAACATCACACCTGTTTCTGACCCTCTTTGTGGGATTGTCTCTGTCTAGTTCACATAAACCCTCAGCCTTGTATACAGACACAGTCTCTCTCAGACACGCATTGACTGTGTTGCCTGTGGCTTTGCAAGTGGGAATCACCATTAGGACAAAAGTAACACAAGGGTGGAAAAAAAGAACAAGCCAAGAAATGCATGCTGTGGATCTGTATCGCCAGGTTTTGATTATCCTTCAGAATTTCTTTCTGTGCCTGCTTCCCCCAAACCTCCCTTGGTTGTTTTGTGGTCATTTCCAGCGTTTTTATTTTTAATCTGAGGGAGAGGTGTCCTTTAGTGACCTATAGGTAAGATTGTGCAGATGCTCCAGGTGAAAGGAGAGTTGTGGGACACAAGTCTCTGTGTGTATGTGTGTGTGTGTGTTATGGAAACATGGCTGTATTGGCATCACTTGCATTTTTAGTGTGAGCATTATTAATCAGGATTCAGGCTAGAGTACTTATGAGGCAAAATACTTTAAGGCTGTCTGAACTCAGTCTGACTGCTACCACCCATCTCTTTCTTTTACCTTTTTACACTCCTCCCTGATTCTCAGTCTTTAGCTCTTTTGCTGCCTTTTCACAAAACTCACAAGTCCTGTGTGCAGGTTCTATCTTGTTGTGTGTTTTTGTGGTGTATTTTAAGAATGCCTGTTTAGAGAGGTCTGTTCAAAATGGACATAGTGTTTCTCCCTTTCTGAAATAGGTAGTCAACTTTTCTGATATAAAAGCATTCTGCAATAATGTAAAAAATAAAGTATGAAAAAAGAGATTAAAGTTAATCCTGTGGTAGCCTAAACCAAATGTCAAAATCTTAAGCACATATGTGTAATTATCACATGTATCTTTATGTTTCATAAAAGTAGAAGCACTCTTTGAACATTGTCCTATTTTGTTCATAGTGAAAATGCCATGAATGTGTTTATATTGCTGAATATGAACTTCATTAGCAGTCACATACATTGTGGTGTCTTCCTTCTGGTTATTTCCTTGTCAGTGGGCTTTGAAAGTAGTCTTCATACATGTGCCCTTGGGCACTTCTTTAGTCCTAGTCTGGGGAGAGCTCATGGAAACCCATCTGTGGTTCTTGGTAAACACGTGTTTTGCAACACGACTTCTGATCAACTGCACTTGGGTGACTCAAAACATGGTCAGTTACTTATTTTTCTCACTTAAAATGATGAAGACATTTTGTGCCAGTGCTATTTTAATTCACCTTTTTCTTGTCACTAGTGTGGTTGAACATGTTTCCAGTAGTTCTTATCAACGGACTTTTTGATGCCACTTGAAAGGTTGCCAGGAAATCTTTATTCTTTCCTTTTATGCCCTCCTCTCAAGTTAAACTTTTATTTTCATCTATGTTGAAAATACCTGTATTTCCTTCTGTGGCAATGTCTTCACTCCTTTCCTCCTCATCTACCTGCCAACAAGCATGATTCTGCCTTTTGTCCTACCTTGAACTTTTATTAGAGTTTTGCACAGTATGTTAACCTGGTTGTGCATTCTTACCAGTGGAGCAACGTTGCCTGTAATCGTGTGAGTTGTGTGTATGTGACATCTTGATATCGTCCCCAGTGTTTTTAGTTGTAGCGCATTTGTTTCACTCTTTGTAAATTAACTTGGGTATGTCTTTTCTTAAAGCAGACCTGATTGTTTGAAGTTTTGGTTGCTCATGTTGAATATTCTTATGGTGGCAGGGGTGTACAGGCTAGAGTTTTAATTGCAAAGTCGGTTTTCATGAGCATTTTCAGGGTTTTTGTGTTTGATGGGGAGTCACTAATTTGTTTGCCTGTGTTGCATTGCCTTGAGACTGCATTTGAAAGTCCTTGCCGCTTCTTTCCTCTCCCTTGTTCTGCTGTGCTTGTCTGGGGAGTATACAAGTCGCTCACCGTGGTTCTCATTTACCTGATTCATATTGCGCCTGAACGCATTCTTATGTCTTTGTTTGACATTTATAGTTTTTCTTTTCATTTTCCACTGGGGTTTATCTTCTTATTTCTTTTTCTAAACTTATTGGTAGGTGTTTTACATTTATACCAGATATTATTCACTTGCTATATGCATGTATTATAATTTTACAGGTTTGTGACTTTTTAGTCACTAGTTTAAAAGGATATATCTATCTATCTATCTATCTATCTATCTATCTATCTATCTATCTATCTATCTATCTATCTATCTATCTATACACATACATTTTGTATATATGTGTGTGAAATATATATAGTTCACCCTTGAATAGCTTTAGTTTTTCTTATATCACATCATTTTTTCACTTCTCCAGGAAATGTGAGTGGGTGGAAGTTGACAAGCTCCGTGAAGATTACCCCTCTGCTTGTCATGCTTGGTCCTGGTACTTTATATCTCTCATTTATTGTCGTATCATTCATATTCTTAACACTGGGACTCTAAATATTTAATCCTCCCAGGCATCCACCTCTGTCTTCTAGTGTTCTGTCAGATTTGGTCCCAACCTCTGTGACAGTTTCTCCTGGCTGGGAAGGTATGCTTTAGGGTGCTCTTGCTTGATTAGGAGATGTAGCTTGCAGCTTGCCTAGGGTTTCCATTATGCCTTTTGCAGGGAATTGGATGGGTTTCCTAGTAGAGGTTTTAGTTCTCCCTAATCTTTTTTTGTAATCCTGTCACCCTCCAGTGTTTCTTTTGCTAGTGTAAAAGTAAAGGCTCCAACTCTGGCTTCAGACTGGGGCATGTGCTTGCTCCTGGGAGCTTTTGCAGCAGTTCTGCTGTGTGCTGCATGTCTAATATCGGCAGCTGAGTTTTTGCACCACATATACTTAGAAAGTGGGGAGAAGAATGTGTCTAGCATGATTTTCATTATCTAAAGTTTTGTATATTTGTATAAAGCAGTTGCCACTCAGTCCCCCACTGCTTTCCCATCCATGTGATCAGACTGTTGAAATTGATTGGGAAATATCTCTCTAAGAAGTCTGTAAATTTGGCCAGTTTAGATTGCTCTGAGTTGTAACTTCATTCAAGAGTCTACTCCTTCCTTTGTCCGCTCATCGTCCTGGGACGTTGAAGCGTTTTCTTCTGTGGGGAGAACATATTTCTCTGCCCTGCTGAATTGGTGCTTGTCTCCTGACTGCTATGGCCAGTGATATACTAGTAGATGTGTTAGGAAGACAGGCTTGAACTGTATATGCTAGTGTTTTACCACCGCTGTGACAAGGTAGCACTCCCTGTGTAGTCTGTGAGTTTTAGAACAGTGAGAGGCTTATAGGGTTTGTCTTAGTCCACCTGCCAAGAGTTTGTTACATAACCCAAGACTTTGTACTGATTTGCTGTATATCCGCCATTACTAATTCACAAAATGTACCTAGTGGTTGTATTGTGTGTTCATTTTGGGCTGACTGAGGTCTTGAGATTGTCTCCTTCAATTTTACTTCAGAGAAAGTTCAAGAGGACTCACTTATTTCTTTCCATTATTTCTATTGTACTTTCTTATGTAGTTTAGGGGAAAGGTGGTTGAAAGGACTGGGAGTTTTTCTAGTATGAAGTGTAGTTGTGGATCTGTGAGCCAGGGAGGCATTAACAGTGCAGTTTATCTGGAGAGTTGCCCCCTCAGACCTTTTACGAGCTGCTAATAGAAGATTGTGTGCATTACACACATGCTAGAGTTTGAATGAGTGTTCCTCGGAGACCAAGGTACAGTTAGGTCTTGGTGGAACCTTGAAGAAGTGGATGCTAGTGGGATTTCTGGTTACTGTGGGCATACTCTTGAAGAGGACGTTGGTGCCCTAGCAGCTTCACTTGCCAATTGATCTCATTAGGAAATACTACCTTGCCACAGGCCCAAGAAGAAATGGGGCCAACCAAACATGATCAAACTGCCAAAATAAATCTTTCTTCATTCTAACTTGATTACATCATAATAGAACATTCAACAGTGTGTTTCTGGTATAACCCTTTTTAAGTTAAATTTCAGTGTCTGAATTTAAACAGTCCCAGGTATAAAACTCAGAAATCATTAGAATAGTTGTTTTATGAGGTAGAGAAATTTTTGCTTTTGAATACTGTGGTGTTCTGAGTTCTAGATTAGTGCCTGCAACATGGTACTTGTATACACATCCACGTAAATGGCCAGATACATGTGAGGAACATCTCCCCTCATGGTAATGAGGTAATGAGTAGACTCTTCTCCCTTCCCCACCCCCCGCCCCGTTCATAGAAGCAGAACAGTAGGACAAAAAGGTACCTGTTTTTCCAAGCATGCCATTTGCTGGCTCTGTGCTAAGCTGCTGTGTGATCCTGGATAATGAAGATGGTTAGTGGGAACACAAGGGCTTTGGTATCAGGTTGCTTACTGGGCTGCAAGACATAGGAATCTTGGTTTCTTCACTGAAAATTGAGTGTCCTAAGACATGTCTAGATTTTTTTTTTAAGTCTCCAGTTCTTATGGTCTTAAATAACCCAGCATTTTTAAATGTTAACTGAGCCTCACATTTTGTTCTGTAGTACCACATGGAAAATTGCAGACCACAAAAGTTTTGCTGTATATGGTTGGTTACAGATATTTCTTTTTCCCCTTTAAAGAAATTCTCAGAAAAAAACAAAAAACAAAGAACTAGAATGCTCATATAATCGAATTGTATGTAAAATGCTTATGGAGCCCCTGCTTTACTGGATCTCAGCAGCTCTGCGGGCGGGTGTGATGTGCTCCCAGTGGCTAAGTTTTATTTTTTCCCCTGCAAAAAGGCAATTTACAGGTTTAGGAATTATTTATGGTTCTGTGAGGATAAACACAATCTACTAAGATATTTTCTTGTGTCTTTTTTTTCAAGGTTTATTTCTGCACTTTAGGCTAGAAGCAATGGCATCATGAAATGGCCATGTAATGCTTAAGGGGGAAATGAAGTATTGTTATCAGGCATAATTTTTGCCATGCTTTAAAATTATGCCTTTTAATTGACATTTAGGATTTGGCTATTGTTAGGTGTTTTTACACATACATACATACACAGTGAGGTTTATTAGTTCTCCGGGGGAGAAATGCTGAGTTGAAGGCATTGTGTTCTTTGCTATAGGATATCCAAGTTAGAAGGAGGTAGTTCTAAATTAAAGGTGGGTACTCAGCTATTCCAAAGCTTACTAGCTCCAGACACCTCTGTAACTCCTCTTCCTCATACAACTCTCCTCCCTCCAAAAAAGAAAAAAAAAACAGAAATAAAACCCCTTTTATGGTATGTGTCCTAAGATGGAGAGTTAAATAATGCTCTTTCATTGAATACTGAGGTTGACAGTAAACTAAGGGGAAGGTAGAAATTCATTTTGGGAAAGGAGTGATGAACTATGAGGTGCTCTTAAAACTTTACCTCTAAGTCTATCTTCAGTGCAACAAAAATGTCTATGTAAACACAAGCAGTTTAGAATACCTGTTTGTAAGTTTGGGTTGGTACCTGTGGAAGTAGAGCCTTTGGGCTTTAACAGCCTTAAGGACATGCTCTCAAGATCTGTTAAGCTTATTTGAAACTTCTGTCTTTTAGAACCCCCTTCTCTATTGCTGTCTATTCCTCCAGCCTTCTATTAAGCATCTTTGTGGCAGGCTCTGTCCTAGGTGCTGGGCACAGAGAGGTAGTACCTGCCTTTGAGGTATACACATTCTGGGAGTGAGGATGAGGCCACTGCGCCAGGGCTCTGCAGGAACAGTTGAGATAGAAAGTTATTACTGACGGCTGTAGAAAGTGGTCCTTTGTTGGATTCCTGGCCTGAGCTGAGCAGGATGGTGTAGATGTGGTAATACTCTTTCCTGGGCAGAGTATTACAAGGAGTGGAAGGCGGGTGTGCATGTTCTGAGATAACAGGACATAGGACCTGCTGTGGTATACTCGAGGCACGGGAAGTCCAGATGGACAGAGTCTAAGCAGGGCCAGTTGTTTGGGTTTTTGTTTGTTTGATTTTTTAAGAAAAATTTTATTTACCAAGCAGTGGTGGTGAACATATTTAATCCCAGCATTCTGGAGGCAAAGACAGGCAAGCCTCAAACTCAAGAGACTGTGAGGCCAGCATGGTCTATGGAGTGAGATCCAGGATAGCTAGAAACCCTGTCTCAAAAATCTAAAACAAGCAAGCAAACAAAAAAAGCAAACAAATGTTTACTTACTTTGTGTGTATGGGTATTTTGCCTACATAAATGTCTGTGTACTACATGTATGTATGGTGTACATGGAGGCCAGAAGAGGTCATTGGATCTTCTAAAACTGGAGCTAGAGATTGTTGTGAGGTTGTGCGGGGCCTCACTTAACCATTGAGCCATCTTTCCAGCACCAGGATCAGTGTTTCAAGGGCTTAGCACATGGAACAAAAGCCTATAAATCTCATTCTACTGGTAGTAACCATCCATTGAGAGAATGTAAGTAGAGAGACAGTGGGAGGAGGTTGATGTTGGGTGTGTGGCCCTGCCATGGTTTGAGTGGAAAGTCTAGAAATATACATGGGGCTGATATTGACAATGGGCAGACAAGGAAACCAAGTGGCAGCGTTTAATAGGAGACAGTACAAGTTGACCACAGTCTAGGATGATAATAAATTGCAGATTCAAGGATAATTTAGTTCTGGTTGTGAGTTTCCCACGAATAATGAACACACAGGACTTTTGAGCAGTGTTCTCCTCCAGAACTGCCAACGTTCCTCGCATCTTCTTCCTCATCCTGCTTCGTAAGTCACCCAAATGTAATAACCAGCACAGCATCTTTGTCATTGCTGAGGTGTTGTTTTTAGAGGAAGGTGTCATTGGAGAACAATTCCCACCTGATCGTACTGCAGCAGACTAAAATTTACATTCCATAAAAAGGTCTACTAAATCGCATTGCCTCTGAGCTGCACAAAACCTGGGTATACCATGATTGAAACACATATTGTCCAGTTGCTCCTCTCTCTTCCAGACCATTATTCTGGCCTTCCTTGGTCATGTCTCTTGGGTATGTGTGCATCCTTCCTAAAGGGTTTTTGGTAGATGTGCCACTGCACTGGCTGGCTAGCACACATGTGCTAAGCTCACCTGAACATGTCTGTGTGCAGCTCCATTTCTTTGATTGCATAATTGAAGCCAATCTTGCTTGCCTGTGGTCAGTTTTCTGAGTTGAGCAGTGTAGAGGCTATGTATTGGCCTTTTCATTCAGCACTTCAGCAGTACCTTGGTGGTACATGGCAAGGCAGAGAGCAGGTCCATATCTTCAGTGATTACCCCTGCAGGTGCCGGAGGAAAGGTGTGCTTCACTGTTACTGATCTGATTGCAGGTGCTGTAAGAACTTCAATGGCTTTCTAGGCCATTGCTCACCTCTACATATGCATATGTAGTTCGCTTTCATTCTGGGCTTTTTTGTCTATTTCCTGGAAGAGTTTGTATTAATTTACATATAAAAGTCCTGTATTTTCATCTCATTTTTAACTTGCCACTTCAGGTATAGGGAAATAAATGAAAATTTCATCAAATGTTGACATCTAAGGCTTTATTACCTCAGACAGCTTCATTATATTTGTAAAAGTTTAGTGTGCTTTGAAGGAATTAATCTAGCCTTGCTTGCAATCTGTATATGTTTACATAGAATGAACAAACATTGCATTACGTTTCATGAAAATTCAATTATTCCTGTCTCCAAGAAACATGTTCTACTTAGTATTTAATTCTCAAGTAAGTCAGTACGGTGGCTCTTGAACTGTCATAAGAATTAGAGATCTGAGCATATTGCTTGCTTTTTATAATTTGTGGAGAAATGGCTAATTGTGTTTTCATTGGCAATCCTAATCTGCATCCGAATTATGGGGACATTTGTCTCAATAGCACCGGGCTGCTACAAAATTCTCCTAGATGTTTCTTAAAACTGATAGATAGTTAAGGATGCTGCTTGCATGATTAATGTTATGTGGTTCATATTTTACTTTGTTCTACTGACAAGACATAATGGGATTTGAAAATAGAAGCAGTCAGTGGTGGACATGACTCTCTATGCTGGTTGATTACACCCAACTTAGATGACAAGGATTGGTTTAAATGTTGCTTTTCTTTTAAAACATTTCTAGGGTACTTGACAGGACTTTAACAAGTACACTCCCACTGTATGTCATTACTGCAATTAAGTAATTGTAGACATTTCTGTCATGTGACACTTCCATGTCTTATAGTTACTTGATGACTATTTTGCATTTTTCTTCTACAAAGCTTCAACCTCTATGGAGGTAGGAATCACTGGAGTGGGTGGGACGGGGTCACACTGATTGAGACCTGAGTGAGTTTGGCTGTGGATTCACGCTGCTTAGAGTCCTTAAGGAAAGAGCTAGGCATGGTGCTGGAGTAGGAGTTGAGAATGTACTGGGAACAGAGCTGACTCTGCATCTGGTAACATAGAAGTCATCCTTCAGGACTTGGAATGGGCCATTCTTGGAGTTCTTTTAGGCAAAAATTGTAGCAAAATAGAATGCTCTCCGAGGTCCTTCTTTCCCAGTTTCTGACTATCATACTGTCTCTCCCACTCTTTCTTTCTTGCATTTTGAGATAGGCTCTCATTGTACACTTCAGGGTAACCTCCAATTTGCTGTGTTGTCCAGGGTGACCTGGTCTTGTGATTATCCTGATTGGCCTTTGTAGTTATGTTTACAGTCACGGACCACCACACTGGGCTCTCCCCTCTCACCCTTGCCTGTAGCACTGCTGTGCCCAGGAGCTCTTAAGTATACAGCACACCTGCTACTCCAGGACCCTGGGGATTCCTAGTATTTGCTTGTCAAACTGTGCTGGTTTGTTTATTATTTTGGTTTTGCACTATTCACAAATATTTAAGATAGGAGATCAGGCTTCTTTATTTCCTTGTTGCCAGGGTTTCACAGATGACTAACCTTTAGTAGGTTCTCAGTATATCTTTGTTGAGTGAGTGGATGGATGAATACATTTTTTGGCACAAAGCTCTATTTGTGGACTGAAAGACTGTATAGAGCAGAGCTGGAGATTGGCCAGGAACATCCATGGTAGCTGAGGAGAGAAATGATGAGCACCTGAATCACCACCATGGCACTGGAAACTCACAGCCATGGCAGTGGAAACTCAAAGAGGGCAAGAGATTCTGGAGAGCTGAGGAAGTAGAACTGGTGGGACACAAGCAATGAACCGATGTTGTGAAAGACTTAGGGAGGGTGAACATTGCTGGACAGACCTCTGATACTGTTTGATCATGTTATTCTTTGGATGCTTTCTTGGGGTTCACTCGGAGCCACTCCTATATTCAGATTTGAAATCAGCTTAATTGTGGATTAACTCTCTGCCTTGGTTTATAAAGCAACCACCAAAAGCTGCATTGTGGAATGAATTGTGGGAAGCATCCTTTGCTTAAATGTTATTTACAGATATCTCCATGCACCAGTTCATACATTAAGGGTACGAGGCTGTGACATCTATTGATAAAGATATATCTGTATGAAATGCAAAGTAGGAGATAAAGGGGAAATAAGAATAGAAAAATAATGAAGCTATTACAAGTTTGCAACAAAGACACACATTTCTCTGTGTTGCTATAGAGAGACATATATTTGCTTCTCAGCTCCCCATGGTAAGGGGAAAGAGAAAGAATTCATTAATACTGTCTATAGAGCCTGCAAGAGAAAACTCGTTTCAGGGAAGACGATGTTCTTGACATAGAAAGCTGAGGGAAATGTTCCCCATCTCTGTAAGACAGAAAATCTTGTAATACAAGTGATGTGCCATTCAGAACGTTCTTCCCAGCGCTTCTGCATTTCCTACTGGAATGATAGGAGTTGATTTGCTCTGTGTGACACATGATGGAATTAATTGTGAACTACCTCTACAGCTCACATCTGCAATTCTTTGTTGCTTGTCTGTTACCTCAGTTTGTCAGTCCTTGGTGACTTTCCTGTGTGGCAGGTTGCCAGGTGCCTCAGGGAACCAAGAAGCCTTTCCAGAGGAGTATATGAGCCCTAGTGGCCAAGCCAGGCATAACCATATGAAAGATAGATATTTATTTGAGTAAGAAGGCACACACATACAAATGTTATTAGTTTATGTATCTTATGTCTTATACAGGACATAAGATTCTTCAGCTCATATTCTTAGATTTAGCTTGTGTTAATTGCATTTGGAATTAATACATTTACCATTTATTCCTTGAATTTATGGAAATGATTTTCTGTTGCCCCCCCACCCAAATGCTAAGCCATTAACTAATCCTTACATCCTGATTAACCTTGCTTTATTTCCAGTTGTTTATACAAACATAAAGAATTGATTTTCAGGGCATGATCTGGAGATGGCAATGTGCTGTGTACGGTGTTTGCCTTCTCGCTGCTCACAGGCCCTCGTCAGTGCTCCAGTCTGTTTGGCTTGGCCTGACTGCTACACAACCTCACACGCCCACTATCCCCATGGTGTGTGGCATTCCCACTGCACAGCATTTTTTGTTTAGCCTTCTTTCTGCTAGGATGGCTGCTGTCACTGAGAAGACACTGTGGGTCACCACCACATGACCTACCTTTCCTCTATATGAGAATCAACACTGAAATCACAACTTATGTCCCCGATTCTAGCCTCCCTTTTCCAACACTGTAGTGCCCAGGGGCAAGGTTCTTGGTGGTGTGTCTCCTGGCCTCCTCCCCCCTTGGCAATGCCCAAAGTGCGTGGTGCCGATGCAGGTGTTGCAGTCCTTGTTTATAAACTGTATCCCCATTGCCAAGAGGTCCCCTTCCCTGTCATTCCCTGCCATTCACAACTGTCTTGGGGACTACTTATTTGTCACTTGTTCCATACCCTGCAGATGGTTACCAAGCGGCTTTTTGATTTTTAAATCTTTGCAGAAGATTCCAAAAAGCTACTCCAAAGATGACACAAACCTCTATTTATTGCCTTTCAAAATATATACACTTTTCGTGCCAAGGGAGAACATTTGAAGCTTGGGTATGTGTTAGTCTCCAGGGAGCCAGCAGGGAAGGCCAGACACGAGAGTGTTAGTCGAGGAATGTCTGATGTAGCTTACTGAACAATTTCAAAGCAGAGTAATAGAGGTAAGCTCTGAAATTCTAAGCAGCAGCATTGTAAAACAGAGAGTGCAAGGCTTTTATTTAATTGACCCGAAATCAGATGGTTTCATCCATCTTCCCAATTTATTTTTATTACCTGATATTCCGTGTAGTGCCTCCCCTCACCATTTTTACAATAAAATTCTTTGGAGATCTATAAATCTCTTCTTTCTATTTTCATTGCTCTTAATTATAGGGCATCGACAGTTACAAGAGAAGAAATATGGATTGAAGAAGGAACATCCTGTATTTGATCAGGAGTTGTGGACCCTGTTGTACCCACTAACGTTCTCCACAGCTGCAGTGTGACCTAAGAGGAAACTTTTCACAGCTCCACACTCCAGTTTCTTAGTTACAAAAGGAACAATGGAGGTGATAGGATTTCTATATTCTCAGATAACAGTCACCTCCACATATCAAGCCTTGTTCATCCATTTAACAAATATTGTTTGTACACCTACTTTGTGTTCAGTATTTTCCTAGGTCTTGGGGATACATTAGAATGCAAACATTTGAACTTACTTTTCTATCTGTCTTATATTCTTGGAGCATTTACGGGCTTAATGGCATTTAAATACTTTGTGAATGAAGAGATATGCCTAGCGAAGCCTTTGCGTGAAGAAATGGCCAAGCAACACGGAAAAGTGGCTGGTGTGTATGCTTACCTCCTGGGTATTTTTGGTAGTGCCTGAAGGATCAGTGGGAGGGCAGGATGTAGTTCATCTATGTCTCTGTTCCTCTTTTTGTTTGATAGCCCTGTTTCCAGCATATCAGCAAAGAGAGGGATGTTGAGGGGCAGTTTCTCTGCTCGGACTAGTAAGTGTCTTCCTTGCCATTGGACAGCTTTCAGCTGCAATATCAAAAATGCTCATGAAGATTTCTCTCTTCAAACACCTGATTCTCCAGAAAGACTCTGATACACCCACCTTCCTGTCCTCTACAGGTGTTCAGCACAGTGGGTAGACTGGTGATTCAGATTCTCCCAGCATGCAAGGAGTGTACAATCCACCTCCAAGCAACTGTATGCATGTTCTCACCTCAGAGGCTGTACTGTCATCTCTGCCTATCAATACTCCCATGGTTAGGGGTGTGGAGATTGGAAAACAGTGCCACTGGTTGCTTACCCCCTGGGATCAGAGCTTGTTTTCCACCCTAAACTTCCACTGCCACCTGGTGCTGCCTACAGATGACAAAGTTTCATTGATCAACTCTTGGATGCCTAGCAAGTCACCCTCCCAATGGCTAGAATTATTGAATGGACTGTTTCTGTAATCCTCTGTGATATTAACCATACTTTACCTTTTGATTTGATTGAGGTGTTTTAAAACTCCATTTTTAATAGTTTCTTGACAACATGTATTTTTTAATTCCCTTACGCACTTAGTCCGTGGATGAGTATTTAATGTTCTGAAATAAAAAAGGGTGGAATTTTTACAATGTTGAATTTGAGGGGTGGAAGTAGACATTCGGTTTTCATTCTCTGGTGCTTTTGTGGCATTGGGGTTACTGAAGCTAAGAAAAATAGGGAACATGCAGATAGACTGATATATCTGCCAAGACTAAACACTGGGGAGTATAGCTAAGAGATCAGAAAAAAAATCAGTAGTTTAGGAATATTATAATTCTTAAAAGCTTCTGCATCCCTCCCCTCTGTGGAACTGTTTTCAAGTGTTCATGTATATACTGTTTAAAGGTTTGCTTTGCTTGATGGAAGTCTCCTCAGATTGCTGGCTTT
Source organism: Pachyuromys duprasi (assembly GCA_028658305.1). NCBI lineage: Eukaryota > Metazoa > Chordata > Mammalia > Rodentia > Muridae > Pachyuromys > Pachyuromys duprasi. Next base: position 57,022,496 of record CM053760.1, read on the forward strand.
GCTTGGTATCTGCAGAGGCTCTAAGGAGGGTAGAGGAGAGTCTTAGGCTGTGTCTCTGGTGGCTTCGGTGTGGCTGCCCTAGTCCCCTGCCCATCCCATCATGTCCTCTCTCTGGTGGCTTCGGTGTGGCTGCTCTGGTCCCCCTGTCCACCCCATCATGTCCTCTGATCTGCTCCAGGGCACAGCTTGAACGTCTGCTTTGGCCAACTCCCTCTGTCTCTCATACCCTTGGCTCCAGTCAGCCTGCCTCTGCCTTCTGCTCCTTATATCTCTCTAGGTTTGGTCATCTGGAATTATTTAGAATGTGGCCTACAATGCTTGGAAATGCATCCTCAACTCGGTGGAAAGAAGGTTTGGGCAAGAACTGATTGCATACTTGATGAGCTGATGTGGATGGGAAAGAGACCTCCCTGGAGAGGGGTAGAGGATGGGAGAAAGGAAGGATGTAGATAAAACCAGGATGTAAATTGGAAAGAGAGAAAGAGAGAGAGAGAGATGATTGCCCTGTAGTTAGAACACTGGAGGCTTTGCTGGGGCCAGGGAGGCTGGGAACCTGGATGGGCAGAGCTGATCTCCTGCTCAGGGTTGAGTGATGCTGTAAGCCAAATAGAGGCGTGCTCTCTGGCTCCCTGGTTGGCCAGCTCCAGGTCCTCTCTAACTGTACATTAATTCATAAATGGGAAGGACAAGAGGTGATCAGTTCTTCCCGAAGTTGCTAATGACAGCGAATAATTAAGAGCATAAAACCAGAACTGCTTTCTGAATAGACATCAGACCATCAGGCCTCAGTAGCATAACTCTTGGTGCACATGCGTACTGCTGAGGCTTCGCTTCCATCCAGACACCTGCTAAGGAAAACCTTTTATTGGTTCTTTTCTCTCCTCAGAATGTCTGCAGCTCCTTATTCCTGAGAATGGCAGGGAGTAAAGGATTATTTATTTCCCTTGATATTTTTCATTTCATGAATCGACATGGGCAGATTTATAGTGTTCACAAAATATGCTGGTAGCTATTTGATTGTGGGGAGAAGGAAATTTTGCTCAGGCAAGTGCAAATTTATCTGTTGTGTTACGAAAGGCCAGTCCTGTGTAAATGGTGTGATTTTGTCCTGGAGATAAATTTTAATGTGGATGAATGTGGGAGTTTTTATTTTCCTTTGTTATTATAGAACCATTAGCCCTAGTCTTTCAGATTGCTTTAAAGATTAATGCACAAAACGTGTTGAGTTGACTATATGAGGGCCGTTTTCATGTGTCTCTTTGTAAAATTTTAACATGGACTCATCCCCTGTGCTGTTTAACAGAACCTTGGCATTGGACCATGGGGACAGAATGGAGGGAATCAGGATTCTCAAGAGTGTGGTGGTGAATCTGAGTCTTAGACCTACTTCTATGATAAGCAGTTTTGTTCCATGTACTTTTGGAACTTTTGACTCTTGGATAGCTCATGAATAAATTTGAATTCAGCTAAAAATGTAGGCATTTTCACAACTGTTTTAAATAAGAGGCATTTGTTAGTGATCACCTCACAATTATTTTAGATGCTTTATTTACCTGTGGAAACCAGTATATGATTTTTTGGTTTGAGGCTCCTCTTCCCTCTGACAAAGAATATTGCTCTGTGCCTGTCTTCCCCGGTCATAGTTGCTTTGGAGCCTCTCCATCCTCTGTCTGCTGTTTTCTTGGCTGGCAGCAACCTGGCTACCATTACAGATGAGAACAGGAGGCACCTAATTCCATTCTGCCTGCATTGATGTACCCAAGATCAGCAAGAACACCTGTGCTGAGTACTGTGGTCTTGCCCATAGAATGATCCAGAAGGTTCATGTCTCTGCTCTTATATAACTTTTGTGTTAATGAAAAAAAAAAAAAAAGACTTTTCTCCTTTGGTTAAAGTTTATTCACTCTGGTTTACAGAGTCAAATACATCTCTGAGGTTTAACAGAATCCTCCTCCTGCAGGCCTTTAAGGCCTTCCTCCTCTTTCCCATTTCCTAAGGCATCGGTTCTTAACCTACCTAACGCTGTGACCCTTTAACACAGTTCCTCATGTTGTGGTGACCCCAGCCATAAAATCATTTCATTGCTACTTCATAAGTGTAATTTTGCTCCAGTTGTAAGTTGTAATGGAAATATCTGTTTTATTTTTATGCTCTTAGCTGACCCCTCAGAGAGGGTGTTTTGACCCCCAAAGGTAATTGAGAACCACCCTGCTGGGTGTGTCCAGCTTCAGTTCTTGTAGTGGTTCTTTGTAATCTGTCGCTCTAATTAGCCCACACCACTACTTCTTGGTTTCTTTTTATTTTAAATACTCTCTTATGAACCAATATGCAACATGAACCAATTGCTGTTTAGCACACTCTTCACACTAAAACACCTTGAAAGCCTCTCTTCATTCCGTGGACTTTGCTGTAGCTGTAGGATAATTGGGATACATCACTATTCATAGGTATAACTGTGATTGCCTCTTGTCTTCTATCCAACTTTTTAATTATTTTCTACTTTGCAAGTTTTTCACTGATTTGGAATCATGACCCATCCACCTGTACCAGTTTGGTTGTTTATTGTACTGGAGATATTTCCTCATAGCATTCTGAGAACCTACTCATTCCTGGGCTGGTTCATCTCCACAACTACAGAGCTGCCAGCTGCCAGGGCTATTGCTTCTTATGCCTCACTGTGCTAGAGGAAACCAGAAGGTTATCCTGTGAATGCTTCTCCCAAGGACATCCTACTGTAGCCGCAGGATGGCTCAGACACTTTGCAGTTTTTATGTGTTAATACCATTGCTGTTGGTGATAGCACTCATAGAAAAGCATCCATCTCCTTCGTGTCATGCTGACATATAGGGAAAGCTAAAGCTGCAGAAGAATGTCCCTCACTCCTGCCTCCCATCCTTGTTCAGTTGTATCTAATTGGAGGGAACTTGGTTATTCAAGGAACCTAGATATTAGGATGCTCTGAACTTTTGAAGGACAGAAAAGAATGGAAATGAGTGCTAAGTGCGATACCATCCCAGACACCACACCAGGTCAGTCAGTCTGTCTGTGTCATTTTGTGTGTGTGTGTGTGTATGTGTGTGTGTGTGTGTGTGTGTGTGTATAAGAGAGAGAGTATGTATGTTTGATCACTCTTTTGTATTGATGGTTCATTTCCTCATGCTGTTCTGAGAAAGGATGTGTGGTGCAAATTCCTTGGATCCTTGCATGTTTGAAAGCCATTTACTCTGTCTTGATTACTGCCTAGTTTTGGCCAGATATGTCTTTTGCTGTAAAAGTCTGACTTCTTTAAAACTGTTATATAGATTCCATGTATATGTTTGAAAATTTGAAAACATTTTAATTTCTAGTAATTTTTTTTTACTTTTCTCTACAGTTATATTAGAGAATAATTTCAGAAATAAAACATTTCCACCTTGGGGTGGAGAGATGTCTCAACAGTAAGAGGACCAGCATCTACTTGATTGTTAACAATTAGCTATAACTCCAGTTCTCAGAATTTTAACACCTTCTGGCTTTTGTGGGCACCAGGCATACATACATGTATACATGCATATGCAAAATACCTGAACACATGAAATTTTTTTTATATCCCCACTTTAAGTATATACTTAAAGGATTATGTAGTTAAAATTTGTAGTTTTGTAATCATCAATGCAATTTAGTTTCGGAATATTTAATCATACAAAAAGTTTCCTTCTGTCTATTGTGGTCATTCGTTACTCTTTCCCACATGTGCCCAGCCCAGTTTGTATTCTCTACCAGTAGTATGTAAGTGGAATCATTTGCTTAAGACATCTTTCACTTAGTGCAGTTTTGTGCTTCATCTTATTACCATATCTTAGTCATTCTTCCTTTCATATCATTGAATAATATGCACGTCTTATTTTCTTCCTAATTTTTTAAATTTTAATTAATTACAGTTTATTCACTTTGTATCCCCCCTGTAACTCCCTCCCTCCTTCTCTCCCAATCCCACCCTCCCTTCCCCTTCTTCACCCATGTCCCTCCCCAAGTCCCCTGATGGGAGAGGTCTTCCTCCCCTTCTTTATGATCCTAGCCTATCAGGTTTCATCAGAAGTGGCTGCATTGTGTTCCTCTGCGGCTTGGTAAGTATGCTTCCCCCTCAGGGGAAGGTGATCAAAGAGCAGGCCCAGTTAGTTCCTGTCAGAGACAGTCCCTGTTCCCATTACTGTAAGAACCCACTTGGACACTGAACTGCCATGGGCTACATCTGGCAGGGGTTCTAGGTTATCACCATGCATGGTCCTTGGTTGGAGTATCAGTCTCAGCAAAGACCCCCAGGCCCAGATTTTTTGGTTCTGTTGCTCTCCTTGTGGAGCTCCTGTTCTCTCCAGGTCTTACTATCTCTCTCTTCTTTTATAAGATTCCCTGAACTCTGCCCAAAGTCTGGCTATAGGTCTCAGCTCTGATACCCTGCAGGGTAGAGCTCTTAAACACTATCTAAATCTACCAAATCAGAAATGAATAGGGGAACATAACGACAGACACTGAGGAAATCCAAGCAATCATTAGGTCTTACTTCAAAAGCCTATATGCTACAAAATTTGAAAATCTAAATGAAATGGGCGATTTTCTTGATCAATTCCACTTCCCAAAACTGAATCAAGACCTTCAAAGAAGAGCTAACGCCAATACTCTCCAAACTATTCCACAAAATAGAAACAGAAGGAACACTACTAAACTCATTCTATGAAGCCACATTCACCTTGGCACCTAAACCTCAGAAAGACCCAACAAAGAAAGAGAATTTCAGGCCAATCTCTCTTATGAACATTGCAAAAATACTCAACAAAATACTTGCAAACCGAATACAAGGTCACATCAAAGATATCATCCACTATGACCAAGTAGGTTTCATCTCAAGCGTGCAGGGATGGTTCAGTATACAGAAATCCATCAATGTGATCCACCATATAAACAAACTGAAGGAGAAAAAAAAACTACATGATCAATTCTTCCTAGTCTTATCCCAAAAGATAGACATTTAGATTGTTTTAAACTTATGCTGCTGTGAACATTCATGGGCTGGCCTTTGTGGGGCCATATGATTTCAACTTTCAAGTAATTCTTTAGAGTAAATTTTTTTGGCTGTCTAGTAAGCTTATGATTGGCTTTCCAAAGAAACTGCAAATACATTTTGAAAGTTTTATTACTTTCAAAATGTATTCCCACCTGCAACATGTGAGCACTGGAGTTTCTTTGCTTCTTTACCAACATTTATTATTGACTGGCTTCTTGATGTTAGCCTTTCCAATGGGTGGCAAACCCTGTCAATAGTGACTTACACTCTCCTCATCAAGAGGAAGGCAAGCATCTTCTCACATGTTCATTAGACACGTGCATAGCTTCTCAGAAGAAATGTCTGGTCAATGTCTGGCGTTAATTTTAATTGGACCATTTGTCCTAATATTTCATTGTTTATGTAGTCTTTGTATAAGATCCTAGAATTATGTTATTTCTCACATGAGATGATTTTTGTTCAAATTTTGTGACTGGTGTAAGAGAAAGCTATAAATTTCATTGTAGATGCCTCTTTGTAGAAAGCCACTTGTTGAAGTAATCGTGTCTTCCCCATTGGATTGCTTTGACATTGTTGGGGGAAAATCCTCGCCAAGCACAGTCTTGATTATACAGTTTGATAGCATGGTACAAATGGTAATATAACTTTTTAGAATTTGTTGTTCATTTTAAATTGTGTTTTGGCAGTTTGAAACTTTTTGTTTCAGTACAGATTTTAGAATCAGACTGCCTGCTTTAGAAAAAGAAAAAGAAAAAATAACTTGCCAGGATTTTAATAGTACAGTCATTGAATCTGTGGATCATGTTAAAGAAGTTTTCATCCTAGTAGTATTGAGTTTGTATGTACAATGTCTACGGCTCTGAGTTTTAAGAAAACGTTTACCATTAAATGTTTTATTCCAAGACTCTTGCAGCTGGAGCAGCTGGAGATTGAGCAGCCTGCTTCCAGGAACACTTTGTCTTCTTAATCTGGACATTGACTTAATCAGATTTCATTTTGTCCATAGTATTTTGTAGTTTTCACAAGTGTTCACTTAAGAAATTTAATTCTCTTTGTTTTATTCTTTTTAATGGTGTTGTGGAAGAAATTTCTTTAAAAATCATATTTTATAGTTACTCTTTGCTGGTCAGTTGAATAAGATTGAATGTTACATCTTGATCTTGTGTTTTATAACCTTGCAAAATCCAATGAGTAGTTCTATGAGGTTTTTTGAGGATTCCTGAGAGCTTTTGGGAACCTACTTTTGTTTAGAAGTTTAGAAACTGTACACTAGAGACATTGATGTGCGTCATTCTTCACCCATGTTTTGGGCCCACTTGTTTTGGTCAACCCTTCAACACTGATAATTGGAAAATTTCTTTCTTGAGTTTTGTGTGGTCTGTGTTATTTTGCTTTTGGTTTATAAGGAAAAGAAAACAGCACTGCTACATTACCATGCCCCTACTGAAAATATTACAGGAAAAATTTATAGCAATAATAGGTGTGATAAACTTTAATAATACACATTATCTGCAGGTTTTGTTTCATGTGCCTGTGGCATAAATATATAAGCAGCTTTTGTAGCGCTGGCTCAGCTATTTTTTATTATTATTTATGAATAGATTTATTTTCTAAAAACACGCTGGGGTTATGGCATGTTACACATGCGATTTCTTGTTGTTTTTGTGCACAGAGACATGTTGCTGGTTCTGGTGGTACGTTCTCTTGGTGGCTTCAACCCTAGGCTACTTCCCTTTCCCTTTAATTTACATCACTGGTTTCCTTCCTCCCTTCCTCTGATAATGGTAATTTGAGAAAAGTCTTATTCAAGAGAAGGAGAAGAGTCTCTGCTAAGATGTTGCTGATATGCCAGTATATCTAGGCACAGGAAGTGCCCTCAGGAGTTGCCCAGCACTGGGAACTCGGGGCTGGCACTGTTGAGTGACCAAGGTTTAACCTCTGGCCTGCTGTAACTCTACATCTTTCTTTAATGTGATTGCAACCCTGACTAGGGAAAGCACCTGAAGACTTAGGATTTGCTTCCCTAGTGATTGTCCAATTCTTCCTTCATTAACTTATTATCCACTGCATTCACTTATTCAGCAGTTCTCAATCAGCATGTGCTCTAGGCAGTTTCCTACAGGTAAAGGAAAGTCAGTCCTGTTAAGGGCCAGGATTCCTTTTAGGATAGAACAGTTTCAAACACTACCATCCCACTGAGCTCACCAAGAGCTTATGACTGCAGAGCAGCAGGCTTCCCCCACAGCTGGATCCCTTATGTGCAGGCCTCATACTTAGCTGGTTGGGTAGTCATGACCTTGACCTGCTCTCAGGCCAGTGTCTTCAGATCAGTGGGGTAGCCTGGCTTTTGTCCCAGGAAGCCCAGGGCTTCTACCAGCTTCAAAAGCCTAAGTCCTCCTCACACTCAGGGATCTGTTTGGAAAAGTGAATTCTTTGCCATAATTAAGCTTTCCCTAGAGTGCCAGTCTGTTTTGTCCCTGCCAGCCTTAGAATATACTCTTTACCTTTGTTGTTCTTGATGAAAATATTACTTAATAGTGCTCAACTCTTTCTCAATCCATCAGATACTTGTTTTCTTGAGGAAGATATATGAAGTATTTTCATGTAACTATGAAATTGCCAACATTTTGTCATTCTTTAAGAATCTTGACCAGACTGCACACTGAAGGCAAACGCTGCACACATCCGCCAGCAAAAACCTCAGTCCATATGTGTGTGTCCACGGGCCAGACAGAGAAGGCCTCAGGCACCATTTCAGACAGGCCTGCATACAGCGGATGCACACCAACCCAAACCCACTGTGTGTGCCCCAAATATCATCTCAGACCGTGGTGCACAGCCCCTGGCCCAGAAGGAGGCACCAAATCTCCATTCCAGGGGAGAGCCCTTAGCAGCAAGCCCAGGGCAGAGCGCACAGCCCCCAGCTGACATCTCAAACCTGGACACTCAAACTCTA
>CM053760.1:57032873-57065742 GCA_028658305.1 Pachyuromys duprasi
TATGACTTTACCAAACACTACTGTGACTGTGGAGGCCCACTTTTGACCAGTTTCAATGTATGCACCTCATGTGAGCTTTAACACTGCACTACAAGACTTACTTTCTGCTTCTTTCCTTAGAATCTCTTTGTGTGGACGCACCTAAGCTCCTTGCTTACCTTAGTTCATTGTTTTTTTTTTCCTCCCTTCCTTCTTCCCTTCCTTCTTCCCTTCCTTCCTCCCTTCCTTTCTTCCCTCTTCCCTCCCTTTCACCCTCCTGTGAACGTGTTACTCTGTAAGGGTAGCTGGCTTGGAGCTCAAATATTTTACCTGCCTTTGCCTCCCAAATGTTGAGATTAAAAGCATGGGCCTCCAAGTTGGCAAAGAAGATAGCTTTCATAAAATTATCGTGCCTGCGCTAAACTTTTGTGTATGTCTAGTACGTGGCAAAGAGAATTTTCAAAATGTATGGCCATGGATTCCCTGAAATACACATTTAGTCTTTTTTTTTTAATTTTCCACCTTTATTTTCTGTTTATAAGGATGTACATGTGTATAGACTGCACATGTAAGGCAAAAGACAACTTTGGGGACTTGATTTTCTCCTTTTGTACTGAGGGTTCCTCAGATTAAATCTAGGCAGTGAAGCTTGATGGCAAATGGCTTTACTTCGTGAGCCATCTTGCCAGCCCGAGTCAACCTTACATTAGTTAATGATACTAATTTACCTGTATTGACATGGTCAGCTTGTTTAAAGGGCTGTGGCTGTCTCTCGATTCCTGTGGTGATGAGAGGTTGCTCTGCTGGGCTCCAAGGCTCGCTTTGCCATTTGCTGTCCGTTGGATGGAGGTGGCAATCGAGTCATCATTTAACCTCCTTGTTTTCTATTGGTTTCGTTGTTGTTGTCTAAGAAAATTGAGATAATGATACAATGTTTATCTCCTAAATGTCTTGAGAAAATCAAAGATGTTTGTACATATAAAATCCTTGAAATTGGGGAACATAGCTGCATTTTGGTAATTATTAGCTTGATAAAATAATGTCACTGTGTTTGTTATCATTGTCATCCTCCTCCTCCTCCTCTGGGCTTCTGAGTTACTCCATCAGTAAAATTAATGGGGTTGGGTTAAATTTTGTTTCTTAGATACTTTTTGCCCTTGGGTTTTTTTGTTTGTTTGTTCCTGTAGTTTTTAGATAGTAATTTTGATGACTGTAGGTAGTTCTTTACCCTATAAAATCATCACAAAAGAATAATGAGTTCTGTTTCAAGACATTTATTTTATCTTTAATATGGTTACCTTCACAATTTTATTAGATGGAATATGTGTTGATAAAGTAGCAATCAGCCATTTTGCTTACTGAGAGACAAAATCTCGTAGTTTAAACACACAGCTACAATATATTATCTAAGAGGGACCTCAGAGGGCATGTTATCTTCCCCTTGCAGAAGGCCTATGCTATTTTCAACCCTGAACTTTGGTAAACTTATTTTTAAGTGCTAGGACGTCATCAAAGCCATTCATGTCAACAATGGCAAAGCTTGGGATGCTGTGGGTGGCCTTTCTCGCCCTCTAATGCACTGCAAACTGTGAAAAAATTATGTGTAGGATAGTGTAAGCTGAACATTTCAGGTGTGCCATTTAGAGCCATTCTTTCTTGACTTGAGATAGGGAAAAAAATAGCCAAATAATTAAATCAAAGGATTTGTGTGCTGGTGAATTACTATTGTATCTTACTAAAGGAGTGCAAGTCCTTTTTATATTCTCATCAAGTGCTTTGTATTCTAAAAAAGGATTTATTTAAAAAGAGTCCATAATACTATAGAAAGGATACTCATTTTTTTGAAGTACAGTTTGACTAGAAATCCTTAGATCTACTTCAAAGAGCCATTCATTCATAAAATGGAATGTCTCCATTCTGAGTATGAGGGCTTGATCTTTCCTTCTATGTCTGTGGAATAAGTTGCAGAGTCTGCATAATCAGCAATCTGTTTTATTTCCTGGCAGTTAACAAATTATTCATAATGCTTACAAGATTAGGATGCCTTAGAAGCTCCAGGCAGTCACCAGTCTGGTCTAGAAAAATGGTCATAAGATAAGAGTAAAGCGTTATTTTACTTGTCTTTGCCAGGTAATGTTTGGACCATGCCTATTAAAATGATGAGGTTGAGGGATTCTGTGTTTGGAATTCTTACCTGTAAATATAAGCGAGTGTATTACCTGGCATCTCTCAGCTTCCTCCTCTAAACACTGTCTCACCGAAAACATTGGGAAATCTTCTGCCAGTCTCTTTGCTGGATTCTTATCATTTCAAGATTTTGGGTTCTTAAAAAGTGCTCTGTGAGTCCCCTAGATGGTCATGGACCATCCCTAGGTTTTGCTACTGTCCCCAAGACTATTTCTGGGTTTCAGGGGCAGGCTCCAGGAAGCTGCTCAGATTGTGTCCTCTGATATTTCTCTCCTGCGTTTATCCACAGCCTCCCAGGGCGCCATTGCACACAGAGCTACCATTCCACCCAGGGCCCGCGCTACTCATAGTAGCTCATGGTGGGCGGTTCTGCTCTTTGTGAAGACCCTTCAGGAACGGGCTGAAGTGAATCCAATTAAATTTTAACAGATTCTTATATAGTGCATTGTGATCATTATTTTTATCTAGACATTATGGAAGGAGTCAAGTTGTAGTAAAGAAGCACAATTTCTGTATCATTAGCTGTAAAGTGAATTTGAACTCTAAGCTAAACTAGTGTTTGAAGTTTAAATATAGAGTGCCATCATTTATAGAAGAGGATTAGAAGTAATGTTTAGAGTATTTGATTTTTTTTCCTCTGTAATTTTATTTTTATAATAAAGTGTTTACGATATAAAATCAGCACTGAATTTTCCCAAGCTCTTTTCTGGGCTGGTACTAACAGTAACTGGGGTATTGGTGAATGGCATTGTAGGTGACTGTTCTATTAATAGAAACCTGTCTGATGTTACCTGGATGTCTCTTGTTCCTCTTACAGATCAGAAAATGCCTTTTAAACTAGGGTTTTCTAAGAATGCAGGGTAACAGAAGTAAATCCCAGCATATGGGGTTCCAGACATGGGGAGAGTGATCTAGAGGCAGCAGCAGAGGGCGCTCTGTCCCTCGTTTCACGGTAATGGAGCCTGCAACAACCATCTCTTTTTTTGAGCAGCTAAACATGAATTGTTCATATTAATTAAGTTTTGTACTGTGATCTGGGACTAAGTGCCTTAGAGTAAAGTAGGTCTCATTTTAATCTCGGGAAAACTGAGTATAATGGGGGAATTTCCTGAAACTCTGCAGGAGGAATAAAAATTTCAGTGAAATTCTATGAATCCTTCTCTTGCCTTCCATACTCTGGCTAATGTCCCAAATATCCATTTTCTTAAGACTCAAATGGAAACCTAGGGAATTTACATTTCCTCTTGAATAGTTTTCTTAATGAAAGGTGTGTGAGACATAGACTTTAAACAAATCAATGAGTTGAAACATTGTGGCATCTACTTGAAATTTAATCCTTTTTGTTAGATAGCTAGTGCCTCTTTGCTTTTAACCAACAAAGATCCTTAAGAAAATGAAAATGAAAAAATAAATAGCATTTCTGAAACCCTATTGCCTAATGCAGGCGGATCATATTCCCAGTGATCTTGTTCGCTCATATGATGTGGTGATTAGAGCCAGGCTTCAATCAGCTGAAAGATTCCCCAAGGCAGGGTCTTGTCCCACCAGTGCACATGGCATGCCCCGTCTGACACCAGGGCAACTTGAGAATTGAGCCAGAGATGCTGCAGTGTGGTGCAGCAGATGCGCACTGGTGGTTGCCATGGAGATTGCTAATACTGCTGAAACTCAAAGAAAGGGCACTTGCCACACAGCTCAGGAGCCTGCATGAAAGTGAATAAAAAACAAGTGGAATTCAGAATAGGCCCTCAGCTACTTGTCCCACATGGAGTTTTAATTTCCTTTCCTTTCCTCTTCCTTTTTCAGAATCTAGATTGAAAACAAGGCAATGTCATAAGGCATGCTGAAGTCCCCTGGAGCTTTCCACAGCCTGCCACATCCTCGGGATAAGTGTATATTAACAAGGAGGCGTGACTAATAGGATTGGGGCTGGGGGGTGGGGTGAGACGTGTGGCAATCCGTCTGGAGCCTGTGGTCTGCTTGTCATTGGGTCTTACTAGGCACCTTGGGATTTGTCTGCAGCATATGTGCTGCTGTTAATGATTGAAAAATTACCACAACAATTAGTCATGGATCACTGAAGGCAGGGCCCCAAATGTGATGGACAATGTGATTAAATCCATGTATGTGACAATTAACTCTCCTGCAGGTTTATCCAGCCAGGGAAAGTGCCCTAGGGGTGATAGCAGAGCGGATGAGAAGATGGGGAAACATGGGGATGAAAAGGAGTAGGAGAGGTGAATGCCACAGAATAGATCTGATGCAGCTGGCACTATTGGTTTTTAATTTGAGCCTGAATTAATCACACTTTGATTAATCCTGGTTTTATTGCACCTTTCTATAGCCCGTTTATTTATATCTGCCTTAATTTGATGGAGGTGTGACTGATTAAATTCTGCTCGTTCCATGTTTTTGAATTTTTAAATCTGTCTATCCATTGAACACAAATGTTCCAGGTGGGCCAAATTGCAATTATCTTGTAAGAGCTAAGTAGGCACCAGGCATAGCATGTCGTGAATCCCCTCATGTATCACAGCTGAGTAACCCAGAATAAATATTTGTTTGTTCAATAATCTGCCTAAGCAAGAGAAGCCTATCATGTTAGTCTGCTTGGTTATTTGGAAGAAATAAGAGTCCCAACTTCAGTAAATTAAGATTAACTCAAGTTCAGTATGTATCGCAAAGAAAATTTTGTGCACCAAGAAAGAAAGCTATTTGGATTAACTTATCTTCAAGTACATTTTCATAGCATAAGAAGGTAATGCTTGTCACCCATAGCAATGGTTGTATGTTGTGTTTAAACAACGTGCTCTATTCTTTCTTTAGATGAAGCTTTGTTATCCACATTGCTTATGAAACCCTGTGCTGAGATAATTCCAAGGAAGTTGTAACACAAAGCAACACAAGTAGAGCCTGTTGCTTTGTATCTTACATGCTTGGGAGGTGCTCTTTGAGTGGCAGCTTGTTTGCCCCATGCAGAAGACCCTGGAAGTTACGCTGAGTTGTACATGCATGTTTATTCATAGTTCTCCTTGCAGCATTCCTTCTACTTACGCTTTTGCTTTTTTTTTTTTTTAATTTGGAAGAGCACTGTATATTCCTGCCAGACTAAATTGGGCTGTCTTCTTACCTAAATTTTAGCATGACACACCCAAATGCATAAACATAGATTTGCTTGTGATATGGACCACAGCATCCAACACAGTAGACTCAAAGACAAAAATCAGCCCAAGTGGAGTCTCTGCCCTGTGAGAACTCTGTGGAGTATTGTGGAATATCCTAGCTGCTGATAGTACCATTGATTTGAGCACCAAACAAGGTGCCAGCCTACCTGCAGATAGAAGATAGAGAACCTCAGGAACTTCCATCTTGCGCTTGTTAGCCGAGTGTTTGCTCTCATGTAAGCAGCCTCAGTGTGGTGAACATTGGAAAGTGCTTACTCAAAAAATGCTTTCTGCCACCCCGTGCCTTGTTCTTGAACCACCCTTGCAGCTTGGGATTCACTAGTAGCAGTGCCGTTGTCTCCTTCTGTCCATTTCATTGGGCATTTAATGACCAGGAACTACAGGCAATCTGTCCATTTGCTTGTTTGTCCAGGTGTTATTTCATTTATTATTTACCAGATGGTTTGATGTGTTCCAGGCAGTGTGCCTGGTGCATGCAATGGACATGAAAGTGGGAAATTGAGTCACAGACACTTATATTTTGCTGCAGGCAGAGTATAGGTATAGATTAAGTAAAAGGAACTGTATTCAAAGTGGGGATTGATGATTGCTATGCAAGCATACTAGATCAAAGGACATATTTGTTTCAGACAGGAGAAATGACTTTTCCTTAGACATTTGGACAGTTTTTTGGTATCAGTCTTTGAATATGTTCTCTGTTTACCCAAAAACCAATATTTAAAAGACCACGTTTTTCTATATGCTCCGACACATTTTAAACTGGTCATACAGGGTGGAAGAGTAATAGATACTAGACGTGAACAAGAGAAGAATGCAATTATGGTATGCTACAACCATGACCAGAGAACAAAAGTTGATTTGAACACAGTATGGATCCAGACAAGGGAGGATATTAGGGACGCAGCCAGATTCTGGACTTCATTCTATGGTCAGTGAATTGAATCACAGTGAAATGACACACAAGTGGCTATGTTATGAAGCACATGCTCCCAGAAAGCTGCTGGTCTTTGGGGCACTGCACAACTGGTTTCTGTCTCTCTATCTTCCTTCATTCTTTTCTGTGCTCCAAGTGGCTGGCCTTGTTTCTCCCAGTGTGGATAATTACAACATTCTTCTGGGACTTTGCATAGATACCTCTTTTTCTTTGTTTAGGTGCAGTTCAGAGAGTACCTTTCATTTCCCCTCTGCCCCCCCCCCCCAGATGTCTTAGTGTCAGGTTGTTTGCCTGGCTTGTTTTATATGGTAACTTGTGTGTCTGGGGGATGGTGCTCTTATCTCTTATCCAGGGCAAATTCTGATGAGTACAGTGGAGCCAGAGTAATTTTCCTTTTACCAATCACTAGTTTAGTTTAGTATGGCCCACAGCTGGACCAATGAGAGATAAGAGGCTGTCTGCTAGGGGCTTCTGGGGAAAATGTCCTCACTTATGAGAAAGTCAATGGGTAAAGTATTTTGTTCTTTGATTTTGTTTTTTTTTTTTTTTGGAAGTTGAAGCCATTAGGAGAGTGTTGTTGAATCTTGTGACTAGCCAAAGCCAGACCTGGAAGAAGGTGGCCCCACAGGAACTAAAGAGTGAAAGGGATTCCTTGGAACTGACCCAGAACCCTCTTTAGGATCTGAGGAGTTATTTCCATCTCAAGGCTCTTTATCAGATATGTTGTTGTTTGAGCAGAAAGGACTTTAGTATTGCCCAGTTTTATATTCCTCATGGAAATTAACAATCTGTGAGTTACACTGTTTATTGTAATACTTATTGTCACTCTTACTAGATTTTAAATTTCATTTGAGCAAGATATTGTCTGTCTTATTGGCTATCAAATCGATAACTCCTATTCAATATAAAGACATGAATGGCTGACCAATAAAAATTTGTTGGATGGATAAATGAGTAAATGAATGAAATTAAGCTGGCAAATGAATATAATTTTCTATGACATACCATGCAGGTCCACTGCAGATGGCTGGTAGAAAGTGGTTGTGATGGCAGAGAAGTTCTATGGAAAAGGTGAGAACCTGCTGATGGGGTTGGCAGGGCTGTGCAAAAGGGATGTCCTCAGCCAGAGAAGGACGGGGTTTACTCTGCCGGCACTAAAGTTACTTAGGAGGAATGGGGGATATAGGAAGAAGAGCACCTGCTATTCTGAAGAAGAAAGTAAAGTTTTGAAATGTAGTGGAGATCTAGATGTTGGTTGAAAATTCAGGAGGGAAGACACCAGAAGAAAATGACCCTCATTATAATCAGGACTGGCAACCAGTGTTCCTGGTTCTTGTGTATGATGTGATATTGCATCTGAACCATGTTCAGTTCAGTTTTGCCTATCTAAACTCTGGTTACATATGCCTCCAAAACACTTTGTATATGGCTTCACACTTAAAATAAGCAATCAAGGCCAGGACTAGTGGTACAAATCTGTAACCTTACGTACTTGGTGATTGGAGGCAGAAGGATTGCAAACCAGTGTCTGCATGGACTACTGACTTATTCAAATTCTGTTGTGCCGCTTACTAAGAGTGTTGCAAAATAAAACATAGTATGTGAGTTGGGGACAGAGCTCAGTGGCAGAGCTCGGTGGCATGCATACGATGCAGGAGGCCCAGTGTTTAATCTGCAGTACTCCCAACAAGGGAAACACACAGACAAGGACCTTCCTTGACTGTTGATACTCACAAGAAGTGGCTGCCTAAGAATATGTCCCAGGAAGCTAGTCTTTGAGCTTCTGTACTTGCCTTGCTTCAGGCACCTACTGTATCATTACCGATTTTATTCTTTTCCTGGTACTCCCCATTTTTCTCAAACATTGTTTGATCAATGAGAACATGTCACTTGTCTTGTTATAGCATCTTTAAGACATAAAATAAAGTGATGAGGAACATGGACTTCTAAGTCAGCATGCCTGAGATTGAACCCTGTCTTTGAGGGAGGTGACTTTGATCATATTAATTAACCTTTCTAAGTTTTCATTTACTGGATATTGTAATTAATTTTTATGTGTAGTTAGTTGGTATTTTTCAACGATTAAATGCATAGGTTCATTAAAATTCCTAGACTATGCTTAGCACATGAGGAGTTCCATATTGATGTTGACCTCGCACAGGAGAGCCTTCAGGCATTAGATCTACAAAGACCGATGTGGGTGCAACAGAGGGATCTGACAATTTCATTCTCTACACCCTTGAATGGATACTGCCTCTGTGTGTTAGTCAGCTGTTTCCAATTCTAGGTAAACTTCTAGAATGGTTAGAATTAACTTTCTAGATGAGTATAACATTTCGGTGGGACTTTCACAGATTGTTTTTTGACTGACGAAAGCCCAACAGCTCAACTGGAGAATAAGGAGCATTTCCATTTCAGGTAGGATGCTTAGGCATAAAGGTTATACAGATCCATAAGAACTGAGGCTGCATAAGTGGTTTAGTACTAGACTACTTCCAGAGCATGCACACAATGCTCAGTGTAAGCCTTAGCACTGTCCCTGTCCCCAAAGAGAAAAAAATTAAGTCCTTAATAAGTAGTAGCAAGAGGATGAGTAAAATTTGAGATCACAGTTTCCTAGACCCTACATGGAAGTGTTGATCTTTCATTCCTAGCTTTTGCTATCAGTACTCTGTACAGAGCCTAGGTGAGAAACCAACATTCAAACCACCATGGTGTCCCTCGAGCTGACTGAGGAACTCATCTTGCAAACAACCCACCACCATTGTGAAAATGGTTCTGCTTGGAGGTAAAATAGCTCATCCAGGGAACTTTCACTAGTTACTTTAGTGTTGATAGCAGATTGGGCCATCTTAGTATGAGTACTATGAGTGACAAGGCTTTTTGACAAGACTCTGTGGTGTGTCTTCCTGGGATTCCCCACTTTCTCTTAGCCCAGTTGAGAGTGCTAAGACCCATGGGAAAAACAGAGTCCATATGCTTCAAGGCAAATGTGTTTAGAAGCTTCCTATAGCTTTTTTGTTTTGTTTTATTTTCAATGAAAATCTGTAAGCCATGGCTTTCATCATCCATTTGTACTGTTTGAAGTGTTCTAAACCACTTATATGATTTGCCATAGAGTAGAATTATGTCCTTGGTGAAGTCATTTGTGTTTGTCTCCTGGCCAGGATGCATGTCATACACAGCCTTGAGTGAGACTTTTGGACTTTTGGATTGATTTTTCTGGATGCAGGTCTTTTCCTTTACTCCTTTATTTGAAAATCCTCACTGGGCCTAGACCATTTAGCATGTGGTTTATGAAATGTGTTAGGCTTGCCTTCTCTTTCTTGCTGGCATAGTTTTAAAAAACCTGTTGTACCCTATTCCAAATACCACCACAAGCGAGGCAGCATGACCTAGAATATTGAGGAATCTGGAGCCAGAATTTACTTCCTCTTCCTTCTGGTGTCCTAATGTTTGGCCAGGGATATAGTTTCCTTTAAAATCCAGGAGAAGGAAGGTCTGCAGGTTTTCATCTTTCTTTGGCTCTCAGGAGAATAAAGTCGTTTCCAATACATTTTAAGTTTTATCACTGTTTATCAATTCTTATTTGTAGATGATATACCTCTAGATATTGTAGCTTCTTATGAAGAACATGCTTATAGCTCAAATCTGTGCAAATGGAAACAATTGCCAACACCCTCTGCACAGACCTAGGTTTGTGTGTGTGTGTGTGTGTGTGTGTGTGTGTGTAACTTGCACAATAGTTAGAAAGAGTTACTGTGGTTTGAACTACAATTTTGACTACATTCCTACATGATTTTTTGAGACTAAATAACAACTTAGAAGTAGCTAAGCAAAAACTTACACAGCCATATCTGCATGTGTGTCTCAGAAAACACCAGCCAGCCATGCTGCTTTAGGAAAAGGGAATAATGTGATGCTTGAAAGAATGGGGACCTGGTGAGGGCCCACCTTCCCCAGTGTAGTAGCTGCCTTTGCACACATGTAGACACTGTTGATGTTTCAGTGTCCTTGTAAGTCAGACCTTATCAAACCAGCGGCTAACCAAGTTTGAACAGGCTTGTATAGAAATGAGGTCATTCTGTATTGGCCTATCAAATCTTTCTTTTACAGATGAGACAGTTGAAATACCTAGATAAAAATGTCAGATGTGGGGACTCAGAGCATCAACTGTCTGCCCTGTCCCCCATCTCTGA
This sequence comes from Pachyuromys duprasi, assembly GCA_028658305.1. Classification (NCBI taxonomy): domain Eukaryota; kingdom Metazoa; phylum Chordata; class Mammalia; order Rodentia; family Muridae; genus Pachyuromys; species Pachyuromys duprasi. Next base: position 57,043,358 of record CM053760.1, read on the forward strand.
GCCTGTCAGCATTTGCCTTGAGAATAGCCATTAGCAACAGCTCAGATTTCTCCTTTCTCCTGCTTCAAGAGGAGTTTTTAAGTTTAGCGTCTCTTTTGTATTTGAGTCATCTCTCAAGATGGGATGTCAGTGTGTTAAAGAGAGTCTGTTAGCCACATGATTCTGTTTTCTGATATGATGGAGAGATAGTTTGGGGCCAGGAAGAACTGTGCTTGTGAATTACTCTATCCTATCATAAGTTTTCATTTTCACTGTTTTGAGTTGCATGATGAAACTTTGAGCAGGCCTACTGCTTTCTACTTGGGTTGTAAACCATCTCTTTGCGTACTGTCCTCATAGTTGGTTACCCAGCTGCCATCACATCAGTAGCCATTGTCATTTCAGCTCATCCTGACTTGAAGACCTACCTTAATACACCAAGATGCTGAGATGGCCAGTCTTAGTAGTCAGTCTTACACAACTGGGAAGAGGGTGCTTCAAATGAAGAATTACTTTTATTGTTTGACCTATGGGCATGTTTCTGGGAGGTAGCTAATTGATGTAAGTGGGCTGTACTATCCCTAGGTAGGTAGACCTGGGTTGTAAAAGAAAGATAACTGGACAAGCTAGGGTGTCCAGACAAAGATCTCCCTCTATGGGTTTGTGCTCACATTCTTACTGTGACTTTATTTTTATTTTTTATAAATTACACTTTATTCACTTTGTATCCCAGCTGTAGGCCCCTTCCTCCTTCCCTCCCAATCCCACCTTCCATCCCTCCCTCATCTCCTTCCCTGTCCCTCCCCAAATCCACTGATAGGGGAGGTCCTTCTCCCCTTCCCTCTGACCCTAGCCTATCAGATCTCATCAGGACTGGATTCATTGTCTTCCTCTATAGCCTGGTAAGGCTGCTCCCCCTTTAGGGGGAGGTGATCAAAGAGCCAGCCACTGAGGTCATGTTGGAAACTATTCCTGTTCCCATTACTGGGGAACCCATTTTGAGACTGAGCTGCTATGCGCTACATCTGTGCAGGGATTCTAGGTTATCTTCATGCATGGAGATCAATCTCAGAAAAGAACCCTGGGTCCAGATTTTTTGTTTCTGTTGCTCTCCTTGTGGAGCTCCTGTCCCCTCCAGGTCTTTCTATCTCCCCCTTCTTTCATAAGATTCCCTGCACTCTGCCCAAAATTTGGCTATGAGTCTCAGCATCTGCTTTGATACTTTGCTGGGTAGAGTCTTTCAAAGGCCCTTTGTGGCAGTCTCCTGTCCTGTTTCCTGTTTTCTCCCTCTTCCAATGTCTATCCTGTTTGCCTTTCTGAGTGAGGATGGATCATCTTACCCAAGATCCTCCTTCTGCTTAGCCTCTTTAGGTGTACAGATTTTAGTATGATTATCCTATATTATATGTCTAATATACACTTATAAGTGTATACCATGCATGTCGTTCTGCTTCTGGGATACCTCACTCAGGATGATTTTTTTCTGGCCTACTGTGACTTCCTAATGACAACTAGAGTCTGTAAGATAAAGTAAATTTTTTATTTTCCCAAGTTGATTTTAGCTCTGCTGTTTATCATAGCAACACCAAACTTGAATAAATGTGTAGGAAGACCACAATCATGTGCCTTTACTGCAGTATGTAGCTATAGCTATGATTGTTCTTTTTAAATTAGTTAACCTCTTGCTGTTCAACACTAATTTATAAAATAGTCTTTAGTACAGGTATGTATATGTAGGAAAAAGCATAGTATGTATAGGAGTCCACACCGGCCTCAGTTTCAGAAATCCCCTGGGAGCTTTGCAACATGACCCTATAGATAAGGGATCTACTGTGCCCATGGGGCATCAGCTCTGACTGGGCTTTCATGTCCATGGTACACCAAGACTTGCCTGAAAATGTCTGTCTTGTTACCCTCTACCTGAGCGCAGAACAGTAAATCAGCCATGTAGCGTACCTTATATGGGCTATCCAAAGGCGTCTCCTAAAATATCCTCTGTGGCCCTTGTGAGCAACACAGAGAATGTGGTCTGGGTTGAAGAAGAATTCTCTTAGTTATATTTGTCTTTATATGAACATATCTTCCCAGAGTGTAGATCATCGACTTAATACTAACCTGAAGAAATATTCCAGTAAGATGACAGTAAGATGATTCAGCATCCTGTCCTCAGACGTGTCTTGTTCATGATTTTTGTCAATGAGTTTGATAAAGACATGTTTATCATATTGGCAGTTGGCACCAGGCTGGGGGGATAGCTAAGATGATTAGTGACTTGGCCCTGAGTTAAGAAAATCTTGATAGCCTGAAATGCACCAGAAATAACCCAGTGAAAAATAGTAAGGTTAAATATAAAGTCTTCAAATTAGGTTTAGAAAATTAATTGCACAACTCCAGGGTGGGGAGAGGATGTAATTTGTCACAAGTTCAATTTGAGTTAACTTATGACAAGTCTGCTGAAGAATGTAGGTAATATTATGGAAGCAGATGCATCCCATGAAAAATAAGACTTAGATTAGCTCATTGGGTTGTTTTACATACCTTCCCTTCTGCATACACACACACACACACACACACACACACACACACACACTTTACTTTGGATACTTGCAGTATAGGATTACCGAATGACATACATATTTTAATGAGTTAAGTAAGAATATTCTAACTGCAAGTTGAAATATGTAATTTATGAACAAATTCTTTGAAATGGAAATGAGTGTTTCGAAACAGATTTGGGGAAATGGTTAGAGCTCTGAAGCAGGACAGGCTCTTTTCTCTGCCACTCTTGGCCCCTGATATGTCTGTGACCTAAAACAAGGGTAGCAAACAGCATCTTTTTTTTTTTTCTAAGTTGAAATATATGCTGCCTTCCTCCTCCTGACTGGACATGATGAGGAATTGAAAATGGGATTCTATAGGATTCACTGAGGACTTAAAAATTAAACAACATTGTGTGTGTGCGCGCGCGCATGTGCAAAAGAGAGAGAAAGAGAGATCCATTTTGCAAAGTTAATGAAAATGCTCTGTAGACCTCTCTTTGCAGTGTTTACTGGCAGCAGGAAAAAGCAGCCTGTCCTTTATGTGTCTTACACCTCTTTTCAGTCTCCCCCTCTTCAGGAAGAAAAATACTCTGGCACCAGCATCCTTTTGTCTTGATCAGAAGGGGCACCACCTGCTTCCCAAGCCTAGTGGAGCGCTTCATGTGTCTCCCCGGGACATGGCACATGGAGGTGTGTACATGGTGCCAGACCAGTGTGCTAAGAGGAAGGGGAGGGGAGGTGCCATGCTGGAGCTCGGTAGCACTGCAGCCACCACTGCCTATTTATTAGCGTGTTCAGCTTGCCCATGGTGTTGTGAAGAGGGAATAAAGAGGCGGGGGTCTTATTACAGAGCTGTCAGCTGGACACAGGGCTGGTTTAATTACAACCACAGGTCATTTTCCTCCTTTCGGTCCTTTGCATCCTCTCAGTTTGTTATTATTGGACGTCGGGAGGGGAAAGAGGGAACTGTCTCCAGCCAGTTTTCACTAGCTGTCCAGGGTTAATACCCATCATATTGACTCTTTAAAAGAAAACAAAAATCGGATTTAATTTTCCATCATTACATCCACTATCTCTAAGCACACAGTCTTACTTGTTGCTTGCTAATGCTGTTTACTATCATGAGAACTTCCTCCTGCATTCTTCATTCAGCCTTTGAGTTTATACAAACCCTTGCCCTGAGGACTGGAGGCCTTTGAATAATCATGTCCTGTGGGGTCCCAGAACCTCAGGCTCTGGTCGGGCAACACTCTGGCTTTCAGATATTCTCCTGGTTAGTCCAGGGTCATGGGGCCTGGCCTGCCTTTCCCACTGCAGAGGTAGCCCTTGGTTAGTGGGTTCTTGCTCCTTTGTAAGTACCTACAGTCATTTGTGGAAAGTTCTTTTAATCAAGAAAGAACTTTATTGGGGAATTGTTGTTCCAGAGTGCTGACTAAGTTTAATGAAGTGGAGAGGGGGCAAAGCCAAGGAAACTCTGGGCATGATTCTTCTGTAATTAACTTCCAAAACACCGTGTTTCAAAAAATCTAGGAGACACCTTGCCAACCCCAGTTTTGTATTTCTGGACTCAGCTTTGTCATTTGGCCCATACCATCTTCCAGTTATTTTGCCAGAATTTTCTTTCCTAATGGTAAATAAAATAATGTGGTTATAACAAGCGTTGTTAGATTTGATGAACTAGGACTGTATGGACTGGGGCCTCTATTAAACTAAGTAAAGTAGGAGGAGGCTTGCTGAGACCTGTAGGGCCTCCTTACCATTCTTACCACTGGGCCTCTTCCCCTGCTGTTCGCTGTGGGAAGCATAAGCCCTGGGAGGGGCTTGGAATGCTTGAGTAGACTGTGTGTGGAGATGCAGATGCTCTTTCTTCCTTCACTTGATAATCAGGCAGTATAGGCATCCTCAGTTGTTGCTGAGAGAGTGGTGGGCCTGGATGAATTGGAAGCACCTGCTGCTCGGGCTAGTGAGAGAGGAGCAAAGGTGGGCTCCAGATCTTCAGCACCTGCTCTGGAAAGGCACCCTATTCTTCAGAGGTTGCCGGTGTTCTGTGAATGACAAGTGTCCCTACAGCAGGAGCCCTGTCCTATCTCTCATTCTATATGCACTTACATAAAGGTGAATAAGGCTGTTTCTCCTAGACAGAGAAAGCCCAGGATCTCAGCTGTCCTGTGTGCGCCAGTTGAAACTAGCAAGCATTGCCATAACCAGGTTCTTCAGCCTCTTCTTGTACATGGGTGCACTCTGAGTTGCCCTTCCTTCAGCGTGCACAAGAGCTGCAATTCACTGTTCTCCTTCACCAAATGGGCACACGTGCTGGTGATACTGTTTAATAAAACGCTGGAAAGGGATGCCTATGAAGTAACTGTGGCGTGTTGAGTGACAGACAGTACAGTTCTTGGCTAGGGTGCGTCTTGGTCTTCATTTTGTCTTCTCTGCTATTAGATTACTAAAATACTATAATGGAAAATAGAAATATGTTCTCATTCCCTTCATTCTTGCCATCTTCAAATTATTAAGATTTAAATGAAGAGCAGAGCTATGATGTGGTGGCCTAGTCTAAATGACTGTCCCTGTTAATCTTCTTTTAATCTCTCTCCTCTCCCCCACCTTCCTCTGTGTGTGTGTGTTGGATCCTGGATCTGGAGTTACAGGCAGTTGTCATCTTGGGTTCTGTAAGTTGGGTTCTGGAAACCAAACAGGTTCTTTGGATAAGCAGCAAAGGCTCTTAACCATTGAGCCATCTGGTCCTTCTTTTTCTTTTAACAATATAAACATCCCTCCCAGCTCACAGTCAGAGTTGATGAGCTGGCAACCTGTCAGTTTCCAGCCACTGCTCCAGGTGGCCCTGGCCAGTGTGCAGCCACTAGCCACACACGGATGTGTAAATTTAAATCAATCCATCTTAAGCAGAAATGAAAACTCAATTCCATAGTCACATCAGCCACCCTTTTAGTGCTTCATAGACCTGGCTGCAGGCCACCATTTGACAGCACAGTTAGAGAACATTTCCAGAACATAGAACACTTTGCCTGGGAAGCTCTGCATCCAGGTCCGCTGCAGTCCTGTACTGCTCCCCAGCCTTGCAGACTGCTTACTTATTCTTCCTGAGGCTTTGTTCCCTCAGCTGTGAAGTGGAAATTATTGCTCTATCTCTCTCAAGGATGTGGTCAGGATTTAATGAATATGAATTACTTAACACAAAGCCATTTACACTTGGTAAATGCTGGCTATTAATATTATGGTAAAAGACACATTTTGGTTATTAATAGTAGTGAAGCTAAACAGAAAGTTTTAAAGACACTGTATTTGACAGAGAGGATAGTGCCATCTTTTGTGTAGTAACAGGTTGTGACTTTGTTTCTGTAGCCTGGCCAGTGAATGTTTTCCTCCAAGCTGAGTCCTGACTGCATTTCTGATCTGTTTTTTTTTTTTTTAATCTATCATTTCTACAACTTGTTTTAATTTTAAGCTTCTATGAGGTGAGTGCTCACTTTGGTAATTTTGAGAAAAAGCCACAGTAAATGTTTATTTGGCTTAGTGGTAGAGATGATGATTATCTCACAAGGGAGAATACTCTGAAATTGGGATTACAGAGTAAAGTATTGTTTTACCTTTGCTTATTCAGAATGAGAACCAACACTGCATTGACTGGCTCCTCCTGCCCTGCTGATTATCACATGTTGCTGAGCAACAGACTTCTTACATCTGTAATGAAACAAATGTGGTGTTGGCCAACCAACTCATAGGGCCACAGGCCTCTAAGTCTGGTGCTGCCCTCCTTTCTTCCATGGTTATTTGTATCATGTGACTATATAAGCTGCCCACTGGGAGTTAACCCTTTGTCTTTTCATGAAGTGATCTGCATCTGTTCTCACTGAAGAAAATTCATAGGAATGTTATCAGCTGATATGATAGCTCATCATGGCTGACAACTTGACACACCTGGGAGGCGGGAACATCAGTTGAAGAATTGCTTCCTTTGGATTGGCTGGTGGGCGTGTCTGTGGGGCATTTTCTTGATTGCTGATTGGTGTAGGAGAGCCTAGCTTACTTTGGGCAGTACCAGCCTAGGCAGATGGTCCTGGGCTGTCAAAGAAATTTAGCTGACCTTAAACCATGGAGTAAGCCATTGAGCTTATCTCCTCTGAAGAGTGTGTTTCTGTTTCTGCTTGAGTTCCTGGCTGGACCCACTTCAGTGATGGGTTGAAACCTGGGCTTGTAACATGAAATAAGTCCTTCCTTCCCCTAAGATGCTTTTGGTTATGGTGTTTAGTCCAGGTATGGCAGATGATAATGACAGTGTTGTTAGCAAATGAAGCCTTCATTGGTGGATTTTATGATTTATATGTTCAAGTCATGTCTTTTCCATGCTGTTTGTATACTATATTAGAATATCAGAAGGTCCACGCTGTAGACAAAAATGAAGGTGGTTAGATGTTGACTGCTCATGTTCCTAGCTGAGCATTTGAAATAAATGGTAAGTTTGATGTGGTTAGAAGATGGTGCCATGTTGCAGTGGCACCATACATGCAGAGAACCTTCTGGATTTTGCTGTTGGTTTTGCACTGCCAGCATTTTGTTAATGGCTTCTGGGCTCACCTTGGAGATAACTTCTTATCATCATGAACAGCTTGGACTGAAGTCCCACCCAGTCCTTTCCCAGCCCTTTCCAGTGCTATGGGGTTCAAGTAGGTATTGCTGGAAGGTGTTAGGCCGAGAACAGCCTCTGGTCAAAGGCACCTGTGTGAATCCAAAATTTTCAAAAGCTGTGTAGACAGAAGGCCTGAGGAGGCTGAGTGTAGCATGAGAACCAGTGATCTGTTTCCGGAACAGAGAAGTAAGAGCTGGTCTTTAGTAACCAGTGGCAGTCACGGTAGCAACAACTGTGGTCACCTCGCAACCTCATACCTGGTAGCAACATGAAGGTATGCTGTCTTCAATGTCTCCTGTTACATCTATTTTCCACATTCCTGTCACCATTCAACGTTCCCATTTCACTGGTGATGGAGCAGATACTTAGGGAAGAAAACTTGCCCAGAATCCATGTGTTAATCATTGGTAAGTTGTGTTCAACCCCAGGTGCTCTGATGGCAGATCCTGATGTCTGGCCCACACAGTGGGGTTTCTTCTGTCTCCGTCTCCAGGCTGCTGACAAAGGCTCTGAGCCTCTGCTGGAAAATGAGTGATTGCACCAGACATTTGCAAGGTCCGTTCAGTTGGTGACTTGCTGTGATTTTCCCCCCCAGAATTATCTGCCTTCCTTCAGCACAGCTCTGTTTATGGCAACTGAGCTCCCTCTGGGCATGTGCCATGTGGTCAGACTCCATGAATACCAAATGAGCAGACAGAGCTCTCTGCACTCCATGTTGGCAGGAGCTGGGGAGCTGGTCTGCAGGGCAGTAGCTTACTCTGAAGAAGCATCTGTTCTTTGAGGAAACTTTCTTTGGGCATTGCTCTTCAGCAAAAAATAGAGGATCTGGTCAGCCTGTCCTCAGACAAATAATGTTTCTTATGTCCTGTGCAGTAAGCTCCCATTCATTTTTACCTTTGTCTTCTTGGATCTGTTTGAAGTCTTTCCTTGAACAAAAGTGACTCCACCCCCCAAACCCCAAAACCCAAAACCTCAAGCTTCAAGGAGGGAAGTGCCAATAACCCTTTGTGAAAATGCCACACAAGTTTTCTTCAGTCACCCTGCCATTCTTCTTCTGGTGCAGGACCCCGAATTCTCACAGTGCTGTCAGGGCTTAAGGATGCAGGAAAGGTAACGTTGCTATGGAACTACCTGAATGTTTTCATCCAATATAGCTATATCTGATTTTGTGGCCAGAATTATTTATTCTGCAATTCTACTTGGCAGTATGCAAAGACATTTCTATAAAGGTGCATAAGGTCAGGACTGGAGAAGTATTATGGATTTTTGTTGGTTGGATTTAATGGCACATTCATAATTTAGTTGTGGATTTGTTGAAATGGAGGCTCATCTTTAGATTCTCATGTGTTTGCAAAGCTTTAGCCATTGTCTGTTGGAACATCAGCACCTCTGACTTCTGTTCTTTCTCCTGTGTCTTCTGACTTCTGTTCTTTCTCCTGGGTCGTCTTTACCTATGAATAGCTCATACTGATGTAACCAAGTCTGAAGACAGAATTTCTTGTTGTTCTTTTCAAACACACACACACACACACACACACACACACACACACACAGAGTGAGTAAACAGGGCACACTACCTTACTAGAACTTGGGTACAGAGAGAAAACTAATATTATCTGGTGTCTTCAAATCCTAAATGAGACAACTTAAAGTAAAATAGGGAAGGGATGAGAGGAAGTTCTGAATGTGGGAGTTAGGGGGGTGAGTATATTTCAGTCTAAAATGAGACAATCAACAGATGCCTCCAAGTGAAGTTGACATTTGATGTTTCAATTGTATTATGATATTTGAATGTCTCCTTTGTCTCCAGTTGGTTGAGAAAGTGAAACAGTTCTGCTGGCATAAAATGGCTTCCTGTTCTCCCTATTCAGTGTGGAGCCTTTCCTTTTGTTTAGGTCTTTATCATTCTTCTCTGTTCAATGTATTTGAATCTCCAGCGGGTTTGCTTGTCTTTTTTTCATTTAATTTTTAAAGAGTATTCATTGTTGCTGCATAGAAGGGCTTTATATCTATAGCTTCGTAAATAGATGGTGAGAGTTTTGTACATTGTAACATGTTCCCATCCTATTCTTTGGAGTTCAGCATCATACCATGATATTATGAACTTAATGGTATTGTGATTGTCATTTACATAAATTAAGAATCCATTTCAAATATTCATTCTGAATAATTGGATACATAATTTATACAGTATTTAATAGTTTATATATTGACATATAAGATAACTCTGTCTTTCTAAAAAACTTCCTGCTGGCCCTGGAGTTGTCTCCTCCCAAAACCCAACCTCTAGCAATTATTGGTTTGATTTCTGTCTGTGTAGTGTACCTTTTATAGAGTTTTGTATAAATGTTTTTGGTGTTTGGTTTCTTTCTTTCACAAAGTATTTTGGGGATTCACTTACTGTGTATGTTAGTCTTTTGCTTTTTGTATTTTGTATTTTTGATTTTGCATTATTTTATAGTGTGGATCTGTGACAGTTTGTTCAGGCATATGTCTACTACTAGACTTTCAATTTCTTTTAGCTCAGAGCTTTTAGGTGTGGTGCTGCTGTGAACATTAATGTGTACGTCTTTGCATGAGGGAATACATGTGTGTGTTTCTCCTTGCTGTGATTTGAATATGTTTTGCTCCTTCCAAGATCAACGCTTCAATTGACTTCCTATTGAGAGATTTAAGAGATTTAGAACCTCATATGATAGAGAAGTGGAGAAGTAGGGCCTTTGCAAAGTTGTTAGCAGGAAGTCCTACTGTTAGAGGAAATCCTTGGGATAGAACTTATGCTTAGATACTGGCTGCATTCTGGGAAGAGAGGGAGGGAGGAAGGCAGAGAGGGGTCAGTGGAGAACTGAAGCATAAACCAGAATCCAGGGGGATAAACATTTACCCAGGCCTTTCTTACTATGAAACGCCCCATGCCATCTTAGGACTCTGATACCTAGAAGCCCATCACTGATTTGGATCAGAACCACAAACCCAAATGAACTCAAATGATTTGGTTATTTTTCAAAATGTTTGTATGTTTTTGAAGTTAAATGAGCAATGGTTCAGAGTAGTAGCTAACCTACAACATGGCTTACTGGACTTCATATCTGTGCACAGTCTTCCTGCGCATGGTCTCCCTGTACACAGTATGTATCAGGACAGGTTGCTGTGATCAGCAGCACTCAACAGAGACACATTGTCTCTTGCCAGGAACTAGTTGTTACATATCTACTGTCCTTTCCTGGTTAAGCGATTGTGTCTCTGCTCCTACAACTTTTAGCTTCCATTTCATTTCATAGACTTACCACTTCTGCCATTTCTCACTCATTTCATGTTTTATAGTGAGTCATAATCTTATTTTGTTTCATTAGTCCCTTTAAGGGCCCTAGTGCTTATTACTTACTGGTCTTGTAAGGTTAGTATTATTTTTCTAACATCTCAAAATCAAGCACTGATCACCAGGAATTTCCTGGAATGAAAAGTTAGCTAGATTAGCAGTTTCCTAGCACCTGCCTCACAGGGTTGTTGTTAAAGATTATGATGTGTCTTAACTCTCCCAACTATAGAGATAAAGAGTAGAGTGAAAGTGTAAAATATATTATGTAAACATTGGCATATACTATTTACTGCTGATTTTGTTAAAGTAGTCATTTCCTTACAGCGTTATGCAACATTTTAATTATACTAGACAGTACTGTGGTGTCTGGGAATATTTGTTTAGTGTCTGTTCTGTATTGATAAGCATTGTACCTGCTCTATGCATGTTGGTGTTGGCAGTTAATGTATCTTCTGTGAATTTTGATTAATTTTCTATCCAACAAGTATTTATGGAGTTTCTAATATGTTCCAGACATAGTGTTATTTAGTGGGCATATGGGGAAAAATAGTAAGCCAGCTATCTTACAGACTAGCAGCTCTTTGTTGGAAAGGGAGACATGAGCTTGGGCATACCCTTGGGGCCCTGTTGGAAGCAGCAGGAACTGGCTCCTTGGGGGTACCACATTAGTTTTGCTTTGGAATGATAGGAAAAGCCTTCTGAAAGATTAATACTGGACAGAATCTTGAGGGCTTTTGAGAAGTTTAGCAGACATGGAGAATGAGGAAAGAATATTTCCAAATGAGCTGGATGAGGCAGTTCATAGAGCAGGGGTTCAGAACCAGAGCACACAGGTTTCTTTGAGCTACTACCTCCAGACTGTCAGAGGCTGCACGCTGCTGCAAGAAATTCCTGGGTGTTGGGGGACTAGATTGTATGTGATATCATCCTGCTTTGTGTTTGTGGACTCTTGGCTATTGCTTGGCATTGACCCAGGTTACTTAGGTTAACTTTATTAGTGCATTTGCTTCCATTTTTGCTGATTGTCAAATCCATTTGTCTCTATGTAATTTCATTATTTCTGCATCTTCGTTATATAATTGGAGCTCGAACTGATGTAGCCTGAGAAGGCACTTTAACTTTATCCAGTCTGTTATTAAACCAATTTGTTCTTTTCCCAACAGCCTTTTGTGTGTATCATTTGCATAGTGACCTGAGCCAAGTCCGGCTGTGTTGGACTCAACAGAACTTGCTTCTGAGCAGCCACTCCTAGGTGGAGGTTTCAGTTCTAACAGTGTACTCTGGGTGTCTATGCCTACTTCTTATCTGGAGATGGTCTCAGTGGATGTCAAAGGCAATATTATTGATACATATACTTTCTAAGTGGGCATGAACTGCCTGTCACACTGCATGTGTCCCTGTCCTAAGGTCTCACTTTTTGCAGTCTCAGTTACAGCAAGTCAACCGTAGCTGAGCAGACCCTAAGTTATACCCCATTCTGAATAGTGTGATTATCTTTCATTAAGTATATTTCTGTATCTGTCTTATTTTATTGTCACTATTAGTCTCTCACTGTGCTTGACTAGGCCTTTTCATGAGTGTATATGCTTATGGAAAAAAAGAATACATTGGATTAGGTACTGTCAATGGTTTTGGGCATCCGTGGGTGGGGATGGGGGGGCATACAAACACATGCTCTGCTGATAAAGGGCATCCATTTTATATTGCTCTTGACTAATTTAATTATTGTCTAGTTGCTATTAATTTCCATTTGTACTCTTCTCAACAAAGTTGAATATTTTTGAAATTAGGGATTTTGGTGTTTCTTGGCACAATGCTTGGTATAGAACAGTCTAGGAATTCTGTTTAGGTGGGGACAGATCTACAAGAGGGATGATCAGGTAAATGCTTTTGCTTATTCTGTTAGATCAAAGTTGGAATATATTGACCTTACACTTGTAATGGACTGTGGAGGCCACAATTTCCTAGGAAGATGACCAAGCCAGGATTCGGGACATGATAACTAGCTCTGAGGCTGACATAACTCCCTTGCTGTTTCAGCCTTAGTTTCCCATCTGTGAAATAGGGACATTATTTTTAGTTTTTTTTTAAATGCATATATTTTAAGGACCAAAAGGACTTGTATACAGAAAGCACACAGAATGGGCAGTTCTTAAATAGTCGTTGTTCAAAATGTTTGAAAATATTTCCAACAATTTTGTTATAAACAAGAAAAATTAATGACAAGTAAATGATGTCTTAAGAGGTACACAGTGTCTTCTGATCATGGTGGTGGGAGGTAGAGAGTGGGGCTCAGGAGTTCAAGGACAGTGTCTGCTACATAAAGCAGTACGTGCTGCCCAAGTTTTACTCCCTCCTGCTTTTTACTTGCCTCTTACATTAATAGCATTCCTGTTTATATTGTTCTGGTGCTGCTTCAGTTTGAAGAGAGACTGGTCATTGTAGACTGGCAGGGTGAAGGGGAACTGTAGTCTGAGTTCTGTCTCATTGTTCATTTGGGCGACTGTTGGGGCCCGTGCTAACAGTTCGTGAACTGCTTGTTCATCTCCAGTTGTTTCTTTTGTTTGATGCTCTCACGTGGCCTTGTGACAACTGCTTTAGGGAATCTACTGAGAGTGTAAGTAATTAGTGATTACTGTTAGAGACAGGATTACTTTCACAAAGCAAAAGTCTTAGATTTTATGTTGCACAGTGTTTTGAAATGAAGCCTAAGCCTTGGTGCCGCTACCACTTGTTCATTCTAAACTGGATTAAGTGAGGCACAGCAAGGCCAGGAAGTCTTGTGGACATTGCACAGTGGTAGGGCTGGATCCTTTTCTGTGTGATTTCCATACTGCCCCGTGCTTGGCTTGTTTCACAGGTTAGAAACCTTGGCCACATTGTGGCTTTCATCATACTCTCATTCTTTTTGTTCTTTCCAGTCCCTACCAATACTGTGCTTTGCCCTGTGGAGACTTCCTTTATTAGGCAGTGGGCGGGGGTGGGGGGGGGTTCTGCTCATGATGGACCAGCTTCATCATTAGATCCAAGCCTGCAAATCTTTCTTCCCACACCCTCCCATCCTTCTATTGGGTTGGCCCTTTTGTTGTATTTGCCATGTTGAATCCTTCTTTCAATTTCCCATATCCCTCTTTCTGTATTGCCTGTATGAGTTCATGTGCTTGGTAAATGAAATCTCAGGCACGGTGTGTTTGAAGACATGTCTTATTATTTTCATTTTTCTCTCCTTTTACCCTAGAGCTAATTCCAGGTGTCCCTGTAGCCTAAAATGTCAAAAGAAAACTATCAAGGGAAAAAGTAATGGAAAATAACTATTATAAGCTTCCTTACAGCTTAGACGAAACTCTTTCCTTTTGACCCTTTTAAACAAATGCACATTTTGGCCAATGGAAGGGATAATTGCTCTTTTCCTCAGAACACACTCTGTGAAATGACTAGCTGCTTGGGGTTGTCCTTCTTGGGGAGGAAGGTCAGCCAGACTGGAGAACTTTGTTATTTTCCCTTCCTCCCTTTGTTTTCTACCCACTCAAATAATAAAACCATTTTCCAACTATAGAAACTGTGGAGGTCAACAGTATGGCTCTGGCTAATCCTAAGGGCAGTCCTAGCCACCCTAAATTATAATGTAGTCTTTTACCTTGGAACCACAGTCCTGCCGGCTGGAAGATGCATATGGCCATTGGTTCCCACCTTCATTTTATCGTTTCTTTTTTGTATCGTTATAGGACTCACATGTTTCTGTCCCCCCTTCTTGGTAAGCTCTCTGCTCCCAGTGAGACCATGGGAACTCACACAGGGTCCTTTGATATTTTGCCAACTGTTTCTCTGATTAAAAATGAATTGGAGGTGGAAGCACTGCTCTGTTCTGTGGCACTTCTGGGTTCTAGTTGGATAGAATCGTGAAAGGTCATGAACAAAGGATTCAGGAGACATGCAGGAAAAAAAAAAAAACGGAAGCCAAATCTTCAGTGTAAATAAGGTCCTCAGGGAACAGGACATCTTGAGCTTCTGGATTGGCTCCTCGAGATTTGCTCTTTTATTTAGGTCAGAAGATCATCAGTTAAATTTAATTCAAAACTGAAACATTAACACTGAAGTGGTAGCTCATAAAGTGCATGGTTGGCTTGAGCTCACTAATTATCTTCCCAGCTGATGCAATCAAGAACCGGACACCCTTAATAGAATGATTTGGAATCTGATTTTTATTTAAATATGTTCTCTGTAGGAATAGTAAATTGATTTCAACTTGTAGATCAACCCTAATTAAGTAGCTGCCTAGAGTGTAGGCTGAGAAGTCTAAGGAACAGACTAGAATTCTTTGAATATCACAGCTACTGTGAAGCCATCCCTGAGCAGCCAGCCTGCTCTTAAAGTCTGCATATGGCAGAAAATGTCACCTTGTTAAAATCATGAGTCAGGAATGGTCATGGTGGTTTGTGTCTATAATCCCAGAAGTAAGGCAAGTGGGTTACTGGGAGTTTAAGACCATCCTAAACTATGTAGTGGGTTTCAGGCGAGTCTGGATTACAAGTGAGAGCCTGTGTCAAAAACAAACAAAAAAATCTTATGAAATTACCATGCCCTGGTTTTCCACTGAGGTCCCCCATGAGCACTACCCCAACTGATTCTTCTGTTACTTCCCAGTTACTATGAACCCATGCAATGATTTTTCCTTTGGAAGAAAAGGAGGCTTCACACTCAAGCCTTCTGAAATGCTGCACCTCTTTGTGGTTGCTGTGAGGCAGAAGATGTGTCTAAAGGTCACTTTCACTGCCTCTTACACAGTGACTCTGCTTGCAGGCATTAGAGAAATTGGCTTAAGATGAAGTCAAATGAGACCTTAGGAGATTTTTCAGCTTCCATAATATCTTACAGCAAGATAGGGAGAAAATTGGTCAAAGTCTTGAATTTGCACTACCTGAAAGTTGGACTTTCTTATAGAGAAGGCAACAGAGTGTGTACATATGTGTTAATGTGCTTAGGCTGCCACAAGAGTTCCCACAGACTGGGGCTTGTGGGACACTAGAAGGATGAGACCATGGGGTCAGCAGAGCTGTTTCTCTGAGTCTTCTTGTTTCAGCATGTAGATGGCACTTTGTTCACGTGTCCTCATGCATTATCCCTCTGTATACAGCACTGTCCTTATCACTTATATGGTGACTTTCCTAGTGACTTTTGTTGAATGAATTGGTCCTTTAAAAGCTCTCTGTCTTCTAGTGTAATTATGTTCTCAGATACTGTTTTTTAAGATATGAGATTTTAGGTGGCACAGTAAGCTTCAATCCTGTAACTCTGAACAATAGTGAATGATAAAGTGTCTTCTCAGGATGGTATCAAGACTCAAAATCTTGTGTTAAAATTTAAAAAACTCCATATCCCTACTTACAAGCACTCTGGCATCATTATGACATAACACACAGTGGTGACTGTAATGGTTAGTTTAAGCAAAGCTTCTAGGCTTATTGGAAAAGACTGAACCTGCTTTAGGAAAAAGTATCATTTTGATGCTTGTTTCTAGAGGACCAGAGAAACTGGCTGGACAGGTGCCCAGGGTGCTTACAACTCTGCTGAAGATGGGAGAGAGGTTCATTTGGTAGGCCCATTGTAAATGGTGTGTTTAATGTGGGCCAAGGAAAAGCTTGAATCTGAAATGATTGGCTGTCATGGGCTAAATGTCAGAAAACTGAGTACAAAGAACATTGTGTGTTTATCTCATTTAATAATAGAAATCACACTGTTTCACCACCACTTCACGCCTTCAGTTCCTGCCTGTGTTAACTATTATCATAGTATTAAAACCTATTAACATGAAAAATGAATGCCAGTTTCATCATTGGGAGTTTTTGCTTTTTACAGTTCCTTGAAAATGTTTTGTCAGTGTTCATCCAAAAGACCTAAGGATGTAGGTCCTTTGGTTATCTACAGTTTCCTTTTAAGCAGTTTCCAAAAATGTCTTAGAAAAATGTAATTCTTGAATTTATTTTCTTCTACCCTAAATTAGTAATTCATTGCCCTCTCTTAACAGGAGTTGCAGCATCTGAAAGCAATTAAGTGTTTACATTATCGTTCATCGTGAATAAACAAATAGTTTTCAGTCCTCTTTCCCTAGGCTGCTATAATTCAGCAATCGTAGCTAATTACACAGCTCTAGAGCCAGATGAGAGGGATAAATACCACCTCCCAAAAGCTCTGCTCTAGCTGCCTGTGCTGTGACTCTCGGGGATAGGGGGCCTCTCTGGGGGTGTTTAGGACTTACATACTTGTTGAGTTAGACAATTTATGCTATTCACAGTTTCAGGAAATGGAATCTAGGACAAAGCTTCAAAAAATAGGAAATGATTAATTTTTTTTGATATTTTAGAGCTCTAAATTGGAAACATGACTGCTGTGATTAAAAAGTCAATTCCAGAAGATATGATTATCTGAAGATGGAATTTGCATGACCTTTATGTTTCTTGTTTTGTTTTGTTTTTCTCTTGGCTTTTTACCACACCTTTGCCTCTTTTTTCTTTTTTCTTTTTTTTTTTTTAGTGCCATTGTTGAACATGGGCAGAGAAAGGAAATGATAAGGTGAATGGCCTGAGCCAGCCTTCTCTTCAGTAGAGGGTTCTAGTGGAGCTTATGTTTTTCTTTAGTATGATTTTTCATTTATTACAATTTATTTACTTTGTATCCCAGCTGTAGCCCACACTCTCGTCCCCTTCCAATCCCATCCTCCTTCCTTCCCTCATCTCTCCCATGCCCTTTCCCCAGTCCACTGATAGGGGAGGACCTCCCCTTCTATCTGACCCTAGCCTATCAGGTCTCATCAGGACTATCTTTCATAGTCTTCCTCTGTGGCTTGGTAAGGCTGCCCTGCCCCCTCAGGGGAAGGTGATCAAAGAGCCAGCCACTGAGTTCATGTCAGAGACAGTCCCTGTTCCCCTTACTAGGAAGTCCATTTGGAGGCTGAGCTGTCATGGGCCACATCTGTGCAGGGGTTCTAGGTTATATCCATGAATGGTCCTTGGTTGGAGTATCAGTCTCAGAAAAGAGCCCTGGGCCCAGATTTTTTTGGTTCTGTTGTTTTCCTTGTGGAGCTCCAGACCCTTCCAGGTCTTTCTGTCTCCTTCTTTCATTAGATTCCCTGCACTCTGCCCAAAGTTTGGCTATGAGTCTCAGCATCTGCTTTAGTACCGTGCTGTGGTAGAGTCTTTCAGTGCCCTCTGTGGTAGGCTCCTGTCTAGTTCCTTGCTTATTTTACTTAGGGCTGTGACTGGTAATTCTTTTGGCTTCTGTGTTTCTCCTCTTGATTTTGGGTTGTTTGCAGGAGAAATTTACTCACTGCTGTGTTCCGAACATCAGCACTAATGATACTTGCCAGGTACTCAAGTAGATGTTGGCAAAGTTGAACCTTTGATTGTTGTATTAGATTTATGATCCATATATATTTTTGCTTGTATTTTTGCTGTTGTTGTGCAGAAAGTAGAGCTGGCTTTATCTTGGCTGTAACTAAATTCTTTAGACTTCCTAAAAGCAGTTATCCCTTTAACTACTAGCCGATTTAGTTGTTTGGATTGAATTCCTGCCTACCACAGCAGGGCAACACAGCATGAAGAGAATGTCAGGACTTCTGAGTAAAGAGGAGCCTTCATTCACCTGAAGGGTCCCACAGCCATGTGAGTTAGGATGCTCAAAACTGAAGCAAAGTAGTTAACCTTCACCTGAAGCCAATAGAGCCTGTGTGTTTTTGAAGGAGGTTTGGTTGGTATGGGCACTGATGAAGCCATTGACAGTTCTCAAACTTTGTTCTGCAAAAGACACTAAGGAGCCCAAGAGATTGTATATGCTCCCTTTGTTGGGAAGAAGTATCTTAGAAGCAGAAAACAAGAGGGAGTGTGTCAGATCCATGGTACCAGAACTCCTGTGATTTTTTTTCCCCTCAGGAGTCTAGGAGATGAAAGATATACTCTCATCTTTTAGTCCAACAATATGACTAGATTGCAGTGTGATGGGAAGGACAGAGGCAGAGGGTGTGGTTTCTAGTCATGGACACATAGCTTTATTAATTGCATCTATAACTTTGCTGCATTCCTCTGGGCCTCCACATTCAGATCCATGCACAAGTTAAGTAACTTTAGAGCTAGTGATTACCACTCTGCAGTGCCTCCACTTAAAACCTCAGTTCTCATAAATTGCTCACAGTCTTCACTTTTTGTAATAGTTTAAAGCAACTTGACAATCGGTCTCTAGTTTGCTTTCCTTTTGCTTGTTGATGTCATCACATGCAAAAATAGAAAACTGGTACAAAATCAGTTCTCCGGTTCTATGTGCCAGAATATCTGATGAGCTCATTTATTGTTCTTTTCCTTTTGAAAACTGAATCTGACTTAAATAGTAGTGACTACCTACTTAACCTTTGGGTCTAGCTGTGGCCTACATTTCTATTCCTTTGCTCTTAGTTTTCATTTTCCCCTATTTGATTGCTTTGCTTTTAGTTCCATCCCCCCTCTCTGTATATAAATTAACATGAGGGGCATTTAAAACACCAGCAAAAGCAAATGGTAGCTGGAGCCAGCTTAGGCAGCTGTTCTAAGACCAGTGCCCTTGGAAGACATGAGTTCTATATGACTCTTTGAATCAGCAGTTTTGCCATTTGACATCATTTTAAAAGCTTGTTGAAGATCCGATCCAATGCCCTTTTATTCTGACCCCAGGAAACTCTTGTTGGTAGAATATGTGGGGTATAGTAGGGGAATTCTGTTCATGGGATCTTTACTTCCCAGCCAGTATGGAAGCAACTGAAGGATTCATGGGAATGCAGCTTGTCTCAGTTATTGATAGCTGCCGGGTATCCAACAGAAGCAGAGTGAATTAAATGAGATATGAGAAAGAAGAAAGTATTTCCAGTGGACACCCCTTTGGAGAATCAAGGCTAGTAGAGCCAGGAGTAAAAACAAGGCCTCAGTGACCACTTACAGCTAAACAGATAGTACTGTCCTTCCAGTGTTCTTCTCTGTAGCAGCACAGTGCGCCTGCTTTCTGGTACCTGGAACTGGGAAGATACCATAGCTAAGGCACAGATGCTAAAGTCAGGGGAGCCTGAGCTTATGAGAAGGCAACACTTTGGCTGTGAGCCTTAACAACCAAGTCGGGGTACTCTGCCTTGGGAAAACTGAGGGAGTAGCTTGAAAGGACACCAAGTAATTCTTGGAAATGATTGGAGACACAAGCTGTATCCCGAGGCCTAGGCATTGGAGAGATGGCTAGCAGTTATGAGTATTGCTGCTCTTCCAGAGGATGTGAGTTCATGTCCCAGCACTGTCAGGTGAAATAGAACTGTTGCCTGTAACTCCAGTTCTAGGGGATCTGATGCTGTCTTCTACTCCACAAGTGTCCGCCCACATGTGCTGTACAAACACATAGATATTGCACCTACATAAAGCAATTAAATAAGCAGAAAACTAATCTTTATGCCTAGAAAACAGGAGAACCAGGGTAGCTCTGCTATGTAAGACAGCAATTTCACGAAACACCCTTGAATGTTTTCTGTCTCTGACATTTTATTCAAGACCCAATTCCCTTAGAGAAAATGGGTTGTTTTGGCCTTGGTCTCCTTAAGTGTGATATGGTTAGAAGAAGGAATATAACATTTAGCAAACATAAAATTGTTTTATCTGAAGCAAACTTGGCTAGTGTTACAAAAAGAAGGAGTTAAGGTTCTTGGGCAGAGAGATAAGGAATTGTGATATTTGTAAATCAATAAATATCAGATACCTTATGCAATACTTTTAGTATCTCAGCTTTGTATCCCAAAATGAAAAGTCTAAGCCTGATAAGAAGATAATACCCACTTTATGGTTTTTCCCATTGGAAACATGGAAAAAGACAAAGCTTGAAGAGCTGTTAAGCACACCTTGAAAAGAGTAAGCAGTGACCCCACATATTCATGTCATTGTTTAGGAGACTCATTAACTAAGAGGATAAGTGGCCACATATCTCAATTTACCCAGCCCCAGTTCTTATCTTTATTCCTTCCAAATTACCATTGTTTTAGCTTTCTCATCTTTTAGCTAACAACCATTCTTCCTCAGTGAGTTGCAGTGCATGAGGATGGACTTGAGGGGCCTTTTCTTTGTCTACCACTTGGTAGAGCATCTTCCAGGAGCACAGAGAGCATTTGTAAAGAGGTCCCACTTACCCAGTAGTTCCATCTTCACAGTGCCCTAGATTTTATAGGCACAAGAGAAATGATAATGTGCTGAGGCATGCTGGGGTAGGTAACAAGGCTCTGCCTGGTATGAGAGAAGTATTTTATACTGTCACCCTTCCAGATGTCAGCCACCTTGACACCACCATTCCTTACTTTTTAGGGCCTGAGCTATTGGCTGACAGTCAGTTGTAGCAAATTACTGATGGAAATGTGTAAAAAGGGGTCTAGGAGAGCGCTCATGCTTAGGGAGTCCATTGGTATTGAATTTTAAAGGATACACTGAAAGTCTTTATTTAAAACGTTCTATTTTTACCTATCCACCCAACTTTGTGTCCTAAAAACAAACTAACAAACAATAAAAACCTTCAGTACCAGTGAATGCATTCTTGAATGTGTGGTCTTCCATCAGAACCTGATTGCTTTACCAGAAACTGCACTGTTAGAGGAAACTGACCCTTCCTTTCCTGGCAGCTAAAACTCTCTAAAAGCTCCCTGGCTAGGGGTGGGATTTTTGTGGACACCTCCTTCTCTATGTTGGGATTTGGTTGGTTTGGGCTTACACAGGCTTTGCCTATGCGACTGTCAGAACACAGTTGATGAACTTGTGGTATACTTACACCATGGATTATTATGTTTTAACAAAACCTTTGAGTACTTTTCTAATAAAAATAGATTATTTAGTTTCTCCTGAAAGTTGAGCTTGATTGTCTAACCTTCCGACATTTGGCATTCACATAAAAGCCTAGCAAAATCACTGACCACATTCCCGTTAACTTTATTTATCACAAACTGATTGGATCTCATGGCCCATACCTGCATCCTGAAGATTGGCTGTCACTCTCCCGTTCTTCCCCTTGGCGACTACTCACTACGGGGAGTGCTGCTGTCTGTACAGAAGGCATAGTCTCTCTTCTACGTGAGGTGGAGGGTAACACAGGAAACGCAGATTTCTATGCCTTGAGGTCTTTTGATACACGAGTTCCACTTCTTGGGGAGATATCAAGCAGAGAGGTAAGTTCTTCCTGCCAATGGAGAGTTGGTCACATCCCATGTTACACTCCGTACAACATAACGTGAAGTAAAAGTCATGAATATGAGAAGAGACATGTGGGGAAGAAGAGGGACTGACAAGAATGGGAGGGAAAGAAGAGGGGGAAAGGCATCAGCAAAATGTTGTATGCATACATATGAACTTGTCATTCTACTTGACATTTCTCTACAGCAAAAACACACAAGGCAGAAAAAGAAATTTAGACATAGCCTGTCAAGTCCATTGTAACACCCGGACCTAGACTGAAGATTAGAAAATGGCCCTCTGCAGTTCTATGATGTGCGATATTCAGGAGGTTAACTAGAGTATAGGTATGGCTTGGGCCAGGGGAAGCCTGTTTCACCAAACGAGGGCATGCCAGGATGTTTGCAAATGTTTCTGTTGGCGTGTATTTTTTTTTAATTTATTTTATCCGGTTTCTTATGCCTCTACCTTCCTTCACTCCAGTCCCTTCCAATGTCAGGTAAGAAAGAAAGTTACTGTAGAGGGGGAGTGTAGTTCTCTTTAGCTACTCTCTGCTGGTTGGGGTCATTGGGGAAAGTCATTTCAGAATATATCTAAGTTCTTGTCAGATCACAGCAACAGCAGCCATGAGCCGCAGGGGGAGATCAGCGGCTGTCTTTTTTTCTCTTCTTGTACCGCCCTACTCACCC
>CM053760.1:57066242-57125244 GCA_028658305.1 Pachyuromys duprasi
CATAACTGAGTTTTTAAAGAAAGTAAAACTCCTACTATATATTTCCTTGGATTTGGTTGTGATAAGTGAACATGCTTCACTGTTTTTGCTAGCAACTCTCACTGCTGCCTCAGTTCCATGTTGTTTTAGCATCCTGCAGTTGGCATCTACCAAGGTTACTAACACTGCCAATGCTACTCATGGTCTCACACGGATCTGCTTCAAAAACATGGTGCAGATACAGCTAATAAACATGGCTAATGGCGAGAAGCATCTGTGCTGCATTGGTTGATCATTAGATAGTCCTGAAAAGTGCTAAATGGAAAGCAACTCTGAAAGTCCAAAGGCAATTGAATAGCAGGGAAATTTGAGTATAATAATACATCTTCAGCGTTGTTCTTAGCCATCTAGCATTTTCCACAGAGAGAAGCCAAAAGGCTAACTATATATTTAAAGACTGGCCCTGTGCTAGACGTGGGTGTTCTGTATGTGGCTTTGATTTTCCAATGCAGCATGGCTTGTTCCCAGTTTTGCACATTTGAGTGCATGCACACTGCTGTCTAGCATTTCAGATCTTTCTAAAATGGATTCACAAAAGCATGTAACCTCACCAACCCCTTTATGCCACCTGCCTTCCCTGTGAATTCAGTGCTTATAGCCTTTCAAAGGCAGAGGCTTCAGAATTTGGCAGCAAGAAGCATGGTTCTGTCACATTTACACCTTGGTTGACAGTAGCAGGTATTTAACTCTGCTGTGCCTGCCTGGCCTTGCCTTTGTTACATGTGTCATGCCAGCTCACAATTTAAGAAATGGGCACACACATTTGTATGCTCACAACCCACTTGGGGTTTGAGATATTATCTCTTACATATGTTGTACCTGGCCAGGGAAAGGGAGCTTTTTGTTCCCCCTCTAAGTCTGATGTTTAGCACTTCTTGACTGGCTAAAAATGAGTTTGAAGTAAATTCTTTTTCATCTCCTTCCAGCTATTAATTTTCAGTAGTTAATTTGTGTTTGAAAAAGCAGTTAAAAGTGAAAGTTCCCAGTCAAGAGTGAGTAATTGGTGGCTAGTGTAGAAGGTTAAGGCTCAGGATGGTTTTAAGAGACTGTAAAGAGAGTGCTGAGACACTAATTGTTGGTGGTGATGGCTTTTAAGAGAACCAGAGAACATCACTGAAGCTTAAGTTCTAAATCAGGATCATTTCTCAGTGGCCTCCGCCTAGCATGTGGTGACCTACAGGATGGCAGGTCTGACTCTGCCAGCAGGGCATGCATATTTTGGTGGCATATGTCAAGAAAACCAAAGAGCAGCGCAACAAAGAAAGAAAGAGCAGCAGCAGGGGGAACCTCCAGTCACCCCTCTAAGGATTTTTTGCGGCAAGGTTTTGTTATTTTCTTGGAAGTCCAGATGTTTATTCATAAATGTTCAGCCTGTTTTAAGACCCGATCTCAAAGTCTGTCTTCCCATGCTCAGGGTCTGCTGAGCAAGTAGTGATCAGTTCTGGGGGCTGGAATGTGCAGATATGGAAAATAAACAAGATGTTAGCTTTTGCCAAAGGAGAGATGTTCATTATAGCTCATTGATATCTTTTAATTCTTCTAATAATCCACACCTCTCCTATATGTGATGTATTTCAAGAGATTTAATTAGCTCTTTGAGTAAATGAAAGTTAAAAAATGTTAATTATCTTGAACACAGTTGAGTTTGATGTAAACTTTGTTGCTATATGCATGGTGGATGTCGAGAGGGATCTATGGAATGGGAAAGAAGACCTGCAAGGGAAATGGGAGCCAGATGGAGCTAAGGCTGGGCAGGGAGCAGAAGCCAGTGTGGTGTTGGAGAGACATTAGGGTGTGTGCAGAAGTGTGGACACTGCCTGGATGGGGCCAAGGTCAGGAGGAAGGGAGTCTAAGTCTGAGTTCAAGGCCCTTGATGGGAAAATTGGAGCCTTTATTGATGGCAACTAAGAGTATGAAGGTTCTTAGGCCTGAGAGGGAGAGGAGTCAGTAAGTGAATCCTCAAAGAACCATGAGAAAGAGGCAGAATGAGCTAGACTGTGAGG
Organism: Pachyuromys duprasi; assembly: GCA_028658305.1. NCBI lineage: Eukaryota > Metazoa > Chordata > Mammalia > Rodentia > Muridae > Pachyuromys > Pachyuromys duprasi. Next base: position 57,068,285 of record CM053760.1, read on the forward strand.
AACCCCTTGCATAGCAAATGAACCTTGGAAATGGTGGTACGTAGTGCTTTTACTGGATACAAGAATGCATTTCGATTTGGGAAGCTTTCTGGAGAAAGAAGTGACAATAAAGAGTGACGAATGTAAAATAGGAGTGCAAAGACATTTCTGTAACGTATGAGAGTAAAGAACAGCAGTTCTTGGGCCAGTCTCTAACTAGTCCTTTTGTGAGGCTGACTACAGGAAACTCATGGGAAGAGCTGTGCTGATACCTGACAGGGGAGTGGTGGTTTGCCAACCAGTAAAAAGAGATGGAAATACATGCCAGGGAGTAACAGACTGGCTAGATCCCAGGGGAGGACATTGCAGCCAGCCCAGCGGAGACAAGATGATCTGGGGTCAGATGGAAGGGGAGGAGATCCTTCCCTGTTGGTGGACTTGGAGGGGGCGGGGAGGAGTTGAGGGAGGGTTGGGGAGGGTGGGAGGGAATGAGGGAGGGGGCTACGCATGGGATTCAGAAAAACCTAACCTGTGATTGATATAAAAATAAATAAATTTATGAAAAAAAAAGAGATGGAAAAACATTATAGCTTTGGAGACTAGATGCTCAAGTTAGGTAATATACCAGTAACTTTGTAATAAATTCCAATTCACCTAATCTGAATGGTGGCAGCCATATTTTTTAAATATTTTTATTTTTATTAATTACAGTTTATTTACTTTGTATCCCCTCCTGTAGCTCTCTCCCTCCTTCTCCCCCAATCCTACCCTCTCTCCCCCTTCTCCACCCATGCTAATCCTCCAGTCTACTGATAGGGGAGATCTTCCTTTCCTTCCTTCTGATCCTAGTGTATCAGGTCTCATCAGGAGTGGCTGCATTGTCTTCCTCTGTGGCCTGGTAAGGCTACTCCCCCACTCAGCGCTGTGGAGTGGAAGATTGTCACTCTTCCTAGAGAGATGGCAGGCAAGTAGGCTAGGTGGTAACTTAATGTGCACTCCATTTGGTTTCTTTGACTTCTTGCTGCAAGACAATATCATGCCCAGCTTCATCCAGGGCAAACCCATTACCCCAGGGAGCAAGGACAGTTTTCTTCCATTCTGACATCAAGAGCACATCAAGAGCACAGTCTATCTTCCCTCTGCATCTGTAAGTGCTCTAAGGCTTCCAGAGCAGTAGCTTGGGTCTTGCACACACACCACAGGCACACTGCCAAGGGACTGAAGGGATTCTGGCAGAGTGCAGAGTCTTGCCTTTACTCCCTGGGCTCAGCACACTGTTGTGTGCTTCTTGTATAAGCAAATGAATGTGTTAAGGAAGAAACAAAGGGAGGAGCTTGGTGATGTGTTGTAGAGTGTGTCCAAGCCTAAGCTCCACCACTACCCTCATGTCCTTTGGGGAATTCACTGCCAAGAGAACTGAAGTTATAACAAATAACAGGCAGGTGAGACATGATTGGCTATTGCTAATAGTTGGGTGTGTATCTGACAGTTGGCTTGTCCATGTACGGCTTTGCTGAAGCACGGAGTTGGAGGCCTCACTGGGCTGGAATCTGCTGGTTCTCTTGTTCGTCTTTCCTTAAGACTACTGAGGCCATAAAAATCAGAGGGAGCACTGTTCATTCATGCCCAGGATGTAGCAGGAGACTGAGCAGCTCAGGGACTCACAGCCCACCCAAGATTGCCCGAACTCTAGTCAAGGAACAGATGAAAGGGGGGAATGGAGGGACAGGCAAGAAGAAAGAATAAGAGAGGCTAAGATGTAGACTTTGTATATAAGCAGGGATTTGAGGAATATGGAAATTTCCCTCAAGGTGGAAATGAAAAGAATAAAAACAGTTGTGGGAACAAAAGTAACCTATAAATTATCCTTAACTAACTTACTGAATAAATATAAATCATAGTTACATAAAAATATTCTTATTTCATTATGGTAATGTTAATAAATTTTAATTTTCAGGTGTACATGCTTAAAGACCTCAAGGCTCTTAAGCTCACAATAATCAAAAGCTAATTAATCAATTTATGGGCAACTTTCCCAAGCAACTATAGGAACAGTTATAATTAAGAAATAATGCCTTATCCACAAAGAATAAAGATACATGCCTAGACAGGAAACTTCATTATATGCCACAAAGAAAATAAAAAGGATTATTTCTTATTTCATCCAATGTTTCCAAATGTATTTTAGGGGAAGGGAAAAGAAAGTGAGAAGGTTGGTCACATGTATTGTAGGACGTGTTCCATACCTGTGCTGTACCACCATCCTCTTGTCCTTTGGGGAATTCACTGCCACAGAAATTGAACTTATGAAAATAAATGATTGGCTAGTAAGGCATGTTGACTAAGGCAGAGAGTCATTTCAGAGGCCTATGTCCCTAAGTTGCTGTATGTCCATTTTGCTCTTCTCGGACCATTGAGTCTTTGTTCATGCATATTAATTTTAACTGTATTTTTTCTAGATACTCAAGATGTAAAAATAAGATAAGCAGGGTTGTCATTTCTTTAAGTTCTGATTGAGAACTATGAATAAAATAGAAATCACACAGGGGACTTAAGGCCAAGCATATATGTTCATCAAGCAGATCCTTTGCATCTATTGGTTCAACAAGTTTCAGAAGCTAGCCCTTAAATTCTGTCATAAAGGACAGTAAATGCAGCTTATTAACACTGTTTAGTTTTAATTGTGAAAATCCCAACTAAAGTAAAAAATGAAAGGTGGTGGAGGGATTAACTGCTTTTATAAATAAAAGGACTGTGGACTTGGCTGGCTTATAATGCTGCTTGATCTAGTCCACACCACTAATTGGAAGCAGAGTGAATGCCAGAACTTACTTCAGGTCCTTTCACTCCCAAGGGAGGTCTCTGACTATATTGTGCTACCCTTACACTTTTGCAATCAAAATCAGAGGAATTAAAAGAGACACAAAACAAAACACAGTGGTCATTTGTGCTGCTTTTCCCTCTTATGGCCTGTACGTTCCACATTCCTGAAGGGAGGCACCCTAGTGCTTCCTCATGAAGACACGATGATTGATTTGTGTCCCCTGTGTCTTCAGCTGATGATGTCCATCCATTTGTTCATCTCTTCATCCATTCGTTCTAAAGACATGACTTGGTACTTCCTGAGTTATAGATACTGTGCTAGGGAAGCAGATGTAAGGAACACACAAATGCAGATAAAGATGGCCAAGCAAGAATCCTAGCAAATGTGCTATTTTCTTTCTTTATTTTTTTAAGGAATCAATACCTCCATTTGTTCATTCTTTTCATGAGCAAATAAGAATTCAAGGCCTACTAGCCATTAGGGGGCATAGTAGTATATACACAAAGTTGGGCCTAAAAGTAGCCAAGAGGTAAGGAACTGCAGACAGTTGAGTGTGGCATAGGCTTTCAAGTGGGAAAATTCAAAAGCTGAGAGAAGGTAGCTGTGCCTGGCCATCAGTCCTGCTGGGGATCTCCCAGGCTTACCTCATCACCACCGTCCAGCTTCATTCTCTAGTTGGAGCTATGTAAATTGGGTTACCAAGAGCAGGAATTAGAGCCCCAGAAGTCAGAGATTACGTAAATAATTCCTGGAAAAGGCTAGAGACATGTGGGCCATTACTGTGGAGCTAGGCTCAAGAGACAGAGGCCAGAATGAAGTAGAACAAATGATTTACTTAGTAAGGGAGGGAACAGAGTTCAGAAGTTCTGTGGCTTGGGTGGGCAGTGAAATTTTTAGCTAAGACTGGAACTCGGGAAAGGAGCAGAGCTTTTCCTTGTATTTGCATTTCTTACCTGGAGTGGTGCCTAACTCAGAGGAGGGATTCCATAAATAGCATTAAGTGATTCTCAAGTATTATAAAACAAGCAGTTAATGGGAATCTATCCTAATCCAGAAGGTCATGGAAAAACATCTCACAAAGTGCCATCTAGCCAAGGGTTGGAAAATGATTTAGAATTAGCCAAGAAATATATATGTTCGCTGATGACTCCCCGTGGTGATCGTGTCTTCTTGTTCTTGGTGCTGCCTCCCCCAACCTCTTCCTGGCTTTTCTTCTTGGCCTTCTGTTCCAGAACCCTTCTGTATCTAGGGAGGCAGTGGGTTGAGATTGTCATAGTAACTACTGTTTATTACCCAGTTGTGTTTACCAGTCTCTTTTGAAGTCCTCAGGCCCAGAAAATGAACACTAATTTCTTTGGTTAAGTTGGTATCTCATTTAGTACATGGGTCCTTGACAGAGACATGTTGTGTTTCCAGAGAATAGAAGGCTTTATGTACTATTACACATTCTAAATGTTCAAAACGAATTGTTTTGTTTTGTTTTTTTTTAGATTAAAAAAAATATTTAGTGTCTGGAGAGGTGACTTAGTGGTTAGGAGTTCTTGCTGCTCTTCAAGAGGCCCCAAGTCTGGTTCTCAGTACTCACATAGCTCACAACCATCTATAATTCAAGTTCCAGAGATTCTGATGGCCTCTTCTGACCTCCGGAGGTGCCAGAAAAACATATGGTGCATATGCATACATGCAGCCCAAACACTCATACACATAAAATAAAAAGTAAAAAAGTATTCACTAGTCAAGGTAAATGCCACCCTTGCCTCCCTTCATGTGGTCATCTGCGTGTTCTCGTGGTACACAAGGGTTGAAAGTGACTATAGAAAAACATAAATACGTAGGTAGAAAACAGAAATCAGTGTGCAAATGAGGATAATAATATAAAAAAAAAAGGTAAAGGAACCCCTGTTCCCTCCAGGTCTTTCTATCTCCCCTTTCTTCCTTAAGATTCCCTGCACTCCGCCCAAGGTTTGGCTATGAGTCTCAGCATCTGCTTCACTACCCTGATGGGTAGAGTCTTTCAGAGGCCCCCTTTGGAAAGCTCCTGTTCTCTTCCCTATCTTCCTACTTCCAAAGTCTGTCCTGATTGTTCTTCTGAATGATGATTAAACCTCTTCCCTAGGGTCTTCCTTGTTGTTTAGCTTCTTTGGGACTGTAAATTTTAGTATGTTTATCCTATATTAAGGAGACCAACAGAGCCAAATAATCTGGGCTCAAGGGGTCCTGCAGAGACTGATAAATCAACCAAGGACTATGCATGGAGAGAACCTAGACTCCCTGCTCAGATGTAGCCCATAGGCAACTTAGTCTCCATGTGGGTTCGTTCCCTAATAAGGGGAGCAGGGGCTGCCTCTGACATGAACTCAATAGCTCTTTGATCATCTCCCCATGGCCAGGTGGCCTAACTAGGCAACAGAGAAAGAGGATCCAGAGAGTCCTGATGAGTCCTGACAGGCTAGGGTCAGATAGTAGGGAAGGAGGCCCTTCCCCATCAGTGGACTAGGGGAGGAACATAGGGGAGAAGGGGGTGCTGGGGGAAGATGAGGGAGGGAGCTATAGCTGGCATTCAAAGGGAATAAATTGTAATAAATAATAATAATAATAATAATAATAAGATGATGATGATGAAAAAAGGGAAAAAAGGTAAAGAAACTTAGGAATATCCCAGTTACGTTGTGGCTTTTAAAATAATTCTCTGTCTGACAAATTCAAAAACTATCCAGCCAACCTTTAAATGAAGCACAGGTCATCTTCCAGCCTTCCAGTTAAAACAAATCGAGGGGCATACAGAGAATATCTTGTCAACCAGTGCACGTTCTTTAATGGAAGGAAGTGCGTGCTAGAGGGACAGTTTTCAAAACCAAGACAGGTGTTGCTCCTCTCAAGTGTAGGTTGCTGAGTCCCCTACTGTAATTGTAACTGGGGATTGCATAGATTTATCTATTGTTAAGAGGCTTGGTGACATTGAAAACTAATCATACATGAAATTTTAATCTAATTGTGTTAAAGTATGAATTTTAAATTTGGAAATTCTGAGCTTAGAGATTTCCCTCTCCAGTTGGATAAAACTATTCTTGCTGAATCACAAAGTAGTTTTCAGTTTACAGTGTCACTTTGCTGTGAGCAACTCTACTTGATACCAACTCTATTTCCTTCCAGTTGTTCCAGTATATACTCGTATCAGCATGTGGGGATAGTCTCCAAAAGCACCATGCTGGTCACTCGTCAGTTCCCTGCATTGTAATGTATGTGGAAATGAAATAATTGCAGACTCTAAAACTTAAGGAAGTATATTTACCTGGCAGTAGTAACAACAGTAACTTTTGTGGTTATTGCACATAAGTGGTACTACTCAGGACGCCAGTGAGAGACAATAAGAAAGGATGACACTGAGGAGGCCAGGTGAAGCCTACTCAGGAGTTCCTGATGGAGTGAAATCCCCATGTGCAAAGAAAGCTGTGTGGCCCGACTCACACAGTGGCATGGTATGGGCATTCCTTGGGAGAGTGCCAGTGTTATTTGGTCATGTCTGTGTTTTCCACATTCATAATTTTGTGAATTTATTCAGATTTTGCACACCTCTGGGATTTTGAATGCAATGTATAACTTGGCACACCACTTTAAAATAAAAAATGGTGACAATATCAGTACAGTGGATTTGTATTCGGTAGCTCGAGTGGTATTAATTACATTTGGCACAGCATTCAACTTGGAGATGCACAGCCTTATGTATGTAATTTAGTTTGCTGTCTGAGTTAGTCTGGGTAATTAAGCCTGAGCTGCTGCAGCAGGAAACAAACTCCTCAGAATCCCAGTCACTTAGCACAACAACCGCATATGTCCTGCTCCTGAAAATGCTAAATGAGTCAGCAGGGACCAGCGAGTAACTCAGCAGCCACGCAGGCCTGTTCCACACCAGCCGTGCCAACCATTAGCTCCTAGGTCAGGGAAGAAGCATTCAGTGGTGTAGAAGTTCCTCACAGCATAAGTGACACATGTCCCTTTCCACCTATTTCATGGGATAGAACTACTAACATGGTTCTAGAAGAATCTGCGAATAGCACCATGAGCTTTGGCTGAAGAAAATGTTCTATGCTTTGCCATCCTGATAGGGGCTGACAAACGAGATTTAGTAGTGAGGATGCTCTATAACCTTTCGGTGTAATTTGGTTAACATGGATAGTTGACATAACCACATCAGCCAAGTGGTGTGACAGAAGCCTTAAGTGACTAGACACCCGACTGTGGCGCTGTTTTGTGTTCACTAAATTTGTATTTGTTACTTGAATTTTTTTTACCTATTTTCTCTTTATTTTTAAGGTAGATCAGTTCTTAGAGAGCTTTAACTCCAGAATTTCAATCTATTTATTGTATTCAAGTTCTGATTATAGGTACAGTATTATATCACAGTTGTATAATTGAAGAGAACCTGTTAAAGCACTGTATGTGTATAGAATACAACTTCACATTTTTAAATTAGCCATTAATATAATTTTTATTTAGGAGTAGTATATGTATTTTTCTGTCCATTAAATCTAAAACAGATTTATTTGCCTTCTTCAGTATACAAGATTTTGCAAGAAGGTTGAAGTATAAGTATGAGCGGATTTGGTCGAATTACATTCTGGAGAAGCTAGAATTGTGGAGGTAGAGACAGAAGTAGAGACAGACCATACTTATTAAAATACCATGATGCTGTTCCACATGAGGGTGGATGGAGTGTGAGTCTCTCTCCGAACTTGGCAGAGCCAAGGAAGTAGGAAGGATTGTCTGAGCTAAATCTATAAAAATGATTATGTGTCAGTCTGGGGGGAGACAAAGTCCTGTTAAGAGTGTGATATGTGGGGAAAGGCATCCAGTATTTGCAAGGACATGGAGATTCTTAGGGGTTTCCTTAGTCATTTGCTCTCTAGCTTTTCAAAATGGAGACTATTCACTATGAGAAGCTTCAAGTCTGTGGTTTGTTCATCTAGTGGCTAATGGGGAGCACAAGCTAGGATATTGGCCTGAAACCATTGCAGTCTCTGGTGGGCATGCAGGTAGGGTTGATTCTGACTTGACGTTTGGAGAAAATTGTCACTCTCAAGTTTCAGTCTTTCATAACTGCTGGTGACTGGTTGTGTTGCAACCAAATTTTACATTTGGTAGAAACAGTAACTTGATAGGATTTGATGTATATACTCAAAGGAGTTTAGAATATATGAGTCTGTGGTGAGTCTGTCAAGGAGGAAGTTAGAGCTGGGCAAACCTAGAACTGTTCTACCTACAGTAGTATTTTACATGATTACAAAGAAGGAATATGGTGGAAAATATAGAAAATAGAAATGGTTCTCTGAGGAAGTTCCATACTCAAGAAAGAGGCAGAAATAAATTAATAATGCATACGACTATGATGGAGCCCATCAAGAATTCCTAATTTTTAGTAGAATATATTAAAATATAGTATTTCTGCTAATAGTAGTTTAAATGTTGTTTCCATTAGGTAAGATTTATAATTTTTATAATTACTTGATAATTTTAATACTCATTCACAACTCTTAATCTTTAATAAAAACATCTTAATTTTTTTACTATTACTAAGAAAATTATTTCCTATTAATATATAAGGGTTTTTTAAATAATCAGGAGTTGTGTAGCAGATGTACTATCAGCACTTGAAGTTTTTCTCAATGTTGAGAAGATTTTCGAAGTAGTAAGGGTTGATATAGTACTTGCATTCTTTTTATGGGACTGTTTTTGTACCAAAGCAGAATGTCTATTTTATAGTAAAATTTTACGTATAAAATGTAATGCCTGAGATTATATTGTACATATCAAAAATCATGAGAAAAATCTATCCAAAGCTATGAATAGATGGTGACCAGGCTCTTGCCTTGAATAAATTAAACTTTGCAAGTGTGTTGTATTATTTACTTTTCTCAAGAGTATGTCAGTATACCTGACCAAATCACATTAAGGGAACAGGATTTATTTTGGTTTATCGTTTAGGAGAGTGCAGAAAGCAAGAGTGGAGTCAGAGATTTTCACAGATGGCACCCAGGGCGAGAAGCAGAGGATAGGGCATACTGGTGTTCTAGTTTTCTCTTTTCAGTCAGTCTAGGCCCCAGTCCATGTGATGTAGCTGTTTATGTTCAGGGTAGGTCTTCCTTCTTTGGTTAAACCTCCTGGAAATAATCTCAGACATGCTCAGAGTTATGACTTCCAAGTTATTCCAAATCTGGTCAGGGTGACAAGGAAGGTTATCCCTCACACAAATCCATATTGAGTGTGGGAGCCATACCTTGTCTTAGCAAAGCCAAACGAGGATTCTGTTGGTGTCAGAGGCAGTGAACTTCCTGAAGCTCAAGGAGTTGGTTTATATTTGACAACTAGTGGCTCTTACTAGCATGTAAAGTAATCCTAAAACAATGGTATCACAGAAGCCATGCAGTACTCAGATTTGATAGTACCAAGGAGTAAATGAGAGCTGAGAACATGAAATGCTAAATGTAGACAACTCTTTCAAGAAAAGCTTGTCTGGAAGGGAAAAAGCAAAGTATTCCACCTGCTTGAAGATCACAAAGGGTTGTTACCATTGGAGAGCCTCCCTCCCCCAATGCATTTACTTAATGTGTATGAATGTTTTGTCTGCATGTGTGTCTGTGTACCATATGAGTGCCTGGTGCTTGCAAAGTCCAGAGAAGAGGGCATGAGATCTCCTAGGACTAGAATTACAGGTATTAACAAGCACAGGTGATGGGAATTGAACCTGGCTCTTTTGGAAGAACAACTATTGTTCTTTACTTTTAAGCCATCTTTCTAGCCCATGATTAGAGATCTTTAAACACATGCATTATTTTAAGGAGGTCCTTGATGTTATGGAAGAGAGAGTGGGAAGATTGTAAGAGTCAGAAGTTGGGGAGAACCAGGTTGAAACAGTGTCTTTGGACATGATAAAATTGCTGTACTCATGAACTCATATGTACACAAGATCAGGCCGTTCAACATTACAGATTGGAATGAAGTGGCGTGTATGAGTTTCAACCCCTAGTGGAGAAGTTATTGGCAGTTGTTGTCTTCTGGGAAAGGAAGAGTCCATTTTCTTTAACTGTGTCCTCTGGTTGGTTGACCATCCTTTATCGGATGGCCCTATACCCATGAGTGTATAGGCAGCACAAATTGGACTCAGAGTGTTATTGGGGGTTGTGAGATGACAGTAAATTGTGTGTGGGGTGATCTGGGAAGAGTTGAGGGAGGGGCGGAGCATGAATATTGTCAAAGTACATTTAAACATACGTGAAATTCTCAAAGAATTCATCTTAATACTGTGGTGGTTTGAATGAAATGTCCCTCAGAAGTCTCAGGCATTTGCATACTTGGTCCTCAGCTGCTGTGTTGGAAGGATTCAGCTACCATGCTTTGTTAGAGGATGTGTGTTAGTGGATGTGGCCTTAAGATCAGCCTCTTGCCATCTCCAGTGGACTCTCTGCTTCCTGTTCGTGGAGCAGGGTGAGACCTCCCTGTTACTCTGGACTGCCGGTTGCCAGTGTAACCTCATCATGATACAAATGGAATCTTATTTGTCTGGAATCCCCAAATAAACTCTTCTTTCTATGTTGCTTTTATCATGGTGTTTTACAACTAAGTAACTAAGAATTTGGTGCCAGAAAGTGGGCTGTTGCCATCAAAGACCTGACCACAGGGTTTGGATTTTTTTTTTGTTGTTGTTGTTGTTGTTATTTTTGTTATTATTAATTTTTTTAGAAGGATGTAGAAGACTTTGGAACTAGAAAAACAGTTAAATACTGTAAGCAGAGCTTAATGAGTAATACTAATACTGGTAATCAGAATGGTTGAAATAAGATCACTATGACAATCTTTGAGCCAAAGTTGAAGCAAGCTTTAATTAAACACTGGCCAAGAGGATGGGCTTTGGCCAGGACCACTTCAGAGTTTCCATGAAAATGGCCATGAGTGACATTTTGTAGGGGCTTTAAAAAACAAAACCCGCAATTCATTGCATCAGGCCCAGTCAGGGACAAGCATACATCTTGACATATTTTCTATACACATGTGATCAAGCACACCTGGTGCAGATGGGTCAAGCATACTTGCTTAGGGGTTGAAAACACAAACAATAGCTTCCAGCGTTTAACTTTGGTTCTCACAGTGGGAACCTGGAAGACAGTAGTGCTGTGAGATATGTGGAACTGTGAAGGCTCAGGGGGCATCCAAAGGAAGCAAGGGCTTTAACAGCAGCTGGGCTTGGAGGCATTTATGTGATGTTTTGGCAAAGAATGTGGCTGCTTTCTGCCCTTATCCTAAGAATTTGCCTGAGGCTGGTTCAGAAAGTATTGATCTACTTCCTTTGGTGCAGGTGATTTCAGGACAGCCTGATACTGACTCTGTTACGTGCTTAGGAATTGCTCTTATGTAGGTCTACAATGAAAAATAGTAAATGGTGTGGAAAGAAATATTAAGTGTACACGTTGGGGCAAGAAAAAAGCAAGGCTTGTGCTGAAAGAGATAATGAATGTAAGAAGTGTTCTGATATATTGGATTAAAGGGAGGGGTGTCCTCAGCATGGGACCCTGGGCAGCTAATCTTCCAGATGGTGAAAGAAAAGGTCTTAAGGAATTTTCTGCTCCTCAAAATCAACAACAAGTCAGATCTAGCATGCTTTGTCTATCATGGGGGCCCAGTGTTCACTTCAGTTGGTAGCTATACCTGACAGTGTCTTCCATGTGTTGCTACCCTTATAGTCATGAAAAATGTACTAGTAAAGTGGTTGTAGAATATTCTTTCACAGTTAAGGGGGCCTGCCAAGACCAGGCATGTGTTGGGGGAAACTCTGCATGGAGGCTCTGAGGGGCCTTTGAGGGAAGCTGTGAAAGTGAAGTCTGGATTTCATTGTTGGAGATGCCAGACCTATGTGATGGCTGCCAAAGAGAGCTAGCTGTACCTGAGGAATAGAACTAGCCAGAGAGCAGGTGATATACCACAAGCAGCAAACATAGGAGAGAAGAGCCCTCTGAGGCCTTTGACATCAAAAATAGACCTAGAAGATTTGAAGTTTTCACTGCTGGGTATTGGTCTCTCTTTAACCAGTGTTTTCTCACTATTTCCTGGTTCCTCCCTTTTGGAATGGTACCATTAAGTCAAAAGTTTGTAATTTGCTTATTTAGTTTACAGGGGTTACAGTTGATACTTCCCTCAGTCTTAGGAGAGACTTTCAATAGGTATTGAGACTGAAAGACCATGAGAATTTCTCTTGCAGGATTAAATGCATTTTGCATTTGTGATATGACCATGAGCCTATGGGGCCAGGGAGAAGAGTTTCATTGTTTGAATGAAAATGGTTCCCCATAGGCTCATTGTTTGAATGCTTGCTCCCTAGCTGCTAGAACTGCTTGGCAAGGATTAGGAGGAGGTGTGTTACTGGGGTTACACCTTGAGGTCTCAAAAGCCCCATACCACCCCTAGTGCCTCCTGCTTGTGGCCGGAGAGAAAAGCTCTCAGCTGTTCCTGTCTCCATGTGTTTGCTTTGCCATCATGGACTCTTAACGGCCTGAAACCGAAAGCCCACTAAATGTTCTTCTAACAAGTTGCCTTGGTTATAGTTTCTTATCACAGCAATAGAAAAGTCGCTAAATGCAAATACTATGTTTTTTTAAAAGGTCATGATTTTAATAGCAAGAAACTGGGAAAGCCTGGTTGTGGAATGGAAGGAGGGCTGCTAATTTCTTCAGTCATAATTCCCAACAAAGCCAGGAAAGAAGATATTCTAAGCAAAGAGCAGTTCTGTATTCCAAAAATTATTTTTGTTTTCTCAATAGTAAATCTCTGAGTCTAATACTCTATACAATAGTAGTATGTGACAGTAAATAACCCCTTCTTATATTATCAGATTTTATTGTCTGGTTGCAATGCCAATGTAGTCTTCATTCTGCTGTATAATATTGGACGGATCCAGGCATAGTCTTTTTTGTTGTTGTTGTTGAGGAAAAATATGTTTTATAATGGAAAATTAATGTACAACATTCTTTGAAAACATAACACACTGTCAATCAATTTCATTTCAATACCTCATATTGTAATAAAGGAAGAAAAATGGATATAACAAAAAACTGGAAAAATTATGGACTATATCATTTTATAATTTTATATTTAATTTTGTATGATTAAACTTGGCTCAAGAAGATTATATGAAATAATCATTATAATAAATACAGAAGAAATTGTTATGGATTTGAGCATTTCTAAGTAGTTATCAAGTCTTCAGTACCTAAGGGGCAGAGGCTATCAACATTCAGACCCTGACTATCTCTTTTAAAAATGTGGTCATGAAGAAAAATATGGAAAAATTCAACTCATCAAATACGCTCAATCAGCTTAACACTAAAAGTAAAGCTAGAGGCATAGCAGCAAAGAGCTGACACTGTGTTCACTTATTAGAAAAAAGATGACATATGTAAAAAGAGTCATTAAAATGTCAGTAAACATTAAGAAATATATTGTGACCACAGGCATAGTCTTTTAAAAAATTTTTGTAATTTATTTTTATGTGCATTGGTGTTTTGCCTGCATATATGTCAGTGTGATGGTGTCAGATTCCCTGGAACTGGAGTTGCAAACAGTTGTGAGCTGCCAAGAGGGTGCTGGGAATTGAACCCAGGTCGTCTAGAAAGAAGAGTAGCCAGTGCTCTTAACCACTGAGCCATTTCTGCAGTCTCCACCCTACCCTTACTTCTTATAGTCTTAATGCTGAACTGTGTTGAAAAGTGGATGACGAGGCTCTTCCTGGTGTCGCTTTGAGAAGACAAATGGGATGGCTGGTGGTCTGTTCAAGGTTAGTTCTGCCTATGAATGACTTTTGGTAACTTTCTTAAAATCCCTGTCTAGTTCTGACCTGGACAGTTCCCACAGTGCCAGGTTAGTAGCAGATTTTGAGAAAGTTGATCCCAATCACTACTATGTCAAAGACTCCTACTTATCCCTAAGGTAGCTCAAACCAGAGCATTATAAATCTAGTTCAAAGATATCTTGCTAGGTTGATTTCTTAAAGAATTTTTAAAAATCTATTTTGAGAGGGGAGTGCCTGTGTATGTGTGTCTGTATCTTGTCTGTCTCTCTCTGTGTGTCTGTAAAGTTGTCACCAGACAATTTGCAGGGGTTAATTCCATTCTTTCTCTATATTTGTGGGTTACAGGAATCCAATTCATGTTATCAAACCTAGCCTTTAGCATCTTGCTTGACCCTAAGGGTATGTGCTTGTATGTTTAAGTTATGAGTGTAGGTCACATCTATAATTTCACCACTGGGGATGCTGAGGCAGGAGGATTAACAGGAGTTTGTAGCCAACCTGGGCTATATATTGCTCTGTAGGCCTACTGAGTTAGACTCTTTCTCAAAATGGGGAACTAACAAACTCGATAACAGGAACTTTAGGACCAGGAAAGCTAAAAGCAGGCACTTGAGAAGAAGCCATGGCTACAGCTCTTGTTCTAATAGTCACACTTGTTTGCACATTCTTTTTATTTGGCAGGGTGTAAAGGAAGTGACCTGTCTCACCCCATATCCCTTTGCAGGGTATGTTTCTAAAATTCTCCTGATGAAAAATGTGAAACACTCCCTGAAATGCAGGAAATAATGCTGTGCACACTCAGTTGGCATTACCAGCTTCTGGTCATAGGTTATAGTAGAACTGCAGTCACCTGCACCCCTCTCCTTATTTTGGCAACAATATATGAAAGTTCTATTTATCTACCTTCTTGCTAACATTTTTCATTGTCACTCTGAAGTTTTTGCCAATCCTGTTGAGTGAAAAAAAAATGATGGAGCTCTATTTTTCAAATTACCCATGGAGTTTCTGAGAGTAGATGACACATAAAAGTAAGTTTTCAAAGAAACACAGTCCCCAAGGAAGTAAAATATTGATTTAAAATCATGATAAATTTATTACAATAGAAGATGAGAGAATATCAACATGTGGGTATGTTAGTGAATTGGCATATTTGGACATCCTGTTGGATTTTGATTGGTCCCTGAATGATGGATTCGGTTATTACCTTTAGAGGAATCAGGGTCAGTTTCTTTTGACAAATATAATTTAACATGAAGCACCAGCCTTGTTCCTGCCTCTTTCTGGGTAAAGCCAGTGCTGCAGATGGACCCTGGTGCTTGGAAGCTTTTGAATACTTCAAGAGTTCTGGGAAGTCTCTCCTGTTCCTGTGTAACAGTTCTGTTTTTTCTGTTTCACCTGATCTCCTTTGTGCTCTTCAAGATGCTAATTAATAAGATGGCCAAATCCTAGTGGCTGGAAGAAGCTCCAGTGGTCCCTTTTGTGCTTTTATTTTATCCACGGTTGGATTTTGGTGACAACATGCCGTGAGAAGATCTGTTTGCACTGACATGTGGTAACCTTTGGTATCTGGAATAGCAGTTGGTGGTTGACACTGAAGTGAAAAGCTATGTTCAATGGATGGTAGTAGCCTCGCCTACCAAATCAAAACCAAGCAAAAATTGGGTATTCTAATAAGCGTATGTTCTTCTTACTGGAGAAGCAGAAAATCTGTATCCTCTGTGGTACCTAGTGTTGCTCATGCAGTGCTTCCATAAGTAGTACACACTGAATTGCTGTTGAGCGAAAGCACACCAGGGTTCCTTTAATTTTCACCCTGAAACAGAAAGCCCCGGCCAGAACAAAGAATCAGAACGTTTGAAAAGCATTCCTGGCTATTCTAACCAAGACCAGAGGGTTCTAGATAAGCAAGGAACTAACTAAATTCCGAGATAGCTAAGGCTGGTTGTCAATTTTGTCAATCTTCATTATAGAAACTTCTAGAAATCATGATTCAGCAGCCCCTTTGGGTAGCCTGTTTCATTGCATTGTTCTTTAGACTTTCAGAGATTTCATTTCTTATATTTTATCTAAATGCTTGCTTAATGCACCTTTATGTTTATGTTATGTTCATCTTTTTCATAACTATTTATAAGTAGCTGTGTTTAACTCTCCTCCAGAATACAAGTAAAAAGGTTTATATGGAGTTACTAAACTTATTTGTAAAGGACAAAATGGCATTGGTTCTAAGAATGTGCTACCATTCCAAGGCTATGCCACCCTTTAGTGACTTTAAATTCCTCATTCACCAGAATCTGAAGCCTGATGATAGTCAGGATAAGTTAGGCCATCGCTGCTTACCTCTCAAATTCACTGAATGTCTACCTTCCATTAGGACTATTGTGGAGTGTGTCATCATTGTTAAGACATCTGGAACATGTGACCACCAACTCCCTAAAGCAAGGGATGACAGAACTGGAGGGTCTCCAGGAACAGACCTGTGCTTACTTAGAGATCAATAACAAACCAGCAGTGTGTGGGCTCAGTATTTGCAAAGGTGACTGTGAGCGATAGCTTCCTTTATATCTGGGAAAGAGAATGAAGCAAGGCAGCATTTACTCTAAGTGTCGGTGTTAGTGTCACTTGACCATGTTACTTGGTAAAAGGGGCAATTGGCATTGAGTTCCACAGGCTTCATTTTACCAATTCGGTCTGCCTGATTAACACATTATTATAGATGTTCTACGTACTCACATTGGCGGAAATGTGTTCTTGGCTTTGCCAACTGATATCTTATTTTTATCCAATTCTATTCCAATGTCCTTCTAAGTTCCCCTCCATCTGTTTTCCTTCTTATATTCAATATCCATGGCTGAAAGATATGTTGGATTTGTTTCGGGAGACTGACTTGATGAAATGATTGAAATTTTAAGATTTAACACTGGAAGAAAAAGGAATAGTCAGAAAATTAGGACCTATTAACTCACAGTAGTCTACTTTTCCTTCGTGTTTACTTGGTTTAGCATGTCTTGCTCTAATTAGGAACATTGCTTGTTACCAGGAAGTATGACAGTGACAGGTAGGGACAGAGAGAGCAGGAAAGGACTCGGTGAGGCCTTTTGGGGTGGAGAGGAAGAAAAATGGCGAGTCCAGTGGCCTGCAGGGGGGAGCCGCTTTGTGTTTGGAGCCTATGAAGTGGCACTGCATGCAATTCTTTAATCCATGTCGACACACACCACCTGCTCCTCTGATGGCCCTTTGCCCTGTATTGCTGACCTTTACAATTTCCCAAGTGTGGTCATTTTTTTTTCCTCCTTCCTTTGTGGGGCATGCACTTACTTTTTTTTTCTCAGGAAGTAGAAGAAGGCAGTCAGTTAATGAGTCCTCAAAGGAGGACATTTGGCAAAGAACACTGAATGTCTAGCTTTTACTCATCTAGTATGGAGGTGGGAATGAGTAACACTGTCCTGCAGTTGGTTGCTGTAGTTTGGACTTTGAATGTCCCACAAGGCATATATTAAAGACTTCCTCCTTAGGGTTAACTCTTGGAACATGGCAATGCTTTGAGACATTGGTGGCCTGTAGGTGGTCATTGAGAGTATTTCCCGAAGGGGGTTGTGGGATTCCTGCCTCTTTTTTATTTCTCAGACTAGAGGAAGTGGTTTTATACTACTGCACTCTCAGAGGCACTTATGATAACAGACTTAAACCTATGAAACTGTGAGCCAAAATAAATCTCTTCATATATGTTATGTGTGCTATTTTGTTGTGCTGATGGAAACCAAACATATCCCCAGTATCTGTTTCCTAGACTATGGGACTTCTACTGATACTAGCAAGTGTTCTACTTAAAACTCTTTTCTATAATCCTGCCGTTGAAACCACAGTGGTGCCCACAAAAGGCAGTGTTGTGATGGGCCTCCCGCGAAATAGTGCCCAAAGGGAGACCACTTGGAAGAGGAAGTCCAAAAGAAGATATGTTTGTGTAGATGAGAGGCATCAGGAGGGCACTGAGCTCCGCACACTGCAGACTTGTGGTTGGGGCCCGTTTCCTGGAAAGTGCAGAGTTCTAGTTTCTGTTGAACTGCATATAACATGCTGTGTGAGCATGAGAAGAGTTATGAATGTGTGGTATGAACTCTGTGCCCACAGAGAAGACTGAGACAAACCAGGTTTTAAAAGGGTTGCAGCCATTGCTAATTGATGTGCTCCAAGCTTCCCAGAATAGTTCTTGCTTTTTTTCCAGGTTCTATCCTGGGCTTTTTTCCTTTAATAACTTATAATCATCCTCAATTTATAAATGGGGATGTTCACTCCAAGAGAGATTGAGAAGGTTGTCTAGGTGCCCAGCTGGTAAGTGGTAAACCCCCAGGATTAGTCAGCCTCCAGGGTCAGTTTTGTTAGCTCACCTTCTCTTTAGGTAGATTAGCATTTTGTGGTTAGGCTAGTTTGTACCTAAGCTGAGAGGATGGGAAAGCCAATGACTTGCCAGAACCCGCTCTCCCTGAGGTAGAAAACAGGTCTGGCCAAGTGGGAGCAGCTTTCTGCCATGGTCCTTATGTCCTTCCACTCCTCACAAGCAGATGCTGCCATGCATAAGAACTGGAACAGGAACTACTCACCTCTGTGGATCAGAGCAAGGTTGGAATTCTGTTTTTCCTTTGGACATGCCCTACTGGGGAAATTCTAGAAGATTAAGGGTGCTAACACATGGCCTATGCCTACCCACAAAAGAACCTGTGCTCAGACTCAACATTTTTCTCAGTCCAGTTCTGAGAGCCCAGAAATGTCCAGGAAAGGAAAGAACCCAGGCTAGTAGGATTTACACTGGAGAAAAGTCATGGAATTATTTTCCTTCAAGAACCTAGATAACACTATTTTGTAGGTGTGATGGCATTCAGGAGGCAGAGACAGGCAGATCTCTCAAAGTTTGAGGCCAGCCTGATCTACATAGTGAAGTCTAAGCCAGCCAGAGATATATAGTGAGACCCTGTTTCAGAAATATGTGTATGTATTAATAATACATTTTGGTATGAAAAGAGGAAAGAGTAGTTGGGGTTGATTTGAGTAGTGTGTCATGGGAAATGGGAACAGAGGAAAGAGCCCTTACGGTGTACACCTTCCATCCTAGCACTTGGGAAGCAGAGACACGTGGATCTCTTGTCAGTTTGAGGCCAGCCTGTCCTACAAAGTGAGTACTAGGATAGTCAGGACTACACAGTGAGATCCTGTCTTAAAGAACGAAGGACGGAAAGAAAGGGCAAAAAGAAGAAGAATGGAAGAAGATGACTGAATAGTGACACAGGACCTCTGCAGATAAATATCCCATGTTCAGGGGAGAGTGACAACTCTTGGCCTTTTATTAGAACATTTTCATTAGACCCTGAGGGTTATGATGGACAAAATTCTTTATAGCTGTGGAAATTTTACACTTCCTTTGGGGCAGAGATTGTAGATGTGTTGTGCAGTTGTAAGAACAGCCACAGAAAATAAATTTCCCCAGTTTTTCGATGGTAATAATTGGAAAGGAAGCTGCCATGACACACCAAGTTGACTTTGATACAATTCATTAATCTACCAAGAATCCCAACTTGCGCTTGATGTCATTTGTGTGTGTGTTTAGTTCTAATGATTTTCAAATGCGAAGCCATTCTGTCACCACCAGGATCCTTCTTCTTGTCTTTCATAACCACAGTCACCCTTCTTCCCAGCAGCTCTCCTAACCCTAACCTAACCAATATCTCAGTTTCTAAAATTCTTATTTTCCTGATTCATGAGGTCCCTTTAGTTACATTTTTATATATTTTTCTTTCTTTAATTTCAGTTTATTTACGTTACATCCCAAGGGTGCCCCCTCCCTCCGTATCAGTCCTCTTCAGCATATCAAGTCATATCAGGACTGAGCATATCCTCATGCCCTGAGGCCAAGCAAGGGATCCAAATGCAAACAATAGAGTCCATGTTGAAAAGAGCCCCACCCCTTTCCACTCACCGGGGAACCCATATGAAGGAAGACCAAACTATGCATCAGCCACATATGTACAGGGGCCATTGATCCAGACCAGGCATGCTCCTTAGTTGATGTCTCAGTCTTGGTAAGACCGCATGGGTCTGGCTTAGTTGTCTCTGTTGGCCTTCTTGTGAGCTTCCTGTCCTTGTGGGTCCTTCCTGGGTCTTGCGGTTGTGCAGGTTTGCAGCACTTGGGGAGGCAACTGCAAGCACATCACTGTGAATTTGAGACCAGCCTGGTGTATGAAGCGAGTCCAGGACAGCCAAGGCTACATGGAGAAACCCTGTCTCAAATCTTCCTCCCCACCACCAAAAACAAACAGACAAAAAACCTGTTTCTAAAATTCTATTATTTATACTGGCACAAACATGCAATCATACATGATGTAGCCTTTAGGGATTAGCTTTTCTCATTCCATGGAATTTCCTGGAGAGTCATGGGGGCTGATTTTTCTTATTAGCTACTCATCCTTTCTTGTACAGTATTACACCTTGATGTGTATGTATCACAGCTGTTCTGATCTTGTGCTTGTTAAAGGACATCTTTTACCTTCTTGAGGCCCCTTGGTTCATGCATGGGTTGGCCTTGGAGTTTCCCTTTTCTTATTTTTTATATGTAATATATTTTTAATTTTATTTATTTTTATTAATTACAGTTTATTCACTTTGTATCCCAGCTGTAGCCCCCTCCCTCATCTCCTACCAATCCTGCCCTCCCTCCCTGTCCACTGATGGGAAGGTCTTCCTCCCCTTTCCATCTCTCCCTAGCTTATCAGGTCTCATCAGGAATGGCTGCATTGTCTTCCTCTGTGGCCTGGTAAAGCTGCTCTCCTATCAAGGGAAGGTGATCAAAGAGCCAGCCACTGAGTTCATGTCAGAGACAGCCCCTGTTCCCCTTACTAGAGTACCCACTTTCAGGCAAATGGTGGGAACTAGAAAAGATCATCCTGAGTGAGGCATCTCAGAGGCAGAAAGACACACATAAGTGGATATTAAACATGTAATATAGGATAAATATACTAAAATCTGTACACCTACAGTAGCTAAGCAAGAAGGAGGATCCTGGGTAAGATAATCAATCCTCTTTCAGAAAGGCAAACAGGATAGACATCAGAAGAGGGGGAAAACAGGGAACAGGACAGCAGCCTACCACAGAGGGCTTCTGAAAGAGTCTACCCAGCAGGGTATTGAGGCAGATGCTGAGACTAATAGCCAAACTTTGAGCAGAGTGCAGGGAATCTTTTTTTTTTTTTCTTTTGAGACTTAGTTTTCCTGTGTAGGGTTGGCTGTTATGACTCCCTTTGTAGAGCAGGATGGCCTTGAACTCACAAAGATCCACCTGCCTCTGCCTCTGCTTCCCCAAGTGCTGAGCTTAAATGTGTGTGCCACCACACCCAGAGTGCAGGGAATCTTATGAAAGAAGCGGGGGATAAAAAGACTTGGAGGGGACAGGAGCTCCACAAAGAGAGCAACAACCAAAAATCTGGGCCCAGGGGTCTTTCCTGAGACTGATACTCCAAACAAGGACCATGCATGGAGATAACCTAGAGCCCCTGCACAGATGTAGCCCATAGCAGCTCAGTCTCCTTTTTCTTATTTTTATATCTAATATTTTAACTAGAAAGTATTGGTGAATATATGTGAAATGTTACTAAACAAAAGTTTGTTTGCTTATGTTACTGTTTGTTACTGTTCGAGTCAAGGTCCCTGTATTTTCAGAAGTTGTTATGAATGCTTGCATACATCTGGAAAGCTCTGGAATCCACATGCTGATACTGTTCATGGTCCTCCCTCCTTCCAGACCCTAGTCCCTTGTGCTTCATGAGGTTGTGCACTCTGGTGATGTGGACTACAAAGTAAATTGGCTTAGAGATGGTGCGCACAGCTGGAACCAAAGAGGAAAAGCTGAAAGTAAGGCACGTTCATACAGTGGTCCTTAAGATATGTGGGCTAGAGAGTGTTGAGTTGTTTGGCTTTTGCTCAGAAATCTTGTGTTTTGATAATTAGCATGATTCCAATCAAAGAATTGTAGAGGCCTCTGGATTTCATGTTTGGGCTAACATGAAAGGACACCTTTTCTTTTGGTGTAGCTGCTTATGAAGCAGATGGTCTAACAAATATGTAACTCAGTAAATTTCCAAGTTCTGGAGCAAACCCAGGGAGGAAACAGTTTTCAAAAGATCCTCCTATTGATTTGTTTTCTGTCGGAAAAGGTCAATGAATATTTCTTCAGCAGTGAAACAGCACAATTAATATCTGTCCAATAACATTCAGTGATACAATTGAGCATTTCCTGTATTGACAAGTGAGACTTGTGCCTGGGGTGACAGCTGCAGCAGGTGGGGGCTGAGATGGAGATGGGCTCTGCCGTGCCGATCCGCCCAGCGCTCCTGGAAGGCATGCCTTGTTTCTCACTGACTTCTCCGTTGGGAGTGGGATGCAGTTTGATTTTTTTTTTTAAGGTTTGTTTTTAAATGTCATCTTTTAATTATATTTTGGATAATGATGAAGAGATATGCAATTTGATTATGAGAATAAATCTTAAAAGGCTCAGTGACTCCTTTATCTGCTGCTTAAAACAACTCCCACTAGTAAAGAGTGTTTCATTAATTGTCAGTGCTTGGGAATTATGGAATTAGAAGAGCTGACATTCCTTTCATCATTCATAGACTTAAGTGGCAGTGGCATTACTCTAAATTAAGTTCCTTTCCCAGATTTAAAAAAAAAATTACAACGGTGTCACAAGAAACAGAGCACTGTTAACTTTTATTTTGTAAAGCTGTTTTTCTAGTGGAGAGATGAAAACAGCTATCATTCCTTTTCACATAAAGAGATAAGCCAATCCTTTAGGGATTCCAGCCATGGGTTAAAATGTTTAAAGTGGGCATTAGTATGTTTTCTTGTCTTCCATGCCCATAAAAATACAGTGCATTTTTCTTAATATGGACACGATGTGAATGTGTTACTTATGTGTGTGGGTAACGTGCATGTGTGTGGGTATTGATACACCCACATATACACTGTCAAGTGGAAGCTGATGCTTGTGGTAAGTGGCAGCAGGGTAATATGTGGCTTTTGTCTCTGTGTTCACCTTGCTGTCCAAGACAGAACTTCAAGAATCACAGTGCCCTGATAATTTGTACTCAAGGGATTTCTGCAACCTCCTTCCACTTCTGCTCTCTTGTCTTGAAAGACTTGTTGATAATGTAGTGAACTCTCTGACTCCTAAAACTATGGTTCATGACTGTAATCCCAACACTAGGAGGGCTGAGGCAGGATGGTTGCTGGGAATCAGACCTCAGCTTTGATTACCTAGTTTCAGGACAGCCTAAGCTCTCTTAGAACAAATGGGCTGGGTTCCAGTTTGATGGGTTCAAACATTTACCTAGCACAAGTTTTCTGCTCGTGACCTTGTTTTGGTAATAAGGAAGCCTAGTGATGCCTTTGATGTGAATGGAGGCACTTCCTAGCACTGACAAGTGAGCACAACTGCTTCAGAGTATTTTCCCAAGCACCTTTTATGGGTGTGACTCACCTTGTGAAAGCAGCATATAAAGATTCCACATTTAGTAGGAAGTGAAAATTAATGATCACGTTAGTTCATGTCAAGTATTACCCAGTTTCCTCCAGGATCACCTACAGATTTGGAAGAGTATATTATTATTTAAGTATCTATATTCAATTTAAGCAATTAAAAAAACCACAATAAGTAACCACAGCCTCATATTGGTGCTGTGGTTCATGCATGCTACAGTTGGGAGGGCTGAGGCGAGATGGTTGCTGGGAATCAGACATCAGCTTTGATTACATAGTTTCAGGAGAGCCTAAGCTCTCTTAGAACAAATAGGCTGGGTTCCAGCATAATGGGTTCAGTGTTTGTCTAGCATGCTTTGGGCTCTAGATTTAGTTCCTAGAACCATATAAAACCAAGCATAATGATTCTATAGTCCCAGCACTGGCAAGCTAGAAACATGTGTGTCAAAGGTTTCAAGGTCTTCCTTAGCTACACAGTTTGAGACCAGCATGGGTTACATGAAACTTACCTCAAACAAAACAAAACAAGTCAGGAGGTAGGAAAACCCTATACTCTTAGCATTCCATGGGGAGGCAAGAGGCAAGGGTTTAATGCAAACTAGGCCTACTTAGTTAGGCCCTGGCCACAGACAAACAAACAAGTAACAAATAAATCACAATTTCTATATAAAAAAGAAAATATTTTTAGTATTAAACTATGAGGCAGTTAAAGCTTTTAAATTATTAAGGAGACTGATTTGCTGTAAGATAACTTGTTTGCAACATGTTACTTTAAAAACATTTAATTCTCTTGAGATCTAAGATTTTACAATGAAATTGAGGGAAGTAGGCTAAAAAATGGAAGCACTATATTTTGGGATAGTCTGAGGGAGGCATAAGAGGTAGGATATGAGCCTTGTTTGGTTATTTGAATATCACTATATTTAGCCTTTAACTCCTAATAAAGGCTGAGGGAGGCATGATATGTGATATTCCTGTGTTTTTTAAAGCTCTGAATTTTTCTGCACTATGCTGTGTCCAGTTTGGTCACCTTGGCCCCATGCCATGCTTCTGCCTCTATTTTTCTGCCTTATATTTGCTTCTGGTTGGTAATCTTACCTTCAACACCCTGCAGTCATTTAAGAACATTTCTGATGTACTTTTCCAAATACACTTGCTCAGCCTATTTTAAAGCAACTCCTTTTTTCTCTGTAGCCCCATAGAACCTCATTTTTAGCACTCACAGAACTTAGGGCTCTTTGTCTCTTTGCTTTGAAAGCATGTATCCCTTGGGGGCATGAGCCCTCAAGCTCCATGCTCCTGGATTCATATCCCAGATCTGGCACTTACTAACTGTTGGTTGACTAACCCCAGTGCCAGCTCTCCTTAGAGACATTTTCACTTTAGACTTAGAAAAGCCAGGCAGCTCTGTTTCTTTCACCCCTTAAAACTCAGCAGCCTAGCAAGCTAGCTCTGGGGGATGACTTTTAAGAAGTAGGGAGTATGAGACAACCTTTCTTTCCCTGTGCAGCACCATTTAATTAAAGCAGTGCTCATGGTAGCCATTTCTGAGGGTGGGACAAGAAGATAATTGGAGCAGAATCATTCTTGGCATCAGAGTCGTTTTACCCAACCAGACAATGGCCAGCTCCAGAGTCCTTCTTGTAGAAGTCGTGTCTAATGATATATGTAATTTTCAGTTTGATTTTCTACTTTGTACAACCAGAAGTATTCCTACATAGTTGTATAACCTTGGGCAGATGAACTAAGCTTTTTGGACTTTGGCTTTCTCGGCTGTGAATAAGTAGAACTGGTAACAGTCATTTCACATAGTGATATGAAATTTAATGAGATCTTATTTCCTGACTTACCATAACAAGCAATTGTTTATTCTTTTTTCTGATTTTATTTGATATTGCTAATTAGGAAGCATCTATCATGTTGTTTTTTTACAAAATATAAATCATAATAAGTATGTGCTGAAGGAATAAATGAGTATCAGCATAAAGCATTTACACATACTTTATGTGTTAAGATATTGTTGCTTGTCCTTCCACAGACTTGCTAATGACTTGAATTGACAATCTTTTCCACTCCTCATTTGTGGCTTGAGGTGATAACTGGTTTTGGTCAATTAGGTCAATAGCAAAAAGATATTCAGAGTGTTTTCATACCAAGATTTAATGCAAGTACAACTATGCAACTATATGTGCATGCACCCAAACTGCCTTACTGGATCACATGAAAGGATCATGTGAAAGGCCCCAGAAATAGGTGGCCCAGACCAGCCACGTGAGTGAGTCCAGCTGGGCATGTGTGCTTACGTGAACCCTGTGAAGAACTGAAGTTCCCAGGATCAACTGATCTGCAGCTCAATGAACCACAATGTTATGGGAGTGGTTTTTCTTGTTGTTGTTGTGTTGTGTTGTTTTTTGTATTTTTTCTTATTCAGGAAAATAAATGCTAGAAACAGTAACCAAGGGGATGGGTACTGTGAGTCTTAGCTTGAAGCCTGGAGAAGGGGCTATGCTACCTGCAGGCTTCTTCTGGGTTTAAAACCTGAATCCAGTAACTGAGAAATACTAGAGAATTCCAAGTTAGGACGACAGAGGCATGACATGTAAAGATAATATGTAATCCTCCACCGAATGGAGAGAATGCAAAGAGACACAAAAATGGAATGTAGATTTCAAATTATAGTTGTGCAATATGAAATCTTCATCTCTTGTTTAGAAAATATACAACAGATGCCAAAAGCTAAAAGCATGCGCTATGTGCAGCCACTCTCAGATGAACTGAGTAGTTACTATGATATCCAATGAGTATGTACAGATGTGTCAGTAAATATCAACATAAACTTGCATTGTTGTTGAAAAAGAATCAAATCCTGTAGATCTACCAAGTGAATGGAGTGTATCAAGCGGTCCCTGATACCCCTACTGCCACCCTCTTTCGGCTAAGGGAAGTTGATTTACTTGTCTGTCTTCACAGAGTGCTTGCATTTCTACCAGTTGTATGCTTTGGTGTGCACCTCTAGAATGAATGTTGCATGTGAGCTCTGTGAAGTATAATCACAGAGTGAAAACAAAAATCCTGTTTCTGGTTCTCAAACTGTAGTACCAGTGCCTTGAGCCCCTTTGCTGTTCTTTTATCCATTATGGGGAGATCATCACTTGTGATATTAGGGTTTGTTTGTTGGTTTTTAAATGTCTAATTGGTGAATCCCATTGGATTTCTTGTGCTTTCTCCTTGGAGCCCTGGGCTTGTGTGTCCTTTATAGAAGTTTATTAATATGCATGGCAGTGTTAACTTCTTTCCTGACTAAGATAATCATACCACATCAGTCCACAGGGAAAGAAGTCTTCATGATTCCTATGGGGCTATATTTTTGTGTTGTGGAGCGCATTGAAGAAAACAGAGTAAAACACAGAGCTATCCTCTTGGGGTGTCCTTGGCATTGTGTTATTTAAGCCTCTTCCTGTCTGGAGTACCAGATGGTATATTTATTAGTCTTTATACTTTTGTGATGAATCTCTGTAGTATTCCTTTGCTTTTCTCTCTCCTTCCTTCCTTTTTCTTTTTTCCTTTCTTTCCAAAATTCCCCTAATGCTTCCTGATCCACTCTCATTGCTATTTATACTGAATTTCTGTACTATTATTTATGCTCAAAGTTCCATGTCTGTGTCATTGAGACCTGTATCCTGATTCTGTATGTCTCCTACCAGGGATTGATGCTCTGCCTTAGGAGAAGGCAGTCTGAGACTCAAATGAAGCTGGTACTTGAGATTTGCTGTTCCAAGGGAAAGTATAAAGAAAGAAGTCTCTTCGTTGAAATCACCCTTTCTCCCCATCAACACCTGTCATTTAAATAGCTTTCTATATTCCTTCCCATATTCCTTGTCATCTAAGGTTTTATACATCATTCAACAAGAAGCAAAACCCTAGCTGATGGTGGAGGAAGTCACACAGATCATCGTCATTCATTTCGAAGACTGAAAGGATTTAATGGGGAGATTCAGGGCTCTCTTGTGGGGAAGAGAGGCTCTGCACTCACCTGCTCTACTCTCTTGTGCGCTGGCTTCCAGCCACCAGCCTGTTGTCTCCTGTACTTGTTGGCTGATATATATTCTGTTCTATGTAAATTATGCATTTTGTTCAACCCTTCATCTATTGGAATGCACATTAGTTATTTCCACTATTTGGCTCAGGTCAATATTATTTAACACCAGCATGCAATTGGTTGAGTAGGGGAAGGAAGAGAGAAATGAAGAGAAGGAAGACAATGCATTACTGTGACATCTATGAACCTGTAACTTTTTTTGTTTTATTTTAAAAATCTAATCCAGGCATTGTACATGTTAGCCAGTATTGTACGTCTTAGCTGTTACCCTCGGCCCCAATTCAGTAACCTTTTAGGAGCCATCAAAAGTACTTTTTGTCTTTATTATCGTATATGTAAAGTAGTTCCTCACCATGATTTTATTTTGAACTTCCTAATTTCTAATGATGTTGAACACCTTACTATATTGTCCACATGTGTAAAGTGGGGTGTTGAACTCTTTGCCCTCTTTTCAGTAGGGTTGTGCTGTGGGAATTCCTTTTTATCTTGAACAGTCAACTTTTATCAGACATATGGCAATCCTTTGCTGCCTTTCTATAGATTAAGGTTACACTCTACTGAAGTATCTTTTCATGTGCAAAATCATACAAATATTGATGAAACGCAATTTCTTTCTTTAGTTGCCTGTGCTTTTGTAGGTAAGGGACAATTTTTCCCTATATATATATATATTTTAGGACTCAAACTTTTAAGTCTTAAATGTATATTTCCAATCGACTTTGGGTTTGGCATAAAGTATAAGGTGGGGTTAGACAAGATGGCTCAGCAAGTAGAGACAGTTGTCGGCAATCTGTAAGTACACTGCTCTTCCTGATGCTCTTGTAGATAAAGTTGTTTGGGTTTTTTTAATTTAATTTTAAGATTGTTCATTTTTAACTTTTGGACATGTAATTGATGCTTGCAATTTGGTTATATAGTATCTTTGCAACTTTGGTTGTATATTATATAGCTTTCTTGAATTTGAAAATTCATACTTTTATGGATACATTAAAGTTTTCTACACAGAAAATTGTATCATCTGTAACTAGAGATGATTATGTTTAGTAATTTCCAAATGGGTATTTATTTTATCTCTTGCTCTTACTGAGTTTCTCTGTTTAGAACTGGCTGTGTGGAGGGAGCGGGAGTGGCAGGCACCCTTGTCAGGTCTCCGCCACAGAATGTGATGGCAGCTATGACGCACTCACACGCGATTTTCTTCATGTTGAGGAAATTGCATTGTGTTCTAATTGTTGATAATTTCTTTAGTCACGAAGGTGTGTTGTGTTTTATCAAAGGCTTTTTTGGCATTAATTAGGATAATGGTGTGAGTGTCCTCCCTTCTATTCCACCAGCTTGCTTTATCACACTGATTGGGTCTCATTTTGAACTACCCTTGCATGCATTCCTGCACAGATCCCATTTGATCATAGTGTATTAGCCATTTAATATGCTGCTGAATTTGGTTTACTAGTAATTTGTTGATGATTTATGCATCTGTGTCCGTATGGGATATTGGTCTGTGCTTTATTTTTCCTATCATGCACCCTGAAATTCTTATTTTATTTTAATACTCCATTATCTTTATTTTAATGAATTTTCACTCTTGTGTTATAACTGCTGAAAAAAAATGTCTTCTGGGAATTCTTTTACTATTTTTAATCAGAGCCAAAAATACATACTGCCATTTGGTAGTATGGCAAGGGCAAAAATAGATAGATAGATAGATAGATAGATAGATAGATAGATAGATAGATAGATAGATAGATAGATAGATAGACAGACAGATAGATGAGACCAAAAGGCTTTAATAATTGTAGTTTTTGAAAGATTTATTTGTGTGAATGAGTGTGACTTTGTGGCTGCCGCATGCATTGGATCTCATGGAGCTGTAATTACAGATGTGAGCTGCTGGATGTGGGTACTGACATCCAAAGTCAGATCCTCTGGAAAATCACATGTGGCCCCTGAGACATTTCTTTAGACCTAAATTATATCCCCAATGAAAATTGCATTCTGTGTCCAAAGAGTTAAATAGGCCACTGATCAAGGATTGTAGATGGAAGAGTGAAGTACCTCTCTCCTTCTGAGGAGAGAAGGGAGCAGACTTCCCCTGTTGAGTGGGGATATCTGTCTTTGTGGTTTTTTTTTCCTAGTCTCTTCTACCTTGGAATTGCATTTACTTTAAATTTTATCTTTAGTTTTTTAATCTGTTTTTATTTTGTGATCTCTGGGGAAAATCTGCTCCAGAAATAGCATCTTTTAATAGGCATTAGCAAGTATTTTTCTTCCTTGTCCTCAGTAGCTGTAGAGGTAAGGCCTGGAAGGCCAGCCATCTCATAGTCATGTCATGGATTAGAATCATCTACAGCTATAAGATCATTTTTTTTCTCTACTTTCATAGTCATAGTACCTTGCTGTCCTCTTTTCTCTTACCCCTACCCTTCTTCTTTGTTCTTAACATTCCTTTCTCTGGACTCTTACACAATCTTTTCCTTCCTTCTATGTAGTGACTGACTGGTCTTCTCACAAAGATGTATAGCAACAATGTGAAAACATGAACTTTCTCTCATAGGATGTTAAGTCAATGCAAAATGGCATTCATTAAACTGCCTGGCTATCTCTCTTCACAAGGATTCTGTTGCCAAGGATGCCCATCTTTATTCAGTTGTCTCTTCTGGTGACTCTGGCTTTTTAGAGTCTATGGTTCTAAAATGAGGGGGAAATGCAACTGTAAGCACTGTCTGACCTTGAACACCTGTCAATCCGTTACATCCAAGTATGCCAAAGAGCTGAAGATTGTCCCCACTTCAGGTGACAGTGGTTTTTAGTGTTGTGCATTTATGGCTTACTCTTTTCCACAAAGAATTTGAAACACCATATAAAATACACAGAAGAGTGTAAAATAATTAGTTGAAATAATCAGGGCAAAGTGAAAATCGGGACATGAAAATAAAATTGTGATAGAGTCACATAAAATTAAACCCTAGGCATTTTTTCAGTTGTTGAGTGGATGTGCATATTTGGCTCTTAAGTTTTCACAGAGCCAAAATGAAAAGTGAATTATTATGACCAATTATGTAATACATGGCATCCTCAAAGTTAAAAACAGCCCACTTTTTCTGGAGGAGGCCTTTTCTGTTCATAAGGCATTTTCTTAGATTTGAGATCTATTTATTTCCTGCAGCCTCCTGTAGAAGACTATATATGGTAACCAACATCCCTAACAGGCATTCCTGACATTGTCTTAATAATTTAATATACCATGATATAGTGCTGAATGTATTCCAGATATGAATCCAGGTAGGCTCAAAGCAAAGCATTTTAAAAGTGAAATTTCTTATAACTCAGCAAACTATGCTCTTTTTTTTTTTAAAGCTTCCATTGTAGTTGGTTGTCACACATAAGGAAGCTTTTGTATTTTTTTGAAAATGTGTGTGTGTGTGTGCTTACTGATGTCTGGGTTGGCTACAGTTGTCAGGTCCCCTTAAAGTTGGAGTTATAGGAGTTTTGAGTTGCCTGATGTGGGTGCTGGGAATCAAATTCCAGTCCTTTGCAAAATCAATGCATGCTGTTAACCACTGAGACATCTCTTCACCCCTCGACCAAGCCTTTTGGACAGAACAATGATGAGAATGATCATGCTGGAACAGGCGTTGGCAGAAAGGTCATCTGGAGTTTATAAGCCCACTTCTTAGCACACTAGGGTACTGAGGAAATTTGTTTCTTAGGATTATAGGATCAAGGTTCCCATTTCTTCTTGCATCTCCCTAAAGCAACCTAAGACCATATGGCTGCTTATAGCCAGCGAAGTCCATTCTATCTAGTATGAGAAAATAGAGTCTTACATAAAATGAGCTTATCACAGGAGTGAAGTCTTATCCTCTAAGGGTCCTCACCACACTTAGGGCTTTGTCTAGGACATGTGCGTGGGGTTGGGGTCTTGGGGTCACCTCTGACTGCCACAGGATCCTGCTTATCATTAGTGTCCTGTCAGAAGGGTATTCCTTTCATGAGCTCTTTATATAAGCATTTCTAACTATATGAATGGCTCTCATGCCTTCATCCACACAGTGCTTCATAACATGTCTTATTTTGCCTCATATATGTGAAATATCATGGCTGTGTCATAATCTGAACAGGACACTTTATCTTTGGAATACATGCTGCTAAATATACATTTCCAGCTGCATACTTGCTCTCCCATTCTTAGGATAGCTTATGAAGAGTAAAAATGGTATTTTTTTAAAATGTGAAGTTTTTTTTTTAATTGAAAACATTTTTTTTCATATAATGTATTCTGGTTGTTTTTCCTCCCTCTACTCTCATCCAAGTTTACCACTTCTCATCCAAATTTACCCCCTTTCTGTCTCTCATTACAAAACAAACAGGCTTCTAAGGGAAAATAAATATAATAAAATGTAATATAATAAGTATAAAATATAATATAATATAATATAATATAATATAATATAATATAATATAATATATAGTTGTGGTAAAACAAATGCAAATGATTAGAACAAAACAAACAGAAAAAGAGTTCAAGAAAGGCATAAGGGACAGATACAGATGCAGAGACCCACTTGCTCGAATACTCAGGAATCCCATAAAAACACAACACCAGAAGCCATAATATATATTCAATGGATCTGTGGGAATGAAAGAGAAAAAGATCATATTAAACAAAGAGGAAAAACCCTTGATATGACATTATAAGTTAACTCCAAAGATACCATTGAGTTAATTTTCTATTAATCTACTGCTGGCAAGCTGTCTACCCTTAAAATTCATTCATTTCCCCAGTGAGACTACCTTGGTGAAAACTAAATTTTCATTTCCATGTGGTTACCAGTTGGAGATAGCTTCTTATTTAGGGATAGGGGCTTTGTTCTTAATAGCCTCATATTGTTTCCTTAATGTCAGCCATTTGCTGTGGCATATTTTGAAGACTTATCTCTGGACAGCAAGCCACTTAGGGAGAGATTTTATCTTTTCTTTTAAGTGGTCTGCGTATAAGGTACTAATGTTTGAGTCAGAGCAAACATATATTGTAGAAAATCCTAATTCAGTGATGGAAGCCAAGGCTTGGACTTGGAGCTGGAGTAATGACTCAGTAGGTAAAGTACTTGATGCACAAGGATGAGGACCTGAGTTGGGATTGCCAGGACCCAAATGAAAATTCAGGCAGGACAGTGAATGCCTGCGATTCCAGTTCTGGGAAGTCAAAGACTGGAGGTTCTTTGGTGTTTGCTGGCCAGCCAATCTCACTGAATCAGGGAGTTTCAGGTTTAAGAAACCCTATCTCAAAAATAAGGTCCTGAGGCTGCCAATGGTTAAGAATACTCTTTGCTCTTTCACAGGACCCAGGTTCAGTTCCCAACACCCACCCGGCAGTTCACAACCATTCTGAGCTGCAGTTAGAGAGGCTCCAGTGCCCTCTTTTGACTTCTGTGAGAACTGCGCGCATGTGGTGCACCAACATATACACAAGCAAACACTATTGTCTTCTGTGAGCACTGTGTACATCTAGTACACATCCAAACATGCAAGCATAGCAGCCATACCCATAAGATGAAAGTAAATAATTTTTTTATAAGTCAGGTATAGGGGCTAGAGAGATGGCTCAGTGGTTAAGAGCACTAGCTATTCTTCCAGAAGTCCTGAATTCAATTCCAAGCAACCACATGGTGGCTCACAACCATCTATACTGGAATCTGAAGTACAAAAGAGAGTAAGAAAGGTACTTGATGTTTACCTCTGGCCTCAACACAAACACATGCACCTTCATACATAAGTGAACACAAATGTGCTTGTACACAAAAACATGCACACACATAGACATACACGCACACACATGCACGAAGGGAGGGAAAACAGGAGGATGAATAAGTTTCCCCTTTGGATGTTATTGTGAAGTTACAGACATTCCCCAGCTGGTACGATTTCAGTCAGCTTTAGGGGTGGGCTGTAAGAAGTATGGAAACACAGGAAAAGGTAAAATTGAACATTGTCTTAGGTGACTCCATGGTGGGTTTTAGCCCTACCACCCATTATTCAGCATTGCTGGTCTTCCTCAGACAGCATCAGGCATCTGTGTGATCTAGATGCTTTCCTAAACAGACATTTTGCTTTGTTCCTAATCATAGCTGGTGCTCACGATCGAATTGGCTGGGCTTTTGGCCTGGGGTTAGAAAGACTGGCTATGATCCTCTACGACATCCCTGACATCCGCCTCTTCTGGAGTGAGGAGGAGCGCTTCCTGAAGCAGTTCCGGCTGCCCGACATCAATCAGAGGGTCAAGTTTCAGGTAGGAAGACTTAAAAGAATTAGGATAATGTTGACACAACTGGCCATCAAAATCTGGAAGGATTTACCACTTAAAAACTGTTGAAGTTTTAAATGCTATTTTAAAACCAGGCTAACAGTCAATTTGATAGTCAACTTGATGGGATTTAAAGTCACCATGGAAACAAATCTGTGGGGCTGTCTTTAAGGAATTATCCTGATAGGTACATCAAAATCAGAAACCCCACCCTAAATGTGGGCAGTGCCACTGACAGAGCAAGAGTCCTGCCTGAATTAATAGGAGAAGGGGACTGCGCACAAGCTCTCCCCTTGCTCACTTTGGACAAATTGTGAGCAGCTGTCTTCAACAGCTTCTGCTCTTCCTTCCCTACCATTGTGGGCTATAAATGCTGAATCTTTAAACAAATAAAGCATTTCATTTTTGAATAAAATAAAGTACTTTAATTAGTGCTGGGTTTGCAAGTGTTCAGTGGCTATATTCTACCTAACAGGTACCACACCCCTAAAGAAAACTAACGCCCCTTTGTCCTGCAGCTCTCTCTCAATAGCTTCTCAGCTAGGATCTTCATAGTCACTTCCCCTCTTTATGCTGTGATTTTTGACTAGTTTGAACTTACACTGGTTTGTCAGTCTCTGAGAGTTTATATGTGAAAATGTCCTATTGTGTCCAAAAAGGATTGTTTTGTTACAGTCATCCACTGCCTATGGTTTTTGCACTCTTTCTGCTACTCCTTTTGTTCCCCCTATTACTTAAAAGGAAAGAATGTATTATAGATATCCCATTTAGGTCTGACCACCCTACAGTCTTACTATCTTCACCTTGACCAGTTGTAAGGCACCATCAGGGGTGGAGGGTGAAGTAGTAAGTTCTTCCCTAGCTCCTGTGACCTGTCTAGCCACAGGTTTTTGGCCCTTATAATGGTGTGAAACATGGGTTCTATCTTGTAGAGTAGGCCTTAAATCTAATCAAATATTGCTTGATTACTCCAATGGTACTCATGCCACTCTAGCACCAGTGAGCTTATCTACACGAGCAGGATGTTATTGTATCTTTCAGGTTTCATATCTGAGTAAGGCTGATGAGAACTTTTTTCATTCATTGTGTTCATATCGTTGTCTAGCATTATAAAGGCCAGTTGCTAGGGATAAAGCTTCCAGATCTGTTCCAGTTTGATTTCTCCATATTCTGTTACTCTATCGCTCAATGTGTCTTCAGTAATAGATCTTAGATTGTAACCAACAGCAATGGCAAACATCTTTAATACATAA
The DNA here is from genome assembly GCA_028658305.1 of Pachyuromys duprasi. NCBI lineage: Eukaryota > Metazoa > Chordata > Mammalia > Rodentia > Muridae > Pachyuromys > Pachyuromys duprasi. The sequence continues at coordinate 57,103,100 of CM053760.1, forward strand.
AGTTCTGGGGGACGTTACTGACCATCAACTTGAAAAGAGATAACCCATTCCTTGAATTGGGCTTTCAATATACTAGCCTATGCTGTCTACTAGGGACAGTGTTGTCCTATTAAAGAATAACTCCATTTAAACACACTCTCTCTTCGTGTATACGCGCGCGCGCACACACACACACACACACAGTTTAGTTTTATCAGCTTGCTATAAGCCTAAATATATCTGGAAAGAAGGAATCCTGATTGAGAAAATACCTTTATAAGAGTAGCCTGTAGAGCTTTTTTTTTTTTTTTAACCAGTGATTAATGTGGAAGGATCCTCCCCACTGTGGGCAGTGCCATCTCTAGGGAGGTAGTCCTGGGGTATATGTGAATGTAGGCTGACCAAGTCAGTAAGCATCATTCCTCTATGGTTTCTGCTTTTGTTCCTACCTCCAGGTTCCTGCCTTGAGTTTCTGTCCTGACTTCCCCTCATTGTTGGAGTGTGATCTGTGAAAGCCCCCTACCATGACTTTCACCTTAGTTTCTTCACTCAGTAACTAATTCCAAGACCACTTCTACACCTATAGGTGTTTGTTGTAAATATTACCCTGCTTCAAGATACCAAAAGTATATATCCATTTCTAATGTTCCTTTGACACGTGTCTACAAAGTCCAAAGGCTTAAAACAATATGGAGTTGTCTCACTTCATTTAGGTAGGTAGTCTGGCTGTCTAAAATCAAGGTGGGAGTAGATAGGTTCATTAGGGATGTTTCAGGGGAAAATCTGTTCCTGTGCTTTTGCCAGCTCTTCAGACTCCTAATATACCACATGGCCTTTTTAACACCTGAAATCTCATCACTTTATGTGAATTTTATGCCTTCTCCTTGTGAGGATTCCTGTAATTCCATACTGCTAGCAACATAGTTCAGGAAACTCCCCTTACCCCAAGACTTTTATCCAACTTTTATTTGGTGTTTTCTTTTGTTTTGTTAGTTTTGCTTGAAACATGATCTAACTATGTTGACCTGTCTTGTCTTGTCGTGGCTGTGTAGACCAGGCTGGCCTCAAAGTCATAGATAGCAATATGCCTCTGCCTTTCAAGTGATGAGATTAAAAATGTATGCCACCATCACCACCCTCTCCTGACCTGTCTTAGCACCCCTGTAAAAGCACAGGAGCATATTCAAAAGTTCCAGGGCTCTGGACGTCTTTAGGATAACATATTTTGCCTGCCTCTCTCCTTTTAACAAAAGTTGACTGCTGTTAACAATTATAATTTTGTTATTATAACATTTTACTCTTTTCATAGAGTCATCATATTTATATTCCTAAGGAACTAAGAGCCTCTTGTCACAGAAGCAGCTGATTGTAGTCCTAAAGAATACTCTTTGCCAGACCAGAAGAGTAGACATGTTGAAAAAAAGCCTTCTTCAGCTGTGATCCTGTGCCTTATGACTTCTCTGGCCAGGAAACTCCAGAATCCAGTTGTGTGGAGAAAGAAATTTGTCTTCTTTATCTTCTCTTGGGCCCTCCTAACATAAGCCTCAGGCTCTCTTGACTTCAGTAGTTGTATCCTCTACAGCCTCCAAGGTCTTATAAATCAGTTCCTAGCTGTAAGGGTGCTCTGGCTGCAAGGGCAGTCTCTGATTTAGAATACCCCAAGGCCTTATCGAGGAGACTACTGTAAAACCTTGAGAGCCATTTCTTAGATCTAGTAAGTAGGAAACTTTGAGTTATGTTATTTTAATTTTCATCTTCAGTATGCATATTTTGACCAAAGCCTGCCTGTGATAACTCTCTTTAGCCCATCTGGATATTGCTTGAGATAAGTGGACAAGCAATGTGATTGCCTTGTCATGCAGGTGTTCTCTTGCTTTGCACAAGAGCTCTCTGCCAACTGCACTGGGTCCCACTGTGCAGCCGTCTAAGTGCATGTGCCTTTTGTGAGATGTTTTTCTAAACTCTCATGAAGTCACACTTGCATGTTAGTGCCCTAAATTGAAAGCACACTAAATCAGTTTTTATATATCCTTCAAATTTTTTTAAACAGTCTTCAACTGTTAGTTCAATATTAAACTCCAAACAGTACTACTACATCATGCATTTTATTTACATAGCTTACATAAATGTCATTAATCATGTGTCTGTCCATAGTAGTTTACCAATTATTTAGCAATAGTGGCTGTTTCTTTTTCTGCCAGATGAAGGGTCCTTGCAGTCTGGCCTCACTGTCTGCAGACTATGTTATTCCTATGCTGGGATGAGGTTCCCTTTGGCTGTGCTCTGTGGCATTCCGAGAAGGCATCACCGCCCTAACCTTCTCAGCAACCCTGTGAATCAGATACTAACACTCCTCCATTATACACATGAGGAAGCAAGCCCATTTCAGCATCAGCCTTAACTGACTTCAAATTCATAGATGGATTATTCATGGCCAAGGCATATGGTACCCACATGTTACTATATAAGCTGTCAGATCTATTAACCTCCTTCATGAATCTAGCAAACCACATATACTAATGATTCTCAAACTGTAGTATACAGATGAGTTTCTCATGGATCCTGGTTCATTGCTTCCCTGTGAGGAATGGGAGTGTGCATTTCTTACTACCTGCCTGTAGTTGGTGGTGCCACAAGTCCACAAACAATACTCTGACTGGCAGCGGCAGCCTTATCTGTTTAGAAAGGCCAGCCCCTCTGAGCAGGTTCTGAGCCTTCCTCCTCTGATGCACTCCACTTGGAAATTTAGCATTACTCTTCCATAAGTAGATCTATAGACCTTTCTTCTTGCCTACTTTTTAAAGCTTTTTAGTATTGTAGTTACTTTTACACTCTTTAAATTTTTGAACTGCTTAAGATTCCCTCCTCCCCTGTTCCCCGCTGTCTGCTTCACCCTCTTCCCTCCCCTTTATTAGTGCCTGTATTTCTTCTTTATCTTTATGCTTAAAGTGAAGAGATATTAGTCCTTAAATCAGAATAAATATCAACTAGAGATAATAAATTAAGATTTTTAAAAAGAAATTGTATACAATTTGGCATTTAGGCCTCAGCAAATGACAGTTGTAAAGACTTCTTGCATCAACTCAGTCTTGTCAGAAGCCTGTTATCCTTGGTCACCCAGAAAAGCTGTGTTTCTGTGCCTTCAAATGGCAGCAGTCATCAGCAGTGAGTTCTGTGTTATTTGAGGACTGACAGTTTCTTAAGGGAATATTGTATATTAATTTTTTCTCTTTTTATTCTATAGTGTTGAGTAGATATAATTTAATATGTAATTCCTCTGTATATAAAACCCTTACTGTTATTGTTTATATGAGAGAGGGAGGGAGAAGGAGAGAACACTTGCTGTGTAGGTGGGGTCCAGAGGACAACTTTTGATAGTCAATTCTTTCTTCCTACTGTGTGATTTTGGATTATAACTCAGGATGTCAGGCTTGTGTTATAATTGCTTTTTCTTACTGAGCTACCTCACCAGTCCTGTGTATGATTATATTAAAACCTTGTAACACTTGGCACTTACTGGGTGCTGTATGCAAATAGTGAATTAATACTTTGTCTATTGCAGCTTTGATGCACCCCAGTGGGTTAGGTGGTTGCTATGTATATATTTGTGAAAGTGAGGCTTGGTATCAACGTGTGAACTAGCCATGGTAACTCTACTACTAAGTGATAGGCAGAATTTTAAGTCAAGCCTGAATGCACATAGCTCCTAATAGTCAGCAAGCTCTACTTTACCTAAAACACGGAACTAGTAGTCATGGAGACACTGGGGACAAAGTCTTGGTTCTCACATCTGAGATGTTTCTGATCTACAAGAAGAAGCAGATTTGCTAAGACACATACGATAACAGAGAGAAAAACAAGATAGCGGTGCACCTACACATAGGGGATTGCATGGTCACAGTAACACTGACCAGGGAGTGTGGAGGTTGAACTTTTCTTTTTCTTTTCCTTAATCCTTTCTTGCTGGTTAATTCTCTAAATCCTCCTCCATCTCTCTATAATTGTCTCAGGATTCTCACCTGCTAATGTATTAATATCCTGGCTTGGAAGAGCTTCTAGATCTAATGTTTCTGTCATTATCATAAATGGCATCTGATAAAGATTTAATGTAGGATTTCACAGTGTTTCCTCCCTCTAGTTCACATAAATTCGGTTGTAAGAATCTCATGAGTTTCAACGTGTTGCAGTGAAGTTATGTTTTTTAACTGCTACCATATGTACTTTTTCCTACTTAATTAAAATTAAACATTTCTTTTCTTGGAAAAGAGATGTCTCATCTAAGAAGAAAGAGCCACAGGAATAACTAGAAAGATGGAAAAGCAAAGGGCTTTACTCAAGTTCAGTAAGCATCATTGAGTTACAGATGTGAATGATGTAGCAGTAAAAGTACAGACTCATTTGGAAACCATTTTTTCTCAGTGTGTTGCTAGGTTTTTAAAATTTTTTAATTTAAAATATATTGTTTCCCCTCTTCCCTTTCCTTTCTCCAAACACTCTCAAATTCATAGCCTCCCTTTCTTTATTATTGTTAGACACATCTGGCTAAAATATATAACTACAATCTGTAGAGTATTGTTTATGTGTTTATAATTTCAGGTATTAGGGAATCCTCCCTGAAAAAGGCAGATTTTTCCTCTCTCAACAGTCATCATTTGCCTGTAGTTCTTTGTGTGTAGATGAGGCCACCTGAGACTCCTCCTCTTCCACATTAGCATCTCTACAGGTGTTGTCATTGTTCAAATCTAGTTTAGACAGCCATGTTGTTGAGGTATAATGGAAGTAGCTTCTCTGTCAAACCTAGAAGTCACAATGTCACAGCAGAGTTCCTGTTCCTCTGCCTCTTAAATCTTTCCACCCCTTCTTCCAAGATGTTTCCTGTAGCAGTTTTGTTCTGGATATATTCACTAGGGCTATGTACTCCCATGATCAGCTGTTCTTTGTATTTTGACCAGTTATGGGTTTCTGTAATAATCTCCATCTGCTGCAAAAAGAAGCTTTTTTGATGAAGAGTGAGAGCCATATTTATCTGTGAGTATGAGCACTGAGAATGCACTTAGGAGTTATGCTGGTCTAGTAAAGTGTTGGGAGTAGGTTCTCCTTTTAAGAGCAGTGACCTCACTAGTTCTAGACTTGCCCAGCTGCCTCTTTTTACTTGACCTTGTCCTATCACGCTTCATGTCATATCTGCCCTCCATGTCCTACCATGCCAGCATACCCTGTGCTCCAGCTCAGCCTGGTGAGCCCTCTTCCTTCTTGCTAAGCCTACAGCATGTTTTCCGTCCTTAGACTGAGCCCACATCTCACACCCAGTGCTCTACCCATGCCTTCCCAGCCTCCAGGATTAGGCCCAGGACTTACATCTTGTGTCCACTCAGACCCTTTTGTTCATCGAATTTTATTTTATTTTATTTTATGTGTATGAGTGTTTTCCTGTATGTATGTCTATACACTTGTATGCACTGCCCTCAGAGCCCAGAAGATAGCATCATATCCTTTGGAACTGGAAGTACAGATGGTTATAAGTTGTCATATTTGTGCTAGGAATTGAGCCTATCCCTAGCCCCTAACCTTCTGCAGAAATAACAGATTTTAACTGCTGAGCCATCTCTGCAGCCTCACTTTTTGGAAATCTTTATGGAGTTGAATATAAAACTTTAGAAGAGACCCCACTCATTGTGTTTAATCCACACTATTACATCTGTCTTCACCAGCATCATCTTGTATCTCTACCACCAGTGTAGAATACAGACTCTGCTGAAGACCTCAGTCTCACTCCTATCATTCTTAGTTCTTTATGCTCTTAGCTACTCCCTCCAGCTTCCTTTGACAGCATTGATTTTGCACAATCCAAGCCTAAAACACTCGGATGTTTCATTGGTCACAGCCCATCTTATGCTATCATTTAAAGTTCCGTGTTTTTATTGGAATCTAGCCTCACAAACTGGTGGACTTTGCTGTTTTAACTAAAAATTAGCAGATCTTGTTCTGTGAGAATTATAGCCAGTATTTTTTTTAATTAAGGCACTGTAGTAAAACACATATGCACACACCTTAGTATTATGATACTTTTTGTCATGTTGGATACAAAAATGTGTGTCTAGTGATATTTATACATGTGTTATACCCTAGTTACATCCTATGTGATTATGTCTCTTTTATTCTATTCACCCCTATCACTCATTCCTGTTTTTCTCCTACTCTTGCTGATCACCCCCTTCTTCTTCCCTGGTTGTAAATTTCTTTTTCAGCTTTTACCGGTATACAAATGCTTTCTGTGAGTAGACAGCATGTTAAACATTAAATCTTGTCAACAACTTGTCAACATTGACCAGTGGCAATGTATTTTAATAATTATCTGTTAGATTAGCTGAAGGTTCTTGTTTCTATTTCTGAAAGAAGAGAACTAGTGATTTGCTATTCAAAATCATCTAAACTGGACAGTAATGACTGATGGCAGAATTTTTGAAAGAGATTATCAGAATAGGCAGGAACTGACATAGATAGAGACAACATGTCATTTAAATGGTAATGGACACGCCCATGGTTTTTCGTAAAGGTGACTATGGGAAGAGATTGTTGCATAAATGAGGATTATAGTAGCAGGAAAGCTTTAACCAAGAGAAGACCCAATAGGAAATGGCATGACTAAGAACAAACCTGCATGTCCCCTCAAGACTGAAAGATGGCAGCAGAAGGATTTACTGTATACAATAAGAAAAAAACATACACTTTTATTTATCTGTTTATTTTTTTCTTTCATTCATTCATTTATTGGAGAATGATTCGGAAAACCCTTCCAGGGGTCCTCCTCTGACTTTCCTCACATCTCATCTCTAGCTGCAGTAGTCTAGAAACTCACCTGCTGTTATCATAGACAGTGCTTTTGTCATGAAAGCTTACACTTGCAGAATTGTACAATCAACAGCACCAGATATATGTAATTAGACTATTTCCAAAACAATAGAGCTTTGTACTGACCTCATTTTTAATAGATTATCATTTATGAAATAGAATTATAGACTACTCATAATAAAATTCTGCCTATCTCTTTCTCTGACTAATACCTCCACTCTCCCTTCCTATCCTACTTTCTTTCCTTTCCTTGTTGAACAGTTCCTTTTGTCTAGAACTGACTGTGTTTATTTTCACAGAACAAATGTTCTATGTGTGGCTAGGGAACATGGTTTCCTGTGTAAACTAAGTTGTTATCCTGGAGCCTTAGACTAAATTAACTGTATTAGCCCAGAGAAAAAAAAAGGTCTGAACTACTCCCTTCAAGGTCATTCAGAATGGGAATGTGATTCTCAGAGTTTTGAAAGAACTAAAAATGTCCATCAGTCAATTGCAGCAGAAAATCCAAAGTTTTTGTTAATGAGATGGGAACAAATTAGATTAAAGCAATTTGCCTATACAAATAACTAGTAGAGAAGGTAAGTGTAGTTTAAAGTGTCTTTACTTCCTCTTGGTTCATAAGAACAAATAAATCTTCCCAGTGATTCAATCAGAAACATGTCCTGCCCCTGTGCACAGAGGATAAGAGGGGTATTTAGATGCATCTGGGATGGTCAGACTTAACAGCTGCCCATGTTAAGACAGAGAAATGACAATTACTTTGCAGTTAAATTGTAGCACAGCTTTTCAAAGTGTGCATTTAAGTTGACACCTTTTATGTGTGATCTTCTGATCCCAAGATTTAAGACTGTAGTTAAAGGAAGCACTAATTTACATAGTGGATGGCTTAATTATTCCTCCTCTCACTTGGCTAAGTAATGAACTGAAATTTTCTTTCAGTGAGAAGGAAAAATGTATTTTCTCATGGGCTTCTCTCTGAGATGTACAATTTATAATTGTGAGGCATCACTCACTACTGAGGATACTGACTGTGAAGAGGTGACCACTGTGAGCCCCAGCTTAACTGCTACTAGAGAGTTAATTCTGAATTTCTTTTAATTCTTCTTTTAAAATGATGAAACATCTTGTATATTCATCAGTTTGATTTGCTAAGAACTGTGTAGATCTACAAGTCTGTCATCCTGTTGTCTCCTCCCAGCATTCCTTTTAGTTTGTGCTGCATGTTTCCTTGAAGAAGACAAATGTAAGAAGTTCATCCAGACCCCTTTGCCATCTAGGTGGCACCCCCTTCTTCTCTTCCCATCCTAATCTCACCACTTGCTCTGTCTCCATTCTTGCCATTCTTACTGCTATGCTTTGTTTATGTCTACAGATTATTTATAGGGTTGCTTCAAAGTTTTAATTATATGATGAATGCAATTAAAAAGGAGAAATGCAAAAAATTTGTGAAAATTTTGGAAAACCAAATTTTAAAATCGATTAAAAAATGCACAGGGTCTGTATTGGCCAAATAATGATCTACAAGAATTGAGAATATGTGGTACTCATGTAAGGCTAACCAAAGAGTTCCTAGAGTATCAAGGAGTCCAGAAGAAGTCTGAACAACATAAAAACTTTTGCTGCCACAGTGTCATACTCATTCACAGCAATATTGGCCCCACCAGGCATTGTTAAGAATGGTTGGTACAGATGTAGCTGGGCTAATTGAGTATCTGAACGGTAAAAAGGAGAAATGACCCTGTATTCCTCATTAGCTATAAATGAGTTCTGGGGTGGTGGGTAGGGTTTGGAGCTCTGAATGCAAAAGGGAATTTATTAGCTTACAGCCTTTGAAAAACTAATTTTACCATGAGTGATTCTTTGATTCTTATTGGAGTAAATTGAATTGAGGAGATTGAACTAAATGAACTATGGTAATGTAAAATTAAAATCTAATTATATGTCTGATCTTGAAAGTTTGAAATGCTTATTTATTTAAAGTGGTTGGTCTGCATTTTTTGAAAAGCATTTATCAAATTAGAAATATTTCCTTCTGTTTCTACATTGCTGAGAATTTTATTTTTTATCATTAATGAGTGTTAAAACTGATTAAAACCTCCATGAATTTTGAGATATTCTCATGAGTTTGGGGCTTTATTCTGTTATTGCAGTAATAATGATTATTCTTTTAATGTTAATCATTCTTCTGTTCTTGAAAAACACATATATGAACTTGGTTATATTATCTTCCTTCTGCAGTTGTGGGTTGGATTTGCTAATATTTGTTTAGGATTTCTAAGTCTTTGTTCAGGGGTTACATGCTTGTAGTTTCTGTCTGTTTCATTCCTCTCGGGTTCGGGTGTTAAGACTGAGCTTGTCTCATAAAGCTAGTGTGGAAGTATTTCCCTTTTGTAATCTCTGGAAGTATATTTTGTAGGTTGATGGTATTTCTTAAACATTGTTTGAAATTTACCAGTGAAATCATCTGTGGGGTATGTTTTCTTTGTAGAAATTTTAAATTGCAAATTAAATTTTGTGGCTTTTAGGCTATCCGGATTTTAAGTTTTATTTTGTACCAGTTGATTAACTTGTGTTCTTTCTCAGGAAATATCTATTGCATTTAAATTTTCAGATACATTGGCATACATTTTTATAGTGTTCTTTTATTATTCTGATATTTTAAAACTTTTAAATTAGTAATAAAGCATGTGTACTGATGTGTTTTTATAAACCAAGCCTTCTCTTACATTTTGCAACATTTTATTTTTTCCTCCTCCTTCTATACCTTTATATTTTCTTATTCTCGTCATTTTTTTCTCTCTCCTTTTTTATAATTTTTATTTTTTTATATCAATTACAGGTTACTTACTTTGTATCCTAGCTGTAGCCCCCTCCCTCAATTCCTCCCAATCCCACCCTCCCTCCCTCAACTCTTCCCTGCCCCTCTCTAAATCCACTGATAGGGGAGGTCCTCCTCCCCTTCCATTTGACCCTAGTTTATCAGGTCTCATCAGGACTGGCCTGCTGCAATGTCCTCCTCTGTGGCCTAGCAAGGCTGTTCCTCCCTTGGTGGGGGGGGAGGGGGGTAAAGAGCCCGCCACTGAGTTCTTGTCATAGAGAGTCCCTGTGCCCCTTACTAGGGAAACCCATTTGGATGCTGAGCTACCATAGGCTGTGTCTGAGCAAGGGTTCTAGGTTATATCCATGCATGGTCCTTGGTTGGAGAAACAGTCTCAGAAAAGAACCCTGTGCCCAAATATATTTGGTCCTTGTGGAGCTCCTGTCCTCTCCCAGTCTTACTAATTCCCCCTTCTTTCATATGATTCCCTGCACCCTGTCCTAGGTTGGGTATGAGTCTCAGCATCTGCTCTGATACACGGCTAGGTAGAGTCTTTCAGAGGCCCTCTGTGGTAGGCTCCTGTCCTGTTTCTTGTTTTCTCCTACTTCCAGTGTCCATCACATTTGTCTTTCTAAGTGAGGACTGATCATCTTACCCCAGAAACTCTTTTTTGTTTAGCTTCTTTAGGTGCACAGATTTTAGTATGTTTGTCCTATCTTATAGGTCTAGTATCCACTTATAAGTGAGTATACTGTGTGTGTCTTTCTCCTTCTGGGATACCTCACTCAGGATGATCTTTTCTGGATCCCACCATTTGCCTGCAAATTTCTTGATTTCCTTGTTTTTAATTGCTGAGTAGTATTCCATTGTGTAAATGTACCACAATTCCTGTATCCATTCCTCCGTTGAAGGACATCTGGGTTGTTTCCAGGTTCTGGCTATTATGAATAAAGCTGCTACAAACATGCTTGAACAAACGTCCTTGTTGTGTACTTGAGCCTATTTTGGATATATGCCTAGGACACTGTCATCAGAACAAAACAATAGCCTACAGACTGGAAAAGGATCTTCACCAACCCTACATCTGACAGAGGGCTAATATCCAGAATTTATAAAGAACTAAAAAAGTTAAAAGGCAACAAATCAAGTCATCCAATTAAAAAATGGGATATAGAACTACATAGAGAATTCTCAGTAGAGGAATATAGAATAGCAGAGAAACACTTAAAGAACTGCTCAGGGAGATGCTACTCAAAGCAACCCAGAGATTTCACCTTACACCCATCAGAATGGCTAAGATCAAAAACACAAGTGACAACACATGCTGGAGAGGTTGTGGAGAAAGGGGAACCCTTCTCCATTGCTGGTGGGAATGTAAACTTGTACAGCCACTTTGGAAATCAATCTGGTGCTTTCTCAGACAATTAGGAATAGTTCTCCCTCCTTCTTATTTTCTAGGTTGTGGCCTGATTCCAGGACTTTTCATATGTTAAACATACAGTCTGCAATTGAACTATACTACCAGCTTTTTTGAGTTCATCATGAGATGCTACTTTTGCAGGGTATAAATTTTTTTGAAGACCAGTCATTCTTCTTGAGCATTTTGAAGATACTACTTCAGGCCCATGTTCTGAAGTTGATCTTAATCAGTTTGTTTCTCTGTACATAATAATTCCCTTTAGCTGAGGTAATACTTAATAAATCCTCTTTATAGTTCATGTCTTCCAATTTTATTGTTATATTGCTTCATTAGTGGGTCTGTGTTTACCCCACTGAATACTTGCCAAGTACTTTTGGTATCAGAATTGACTCTTGAGAAATCTGAGTAACACTTCTCCACTAGTCCTTCCTTTATCTTTTCCTGATCTTCCTCTTGTGCATATTGGAGCTTCCTGTCTAAAATTGGCTTATATTTCCATTTAGTTGATTGTTCTTTTCACATTCTGAGTTTTCTGTGTTTGAATTCAGCCCTTTTAGGTCATTTGAACACATTTGTTTCCCCTCACTTTTGCTTTTTCTTTTTTCTTTTCTTTTTTTCTCTTCTTTTTTCTTTTTGCATTTTGTCTATATTGTTTTTGTGTATCTTCAACTTTGTTCTTTAAGCATTCTCTTTGAGAACTAGTCTTTAAGGACATTAAGAATACATACCTATCTCTTCATTATATCATTACCATGTTAGTGGGATTGGGGCTAACAACTCATGAAGAGCATTGAATATTACTTTTTCCCTGGCCACATGGTTTCCTTTAGAGGAGATTGATTCATAGAGAATGATTCAGTTCATGAGCTCATTGAAGCATCATAATGAGATTTTGTAGTGAGACTCTGAGGAAATAATTCTTTTAACGTTAGCATCTTCAGTTTAGTTGTTATTCATCAGTAACTAAGCTTTTGGTCCAAATCTGTACTTATTAAATCAGCCTTTTCCCTGATTTTACAAAAACTGGCACAGCCCACTCCTCTGTGTGTACTCAGGTTTTTCAACTATTAGTAACTCAACTTCCCCCCCTCTTTCTCACATTTTTTTATTTATTCTTATTTCAGTTTGTTCATTTTACATCCCAAGGGTGCTTCCTCCCTCCTCTCCTCCTATACTCTTCCCTTCCCATCCTAGTCTCCTTCCCCTCTCCCTTTTGCCCAGAAAAGGGGAGCTCTCCTTGCCCCTGTACCAGCCTTCCCCAGCACATCAAGTCATGTCAGGCTGATCGTAGCCTCATCAGCTGAGGACAGGCAAGGCAGCCCTGCCGGGGGGAGAAGTGCTCCAGAAACAGGCAATCGAGTCCATGTCAGAAGCAGGTCCCCCCTTTCACTCTTTAGGTGCCCCATATGGAGATCAAGCTGCCCAACAACCATGTATGTTCATGAACCCTTGGTCCAGGCCGTGCATGTTCCTTAGTAATGTGTCAGTCTCTGTAAGCCTCCATGAGTGTGGGTTAGTTGTCTCTGGTGGTCTTTTTGTGAGCTTCCTGTCCCCTCCAGGTCCGTCTTTCCCCAATACTTCCACAAGACCCTGGAACTCCACTCCATGCTTGGCTGCAACTCCCAGCATCTGTCTCTATCTGATCTGCTGCCTGCTGGAGCCTCCCAGACTTCAGTCAAGCTAGGCTCCTGTCTTTAAGCGTAGCAGAACATCATTAATTGTGTCAGGGGCTGTCTCTCTGCCATGGGGTGAGTCTCAGGTTGGGCCAATTGTTGTTTGGACATTCCCTCAATCTTTGTTCCCTCTTTATCCCTGCACTTCTTGTAGACAGGGTAATTTTTAAATCAAAGATATTGTCAGTGGATTTTTGTTCCCCTCCTTCCAGAAGTCCTGCCTGCCTAGGAAGTGGTCACTTCCATCTTTGTGTGCCCCATCTTAGGAGTCTCAACTATAGTCACACCCATATCCTCCCAGGAGCTTACCCTGTCTCAGGCCTCCATCTTGACAAAGAGATGTCCCCACTCAATTTCCCTTCTTGTTCCCAGACCTCTCACCTTCCACTCCAGTTCTTCCCACATCTGATTCTCACCCTTGTTTCCTTTCCGATCCCATCTCCTGCCCAGTTTCCTCTCTCATCCACTTCTGCTGTCTATTCTGTTTCCTCTTCGGAGTGACATTCCAGCACCCTGCCTTGTACCCTCCTTGTTACTTAGCTTCTTTGGGTCTGTGGATTGTAATGTGCTTATGCTATATTATAGATCCAATATCTGCTTACAAGTGAGTGCATACCACATGCATCTTTCTGAGCCTGTGTTACCTCACTCAGGATCATCTTTTCTAGTTCTATCCATTTGCCTGCAAATTTCATGATTTCTGTGGGTTTAATAGCTGAGTAGTATTCCATTGTGAAAGTGTACCACAATTTCTGTATCCATTCTTTGGTTGAGGGACATCTAGGTTTCTGACTATTATGAGTAAAGATGCTATGAGCATAGCTGAGCAAATATCCTTGTTGTATGGTGGAACATCTTTTGGGTATATGCCCAGGAGTGGTGTAGCTGGGTCTTGACATATAACTATTCCCAATTTTCTGAGAAAACGCCTGATTGATTTCCAGAGGTTGTACAAACTTTCACTCCACCAGCAATGGAGGAGTATTCCTCTTTCTCCACATCCTTGCCAGCATGTGTTGTCACTTTTTGATCTTAGCCATTCTGACTGGTTTAAGATAAAATCTTACAATCATTTGATTTGCATTTCTCTCATGGCTAAGGATACTGAACATTTCTTTAAGTGCTTCTTGGCCATTCAAGATTCCTCTGTTGGGAAGTCCTTGCTACACACACAGGACCATTTGTTGAAGATGCTTTTTTTTTCCATATTATGGTTTTGGCTTCTTAGTCAAAAATCAAGTGCGTGTAGGTTTAATTCTGGGTCTTCATTTTGGCTCCATTGATCAACCTGCCTGTTTCTGTGCCAATACCATGCAGTTTTTATTGCTATTTCTCTGTAGGATAGCTTGAAATCAGAGATGTTGGTACCGCCAGAAGCTCTTTTATTGTACAGAATTGTTTTGGCTATCCTGGATCTTTATTTTTCCATATGAAGTTAATGGTTGCTTTTTCCAGATCTGTAAAGGATTGTGTTGGAATTTTGATGGGAATTGCATTGAATCTGTAGACGGCTTTTGGCTGGATGGCCATTTTTAATATGTTAATCCTACCTATCCACGAGCATGGGAAATCTTTCCATCTTGTAAAATCTTCAGTTTCTTTTTTCAAAGACTTAGAGTTCTTGTCATACAGGTTTTTCACTTATTTGGTTAGAGTTACAGCAAGATATTTTATGTTATTTGTTGCTGTTGTGAAGGGTGTTTTTTCCCTAATTTCTTTCTCAGCCTTTTTGTCACTTTTATAAAGATCTTTTTCACATTTTAAATGTTAAAAAAAAACTTGAGACAAACAAACAATATAGTATGACTATAAACTTGGTTATATACCTTTTTATGAAGTTATGAATTATATAGATGTGGGATGTATACTTTAAAGAGTCAAATTAATATTCATAGAGTCAAATTAATATTCCTGAAGTAATAAGTTGGTTCCATATGTGTTAATTGTATTAGTTACATGTAACATAAAATTTAGCACATAAATATTTATTAAGTTCATAGTTCATTGTCAGTGGCACATTTACATTATTCTCTGTACCAGCCATCTCTAGAACTCTTTATGGTCATGTGACATGGGGTTAGTCGGGCCAGATCTTTAACTATTACAGTCACTTCCTCTAGAACTATTTGCAGAACACCTGAGTAGAAGGATCTTCTCAGTGTGACCCTCCTCCCCTGCAGCCGCCTCTGTGGCCAGATTGCTCAGGTCTTGCTGTGGCCCTGGGCTAATGACTAAGCTGGCAGTGCTGAGAGGGAGCATCTCTCCCTACGTCTCTCTTTTCCTCTTTTCTGTTCTTCCAGCTCTTTATAAAAGTTGGTATGTTGTTATTGTCTTTGTCTTATTTTGTAGGTAATGTCTTCTCTCACTCTGTGCCTGTCACCATTTTAATATGTGATTCTGATTCAAGTTAGGTTGTCAGCACAGCAAGGAAGAACTGGTCTCAGGGTGCATGGAATCCACAAAGGGACTCATTTCCCTGTTGTTTATTGAAGCTGTAGTTGATGTATGTGAAATCTGACAGGATTTTTCCCAAACACAAGAACACGATGAATTATTCATTCCCAAAACATTTCTGAGCATCTTCTCCTGTGTCAGGCACTGTGCTCCACACTGAGGACACAGAGAAGTCCCTGCCCTCTGAGAGCTCGTCTTGGTAGTGGGCCATAATATGTGTGAGAGCTTTGAGAACACAGACTGGCTTCCTAGGGAATCTCTCCTGAGCGGGAGGGGTCAGGCCAATAATGAGGAAAGGAAGCTTGACCGCAGCATGGTGGCAGGAGGCAGCTACAGTCTAGATTTTACTCTAGGATGCTTGTGGGTGGAAGGGGTGTGCTCTGAAGTAGGGTGGGCGATCTGGGCAGGAAAAATTGGGTAATGTGAAGCCTGTCTTTGTATGTTTTTCTAGAATATAGTAAAGCATTCCGTTTCTACATTAGTCGGCAATGTTAATGGATAGTGAGAAGTATGGGTTAGAGCCAAGCAGTTAGGAGTCCACATAAAACCCACCACAGGAGTGATGTGAGAACAAAAAGACAGGAGTAGAAGGAGCTGGAAAGGTGGTTCTGGGGTCAAGAGATTTTTGGAGGTCAACACTGAAAGGTGGTAGGCCATGGAATATGATTTATGCAGGAGTACACTGATTACCTCATTTTTTTATCGCGATTGAGACCAGGCTTCCATGGAAAGGGGGAACAGTTACCGCAGAAGGGTAACTTTAACGGACTTTGGCAAGCCCACGTTTTTAGTCACCATAAGTTACAATATAGTTGATCTAAGGTGATTCCCAGGTTTTTGGCTTTGGAAATGGATGAATTAGAAAAAGGAAATAGAAAAATAAAAATAATACATATTTGGAGAAGGAAATAAAGAGTCCATTATGAGGACATGAGTGTAAAAGTTGGTATGTTGTTATTGTCTTTGTCTTATTTTATGTGGCAGAGTCAGCTCTTCTGCTGGGCATATGACTGCAGATGAGACCGTGAGCAAGTAACAGTTTAGGCCAAGAAATAAGCTGTAACAGACTGTCTCTTGTGGAGGATAAGTCAGAGCTGAGCCCTCTTGTGAAGTTGGCTTGGGCAGTGATTACCAGGGAGAGGCAGTTGGTAGCAGGTGCTAGCATAGGTGGTGCTGAGAAATCACGAAAGAAGACAGCTTGCACAGTGACAAGGGTGAGTCTTCCTGGAGGAAGGGGCCGCCTGAGCAGGTGGGTCGAGCAGATTATGTGGTGGAAATGTAAGCAAACAGGAAGAGAAGAGGATAGTGCAAGTTTTCTTACATTATTCACCTAAATTTTGACAGTCTTGAACAACATAGTCTATACTTTGCGTTCTGGTGCCATTATAAAAACCCATAATGTCTTCTCCTTATTTAACTCTTCAGCATTTCATCTTTAGGGTCCTGTTACCATGACATCAGCATCTTCACAAGGTAATTTAGTCACTGTGTTCCCATGATTCTGGTTCCTAATTTTGTGTGGGTGGTTTGTTTTTCCTCCTTCTTACCCAGTTTTCCAATTAGCACCTTATTAACTCTGCACCACTCCACAGAACTCTTATTCTAACATTTAACCTTTTTTACTTAGGAAAAAAAGGGGGGATGGAAACCATGTTCCTGTTATTCTTTTGTTGTTGTTTTCTCTTTCTTTTTTTTTGTTTTTGTTTTTCTGACACAAGGTTTCTCTGTCTAGCTTTGGCTGTCCTGGACTTGCTTTGTAGACCAGGCTGGCCTCGAACATACAGATATCTGTCTGCCTCTACCTCCCTGACTGCTGGGATTATAGGCCTGTGCCACCACGTCTGGCTTCTTGTTATTCTTGTTAGAAGATAGTTTCAGCTTCAAGTCATGGTGGTTCTGGCTCCCTGCAGGTGGAGCCTCCACATCATGGGGGATGTCCACTCAACACATTTCAGAGCAGCAACAGGAAAGATCCTTGCAGGCTGGAAGCACCTGCCTGTTGGGCACAGCTGTGCAGACATTGCCAGCTCCAACCTGTCGGGTCAGACCTTCCCATCAGAGCCACCTGACCCTATTTTTTTTTAACAAGGAGGTTCTGAACAACATACACTATGTCGATACTATGCAATAATTTCCATTTAACTTCTCATCCTTGGATTAGCTTTATTTTATACCAGAGGAGAAATAAACAGATTTATTGACTATTCCATTCTCCTATTTTTCATGAGGGTATAGTAACTTTACAGTAAAATGGATATCCATTTATTATACTTACGTTCACATAGTATGTCTATTAAAGACAAATATACAACCATTAGTATGTAAATTGAACTTGAATGCTGAACAAATGAGGCAAAGCCTCAAATATTATTTATTGACTAATTAGTTTTATTGTAATGAGAGGGGCGCCTGTAGATGTGGAAAGCAGTGGTGGGAGCCTGTGTGTATTCAGGCGTGAAGTTCATTCTGGTCTTACTGATTTCATGCCTCCTTTGTGTCATATAGGCATAGTATTTTTTTATTTCAAACTAATTTAGATACTTGGTTTGTAACTGTCAATTAAGGGGGAGAGGCACACCTTTCTACCTTTTGCTACTATGGATTAAGTCTTATGTATGTGTTTGTTAGGTTATATATTTGGCATATATAAGGCCCTGGGCTTAATCCATTGTACCAAAAGAAAGAAAGATGGGTAGATGGATGGATGGATAGATTTCACCTTTTATAAAAGAATTACTAAAACATAAAAACAATCCTTCTGTGACTGAGTGATAGGACATTTGCCTAGCTGTAAAGAGTAAAAATAAATATCTACATAATGTAAGCAGAAGCTGCAAGGAAGGTGTAGGAAAACTTTGCTAGACTTCTCCATTGGCAGTAATTTCAGAGGTGGATCTTTTTTCCCCTGAGTCGTCTAATGGTGACACCTTACCCTTCTATGCCTGCTGCCTCTTGGTTGCCTTACCAACTCCTAGTATCTAGGATATCTTTCTCATAACAACTTACAATTGCAAAGTGCCATAACAATTGCAAAGTGCCATAGTTTTCTTGACCTTCTGGAAGAACAAAGCATGTCCCTCAGACTTCACAACTAGCCCGTACAAGCTACCACAAATAGCCACAGGCCCATCTGTCATGTACCATAACCCTCCATCCTGTCCCCCACCACAAGGCCATTTGTATCATCCTATTTGGGGTTCAGCTTTACCTTCCATCTGCCATCTACTCTGCTTGCATTCCATGAACCTTACTTCTTTCTCATCAAGCCCAGCCAGAGCCCATTGTTGCCTAATCCTGCATCTCTTCACCAGCAGCCTGGTCAGGAATCTGCTATGTCAACCCCACAGTTAAATCTTCCTGTTAGGATCTGTTGTTCTGTGTTGGACATCCTCAAACTAATAAGGCAGAGCTGAGCAACCTCTGCAAGTGTTGGTTTCCTGTTTTGAGTTTGGGGGTGCTTAGTAGCTTCCTGGTGCTGCCTCTCCATCCTCACTAGTAATTTCATCTCAGTGTAGGGGGCAGAGGGAACTAAGGGTTTGAGATATGAATACCTCTATTTCCATCTCCACTTCTGGCTTCTCCTGTAAACGTCCATCCACTCTAGGTCCTCTGTCAGAATCTTTGGGGTTGGAATCCAGGAGTCTGCTTCCTTACAACTCTCTGAGGTTCTTCCTGCATCAGAGTTCAGAGCCGTAAATCATACTGCCATAGTAACTGCCTGTCTCCCAAGCCTAGATCGTCCCATTTCTGCCATCCCCATATGCTGCTACTGCTGCTCTCTTATTTTAACCCTTTCAATAGTCCCCATTACTTCGAATGCCTTACCATTGTATCCAGGCTGTTTGTTCACTAATATTGCTTCCTATCCGCTTTCTCTTACTCTGCTCTCGTTATACTACTCTCTCTTTTTTAGTAGCATGTCTTAACTGCAGAGAAAGATGGGCGTCGTGTTAAGGTTCGCGTGCACGCGCACGCTGTGCTTTGATGATAGCACCTCCTGCTCCTGTCCTCTCTTCTGCTCCCACTGGTGCCTTTCTGTTCTATGGTACCCCTTCCTTTCCCTTTCATGTCTCTTTGTCCACACACACACGTGAGAAAATGTGTGTTACGCCCTCCCTTTGACAGCCACAGACTTCTGTTTGGTGTAGTGAATGATTTACTGATCCGCTGATTCAGCATTTCTCTGCCTAGTGTAAGGTGTGATTCTGACCGTGTGTGCATCTGTCTCCTGTGTCCTTGTGCATGTGTGTCTCTGTGATTCCTAGACATACTCCGTACTTTCTGGGCTCACTCAAAATGCTTTGTATTTTGACAGGAAATGAATTGAGTGTGACTGTGTATGAAAACCATGGAGATGAACACCCATGCTCTCTGCTCTTCTTTATATAGAGATTTACATTTTTTTATAAAAGCAAAATGTTGAAAAAATGGAACTCTAAAAGGAACTCTAGATGTACAAATAGTGGTAGTGTGAGACTTTAATCCCAGCACTCATGAAGGAGAAGCAGGTTAAGACCAGTCTGATCTACCCAGTGAATTCCAGGCCCACAAGGACTCATAGTGAGAACCTGCCTCACCATGCTTGATTGATAGATAGATAGATAGATAGATAGATAGATAGATAGATAGATAGATAGATAGATAGATAGCAACAATAAGAAAGACAAGAATAAACCTCTGTTAGGTTAGAATCCAGAAATTAATATGAATTAATGGGTTGGTTGCTTGGTTGGTTTGGTGTGTGTGGGGGTGTGTTTTGCTGGGGATTGAACCTAGGGTTTGTACATGCTTACCAAGTGCTCTGCCACTAAGGTGTATGCCCATCAACTATTCCCCTTTGCTTTTTATTTAATTAAACTTTATTTTATGTGTATGGGTATGTGCCTACATATGCATATGTGCACCATGCTCATACAGTGCTTTAGGAGGTGTCAGATCCCCTAAACCAGGAGTGACAGTTACTAGCTGCCATGTGGGTGCTGAAAACCTCTGCAAGAGGTCCTTGCAAGGGCATCAAGTTCTATTAACCACTGAGACATCTGTTTAGCACTCTCCCTTATTCCTTTTTTAAATACTGAATCTTACTTAGTTGCCCAGGCAGGCCTTGAAAATTAATATGTGGAACCGTAAGAGTGTTTGTACATGTGTGTTCATCTGTTAGTTCAGAGACGCTCCATAGTTCTGCTCCTTTTGAGTATCTAGAACAGTAGCAGTGAGCAACCCTGATAACCTCTGTTTCTAATACTGTTTTCCATTAAGAGGAGGAATGGCCCCTTATTCAAAAGACTTAATCTAAGGGGATGTGAGGGAAAACAAGATGATGAGCCTGAAATATTATGCTGACCCTGATGTGACTTTGATATTTTCTTGTTTCTCCTTTCACAATAATATCTATAAAATTTAATTGTCTTTCACTTTAAGATTTTCCCTAAATCTGCAAAGGAATGAGAGCACACTCTTCCCAATAAGTGTGGACCCAAAAAGTAGGGTTTGCAAACATAAACCATTATTTTGAATCCAAAAAATAACTTGATTGCCAGTGACCTTAGGTGGTATTTCTTGAAATTCCATAGCTATTCTATCCCATTTGAGCAAGAATGATTGGTTATTCCCTCTTGTGAAACCTTGCCCAGTGGCTCTTCCTCAACACCTGTTGAGTGTTAGTGTCCCACTGCGAGCTCTACACCAGGACACTTGTTCCCACACACAGCCATGACACATTAGGAGCGGCACCCATGGGCAGGAGCTGTAACCACCCTGGGTTGTGTGGTGGCTATGCTCAAACAAATTGTCTTCACAGCTCCAACCTGTAAAGGAGCCTGGATGTGGGCCATGAGCTTTGGATCAGACTGTCTGAACTCAAGTCCCAAGCTACTGCTTTATGGGTCTAAGATTTCTCAACTGTAAAATAAAATTAAAAAAAAAATACTAATTCCTACTAGTCAGAGAGGGTTGTGAAGAGGGTTAAGGGATTTAAATACAATACAAATCCTTAGCACAGTGCCACCATATAAAAAGTGTCCTGTAAATCTTGAATATTGTAGCTGTAAATGTCTGTGTTAGTATAGCAAATAAATACCTGGCACACACTTAAATGGCTGTGTTAGAGGTTGGCATAACATAAACTCTCCCACAGTCCAATAACAAGCATTACTTTATACATTATTTAAAAATAACACTCAATGTATGGAAGTGGTGTTTTGACAGCTTTTTTCATAATAATGATTTTTGCCTACCATCTTGTCTTTGCATGCCTCTTCTCTAGGGTTAGTCGAAGATCCTAAATCTTTTTCCCCAGCTAATATTTTCCTTTTGTCCATTAAGGTACTGTATATTAAATATGAAATGTTGTACCTGCTTGTGTTTGACTAACATCTTTTGTCCTGGTGAGTCAGTGATAGTTTCTCTGTTTATTTTCTAAACACATAGGTATCACTATGACAACAACATCCCTCATTGATTGATAATGCAAGACATATGCCTGTAAATTGACTGCAACACAGTATTGTTTGTTAAAAACAGATTCCAATGTTTGTGATCAGGTACAAATACTGGACTTTATTGTTCTACTTTTTCTGCTCATAGTTTTTTTTTTAATTTATTTATTTTTATCTCAATCACAAGTTAGGTACTTTGAATCCCAGGCTTAGCCCCCTCCCCCATTCCCTCCTACCCTCCCACTCCCTCCCTCATCTCCCTCTTCCCCGCCCCCTCCAAGTCCACCAACAGGGGACTACCCCCTTCGCTTCCATCCAACCCCAGCTTATCCTGTCTCCTCAGGGCTGGCTGCAAAGTCCTCCCCTGGGATCTAGCCAGACTGCCACTCCCCAGCTTGTATGGGGGAGGGTCAAAGAGTCAGCCATCAAGATCATGACTGAAACAGTCCCTGTTTCCCTGAATAGGGTCTTCAGCCCTACACCGAGTTATCATGGGCCCCATCCGTGCGGGG
>CM053760.1:57125744-57156454 GCA_028658305.1 Pachyuromys duprasi
TGAGTGCCCTTGTTTCTCTGTTTTGCTTTTGACCGGATGATCTGTCCCTTGGTGAGAGTGGAGTGTTGAAGTCTCCCACTATTAGGGTGTTGGGATCAATGTGTGATTTCAGTTTTAATATTGTTTGATTTACATATGTAGGTGGTCTGCCGCACACCCGTGGGTTGATGCAGAACTCGGGATCCTCCCAGATCCGCCAGTGTACTCACACACTGACTGAGTTTTTGCTGGCAGAAGCGTTTGGCTCGCGCCCCCGCAGTGTGCGGACTGGTCAAAACGGTCCCCCAGTCCACTCAGTCTGGGGTGGTTCCGATGATCGGTCAGAGCCCGCAGCACACCCGTGGGTCGAAGCAGAACCCGGGTGCAGTGCGAGCTCGCAGGGTGCAGTTCAGTGAAAACGGCACCCGGCTCCTTCCGAGACTGCCTGCGAGACTGTGGGATCCAGTCTATAATGGTGGGTGCAGGCGCCCAGCCGGCCGCTTGTCCAGATCAGAGCTGTGCGCTGCTGGTCACCGGGAGATTTTTCCAGGTAATAACTGGGTGTCCCTAGGGTTTTCCCACTTGATTTTCTCACCGTAGGAGTTCCGCTCACCTGGCACTCAGAATGCTGGCGTTTTAGGTCCCAGAGTTCAGTCTCCTGGTCGCTGCGTTGTTTCTGCTCTCCTACTCCTCAGACACAGTGTTCTCTCGTGTCAGCCATCTTGGATCTCCTCCTCTGCTCATAGTTTTATCTGCCTTTTTTTTTTTCTAGACCCTAAGGCCTAGCAAGAGCATAGAGCTGGAGGATTACTGACTCTCTAGGTTGTGCTACGTCTGATTTTTGTTTGAAGGAAGTAAGGCTCCAGGGCATTTACTCATCATCCAGAAAGACAGTCACCCAGAAGCTTGTACACCTTTTCTAACTGTTGTGCCTTCATATAGCCCAACACTCACATGGGTGGCCTGGTCTGCCATGTGGCCCTGCAGCCAGCTAAGCCAGAGGTGCTCCTTGAGGCAGTCCCACCTGCCCCTGCATATCTCCCAGCAGTGCCTGAGACTTTGCCTGTCAACTACTCACTTTGTGAACAGGTCCAGAATTTGATGTTGCCATCAAGATGTGAACTATCACTGTGCTTCTAGAGACCACCATTCTTGATAGAAAAGATGGTCAGGGAGCCCAGGCTTGACCTTCCCATTCCTGGTAGCCATCATATTTATACTGCTCTTTTACCAGCTGCAGATAGAAATTTGTCAATGAATGTGATTACTGAAAATCTTGGGATGCCAGTATGTATATGTACATATATGTATGTACATATGCATATGTATGTATGCATATATACATATATATGTATGTATGAAAGGTAAGCAGTTCTGTTGGGAGAACTATCTATTCATCAGTTCTGGAACATTCTCTCAGAGTACATAGAATTAAGGATTTGGGATTCACTGCAGTATGGCAGAGTCCACAAAAAGCTGAAAGAGACTGTGTATGGGAAGTTTGTAGCCTTGAAGGTGTGCATGATGACAAGGGTGAGGAGCTTCCCACAGGTGGATTGCAGCATCTGCTCCTCACAACCTGGTTCCCTGGAGGCTGTGTCCACCTAAGAGTGAAAAGGGCCAGTCTTAGAGATCAATCCCTGCAGCTGCAGGCAGGGGTGGGGAGATCAGTGCACCTGGAACCCTTCCAGGGGATCTGTCTAGTGCACTTCTGACTGGGAATACATGGGCCATATTTTCATTTTACTGAAATGAAACCTAGGGGCTTGAGAGGTGGCTCAGAGGTACAGTGCTTGCTGCACTTGCACAGAACTAGAGGTCACTTCCTCAAGTTGGGTAGCTTACAGCTACCTATATATTTTACTTCCAGGCGATCTGATGCCTGGCCTCCATGTGAGCTACATTACACATGCACGCATGCACACACACAGGTACACACACAGAAAAATACATGCATACATACATATTGAAAATGAAAAGTACCACAATTTCCACATCCATTCCTCAGTTGAGGGACATCTGGGTTGTTTCCAGGTTCTGGCTATTATGAATAAAGCTGCTATATGGTTGAGCAAATGTCCTTGTTGTGTACTTGAGCATCTTTTGGATATATGCCTAGGAGTGGTACAGCTGGATCTTGAAGAAGTGCTATTCCTAATTGTCTGAGAAAGCACCAGATTGATTTCCAAAGTGGTTGTACAAGTTTACATTCCCACCAGCAATGGAGGAGGGTTCCCCTTTCTCCACAACCTCTCCAGCATGTGTTGTCATTTGAGTTTTTGATCTTAGCCATTCTGATGGGTATAAGGTGAAAATCTTAGGGTCCTTTTGATTTGCATCTCTCTGATGAGTAAGGATGTTGAGCATTTATTTAAGTGTTTCTCTGCCATTCTATATTCCTCTACAGAGAATTCTCTTGTTTAGCTCCGTACCCCATTTTTTAATTGGATTGCTTGCTTTATTGCTTTTTAACTTCTTTAGTTCTTTATATAGTCTGGATATCAGCCCTCTGTCAGATATAGGGTTGGTGAAGATCCTTTCCCAGTCTGTAGGCTGTTGTTTTGTTCTGATGACAGTGTCTTTTGCTTTACAGAAGCTTTTCATTTTCATGATGTCCCATTTATTTATTTATTGTTGACCTTAGAGACTGTGCTGTTGGTGTTCTGTTCAGGAAGTTGTCTCCTGTGCCAATGAGTTCCAGGCTATTCCCCACTTTTTCTTACTACTCAGCAATTAAAAACAAAGAAATCATGAAATTTACAGGCAAAGGAGGGATCTAGAAAAGATCATCCTGAGTGAGGTATCCCAGAAGGAGAAAGACACACACAGTATATACTCACTTATAAGTGGATACTAGACCTATACGATAGGATAAACATACTGAAATCTGTACACCTAAAGCAGATAAACAAGAAAGAGGACCTGGGATAAGATGATCAATCTTTAGAAAGACAAATGGAATGGACATTGGAAATAGGAGAAAACAAGTAACAGGGTAGGAGCCTACCACAGAGGGCCTCTGAAAGACTCTACCTAGCAATGTATCAAAGCAGATGCTGAGATTCATAACCAAACCTTTGGCAAA
Source organism: Pachyuromys duprasi (assembly GCA_028658305.1). Taxonomy (NCBI): domain Eukaryota; kingdom Metazoa; phylum Chordata; class Mammalia; order Rodentia; family Muridae; genus Pachyuromys; species Pachyuromys duprasi. The sequence continues at coordinate 57,128,809 of CM053760.1, forward strand.
GTGCAGGGAAACATATGAAAGAAGGGGGAGTTAGTATGACCTGGAGAGGACAGGAGCTCCACAAGGACCAAATATATCAGCCACAGGGTTCTTTTATGAGACTGTATCTCCAACCAAGGAACATGTATGGATATAACCTAGAACCCCTGCTCAGAGGTAGCCCATGGTAGCTCAGTATCCAAGTGTGTTTCCTAGTAAGGGGAACAAGGATTATTTCTGACATGAACTCAGAGGAGGACATTGCAGCCAGTCCTGAAGATACCTGATAAGCTAGGGTCAGATGGAAGGGGAGGAGGTCCTCCCATCAGTGGACTTGGAAAGGGGCAGGGAGGAGATGAGGGAGGAAGGGTCGGATTGGGACGGAATGAGGGAGGGGGCTACAGTTGGAATACAAAGTTAATAAACTGTAACTAATATTTAAAAATTTTAAATTTAATTAAAAAAAGAAAATAAAAAGTAGAATGCACACTTGAAGAAAGGAAAGGAGACTGTGGTGCAGGTGAAGTTGATTCAGAAAGTCTTTAACTGAGTTCTCTTTTACTTTGTATTAAATGCCCAAATCAACCATGTGTGTAGCCTGCAAGTGGTGCTGCAGAAAAAGCCACCAGTGTGTTGCTGAATATGGTCCCTTGGGCCACCGTCACTCTGGGCATCACACAAAGACAGTCTTGTAGCCAGGTGCGTGCAAGGAATACACTATGTTTATTTTTTGCTTTGAGCTCTGGGTTCCTGCACAGCCGACAGCTGTTGGCTGAAGCTGCTGTTGGGGTCAAGTGCCTTCTGCCTGTGTGCAGCAGGGCCTGTGCAGGGGGCTGTTTCTCCCGTGCTTTTGAACATGAGCCCAAAGGAGTCAGTCTGTGTTCAGACATCCAGGTCAGCCTTAGAGCCAGATGCCAGACCCCTGCTGTGAGTAACCACTAATTTTATTACGCAGTCAAGTACCCACAGTGGCTGCCAAGCGCTTGCCAGGTGATAGCTGAGATTTGCCATTTTACTCTTGAGGAAGTACTAAGTGCCCCATTTTGCCCATGGCAAAATTGATATTTAGAGAATTTAGAAATTTGTCCAGAGTTACACAACTATCAGATAGAACCATAATAAAGAGCTTTGGGGACATCCAAAATAGTATTAACTAGCAGTTTCATTTGGTTCCGTCTGATGATTTGTGGCAGAACCTTTGACATTAGGCAACTAAGTTTCTGTGCTTCTCCACAACTGGGTAACATTTAATCATATTTCACCAGGTGAACAAAATGACCTTTTCAATGTTTAAAAAAATGCACTATCTTTTAGAAAAAAAATATGACAGTTCTTTTTTGTATTAGCTGAAATTCAGAGACAAAGACTAATGAAGTTGCAGAGATACTGATATTGCAGAGATAACTAGTTAGCCACGTAAACACTGTGATGGGCCATGCTGATTTCTCTTTGACAGCTGAGTATTTTCAAAGCAGCACTCACCTAGAGCCATTTGAGAAATAGGCAGTGAACGTTTAGCCAACACACAGGAGCCCTTAGAAGTATCTCTGCTTAACTGTCTTGTGATTTCAACCCTCTTTCAGTCATCATTACAGCCACTTACTCTAAACTAATATATCACCAATGGATGATTGTTTCTGTGCTTAAAAAGTACTGTGAACAGAGAATGGTTCCATATACCAAGTCTATCACTGTTCTCCCTTACCCTGTCTGTAAAATGAGTGCAATTAGAAAGGATGTTTCTGTCGTTTGGCACAGATAGATCTCAGGCCATCATTGTTGACTGAGTGTCTGCTCTAATCAGACAGTTGAGCAGTGTTTTGCTTGATTTGGAGAAGAATCATGCATGCTTAACTCTGCCTCAGTTTCCCTAGTTATAAAATGAATAAATGTGACTCTACCTCTAGGTAATTTCATTTAAGTGTCATCTTAAAATCTTCCAGGATCACACAGATGCTGTTTAAATTATTATTAAACTCATTGTTTAATAGCAAAAACAATCCCATCTCCTCTATAGTTCCAAATAGAATTATTTGGTGGTTTTGTTGCTATTGTTGTTGTTTTTGAAACAGAATCTCATTATATCCTTCCTTGTCCTGGAACTTTCTTTGTAAACTAAGCTGGCCTAGAGCTTACACAGATCCATCTGCCTCTGCCATTCCAGTGCTGGAATTAAAGATGTGTGCCACCTGCCCTGTTAGAGTTATTGTTTAGCAGATCTTCATGCCCTATTTTCAGGCTCTGCGGTAAGCATGTTATATAAAAAACCTGTTGCCTAGATACTGAAATATTAGCGGCCCCATTTTACAGACGAGGAAACTGAAATTGAGACAGGAAATCTAGCAGGTCCAGTGACATAGGCTGAATCAGGGCAATCTGGTCTGTATTTCTGGTGTTGGGGGCGCTCTCTGTCTGACTCTGGAAAGTGGCTGTTTCTTTGTGGGGCCTGTGTTACAGTTTTTATTGTGTGTGTGTGTCTGTGTCTGTATCTGTGTGTCTATATGTTCTTAAAATTGCAAAAATTTAGATCTTTCTGTTCTGACCTTCCTTAGCATGTCAGGCCAACTTCTTCCTTATCAAGTGTCACTGTAACTTGGAGCAGCCCTGCCCCTTGGCTACAGATACCATTCCTTGTGATCAGAATTCCACCCTCTTCCTTAATTACTGCTGCAGACTCATCTAAACTTTGAGACAGATGCTGCAGAAGTCAGCAGTCTCAGAAGGCATTTGGTCACTTTGCAGCAGCAGCATCTTCCTATCCCCCCATCCCCCACCTTCACACTAAACCAGTAACCAGCAAAGCTCTTGGTTGAGCTTATGTGTGAACTCTGTCTGTTTTTCAAGTGATCTTTCTTCTGCATAGGAATCTCAGGTGTTTTAAGTGGTCTTAAAAAAAAAAAAAAAACAATAAGTCCTCCCTCTTGATGTTTGTGTGGTGTGTGATATTCAGCCTTTGGAGAAGGACCACTTTAGGACCCCTCACTGGCATGGATGACCATTTTACTAGCATGTTGGGTTTTGTTTTAATCTACCGTAGACATTCATCTGCCCTTCCACAGCATTTAATGAAGAGTTGTTTGACATAGATCTCTGAAAACAAAGGCTATATTATGCAGCCTGTGCGTGGAGAGCAGCTGGATGCTCCTCTGTAGATGCATAATTAGGAACTGCGGAGCTACGCTGAGAGTAGGAGCTACGATGGGTTAATAAACCCACTTCTTAGTTCCTTTTCTGCTTGGAATATGAATTAGGATATGCAGAGACTAAATGACAGGAGCAGCCCAGGGAAGAAAATGCTTTATTTTTATTAGTGTAATATTCTTCTTCCTATATTCTGTCATACCAAAACATAGTGCCAGAGACCTTTAGGAATGACTCTGTATCAAAAGAAAGAATTGTCTCAGGTGAATGTTTGCTCTTGTGTAGATTAAAAAACCCACCTATAATTCTGTTCTGTATTATTTTTAGTTAGAAATATTTAGTTGAAATACACATATATGTATTCAAGGCAAATACTGTACTGATTTCACTGTAAAAATTACCACAAATTACCAAATACACCACTGTTCAGAGGTACTGTGTGTGTGCGCGCATATGCACTCATGCATGCATACATGTATTCGTGTGCATGTATGTGTGTGCTCATATTCTATGGATTTTTCATATCTACCATTTATTGATGACACTTACATTGATATTATGGCCTGGCTGCCGTGTTAGTGCTGTAATAATAAGCAGGAACGTCCGGACTTTATCTCGTGGAATTGGATGTGTACACAGCCATGACAGAACCGGAGCATAAAGTAGTTCTCTCTCAGATTTGAGGCCCCTCCATACTGTTTCTCATACTGACTACCAGTTTCAGTCACATGCACAGCAGACAAGTTAGCCTTTCTGCACATCCTCATAGCTGTCCTAGCAGATGGGAGGTGAGTCTCAGTGCCTGCATGGTTAGCACCGAGCATCCTTCCAAACACTGTTGAAAATTCATATGCTTCCTTTGGAGAAATGTTTACTCAGGCTCTTTGCCTAATTTTTAAATTGAACCATTTAGCTTTGTTACTTTTTTGTAACTCCTAATATATTTTAGCTTTTAATTCCTTATTGGATTTGTAATGATAAAAGAGAAATTTGAGATTTCCTCCATTAGAAAGGTCAGAGGAAAAGGGAAAAACAGAAAAGAGAAGTTAATGTACAAACAACTCCCAAAGGTTTCTTATAGTGAAATCTCAATTTTATTCCTCTGGTGGTATAGGAGCTTGTTACAGGACTGGTTCGTTCGTTCATTCATTCATTCACTTTCTGGCCTGTATTGCAATGGCTCAATAAGCCTATTTGTCAGAGGTACCTTGGTCTGTAGAGTTTTGCTTTGATAAAAGTTTGCAGATATTTTTCCCATCCTATAGGTTGCCCTTTTGTTAGTGTTTTCTTTGCTGTGAAATGCTTTTTGATGTAGTCAAGCATTTTTTAATTTTATTTTTGTTATTTGCATTTTGGTGTCTCTCTCTCTCTCTCTCTCTCTCACACACACACACACACACACACATGTACACACTATGTTCAAGAGTTGTACTCCTATATTATCCTACAGGAAGTTAAAGTTTTAGATCTTAAAAGGTTTTAATTCATTTGGAGTTGATTTTTTTGTGGTTGTAAGATAAGCTTTCAAGTTCATTCTGTTTGCATGTGGATATCCAGTTGTCTTAACACCATTTCTTGAAAAGCCAGTGCTTTCCCTGTTGTATATTTTTTGGAAACCTTGTCAAAGATTATGCCATCGAAGTGAGTTTATTTCTGAGGTTTTTAATTTTTTTTAATAAATTACAGTTTATTCACTTTGTATCCCAGCTGTAGCCCCCTCCCTCATCCCCTCCCAATCCCATTCTCCCTCCCTCATCACCTCCTATGCCCCTCTCTAAGTCCACTGATAGGGGAGATCCTCCTCCCCTTCCCTCTTACCCTAGCCAATCAGGTATCATCAGGAGTGGCTTCATTGTCTTCCTCTGTGTCCTGGTAAGGCTGCTCCCCCTCAGAGAGGGGTGATCAAAGAGCCAACCACTGAGTTCTTGAATTTTTGGGTTTTATTCCATCCATCTCTGTCTGTTTCTATGCTGCTATAATAGTGTTTACATTGTAATGTAGTGTGAAAATCACATAGTATGATTTCACTACTTTTGTTCTTAGGGCTCAAAAATGCTATTGCCCTTCTGTTCTTTTGTGTACATATTAATTCTAGTTTTTTTATTGTTTTTTTAAAGAGCTGTTAGAATTTTGAATTCATAGACTCTATAGATAACTTTTACTAATTGGATGTTTTTGAGATATTCTTTTAATCCATGAATACAAACAGGATGGATAGCTTTTCATTTATTTGTGTATTCAATTTATTTCAGTTTATAAATCTTCCTTTTCTCTGATGTACTTGTTCCAAGATATTTTATATATATATGATTTTCTTTCTTCTTCTTTTAGTTTCTTTTAATTTTTCTTTTTGGATGATTCATTATTATTATATAGACGTATAAGTGATTTCTTTTTACACTGACTTTGTATTTATGGTGATTTGAATGAGAAATGTTCCCTCTAGTCTTGATCTGTATTTGGGTGGAAAAACTGGCACTGTTCTCCTGGAATACGTAAAAATCCTTGCCTACTTCCAGTTTACTCGTTCTGCTTCCAGCCTCTGGACCAATTTTATGGAGGCATTTTCCTTCCTTCCTTTCTTCTTTCCTTCCTTCCTTCCTTCCCTCCTTCCTTCCTTCTTTCTTGCTTTAATTAATTTGGCCATGATAAATTGGGTCAGTGGCCTTTCTCTACCCATCTTTGGGATTAACAACAGTTGTCAGTTTGTCATATGGGTGCTGGGATTTGAACCCTGGTCCTCCCCAAAAGTAGCCACCAACTGAGCCATCTCTTGAGCCCCCCGGAGTCATATTCTTTTTTGTTTGTTTGTTTTTAATTTAATTTATTTATATATTTATTTATTACAATTTGTTCATTTTGTATCCCTGTTGCAGCCCCTTCCCTCATCTCCTCCCAGTCCCATCCTCCCTCTCTCTTCTCCCCCATGCCCTTTCCCTAGGTTCCTGAGAGGGGAGGACCTCCTCCCCTTAGATCTGACCCTAGCCTATTAGGTCTCATCAACTCTGTCTGCATCATTTTCCTTTGTGGCCTGATAAGACTGCAACCCCAAGGGGGAGGTTGAGATTTCCTCTTCCCACATAACTCTAGTTTGGGTCAAGTTAACAAAAAACTAACCAGAGGATGTTGGAAAACCCATCCTTTCCATCACGTTGTACTTGTGATATAAATTACAGAGGTAGATTGGCATGTGCTGTTTTTACTTGTTGAAAGCAGATTCTGGGAATGAGGAGGATCTACTTGTTTCATACTGAAGCACATTTATATCAAATATCATTCAAACCTCCCAGTCCTGGCTCACCCAAATCCCTGCCCTATAACAGGGAGAAAAAGAAATAACAAACTATTTAGAGATTTAAAATGTTGCACCCTTGAAAACAGCTACACAATAACCATTTCTAACAGCAGTTACTATTGTTTACCTCACCATATAAAAATTCCTGCCTTGGGAATGAAAAGCTGGAGTTCAGCGTTGGAGTAAGTGCTCTGTTCTGCCTGGAAACTTCTAATCAGGATCCAGCTTGGCTAGTTCAGCAGGTCTCCTTAGTGCTCTCCCTTGATCCTTGGTTGGTGCATCGGTCTCTGCAGGACCACCTAGGCTCAGATTTTTTAACTTTGTTGGTCTCCTTGTAGGGCTCCAGTACCCTCTGTGTTTTTCTATCCCTCCCTCCTTCCATAAGACTTCCTGTGGTCTACCCAAAGCTTGGCTGTGAGTCTCAGAATCTGCTTCAATCCCGTGTTGAGTGGAGCCTTTCAGAGGACTCTCTATGGTAGGCTCCCCTTTTTTTCCCTCTCTTCCACCGCTTCTAGTATCTATCCTGTTTGCCATTCTGAATGAGATTTAAGCATCCACCTTAGGGTCCTCCTTGTTATTTAGCTTCTTTAGATCTGTAGATTTTAGTATGGGTATCCTATATTATATGGCTAATATCCACTTATAAGTGAGTGTATACCATGCATGTCTTTCTGGGTTTGGGTTACCTCATTCAGGAAGATCTTTTCTAAATCCATCCATTTGCCTGCAAATTTCATGGAGACTGGGATTCCCAGTCAAGAGGAAATCCAATGGAGAAGGAAGCAATTGTTATTGTATCTTTATCAGATTTTGTTATCAGGCTGATACTAGTCTCATAAACCATCTTTAGAAATGTTCCGGGGTTTTTGTTTGTTTTTGCTATTTTGTGGAATAATGTGAGTGATGTTGGTGTTAATGTGTTCTTTAAAGGTCTGGTAGAATTCTGCACTGAATCTGTATGATCCTGTGCTTTTCTTAAATGATAGTTTCAGTTACCGTATCTATCTTGTTAGTTTTATAGTCCTCCTTAAAGTTCTTTCTTCATCTGTTTAAGTTCATTATATATGTAGAAATTCGTTATATATAAGAGAAGTTTATCTATTGTTTTTAGGTTTTCCTATTTATTGAACTGTACAGTTCTTAAAGTATGTCCTCATAATTCTCAGAATTTCTTCAGGGTCTGTTGTAATCTTTCCCTTTTCAGCTCTAATTTTTTTAATTTAAGTATTCTATTTCTTTTGGTTAATTTGGCTGAGGTTTATCTATTTAATTTTTCTTTTCAAAGAACCAGCTCATTCTTGAGTCTTTTCTTTTTTTTTTTTCTTTTTTTTTTTTTCAGTTTCATTAATTTCTGCCCTGATCTTCATTATTGCTTTCCATGTACTGAGTTGGGGATTGAGATTGCTGAGCTCTAATTTTTCCAGCGCCCTAAGGTTAATCAACTGCTCATTTATTTAAGGTCACTCTGGGGTTTTTGTTTGTTTGTGTGTTTTGTTTGGGGTGTTTTGTTTTGTTTTGTTTTGCTTTGATGCAGAAGCCTTCTACAAAGCTCTAGCTGTCCTGGAACTCACTATGTATAACTGGCTGGTTTCAAACCCAAAGACATCCACCTGCCTCTGCCTTCCAAGTTTTGGGATTAAAAGTGTGTGCCACTGCAACTAGCTTGGCTTTTTAATCTAGTCATAAACTTCTCTTTTAGGATTCCCTTCATTGTATCCCATAGATATTGGTGTGTTGTGTTTCCTTTATCACTTAATTATAGGCCGTTTTAATTCTTGATTTCTGCAATGATCCATTCATGATTCAATAATGCATTGTTTAGTTTCCATGAGTTTATATAGTTTTCTAGTTTCTCTTGCTGTTGATTTCTAGCTTCATCCCATTGTGGTCAGATAGAATATAGGATATTGTGAAATTTTTCCTATATTTGCTGACATTTGATTTGTGTCCTAATAATCTGAGGAGGTTCTGTGGAGTGCTCACAAGAATGTGTCATCTTTGGTATTTCAGAGGAATGTTCTATAGATGTCTGTTCAGCCTATTTGATCAATCTTTCATTTAATTCAAGTATTTATTTATTCAGTTTTGTCTAATGGTGAGGAGTGTGAGATATTGAAATCATCCAGCGTTTCTCTGTTGAGGTTAATGTGTGGTTTTAAATTTAGTAATGTTTGCTCTACAGAATTGGATGTTCATATATTTGGTGTGTTTATATTTAAAATTGTAATTTTCTCTTGATTGACTGATCCCTTATTCAGTGTAATGCGAACCCTCCTTATCTTTCTGGACAAAAATTGGTGTGAAGTCTGTTTTGTCAGATATCAAAAGCACCAACACCTGCTTGTTTCTTGGTTCTAGTTCTTGGATTGTTTGTTTGTTTGTTCCTATCCTTTTTAAAGCAGTGTTTGTCTTGCATGGTAAATTGAATTTCTTGAAGGCATGGAAAGGGATTCTGTTTCCTAATCTGGTCTGCTGGTCTATATTTTTTTAATGGGTGAGATGAGAACATTGATATTCTGAATTAGGATAGAAAGGGACATATTGTTCTGTCATTTTGTTGATTTAGTAGTGTTGGGGACTTTCTTGGTCTTTCATGAGGTTCCCCATGACTCTATGGGAGACTGTATGAAAACAACAACTGTAGGGATTTTATAGAAAGAGTTCTACCACCAAGCTACGTTCCAGCCCCGAATTTTATCCTTGATCTCTTCCCAGGCTGGCAATATGCATTCAGATCCTCTCTTGTGATGGAGCAGCACACAAGCAAAACCCCTAGTTAGTTATGTAGCCAGGAGTCGAAACAACTACCCCTTCAGAAGACTGTGTTGCCAGCATCATCTTTCAGATATTGTTTTTCTGTTTTTTAAACCCCCTCATGATTACAAAATACTCATCTATGAATATTTGAGAGGTATACATCTTTATCACTTAATTATAAAATCAACTTTGGTATACTGTAGGCTACTGTAAATGGTCCAAGTAAGTGTAAAGCTGGTAAGGCCAGCTATGATTCTTTCTAGGTCAGATATACCCCAAGATGATGGCAGAGCTCATGTTTATAGGGTTATGTGTGTGTGCAGTGGCTTGTCCAGTGGACTGGAGCTGGTTTGTCCAGTGCCCACCCTGTTCTGCAGTGCCTAAATACAATACTGGCAAGCTTCTCAGCCTCTCTGCCCCACATCAGCGTCCGTAGTGGAGGTTGTAGTATGGGCTTCATGGAAAGCACTAGGACCAGATGTAACACAAAGTCAGCACACAGTAAATACCCTTATTGGTTGGGGATTAGTTGTGGTACTGTAACACAGAATGCTTAGTGGCACTGGCTTGTCTTTGCCAAGAAACAATGATAGGAGAATCAGTTTTTAATTGTAAAGGCAGCAAAACTCCAATAGTCTCACTCAGTAGTGTCGTGATTTTCTGCACCTGCTCAATCTGTAGGCTGTCTTTGGTTACCTCTGAAGATGCGCTAGACTGCAGCAATCCTGCAGTGATTGCATAGGCCGTAGGTGAAGCACCATGGGACACATCACATCTGAGAGGGCCAGTGGGCTTCTTCTCAGAGGCTGTGTGCTGACATTGAGAACACAGAGCCAGGAAAGTGTTTTGTGAAAACAGGTGCTGTGAACATGTCCTTTGGACAAGTCATTTCCAAGTGAAATTTTATTTTCTACACTTTATGGATAAATGTGATTTAAAAGCTTCATTTGTAGAGATATAGGACATATTTGGAAAAAACTGAGCTGGTGAATCGTAATGATTAGAAGCAAAGACTCTGATGTCAGACAGGCTGGAGTCATGGCCAGCTCCATGTAGAAGCTATGTAACTTTGCTGTAGTCAGCCCACACTAGTTTCTCCTATAAATTGAGGAAACTATAATTCATGCCTGCTAAGGTGGGTTTTGCTCGCTTTATGTTAAAATGAGTATAGCCTCCTTAGCTAAGTACCTAAGGGACAGAAATCCCTGCATATTTACAAGTGACCATCTAGCACTACTGTGTCTCATGAGTAAATGCTATGGTAGAGAGGATGCATGTGTAGCCAGTGAACAGTGAAATTCCCTGCTGCTTCAGCCTGGAGCACTGGCTCCCAATTTACTGGGGATCCTTGAGCATCTTTCAGAAAGGACAGATACCCAGTGCTCCCTGCACCAGGATGTGGTTGATTAGGGGCTTGAGGACACAGCCTAGTTGAGAACCCAGCACTTGACATGCTCTAGATTCATTAAGTCATGGCCATCATGTCCAGCACAGAGACTGATTTTGGTTAGGAGGCAGCAGGCCAGGAGCATCAGTGTTCATTCAAGTCCACTTCCACCTCCTAACTTTTAGAATGTTGTTCCCATCATATTTTTTGCGGACAGGAGATGGGACTGATACACTATTCAGACACATCTTTATCTCAAAACTCCGTGCATGGAGTTCTTACCCTAGTCAACATTTTATCAATCAGTAGCCATGTAACTTAACTCTGTAAATTGTACTGACCTGGTCAGTGTTTTTTGTTTCTTTTGTTGGGTTTTCTGTTCTTTGTTTGTTGGAAGAAGAATAATTTTGCTTCGCTTTTGCATGATTTTTCCTCAATCACTAAATTTTTAGCTCATATTATATTCATTTTAAATGTCTTCATGCCTAGCACATTGTTTTGTAAATTCTAAAATGAGTGAAATTTCAACCAGGTGGATTACCTATATGAAAAGGTTAACCAGCCATCAATATCAGCTAAGAGAGTTTACTCTGATATCATTAAATTGTCTCAAAAATAGGGGAGATGAATTTTCTCCAAGATAGGGGAGACCAAGCACAGAGGCAAACTTCCAGATGACTGCACTCAGAAACAACTCAAATGGGTGAAGAGACTCTCTAGGGCTCACACTGCTGAACTCTGAATAAGAAAGCCTGAGGCTTGTCTGAAAGAATATTGTACTTCAGTGGCATTTGGGGCTCACAAGCACAAAAGGAGGACCAGAAGGACTGACTGGTTCCAGGCTATATGACCACTATTCCATACTTGACAGTTCATTGACTACAACAGGCAATCTCCTATCTCAAAGTTACGTTAACCTCTCTGAAGATAGCAGGCGTGAGACAGGACTTCAGCTCTCCTCAGCTCGGCTCTCCCCTCAACTCCTGCTCAGGAGAAGCAATCTCTGTGCTGCTAGCCATGTCCACTTTGCTGCCCTATTTGTATTTTAAATTCAATATACTGAACATGGTTCAACTATGCAGTAGGCTGTGCACTTGAAGGAACATCTGTGTTTTTTATGGGTTTTGATAATAGATTGTTTTTTGCCAGGTTCATTCTTGCTTCACAGACCCTCCTGACTCCTGCTCAGATTCCATAGCCACTCCCCATCAGTACCCTAATTGTCATGTTCCTCTTCAATTCCCATGGTTCTGTATTTGTACCCTACTCCTGAAATTAATTTAACTGACATCAAATTTACTTACTTTATTAGTTTGTACACTTTTTATGAAGAATAATATTTTAGTAAATTTTATATTTTTATTTTCACATTTCTTTGCACATAAAGTTCAAAAAAGTTTATGTTGGATGAATAAAGATAAGGATTAAGTGGGTTGGTTGATGTCAAAGTATTTAAACACAGTGTGTTGTATAGATACTTCTTTCCTTTTAGAACGTGGTACTTTTTGTTTTTATTGACTTAAGTCTGATATTAAGATATCTAATATCCATTGGGGGTGTTGTGATGCATGCCTGTTATCCTGCATTTGGTATGCAAAGACAGAAGTGTCATGAGTTTGAGGCCAGCCAGGGCTACATGGCAATATTTTATCTCAAAAATAAATAAATTACAAAATGTTGTTATAATGTCTCATTTTGAAAGGTTCACTAAACCCACAGATATTTCCTTGACTTACTGGATTTTTCTAGTGCCTTTGCTTCAAGCTCAGAGTGCATTTCCAGTCTGCCAGAACACACACTCAGGTTTGTTGTTTGTTTGTTTGAGTCATGTTTCCCAGGTTGGCTTCAGACATGAGGCCTTCCTGTCATGACCTCCCTGGTGCTGGGATTACAGCAATAGGTTACCATATGTGGCTGAGCCACTCGCTTTCAAGAGCCAGTGAGAGAGGCAGGGTGGACCCTGTCTCTGATATTGACATCCTCTGCTTGTCTTCCCTACCTTCCATAGCCAGGAAATGCTTCCTGTTCCCAAAAGTCAACATTCCTAGACGGCCACTGCAGGTTCTCAAGAAGTCCAGAAAGGAAGTTGGAGTGGGTTCATGAGTCTAAATGTATGACTGACATTCTGAGAACTGTCCATTACACTGCTTCAGGCCTTTCATGGCCCCTTTTTTTCCAATAGTATCTTCTCCTTACCTTCCCTCTTCCCCACCTCTCAAACCTCCCTTCTGGCTCTTTCCCTCCTCCCAACTCAGCTTTTGCCCTCATTTCATTGTCCCAGGCCAAGAGAGAGCGGGCAACCAGAGTATTCCTGAGCACTGGCATGGTTCTGCTTAATTTAGCAGCACATGACAAAGGCAAAGGAACAGGTAAGCAAGTGACAAGATTAACAACTCTGGCAGTCCAAAGCTTTCTAGCTGAGTGTAGTCTGATTTCTCTGGGAACACTTTTTACTGCGGTACCTGTGTGCAGGATCCAGGCTTTGTGCACTCTCTGGCCTCTGTCTGGCAACACAGCAATTCTCCTAACTCTGAGACTAAGTGAGACAGCCGGTGAAGTAAAGAAAGCCAGACTGTACAAATGCAATGAGGAGGCAGTTTCCTCTCTTGTTCCCCACCCACCTCAGCTTCCATCTCTGAAAATATACAGGAGAGGGTGGGGTGAGGGAGGGGGAGGGGAAGAGAGAAAGAGTTCAAAAGAAAAATAAAAGTCTTGGAAAGCTGCAAAGAAGAAATTTTGCCTATCAGGGTCATCAGATTGAGATTTGTAGGAACAAAGATTCCCTGTCAAGTGAGGATAACAGTGAAGCGCTGCAAACCATTTTGAGTCCTCATGTTATCTGGGGAGGAAGTTCTGAAAAATGGCCTACAGGAAGATGTTTGATTCCATTTTATTCAGGCTTAGGCTTAATTTCTCACTACATTGCCAGGCAGCAAAGAGGCTGTGGTTGGGGAAGTGAAAGAACCCTGGGCTAATAAGAGTGTTGGCTGCATGCTACAGGGCTATCCCTGCTGTTAACAGTGGCCACAGGACAGCAGACAGCTGGACTTGAAGCAGCTAAATCCCTGGCTAAGGACCCAGGGATAAGAGTTATCGCTACCTGCCAGACATAAGTGACATCTTTTGCAGCCCTCCTCCATCAGCCTCCATTCTCACTCTGTCTTGTTACTCATTACTGCATCCCTTTCCCAGTTGAAGCTTCTTCTGATGTCTCTTAAGTTCTTTCTGGGAGGAAACTTGGGTGTGGTCTTTTCCTTTGCAGGGATGGGACACCTTAAGAGTGTTATAGGAGGACACAAAGTTGTTACTTTTGAAATTTCCTTAAATGGCAATTAGATTTGCACTGAAGGCAGCTTGGGCGGTCCCTGAGCAGCTTGCCAGCACTGCCTTTTCTTCATCTCATTCTTGAGATTTGTGTTGTGAACTGGGTTTTCTGGATCTTTTGTTGTGGTTTGAATCAGATATGCTAACAAGGCTAGCAACTACAGACCATAGTCTCTTTGTCCCTTCTTTCCTGGGGATGTTAGTTGGGGTCTAGTAAATGGCTGAGACCATATCAGTGATTGAGCTTTGGTATAAAGAATCTATTCTAAAGACATATCAACCTTTGAGGGAGGAAATAGAAAGGAGAAAGGAAGGAATCGTGGGGACTGTAGGTATAGAAAGATACTCTTCTAAAGAGGTGAGGTAACCAAGGAAGAGGCTGACATTAATGCATCTCATTTAACATGGTAGAGGAGGGCTACCTCAGAGCTGACTAACCTGGGGCCTAGCTCAGGTGAGGCCAGTTCTGTAGGAATTAGGAAAACTGCAGCTAAATTCAGCTGCTGCTCATGGCCACACTGATTTCGATGCTGTACAGACATGGTGTTTTTAGTATAGACTGTTGATTGATAGCTGTCACAGTGATAGCATTCAATGGAAACCCTGCTTTGATTTGGGAACTTGTGTCTTCACTTTGGGTACCAATGTCTGGTCTAATGCTCTGTCTTTTTTGACAAAGACCCATTGTCATAGCCAGTTTCTCAATCACAAGGGGAAACAACTGATACTTTGCAGGGTTGCTAAACTTAGCTATTCAGTTGTTGCATTTATAATTGCCTTTTCTGCTTTTGATATGTTCCATTTATAATGGATTTATCAGGATGTAACTCTCCTCAGAAGTAGAGGATCATCTGACTGGTTCATTTCATTTAATTTTTGCAATAATTTGATGAAGAAGTTTACTGCATCTAGAGATCTAGAGGGAGCCTGAAAGTCAGAAGAAACGGCGCAAACCGTGGTGGGACCACCAAATTTAGGGAGGACTTCAGGAAGAGGTGGCCCATTGTGGCTGTGATGTGATGTATGAGTGTGGGGAGGATGCGGAGTCACATGCTATCATGGATCCCCTCTCTTCTCACTCTCACCACGCACCGTTGAGCACAGTGGCTTCCGCACTTCCCTTTCCCCATCCGACGAATCTGGATCACACCATCTGCTGTGCTGTGCTGTGAGCATGGGAAGTGAGAGGTAAATCCTATGGCGGAAACCAGCAGATATGGCAAGTCTGAGAGAAAAGAGATTGGAACGTGTAGCTTTAGGGTCGATCCTGGGCACATATTACTTATTTTGAACATTTTGAAAGGGGAAATTAGTCATTAGTGGGTCTGGCATGCCACCTCTGAGTTAGTAATCTGACTTACTGGGATCCTCTGAGAATTTAATAGAACTCTAAAAAGCTGTTTCCTGGCCCTTAATGGTTAAAATTTATAGACTGTCATGAAGCTCGGGGTCTTTGGAGAGACGGGTACAGGATTTAGTAGAAGTGAGAGGCGAGCGTCCTGGAAAGCAGGGCTAGTGTGTTCACCTGTTGGTGTTCTTTCTGCCCTCTGACAGGCGGGATGGCAGGACTGAGGTAACTAGAGGGGCCTAAAATTTTGTTTTCACTTGGCCTTTTTGTTTTAAGGTTTAGGAAGAACACGCTCCTGTGATAATCTTCATTCAGCTTCCTCTGCCTAACTTGTTTAACCCACTGCTTCTCAAATATGCTAGGCAATGGCTGGCTTTCTCAAGGTACCCTCTTGACACTCTCTGGGAAAGATGTCATTGGACAACAGCATGTAAACACCTGCCTTTGCTTGTAAGGAAGCTGGGGTGCAGAGAGTGAATATTTTGTGATGGGTTATAGACCTAGACCTGACCTGGGAACTATGCGCCATATGGTGAGGGTTTCTTCTGGAAATAAAAGATGGGCTGTCTTTTTCTCAATGTCAGGGTTGGCTTTGGCCTGCTATGTGGGGCAAAGCATCTTGACTATGTCCACAGGTTTGTGCTACAAATGAATTTACCTAATGAGACTTTATTTTCTGTATGGAAGGTACAGTTGTCCCTGGAAATCAGGCAAGAAAAATAATCTAAAGACCAGTAGTAGCTTTGACATTTACAGTGGTGGCCAAACTGGCCAGTGCCTGTAGGGCATGAACACACCTTGCACATATCACATTTGCACTGAACATTTCTTTTGTCCCCTTCACTCTGGTCTCTGGATTCTTGGGAAATTGGAGTGAAGTCTGAGTAGTCAGAGCAAGCAGCACAGGCAAGGCATGTGACCTGGTAGGAGCTCTTTGCAGTGTTTGCACTGATGAGTTGCTAGTTCTTCTGGGAGATACAGCTTGAGCTCAGGGGGTGGGGCCTAACAGAACCCCATGCTCACTTTTATCCTACTTTGAACTATGGCCCTCTGTGAACTTTGCTGTATATTGTGTTAGACTTGTTTGAATGTGGTACCAAAGAAAATAATACTTCCCATTTGTTCCTAAAGCCTTATTGACACAAACTCTAATATTAACAACTAGAATTTTTATGTAAAGAAAAAGTGATTTTTAAGGAAAACACAATTGTATATAGAATGCAGCTAAATTTCCCTAACCATTATATAGTATTCCTAGGTCCTGACTAAGTATTAATATCTTTTTCTTGTCTCTTTTATGTAATAGTTGCTGTTTATAGAATATATAATATTTAAATCACACAGCACTGGGGTGCAATGGATGCCAGTGAGGTTTTTAGTGTGTTCACAGAGACATAGAAACATTTCTACTATCAATTTTAGAACATTTTTTGTCACTCCAAAATATATTAATTTAATTTGGCATTTTCACTTGTGTAAGATATCTTCTGCAGTTACTTCTTTAAAATCTTATGTGATATTGTGATATTTGAACAGTGGTGCCTAGGCCTTCTTTCTCTTTCTCTTCCTCCCTCCCCTTAAATTAAAAAGCATCTTGTTTAGGGAGGGGACTTGAAATCTGGTATTGGATCCCCAAGACCCACAAAGACTATGCATAATGTGCTGGGATGTCAGGGTACCCATCTATATATGCCCTGTTTAACAGGAGGAGCTCACCTGATCTTCACTTTTCACATAGTGGCGTTTTATGA
The DNA here is from genome assembly GCA_028658305.1 of Pachyuromys duprasi. Classification (NCBI taxonomy): domain Eukaryota; kingdom Metazoa; phylum Chordata; class Mammalia; order Rodentia; family Muridae; genus Pachyuromys; species Pachyuromys duprasi. The sequence continues at coordinate 57,145,791 of CM053760.1, forward strand.
TTTGTTCCAAATAAAGCCTTCCAGGGTTTAAAGTGAATGTGAGAGGGCTTAGAAAGATTTGAAATTCTATCTCTTTCCTTGGTATTCATTAGAGAATTGGAGACCATGCTATAAAGAGTCTGACAATTAATTGAAACCACAGTGTTTGTTCCACATGGCACCATGATGGAAACACTGTTTTCTGTGACCTTCAGAAGGAATTAAAATTCTTTGACAAGGTAGGCAAAAATACAGTAGCTTCCTCCGCAAGTTGGAAAGAGCGGTGAGAACTCAGTGAGCCTCGTGCAGCTTCTTGGTAAAGAAACAAAGCCAAAGCTGTGAGTCGGAACTGTGCCTGCCTCAGACCGCAGTGTGTACCTGACACTCAAGAAAATTAAGGAAGATTAAAAACAAAATATTGGAACAAAGTAAGAAAATCTGTAAAGATCAAGGCAACAGAGCCATGAGTTAAAACAACCTAGCCAAATTTAATAAGCAGTTTTTATTACCAAATGCCTAAATGGGTTAAAATAAGAGCTGTCAAACATTTGAATGTAAAAGCAAATAATTGATAGGACATACTATTTTTATAATGAAGTGATTTTTAAGTTATTTTAGATAAGAGCACGATCTCATGGACAGTAAACACACTGGAAGTACTTGTGTATATCAGGATAATTAGCCTAAGAGGTGCATGACTCATTTGAAAAGGAAATATCAAGGAAAGCACACAGGGATAAACGTTAGAGTTGGTCTTATTTACATAGTTGTTAATTAGGATGAATAGAGTTCTGGAAACAGTAGAGGGAACTGAGCCATTTCCTGTGAGCTTGTAGTGGACTGAATGTTTTCTTCACAGAATCCATAGTTAAAATCCTAACCTCCAATATGATTGTGTTTGGAGATGAGCATCTCAGGGAAGTGGTTAGAGGAGGTGGAGCCCTCAGAAATGTCTGTGGACATGGCTCAGTGAATAAGAGAGTTTACTCCTAAGCATGAGGACTTCAGTTAGAATCTCAGTACCCATACAAAATCCTGACATGGGCAAACACACTGTATCGTCAGAGCTGTTGGGGTGAGGTGGGGTGGAGAGATGGGAGGATGACTTGGGTCTGATGGCCACCAGCCTAGTTGTAAGTTCTGTAAGAGACCTATCTCAAAACAGTGGGCTGGCATGGATCTCTGAGTTCGAGGTGAGCCTGGACTACAGAGTGAGTTCTAGGACAGCCAGGGCTATTAAGAGAAACTTTTCTTGAAAGAACAGCAGCAACAAAATCCAAAAACAATGGGGTGGAGAGTAGCTTTGGCCTCCAAATGTGGCATGTGTTCTCTCAATCTCTGTCTTTGTCTATCTGTCTCTCTCTTTATGTCTTTCTCTCACACAGACACACGCAAGACACACACATGTGCACGATCCCCCCCACCCCCCCACCCCCGCACACCGTGAAGCGAGCTAAGGGAGGAGGTACCTTCCAGCCTCTCAGTGTGCTACAGAGCTATATGAAGTGTTTGGTTTTTAGGCCATCAGGCTGTGGTGTTTTGATTTCAGCAGCTGCAGCTCAGACAGAGCCCTCCGTTTTAAATGAGGGACCCTACAACTAGGTACTAGCAATCAGCCTAGATGTGGAAGATGTGCATTTGACCTTGGATCTGCCACTTCCTGGTTGTTTGATCTAAGGAAACTAGTTAAGTCTCTGTGATTCAGGTCCCTCAGGAACACTGGGAATAGCTATAGTGGCTGTCTTGTAGGACTGCACTGTGCATTAATGAGGCGGTACACATAAAGTAGCTGCTTGGCATACAGCACCCCAGGGATGCTAAGGGTATTAAGAATAATAATCACATTAGAATTCAGGGGTCAACAGGTAAGGGTAAAAGCTAACTGAGAGTCATCTTGACAGCTGCAGAACTCTGAAGAACTTGTTATGGGAACAAGACCCTTTTCTGTTGGACTACTGGTCAAAGTTAACCCCCATCCCCCAATCCCAAAGCAAGCATGATAACTCAGCCTAAGTGGAAGACAATCTGGAGGTGGCCTCAGTGGTGGCTGGCTGGAGCTGCTAAAACTGCATAGTGGAGGGCAATGCGTTGTCATCCCGTCTCAGGAACGCTGAAGAAAGAGGGGAAAGAGAAGAGGATATGTTGTATAGAAACAAACCACTGAATAAGGGTACCCCGAGCCAGGTGTGCTACCACCTGACCTTCAGGGTTGATCTTCCTGGAAACTTTATTAAAGGCTTTACTAGGCCTGAGCATGGTAAATATGGCTTCTACAGGCCTTGCCTTTCCCTCTCCCTTCTCTCCTCTCCCCTCTCCCTTGTAAGCCATGGATTACATCCTTAAAGCTAACCACCAAGGTCTGTTTCCTTATTTGGACACTTTCTTATGTCCCTAATTTCTAATGCTGATCACCAAGATCCATCTATCGAAGGATTGACGTTCAGCAATCAGAAGCCCAACTTTGGCTCACCTAATTAGCATGCCTAATCAGAACATACCACCACATCCTAGCCCATTCTAACACACACCTCCCCTTTTCTCCTCTTAAAAATCACACCTGCAAGTGATTTGCTGCTGTTTTCTGTCTGATTCAGAAATCAGCCACTTTACTTTTCTTTTCCACTTCATAAAGGATTTCTCTCTCTGAAAGTGGGTGTTAGGGTATGGTTTGTGCCTAATCCAGGGCCCAGGAAGGAACACCCCCTGTGTGTTTGTCCCTTCTTTTAGGGCATATTCACAGAAGCCGGAGATTGTGATTTTATTATAGAATGGAAACAAGAGAGCCTCTTGAGATTGTAAGCTAATGAGACCCTGGAAACCTTTGTACTTTAGATGTAAGGGCAGATGAGCCTGAAGCAGGTACCAGACAATATAGAAGAGTAGTATAAACAGAATTTCACCTTTTAGACCTTTTATCCCATTTTCTTTGTCAAACTTAAAATTCATATCTGGCCATACACATCTATTAAACTTATGTATCCATAGAGCTGCCCAAATCCACATTTTAACCAAAAATCCCCTACCTGTGTGCTCATGAATGTTGCCTGTGTTATCTGCACCACTGTGGAATGGTCTTGATTTGGCAGGAAAGGACCCAGCCAGCTCCCTGGGGTCTTGGATGGTGTTCATTTACCCAGACAAAGGGAAAGACAAGCTGTAATTGCCCACTCCCTCTGAAAGGGGTCACAGCAAAACTAAGTGGAGTGAATGGTGTGTTGTAGTTACTTCTTCTATTACTGTGATAAAATACCCTGACAAAAGCGGGATGGACATCGAATGTAGGAGAAAACAAGCAACAGGACAGGAGCCTACCACAGAGGGCCTCTGAAAGACTCTAACTAACAATGAATCAAAGCTGATATTAAGACTCACAACCAAGCCATCACCAGAGTGCAGGGAATCATATGAAAAAAGGGGGAGTTAGTAAGATTTGGTGAGGACAAGAGCTCCACAAAGACCAAATAGATCAGGGCACAGGTGTCTTCTATGAGACTGTTTCTCCAACCAAGGACCATGTGTGTATACAAACTATAACCCCTGCTCAGATGTGGCCCATGGTAGCTCAGTACCCAACTGGGTACCCTAGTAAGGGGAACAGGTACTATTTGGGTCATGAACTCAATGGCTGGCTTGTCAACCGCCCGCCCCCCAAAGGAGGAGCAGCCTAATTAGATCCCAGAAGAAGACATTGCAGCCAGCCCTGAGGAGACATGATAAGCTAGAGTCAGATGGAAGGGAGGTCCTCCCCTATCAGTGGACTTGGAGTGGGGCAGGGAGAAGATGAGGGAGGGATGGGGAGAGTGGGAGGGAATGAAGGAGGGGGCTACAGCTGGGATACAAAATATATAACCTGTGATTAATATTAAAATAAATAAATTACTTATAAAAAAGACAAAAGCAACTTAAGGAAGACAGGATTTATTTTTGTTCACAATTTGAAAGTAAAGTCCAGCATGGTAGATTAGTCCTTGTGCCAAGCTTGAGGCAGCTGATCACATGTATCCACAGTCAGTCAGCTAAGTGATGAATGCCTGTGCTCAGCTCAGTTCATTTTTATACTGTTCAGGATTCCATCCCAGGTAATGAGCCCACCTTTAGTGGGTAGATCTTCCTACCTCAACTAGCCTACAGTCTCAGATGACTGGAGATCTCATCAAGCTGACAGACATTAACTATCATAGTTGTAGTATAGCCAACAGCTGGATAAGGCAGTGAGCATCAGAAATACATTGTCTCAGAACTGGGGAGGCTAGAAGTCTGCAATCTCCTGGTCGACAACCTCAGAGCGTCTACTTCATGCCTCTTTTCTAGCTTTCTGACCCTCTGTGTCATTCATTTGCTTGCAGACACATGGTCCTAATCTCTCTCATTATTGTCCTATGATGTTCTTCCTACATGTGTACCTGTGTCTAAAACAAGGATTTCCCCTTTTTGTGCATATACCAGTCATACTGGATTAAGCCGATCTAATAAATCCCCTTTACTGTTTGGTGTTTTGTTTTTGTTTTTCATTCTATCAGTTCTATTTTAAAGAACCCTAACTAACATAGATGGCTAAATGACTTTTATGTAGGTGCTGGAGATTCAGACTCATGTTTCACTGTTCGTATAGCACCTATACTTAACCACTGAGTATCTCTCCTGTACTCAAAAGGAGGACTTTAAAGCATCCCTTGTAGCTACTGTAAGACAATGATGACACTTTGATATGTACTTCCATCATCATTATTTATATCCTTTATATTGTAGATACATGTATCCGTAAATATGATTTATTAGCAAAGTACGAGTTTAGGTTTTTACTCTTAGTATAGTCGCCCCAGAAATCTATATTTGAACTGTACGTCTCAATTGAGAGACACATTGCACATTGGCGTAGGGTTTCTATTGCTGTGATAAATCACCAAGGCCAAAAGCAGCTGAGGGTTTCTCTCATCTTATGCTGCTAAACAACCAGTCCACCATGGGGACTTAAGTCAGGAACTCAAGCAGAGAGGAACCTGGAGGCAGGAGCTGAAGCAGAGGCCAGGAAGGAGAGCTGCTTGCTGGTTTGCTTGTTTAGTCTACTTTCTTATATAACCCTGGACCACCTTCCCAGGAAGCACTGCCCACAGCTAGCTGGGCCTTCCCACATTGGCCATTGGTCAAGACATTGTCCCATCGACTTGCCTACTGGCCAATATTATGGAGGCATTTTCCCAAAAAAAGATCCCCTCCTCTCATGTAAGTCTAGGTTCATGTCAGGTTGACAAACCAACCAGCACATACATTGACTTAGTTATTATTTTAAGCTGACAAAATCACGGGGCTTTTCAGACTTAGAAGTGTTTTATGAATGCCTGCATTTGTGAAAATAAGATCTTTAAGGAAGCAGGACTTAAATCTCATATTTGCAGAGCTCTGTGCCCTCGTACTCAGCTGTTACATAATTAGTCCAATTGATGCTGCTTCACAGGCCACACTTCTATGCCTGCTCCAAACACACAGAACTGATTAAAACCTAAGAAGAGAGAATTTAAAAGTCTAATCATTGTCCCCTGCCCCACTTTAAACACTACATATTGCCATGAGCAAGAGGCAAAGCCCAGCCCAAAGCATGAGGCTGCAAATGCTGTATAATCCAGCGCTATCACAGCAGAGGTGATGCCTTAGGCTTAAGGTGCCCAGGACTGGACAAGCTGAGAGTAGCCTGCTGTTCCAGAGCCTGTGCTGAGCCCTAATGGGAGGGAGGCCCAGAACTCCTGTCAGGTCAGCTGTGGCCTTTAGCTTATGTGCCATCTTGATTCCAGTAACAGAGCTGAGCAGATACAAGGTTGCTCTAACAGGGATGATGTGAGTGAGTGCAGCTTCATCAGCAGGGACCATTGGGTAGAGACCCAGACCACCATGGCCATCTCCACTTGGAGCCTAAAGTGCAAGTGGAGAAACTACAGTATTCTAGACAGAACCTTCACAGCTGTCTCTCAGTCAGAAAGAGCCTGCACACACATGCCATGCATTTCTGGGAATGCCCTACATTAGTCTGTCAGCCTTGTAAATCAACAGTCAGGCTTTAATTGAAGTCAAGTTAAAAGCAATACTTAAAACAACTGCCTCATTTCTTCAAAGGAAGGAATGATGGAGAGAAAATAACTGTAAAACAAACAAAAACAGCAGAAATTGTTAACGGGGGAGGGGGGGGTAAAACCATGCAGAAATGAAGTATGAGCAGTATCAAGAAGAAAGAAATTAGAATCTCAGAAACAAGCCATAGATTCATGGAAGCAAAGAGGGAAGTAAACAGGTACTATGAGTCTCCATTAAGGGAAAAGTAGAAAAGCTATTGAAAAAGTCACCTGTAATGCAGACGCACAAATAAAAACCTTAGAAGGTCTCTTAATAGAAATGGAAGACAGACTCAGGAGTGCCCACAGAAGGTCCTGGTTGCTGCTCAAGAAAACAGTGCAAGGAATGACTGAGCAGTAGTGGCTGGAATTTTTCAGAATTAGAACAAGACCCAAGCTCTGATTGAGAGCACACTCTGCAAACTGAACAGAATAAATAAAGATAAATGTGTACTCAACCTCATCAGAGCCAGACTGCAGAGCCTTAGGGATGAAGACGCAGCCTCCCAAACTGTCAGGAAGAAGAGACACATTACCTGAGAAGGATAGCACTAACTGACAGCAGACTTGTTATCATTACTAATAGGTACCAGGAAATACTTTCAAAGTGCTCCAAAGTGCTAAGGTGAAACAACCACAAGCCCACAGTTTTGTGCACTGCCAAATTATTTAAGTGTGGTGGGCTTTAGATATGGAAATACTAAAATTGTTTGCCTGCCATGGACATTTATTGAAAAAAAAAACTATTCAAAGATATTCATCAAATATAGCAAAAGAGAAAAACCAGGTGCTAGATGGTAACATTCCAAAGGCCCAGGTGTCACTGCAGTGGCCCTCAGCCTGTGATGCTACTGTGATGCAGGAGGTTGGACCTAGTGGGAGGAAGTTAGGTCACGGGGAAAATATCCTTGAAAGAGATATTGGGACTACAGCCCTTCCTGTTTTTCTCTTTGTTTCCTGGCTGCCATGAGGTGAGCAGCTTGCTTCTCTACTTATTTCTACCATGATGTCTTACTGCCTTACACAGACCCAAAGACAATAGGGCCAAGCACCCTTGTGGAGAAACCTCTGAGACTACGAGCCAGAACAAACCGTTTTTCCTTTCCTAGCGTTTGAGCTATTTTGTCACAGAAGGGAAAGCTAAGACTAGTAAGGTGGATGTTAATACCTAGAAAGGCTAAAGATTTTACTCTGCTTGTCGGTTAGCTTCATGGATAGGAACAAAATGCCAAGGGAACACTACATCAGAGACAGAGGACATTGTTACTCTCAGCACAGAGTTTTCTCTTCATATGGCTTCTCCCATCCACAATTCCAAGAGAATCATGAACTACAGGGCAGTCATGAAAGTTACACTTTGGAACTTCTGTATATTTCAGTTTTTCACTTACAGTCCCTTGCTTCCTTCTCAGTTACTGAAATGTTGGGTTGTTAACAGCCTTCCACTTTTGTATCATTCTTCTGAGGTAACAACTCTGTTCTTCCCACCCCATCTCACCCAGGAGGAACAGTGTGTATCTTCCAAGGCCCTGCACTATAAAAGTTGTCATGTAGCTCAGTGGTAGAGCCCTGGTATAACTTGTCTGGTATGCTTGAGGCCATTTGTGTGACCCTAGACACTCACACACAGCCAGACCCTGATGAGGATAGCGTTCCACCTTTGCTCCTTTCTTCCTCTAAAGATACTCTGTAACAGGGTTGTGATCAATGGGGGCATTCATATTTTCTCATCTGCCTTCTTCTGGATTGATCAATTTAAAACTTATCCTAATAGTTTTTCTTCTGTGTCAGAAGTAGCTGTCAAATGTGTTTCAGTAAAGTAAACAGTTCTATAAATGGGCATGTTATTGGTCTATCCTTATGGAGATTAGTGAGGCTCTCAGACGTCAGAGAACATTGCTGTGTTCAGTGGATGGTGGTTAACACAAAATCTCACAAGTAGTCAAAGAGAAGAAGTATCTATGAAATGCTCACCCATAAGTGGGTGTCTGCATCAGTCTCCTTTCCTCCAAACCCAGGAAGCTTGTCAGAGGAAGGGCCAGAATTTTGTCAGAGCCAGAAGTCTGGAAGACTGCAGTAAAGATGCCTTCTTGACATGACAGACTAGCTGTAGTCATGAGCTGTACAGAACAGCTGCTGCCTGCCCAAAGCCAGTCCAGTGAAGCATGAGGGTAGTGGAGTTTGTGAGTCCCCAGCTCTGAGGAGCCATGCATGGTTGATGGCTTCTTGGGAGGGACAGTCAGCGTTCTTTAAGTGCCTGGCCCTAATAGGTTGGCCATCCTCTCATGGATGGCCCTGTACCCATGAGTATCTGGACAGCACAAACTGCCAGGAGGGGGCCATGAAGCTAAGTGGAGGGAGCAGATTTAGAAGGATGAATATGATCAAAATATTTTGTGTACATGTATGAAAATTTTAAAGAATTCATAAAATGTTTTTATATATTTAAAGTAATTTAAAGGATGATTACCTCGTGTCTTTACTCAGTTTCTAAATAAAACAAAAATCTTCATTTTCTTCAATGACCCCTTTCTAACAGTGTGTTCTTTATGGCAGATGTCTTGAGTTTTAGCTGTTTTTTTTTTAAGTTATTTAAAATTTTTTTATTTTCTGTACATTAGTGTTTTACCTCCATGTATGTCATTTGTATGAGGGTATCAGATCTCCTGCAAATGAAATTACAAATGGTTGTGAGCTGCCACACGGGTGCTGGGAGTTGAACCCAGGTCCTTTGGAAGAACAGCCAGTGTGCTTACCACTGAGCCATCTCTCCAGCCCCCCACGTTTTATCATTTTAAGAAACATACACAAAATAAGTTATTTAACTCAAGTTAATTTTAAAGATTTTTATTTTTAGTTATTCATATGCACATGTTTAGGTGTGGCTATATACACATGAGCGCAAGTACCTGTGAAGGCCAGAAAGAGGTTGTTAGAGCTCTGGGGCTGGAGTTGCATGTAAGTATGAGCTACTCAGTGTGAGTACTTGGAAATAACTCAGATGTTCTGAAATAGCAGCAAGCACTCTCAACTACTAAAGATAAAAACAAGCTCTTATATACCTAACAATATAGATTCAAAAAATAAAGTATACCTGATAGAATTACCATGAGAAGCTTAAGAAGTAACAGTAGGGGGTAATTTTATTATCTGTTTTTATAAACTTACAGGTCAAGAAAAATTCAGCAAATAAAATGTGAAAGGGATGTAGATTTGAACAGTAAAATAAAGAAAAGGAGCTCTCTCTCTTTCTCTCTCTCTCTCTTTCTGTCTCTCTGTGTGTATACATGTGCATAGGCACATGCATGTATGTGTAGAATTCTGTGCCAGAATGAAGCTGGTCCAGTCTCCAAATAAACTGAAAACAAGTGCAGACTTGACCATGTTCTGTGTTGTAGAGCAAGTTTCAACAAAACTGGAAAGAATTATTTTTCAATGTCAATGGAACTAAATTTGAAAATAGCAATAGAGTTATTTTTAAAGCTGGAGGTATAGTTCCATGATAGATGGGTTTTATCCCCAGTACAAAAATATATCTATACTTATATAAATATATTTCACAATAGATATTTCAATGTATGTATTTGAAAACTAAAAGAATTTATTGCCAAGTAAAGTAAAAATGATGATATAAAATATAAATATTTAAAACTGAACAACAAAAATACCATATTAAGCTGTTCAGTATATCTAAAGAGGTATTTAGAGAGACATATGCTTATTTAAGGGTTAAGAACTCCTTCAAACACATGAATTAATCCTTCACATAGAGATTGAACAGATGGATATCAATGCAACAAGATGAGAGAAATCATGCCTGGCTTGGTGCGCGCCTGCACTCGGCTGAGAGACAAGCAGAAGGTTCTCAAGCTTGCGGCTACCTCGCTACAGATGAAACTGTTGAGAGGGAAAGAAAGATGGAGGGGGGCGGGAATTGAGATTTTTTTTTTCATTTTTATTTTATATTATTTTATATTAATCACAGGTTATGTACTTTGTATCCCAGCTGTGACCCCCTCCCGCATCCCCTATTCCCTCCCAACCCCCCTTCCCTCCCTCATCTCCTACCTGCACCTTTCCAAGTCCACTGAGAGGGGAGGACCTCCTCCCCTTCCATCTAACTCTAGCTTATCAGGTCTCTTCAGGAATGGCTACAATGTCCTCTTCTGTGGCCTAGCAAAGCTGCTCCTCCCTCGGGGGGCGGGGAGGTCGAAGAGCCAGCCATTGAGTTCATGTCCAAAATAGTCCCTATTCCCCTTACTAGGGTACCCACTTGGGTATTGAGCTACCATTTGCTACATTCAAGCAGGGGTTCTAGGTTATAACCATACATGGTCCTTGGTTGGAGAAACAGTCTCATAAAAGACCCCTGTGCCCTGATATATTTGGTCCTTGCGGAGCTCCTGACTTCTCCAGGTCATACTAACTCCCCCTTCTTTCATATGATTCCCTGCACTCTGCCAAAGGGTTGGTTATGTTTCTTAATATTTGCTTTGATACCCTGCTAGGAAGAGTCTTTCTGAGGCCCTCTGTGGTAGGCTCTTGTCCTGCTACTTGTTTTCTCCTACATCCAATGTCTGT
>CM053760.1:57156554-57207271 GCA_028658305.1 Pachyuromys duprasi
GAGGTCCTCCTCCTCTTCCCTCTGATGGTAGTCTATCAGGTCTCATCAGGAGTGGCTGCATTGTCTTCCTCTGGTGCCTGGTAAAGCTGCTTCCCCCTCAGGGGGAGGTGATCAAAGAGCAGGCCAATCAGTTCATGTCAGAGACAGCCCCTGTCCCCATTACTATGGAACCCACTTGGACACTGAACTGCCATGGGCTACCTCTGTACAGGTAGCCTGTTCCAGGCCATCTCCATGAGTGGTTCTTGACTGGAGTATGAGCCTCAGAAAAGACCCCTGTGCCCAAACTTCTTGGATCTGTTGCTCTCCTTGTGGAGCTCCTGTCCTCTCCAGGTCTTACTATCTCCCACTTCTTTCATAAGATTCCCTGCACTCTGCCCAAGGTTTGGCTATGAGGCTCAGCATCTGCTCTGATACCCTGCAGGTTAGAGCCTTTCAGAGGCCCTCTGTGTTAGGCTCCTGTCCTGTTCCCTGTTTTCTACCTCCTCCAATGTCCATCCTGTTTGCCTTTCTGAATGGGGATTGAGCATCTTACCCAGAGTTCTCCTTCTTGATTAGCTTCTTTAGGTGTACAGATTTTAATATGTTTATCCTATATTATATGTCTAATATCTGCTTATAAGTGAGTATGTACCCTGTGTGTCTTTTTGCTTCTGAGATCCCTCACTCAGGATGATCTTTTACAGTTCCTACCATTTGCCTGCAAATTTCATGATTTCCTTGTTTTTTATTGCTGAGTAATAATTCCATTGCGTAGATGTACCAGAATTTCTGTATCCATTCCTCAATTGAGGGACATCTGGGTTGTTCCCAGCTTCTGGGAATTGCTATTATGAATAAAGCTGCTACAAACATGGTTGAGCAAATGTCCTTGTTGTATATTTGAGCATCTTTTGGATATATGCCTAGGAGTGGTACAGCTGGATCTTGAGGAAGCACTATTCCTAATTGTCTGAGAAAGCACCAGATTGATTTCCAAAGTGGTTGTACAATTTACATTCCCACCAGCAGTGGAGGAGGGTTCCCCTTTCTCCACATCCTCTCCAGCGTGTGTTGTCACTTGAGTTTGTCATCTTAGCCATTCTGATAGGTGTAAGGTGAAATCTCAGGGTCATTTTGATTTGCATTTCCCTGATGACTAAGGATGTTGAACATTTCTTTAAGTGCTTCTTTGCCATTCGATATTCCTCTATTGAGAATTTTCTGTTTAGCTCTTTTCCCCATTTTTAAATTGGATTTCTTGATTTTTTGCTGTTTAACTTCTTGAGTTCTTTATATATACTGGATATTAGCCCTCTGTGAGATATAGGGTTGGTGAAGATCCTTTCCCAATCTGTAGGCAATCGTTTTGTTTTGATGACAGTGTCCTTTGCTTTACAGAAGCTTTTCAGTTTTGTGAAGTCCCATTTATTGATTGTTGTTCTTAGAGCCTATGCTGTTGGTGTTCTGTTCAGGAAGTTGTTTCCTGTGCTAATGAGTTCAAGGCTCTTCCCCACTTTTTCTTCTAACAGGTTTAGTGTGTCTGGTTTTATATGGAGGTCTTTGATCCACTTGGGCTTTAGTTTTGTGCAGGGTGCTAAGTATGAATCTATTTGCATTTTTCTACTTGTAGACATCCAGTTAGACCAGCACCATTTGTTGAAGATGCTATCTATTTTTTTCACTCTATGGTTTTGGAAACTTAAAGCAATCCCACTAAAATCAGGGACAAGGCAAGGCTGCCCACTCTCTCCATATCTCTTCAACATAGTTCTTGAAGTTCTTGCTAGAGCAATAAGAAAATCAAAGGAGATCAAGGGGATACAAATTGGAAAGGAAGAAGTCAAAGTATCACTATTTGCAGATGATATTGTGGTATACCTGAGTGACCCCAAAAATTCTACCAGGGAACTCCTACAGCTGATAAACACCTTCAGCAAAATGGCTGGATACAAAATTAGCTAAAAAAAAAAAAAAAAAAAGAAATCAGTAGCCCTCCTGTATACAAAAGACAAAAGGGCTGACAAAGAAATTAAGGAAACAATACCCTTCACAATAGCCACAAAGGGCATAAAGTACCTTGGTGTGACCCTAACCAAGCAAGTCAAAGACTTGTATGAAAAATATTTCCAGTCTCTGAAGAGACGATATTAAAGATGGATAGATCGCCCATGCTCATGGCTTGGCAGGATTAACATAGTAAAAATGGCCATCTTACCAAAAGCAATCTACAGATTCAATGCAATTCCCATCAAATTACCAACACAATTCTTTACAGACCTTGAAAGAAAAATTATCAACTTCATATGGAATAATAAGAAACCCAGAATCGCTAAAAAGGAAAAAAAAGCCTCTACAATCAAAGATCTTCTGGAGGTATCTCCGTCCCTGACCTCAAGCTGTACTATAGAGCAATAGTAATAAAAACTGCATGGTACTGGCATAGAAACAGAATGGTGGATCAGTGGAATCAGATAACAGACCCAGAAATAAACCCACGCGTTTATGGCCACCTGATTTTTGACAAAGATGCCAAAACCATACAGTGGAAGATGAAATTGAACTCTTAACTCTCCTAAATCTAGGGAGTGGACCCCTAGATGAGTCAGCCTGGGATAAGAGAATCAATGGGGTAAGGTTAATGGGCAGAAGTTAGTAAGAAAGCATGTTCTGATGCTTTGCATCCTCTTTAGAAGCCAAGCTCATGTAGCCAGATACAATGGAGAATTGCTACTTTGAGAGTCCCAACTGGGTTGGAAAAATTTGGAATATGGCCATGCACCCTATAGCTTTATAGATTCAACTAGAGTTCACTGCGGATTTACCAGAGGGTGCTAGACTGCACAGATGGGCAGAGCATGGTACCCTACAGGACAGAGTAAGATATGAACTCAGCAGGTGTACACTAAACAATCAGGAGACCTAGGGTGCCCCAGGGGCGTTGAAAGTACACAACTCCATGATCTCCTTGCCCTGCACTAAGCAAGGATTAACTGCATTTCCAGAGATGCTAGGTGTCAATAATGGCCTTAGCTAGGTTTATTAAGGGTGAAGTTTCAAAGTTTAGAGATCTCTAGGATGAACCCTGTCTAATAAAATAAGGATTTTGTTCCAAGCCAACTGGAAGAAGCAGCCATCATGTAAGGATAAGCAAGTGTGTGTCCTGGATGCTTAATACTGGTGTGTGTCTTTAAGTCACTATGTAAAAGGCCAACTCTAAGTAACAAAGTTTTGCCTCTTGAAATTCAATTCTTAGTTTTTAATTAGGTTTTTTTTTTTAGTCATTGATTTCAGTGTGGTGTGTGTGTGTGTGTGTGTGTGTGTGTGTGTGTGTGTGTGTGTGTGTGTGAATGTTTTTGTATGTGGAGGCCTGGGATTGATGTCTGGAATCATCCGCTATTGCTCCTCCATCTTGTGCATTGAGTCAGGGCCTCTAAATGAAATCCAGAGCCCTCTGATATGGCTAGTCTTATTAGCCAGGTTGCTCCATACTCTGGCTCCACCTTCTGAGGCTAGATTTTGGGGTGGTGCATGTGCACATACATACACACCAATGTTTCTGTGTGATTCAGCTCTGCTATACTGAAAGAGCATTAACCACTAAACCATTCCCCAGCCTCATTTCACTTCTTCACTGCTTAGGTGTGATCTCCTGTGCAACAGGACTGTGGACAGAGGCGCTATCTTATTCTGACACTTGACTTTGGGGAAGGTTCCTATATTCTGTGGTAAAATCTGGTGTCTTTTGCCAGTTTTGAAGATACCTACTTTGGTTAGGGAAGTTGCCTTCTGGTTCTAATTTGTTCAGATTGTTTTTCTTTATAATGAATTAATAATGAGTTTATCAAATACATCAAATACTTCATCTTGATGAAATAATTATGGTTTGTTTTTTCTTTCCTTTGGCTTGAAATCACTTCTGTTATTTTAGAGTAATCCTTTCTTGGCCATCTTGAAACTTTATGTTAACATACACTTAATTGTACTTACTAATCTTGTGAAGACAGGATTTTTTTTTATATAGGCTGCAACATAAATTGATGGACAGTTTTCTTAGAAACTGTACTGTGCTTGTCTGATCTTGACTGCAAGTCTCATAAAATCTGTTGAGCTTACCTCCTTCTGTGTTTCCTGAAATGTTTTATATACAGAAAGTAGTTCCTTTACCCTAGAGACATGATATATCCACACTGTGAACCATCAGTCTAACTTTCTTTTGTAAGGAGACTTGAAAAATAACTTCATTTGATTCATAGGTGCTGGTGTGGGTGTTCCATCATAAGTAGACGTTACCTGTTTAATTGAGGTTTTTGAGCATTTTATTACAGTTCCAAATGTGGAGAACAAGGCAGTAGAAGCTTTTAGAAATCATTTTAACTTTTAGAACTCAATCCTAGGAACTACCACAGGTGATATTTTTATTTATTATGCTGAAAGCCAACACCATGGTCTTATTCTTACTAAACAGGTGTTCCAAGTTCACCGAGGCACTTGCAGCCAACACCAGGGTAGTTTGGTGGTTAAGCGCTGAAGCCCCACATCTTGGAAACCATTTACAAAGCAGAGTTGAACTGCTGAAAACACTAGGTGTCCCATTGATACCTACCAGTTAGTAAAATAGATGTTTCCTGTCGTAGTCTCCTTTGCTGTTGCTGTGGTGAAATACCCTGAAAAGACAACTTCAGGGAGGAAGAGTTCATGTGGTCTCACACTTGAAGACAACTTCAGGGAGGAAGAATTCATGTGGTCTCACACTTGAAGACAACTTCAGGGAGGAAGAGTTCATGTGGTCTCACACTTGAAGGGTACAGCCCTTCGAGAAGCGGGAGTCAAGGTAGAAGCAGTTGTCAAATCCATAATCAGGAGCACTTGTGCACAGCTCACTTTCTTCATTTTCCACAGCCCAGGCTGTAAGCCAAGGAATGGAAATAGCCCTGCCCACATTAGCAAGTCTTCTTCATAACACAGTGAAGGTAATTTTCCACAGATGCCCCAAGTTGTTCTCAGAGGTGATTCTAGAGTCTGTCAAGTTGGCAACACAAATCCTCGTAGTCCGTTTAGTTAAGCTAGTACTTTAGACTTCTTGTGTTTCTTAGCCTCACAATAGGTGGTAATACAGTTGATTATGTGGGTTCTTACTTCTAAATGTATAGGTTTTTGAGCCATATTTACTATAATCTATATATTTTAAGTATCCTGGGGGTTACATTCTGCCTGACCATGTCACTATATTGGCTTGTCCACAGGCTGCTATCGTGGATGCTCAATTTGGGTATCTTTCCTCATTCTCTGTACTCTGCCACTGAAGCACTCGCAGTCCCCACCAGAGTAGTTTCGTGGTTAAGCACTAAAGGCCCATGTGCTGGGAGTCATGGATCTGCAATTGTCATTATTTACAAAGCAGAGTTGCTTTTTATCAGACCTTGCCTTTTACCAGAACTCAGAAAGTGTGGAACTTCAGGGTGGACCCACTGAAGAGAAGATTTTATGGCTGTCCTTGGTAGTTTCAGTCTCTAATCTTCCTAAATTCCAACGTTTCTTAGAGAAAGGGGATAAAATACAAAGGGAAAGCCTCGTGCATAGGCACAGATGTGCCATCTGCTCCCATCATCCCAGGGTTGTGACCACAGCATCCTGACCTCCCTCTATGGAGAGACAGCATGGGATGCTTCTCAGGGTCCAGGGATTCTGCAGAGAGCAACCACACCACAGCTTTGTCACACTTGTTTGAAATGTGTGTTCTGAACTGACTCATTTGTTTGACAACTTATTGATATTTCAAAGTTCAGTAATCACTTATGTATGAATTTTTAGTTCTTCAGAGATTGTACCATTTAAAATTTTATATTTCTTCTAATCAATGATTCACCAAAGGATTTATTGTAATACCAGATTTAGCATAAGTCAATTTACATATATGCCCATCTAAAAAGTGTACAGACAGAACAGATATTCCTGTAGGATTTTCTAATTATATGCTGTAATATTTCTCATTGTGACATTACTTATAAAGTCTGTCTGTCTATTATAGATAGATAGATAGATAGATAGATAGATAGATAGATAGATAGATAGATAGATAATGATATACATACATATAGGAATGAATATAAATATAGCATCTTCAAAGCATACATAACTAATTTTAAATATTTAATATAATAATGAACAGCTAAGCTATTAAACCAAGAGTAAGTGGAATAACATTCAGGAAATGACACATTTGTGTTTATCACATCTTTAAAGCATAATTACAAAATAATCTCTAAATGATGGCTTCTCAGCTCAGTCCATGGTTTTAATAATTAAAAATTATAACAGACAATGGCTTTACTAATTGAAATCTCAGTTTTGACATGCCTTTACTTATTTCTTTATTAAGATGGTTTCCTGGTAGTACCACAAGTAGTTAATGAATCCTATATTAATTAGATTTTTTTCTTAGGGTATTCAGATGAAAAAAAATGAAACGATATATTCACATTGTTTTTTAATGAATTGAACATTAGTGACAAAGAAATATAATATGTGGTAGTGTTATACATGAATGTGATAAAAGAATCTGTAACATTCAAACTAGAATTTGCTAATTTTGAACACTGATTTATCTTTTAAATTCATTTCTGAAAATTCAAACACTAAAATAATGTTTTATAACTATTTCCTAATTGCCCAACTGAAACCTTCCGTGAAAAATGTATTCTTGGCAACTAACAAGTATGTGTCTTTTTCTCTCTCATTTTGTTAGCCTCTTAGCAAGTACCCTGCTGTGTTCAATGACATTTCATTCTGGCTGCCCTCTGAGAATTACACGGAGAATGATTTCTATGACATGGTCCGAACAGTCGGAGGAGACCTGGTGGAAAAGGTTGATCTTATAGACAAGTTTGAACATCCAAAGTAAGTGAAAGGCTTTCAGATTTTATCCCTTACCATCTCTGTGTGACAGATGGGACCTGGAGACTTACAAAAGAGTTTTGCTGAAACCCAACATGCCGAGACGCAA
This sequence comes from Pachyuromys duprasi, assembly GCA_028658305.1. Taxonomy (NCBI): domain Eukaryota; kingdom Metazoa; phylum Chordata; class Mammalia; order Rodentia; family Muridae; genus Pachyuromys; species Pachyuromys duprasi. The sequence goes on from CM053760.1 coordinate 57,163,540, forward strand.
TGTCTTCTGAATTCGCACTAAGGGGAAGGTATATGAAAACTAGCATCAGTCCTCTCAAAAGACTTCGTAAAGTGCATTCTTCTCCTTTCCTGCCTTGGTTAAAAAAATTTTTTTTTAAATTTTTTAAAAAGTACATGAGGCACAATGTTTGAAAGTCCCTTTGTTTTAGGAGTGATTTCTAGCTATGTCACTCTTCAGGTGCAGAGTTGATGGGACAGAGGAAGAAAGGCTGTGAAATGAACCTCAGTGTGCATTTGTCAAGCACTTTCCACACAGTAAAATTCACTATAAATCTTCATACTTACTGTGCTCCTAATAATACCTTCTTCAAGTTTGCCTTGGTGTAAGAGGGGCATGAATTAAACAAATAACTATGTATACTTGCAGTCTAATGAGGGAAGACATGTTATCAATCAATCAATCACAGAGTTGATGGCAGCTGGGGAATTGGAGCAGATCTTGAATATATTTAAGGTGAGCAGATAAACATGATAAGCAAGAGCTTACTGGTATCTGCCTGTCCAGACACTGCTGTTCCTGACACTGAGGCAGGGGGATTGCAAGCCAAGGTCAGTTTGAGCTATAAAGTGAGTTCAGGGACAGGCTGGGAACTTAATAAGATCCTCACCCAAGTTTTAGAAATAAAAAAGGAGTGAAGATACAGCCCAATGGCTAATTATTTCCTTAGCTTGTTTGAGGTCCCATGCTTAATCTCTAGCACCATAGAAAACATGCAGAAAAAAGGGTGGTGGACAGTCTAGGAATGGGAAAAAGAACATTCCAGGAAGCAGATTTGAAAGCCAGGTTTAATAGCTTCATGTCTGTAATCATAGCACTTGAAAAATTGAGGGAGGAGGATTGTTTTGAGTTCAAGGCCAGTCTGGTCTCACTATGTAGACCAGTCTCAAAGATCAAAAGAAAAACCTACATAAAATAGAAATCAAATCAAATTCTCTGTTGGCCAGACAGTGACACATGCAAAATGCTGAAGGCAGCAAAGTCATGTGACTGCAGACTCTGGGGGGAAATAGGAGAAAAGAGGTGACCCTTGAGTAGAGTTATGTCCACAGGATCAGGCAGGGCCATAAGGTACAAGGCCTGAGACTTGCATTTTACATTGGCTGTGGATGGAAGCTCCAGAGGCGTGTGAGCACGAGAGATAAAGAGATGGTTATCTTCCTCACTCATCCTCCTCCAAGAATCCTGCTTGACTTCCAGCTGTTTGAGGTCGCTGGATCCTCTCTAACTCCATCCCCATTCCCTTTCTTGTCTTCACACTTGAATCAAGCCCTGATTGTCGTCCTTGCACTCTAACCTGGTGGACACATTCCCTCTATGCACTTCTTGTTTTCTTTTCTTTTGCCTTTTATGTTTTGTTTTGTTTTGTTTTCAGCTTTCCTTCCTGGATAAAGGCATTTGATATTTAATACTCACTTCCAGCTCCTGCCTCACTTTCCCCATTATTTAGACATCCGAAAGTTCATTTTCAGGGACAAGTTTTACTCAAGGACTTAATGGAAACAGTGTATCATGACCCTCTGTATTTTTGAAACTGGCAGCTTGTTTATATCTGAATGAGTGTCACTTGGTTCAGACAAAATATCCTTGACGTGTCCTTTCTTTTACTGAGAATTCAATAGTGTTACTCTCTTGACTTCTGGAGTTTAAGGCCACACTTAACCTTTTTTGTTTTTTCTCCTCAATGATTTTTTTGTTTGTTTTGTTTTCTAAAAAACTGGATCACTTGATCAGGAGAGCGCTCAGTAGTAACCAGCTCCTCCTGATGTGTGAGCTTTCACACATGACACTTGACTCTGCTTTTGTTTCAGGGAAATTTTCTGAAATTATATCTTTACAAGTTTGTTCTGAGAACTTCCTTTATCTAACTCCGTTCCTAATATTCTTTTCTCTCGTCTTTTAAATCTCTTTATTGTCACTTCACTTGATAGGCCTCCTTACTGTGATAGTCTCAGACCCTGCGTATATCTTCTGTCTGTCCTCCTTGCCCACACACCCTTTGTGTCACATCCTAAGAGTTCACTTCTTGCTCCTCAGATCCTACCACCTCCCTATTTCTGTCTGGTCACCTTCCTTCATGAATAAATTGTTTCACTTCGTTTTAACAAATCACTGTAAAATACATAGTCAGAGCTTGCATGCTCTCCAGCGGCAGCATTCTCTCCCTTCCTCCTTCCTATAAGCTTTTCCACCATCTTCATTCATCCCTCACTCTCTTTTGATCAATGAGAATGTGGTGGAAATATGGTTACCTTTTGTCACTCATATTTGAGCGCATTGGGTCTTCTCGACCAGGTGCGTGTTTGGCTTGGTGGGGAAGGTGGGGGCTGGCCCGAGGGAAGGTCCTTCTTCACAGTAAGGCTTTCTTTTTCTCTATTCCCCAGAACCAGCTTTTTCTTTTTATCCCAGTACTGGAGAGTAAGTACAGCGCCTCACACCCGTCACTCTGCCACTGAGTTACATCCCTAAACATATGTTTGCTTCTGTTACATGGGTTTCCACGTATCTGCCCAGAGTGCCCTTGAATTCACTCTAGCCCAGGCAAACTTCAAGTTGAGTCTTCTCCATCTTCCATGCCTGACTCGCACCCCACTCTACACTTGTTCAAAGCGGATGTACTACTGTTTATCTTAGAATGCACATTTGCTGATGCTTCCTTTGCCCTTCTGACTGTAAACCTTAGCTCAAGGGGTAAAAATCAAAGCTATTTCATTGGATTCTTTTGAGGTAAGCAGTTATATGTGTTTTTTATTCCACCCTGTTTGTATTCAATTTGATTTCCATTTTTGGAGCCTGTATGTGCTATTTGTATGTGCTGTATGTGCTATACCAAGGTATAAAGTTGTCAGGAGAGCAGTGCCATAGAAGCCCAAAACTCTGGGGCATGTCACCTCAGCCCTAGAATTTTAGGTGACGGTCAACTAGCTTATTGAATACAGTTGTTTAGCATTCTCATCCAAAGTTAAACCTAGCCTGTACCATTGAGAAACATGTCTGAGGAGAGATGTTCTTTAATGGGGTTGCTCACTAGGGGGTAGTTCTCAAGAGTCTTGAGACATAGGTCATGATGCTCTTTCCAGTTAAAATCAAGACAGTAAAGTTTCACTTGGTGGGCCTGCTTGTCTTTCCAAACTCCCTGACTTTGCCACTGCAAAACAGCAACAGACAAAGTGTATATACACAGGCCTCAGTGAATGCCTCAGGCTGGCCTGGAAATCAGATTTGGCCTGTGACCTACAGTTTGCAGACTCCACTGTGAGTGTGCAGCCCTGGCCTTTGAGATTGCCCTTCCTGATCATTCTGCACCTTTGTCTCCCCATCGGAAAGCCCCCTGGCTAGGTGAGGTGTGGATGGCTTCCTGGACTCATACCTGCCAGTACCCACCCTTGTAAGCATTCTCTACAAACAAGTGACGATGCTACAAAGGAATCCAGACCCTGACTCTGCCCGAAGTCCAAAACTATAACATACAGCAACATGGGAGAAGCACAAAGATCCTCTATGAAATAAATAAGTTGTTGCACAAATTGGGTGATGTGCTTTGAACAGAAACACATCTCAGGATATCTGAGGGAAGCATAATCTACTGAATTTGGGGCTAATTTCATAATGTTCAACAAACAGAGGAATTTTGTCTCAATTACAGATAACACTGTCCCCTGTAGGAAGATAGATGCACAACTTGGGGGGCATGGAAGTGGCATTTGATTGTAGCTGGTCATTCAGAACCTTCTTCCAGAGGGTCACAGTGACTTCCTCTATGGGACTTCCTCTATGGGACACTTGACATACTAAAGGGACTCTGTAGTCCCAAAGCTTAATCTGACAACAGATGCTGTAGTGCCCACCCCTTCCCAGCGTCTCTGTCCAGGTGTCTGTGGATTATTGCTCTCTAGGCATGTCCTGTCTAATGAGGCAAATCATAAGACATCTTGTATGCTCCTTCCGCTCCCTCAGGAGGCATCAGTCATTGTTAGTCTCCGAGTTCATGCAACTTTAAGAACTACAGTGCCAAGTTTATTTTCTTATGCAACACAATTGTTCAGAATATTTGCAGCCTGTGACATGAGAAAGAAAAAAAGAGAAGCTAAAAAAAAGAACAGACTGTTGTTCTACAGGCTCACACTCCATTTGGTGATGGCAGCATGTTATTGTGAATTATAGAGATAAATTATGAAATAAAATGGCTTCAGATAGGATGATTTGGACTAAGTTTAAGACAGCTGTTTTTGAGAGAATTGAAATTTTATGGGGGCTGGAGAGATGGCTCAGAGGTTAAGAGCACTAGCTGCTCTTTCAGAGATCCTGGGTTCAGTTCCCAGCAACCACATGGCGGCTCACAACCATTTATAATGACATCTGGTGCCCTCTTCTGGTGTGCAGGCAGAACACCGTACAAACACATAATAAATAAATCTTAAAAAATAAAAATAATTTTTAACATATTTAGGTTGACTCTTAAGAAGTACATAGTGAGCTGGGTGCGGTGGCACACACCTGTAATCCCAGCACTTGGGAGGGCAGAGGGAGGCCGATCTCTGTGAGTTTAAGGCCAGCCTAGTCTGCAAAGTGAGTCCAGGACAGCCAAAGCTACACAGAGAAATCCAGTCTTGGGGGGTAAAAAGTGCAGAGTGGTGAAAATTGCAGGTATCTGCATCAGGAGCTTAAGAACTAAGATACGGTGATGTCCCCACACCAGATCCGCTCTAGACATAAGTCCCTCCGGGACTACCACTGTTCATATGGCCATTATGGGGTTTTCTGAACCTTGTCAGCCAGAGCTGTGATACTACAGAGATAAGTCCTGCCCTGTGGGTCACTAAAGATGACTGTCACTTTTCTTCTTAGCTTTCTAGAGATTATATTCCCCTTTGTGACATATCATACAGGATATACCCAAACACTGCCATTTCCACAAGCTTCCAAAGGGATCTTCATTGGGAGAAGTACTTCTCCAGGGTGGCAGCCTGGCTGTTTTGGGACAGAAGGGCTTTGCTTAAGGATATGCTTGAATTGTACTGCAAGGGCCTTGGTACCTGAGGCAGATCTGAAGGCCAGAGACCCTCTGCATTGGGTACTCTGACTATCCCTTTTCTTCCTTCTTTCAGCAAGCTCTCCCACCTCATACATGCACTAACCTGGCTCCCTCGTGGCTTTACCTGGGCAGTCCCCTCCCGTTCTTCCTTGTGGGTCAACTAGTGGAGCTCACTGTTGACACCTGTGGGGCAGGGCACTGTGAGGAGGCTGCCTGCTGGGGTTCCACACAGTCTGCGGATGGCCATGACGGACCAGGCGAGGAATCCAGTTCTGAGGTAGCCGGGGCCACGCCTCAAACAGCCCTGCCGTTTTATACTCTCTGGTGCCATTTCAAGATGGGCTGACAGGACAATCTTTCATGTACAAGTGCTGTGTCCCTTCCCTGTCCTGGCTACTCACAAGCAGGCTCTGAGGGCTTACGCTGCTCACTCCTGTCTTACACTCTTCACTCACACAGCTGCTGTTTTAGGGTGAGGGTGTTATGGCCACTACGGTATAGTAGGCACTGTGTGTGGAATCCTTTGTCTTTCCAGACTTGTGCCGAAGGTTAACCAACTGTGCTGGTCCTGAAGGTGGGCCTTCAGAGAAGTGGGTGAGTCATGGGGCCGTACTTTCGTGGATGAGGGTCTTGCCCTCTTTGAGGAGCTTTCAGAGCAGCCTGTCCTGAGCTTCTCATCCATCCTATTATGACACAGTTTTGGTCCTGGTGTCCTTTTGTCCCTCCAGCCCTGTGGGTGTATATAAGAGGAGCCTCAGCCAGACACCAAGTCTGCTGCCACCATCATCTCATACTTGCCAGGACTGTGAGGAATTACCTTCTATTTTTTATGAACTGACCAGCCTAAGTAAGATATTTTGTTATAGCAGCAAAAATAAGCTAAGATGGAAACAGGTCGCTTCCATCTTCTCTCAGTGTTTAAGATGATGTCAACAGCTAGTTAACTTGCAGTGGTCAGGAGGACAGTGTGTCATAACCCAAGAGAAAGTGTGCGCACTGGCTCTTGACATTCCTCACAGAGCCGTGATCCACTGTGATGCTCCTCTTTCCTGGTCTCTTGTTCACCATTATTTCCTGTCCAAGTTTACTTTTCTGTCGCTGTTATTAAACACTGGCTGCAAATAACTTGGTGGAGGAAAGAGTTCATTTTAGCTTTACAGGTTATAGTCTGTCATCAAGGGAATCCAAGGCTAGGGCTTAAAGCAGAAGCCATAGAGGAATGCTGCTTCCTGGCTTGCTCCAACCTGGACCACCTAGCCAGAGTGGCATCACCCACAGTGAGTTAGGTCCTCCTCTGTTAATTAGCAACCAGGAAAATGCCTCCACAGATCCACAGGTGGTGGCGGTTTTCAATTGAAGTGTGTCTTCCCAACTGTGTCAAATTGACAACCAGCATTAGCCATTAAACTTGCAAAAGGCCCACACCTCCAGATGCCATCAGCTATGAATAGAGGGTAAGTTTCTAACACAGGAATTTAGAGGGATACATTGAAACCACAGCAGAAGACATGTGTTCCCTTACAAAACTACTAACTTATCTGGTAGAAAATCTGGAAAGCTGTTGATCTAATTCTGTTTGCCATTTTTAAGGAAAGCCTTTCCTTCTTTTCAGGACCATGTTGTCCATAAAAAAGACTTAAGGCTAAGAAACAAGTTGAGATTGTCTGTGTGGTTTTTATTGTTTTGAGCACACTATTCTAGAAACATAGGAAAACATTTTTTGTGTCTTTTCATGATGTCAGAATGTACTGAATAACAAATTTACAATGGAAGGTGTTTTTATAGGCAACAGTTTGCCTGATAATCTCAGGTTTTGGTAATCTGGTCAAGGTGAACACAGGTTCTTTTATTTTTATCTTAAATCTTTTTTTCAGGTTTTTTAATTAAATTTTTATTTTTTAATATTAACTACAGTTTATTCTCTTTGTATCCCAGCTGTAGCCCCCTCCCTCATTTCCTCCCAGTCTCACTCTCCCTCCCTCATCTCCTCCCAAGCCTCTCTCCAAGTCCACTGAGAGGGGAGGTTCTTCTACCCTTCCATCTGACCCTAGCTTATTAGGTCTCATCAGGAATGCTGCATTGTCTTCCTCTGTGGCCTGGTAAGGCTGCTCCCCCCTCAGAGGGAGGTGATCAAAGAGCAGGTCACTGAGTTCATGTCAGACAGTCCCTGTTCCCCTTACTAGGGAACTCACTTGGACACTGAGCTGCCATGGGCTGCATCTGAGCAGGGTTCTAGGTTCTCTCCAGGCATGGGCCTTGGTTGGAGTGTCCGTCTCAGGAAAGACCCCTGGCCCAGATGTTTTGGTTCTGTTGCTCTCCTCGTGGAGCTGCTGTCCTCTTCTATCTTAACTTCTGATATTTACTTTAATCGCATAGCACATAGTACTCCCCTTTGTCCCATTCTCTCTCCATATATTACATGTATATATTTTAATATGCCAGTATGACCTGAAAATTGAAATTCACTATTATAAATATTAAATGGAACCCTTTTTTCTCCCAGAAGTAAGTCCTGTGTGGGCCAAACAGGTGGTGTTTGTGTGCCCCACACGGTGCATAGCTACCCTTCTTCCGCAAATTCTGCTTGTAAAAGGGAGTTTGGGGACAAGGTCCAACCTGAAAAACCACCAATTTACATAATCTGGAGTAGTTTAGAGTAGAGAACAACCCTACTCAAATGTCTGCTGTCTCTCTGTCTGTGTGTCTGTCTGTCTGACAAACAGTCTGGGCTAAGTCAGGGTCAGGTCCTATGGAAGAAGCTTACTGGAAGAACATTTAGATGAAAACCATAGGAAAGGTGGGCTATTCAAGAAAGATACAGAGGTGGTAGATGCGAAGTACCACCCAAAGCCTGATGGTGTGACCAAGAGAGCAGTATTTCAAAGTGAGGCAGAGATAGAATCTGAGGGAACAGTGCCCTGGTTATTTTGAACTTCCTGAGTTTGGGGATGTGGCCACGAGAGCTACTGGGAGAGGCAGGGTTAAACAATGTACTGAGGAACTCCTACTCCAGAGAAGACCCAGGGGCCTTGTGAGTGTCTGGCTAAGAAAAACAAAAGGAAGAAGGACTCTAGAAACATCAAAAGTGATTATGGTAGAGAGAAAATGTGAATGAAGGAACCGAGGCTGGGGGATAGCCTTCTTGTAAGGTCCATTCCTTTGCAGTCAGAGTGTAGGCCTGATGGCACAGCTCTGACACTGAGGTCCTCAATTCTCAGTCTAGTGTCAGGAAATGTTCTAAGGGGTCATATTTCTTCTGTACATGTGCACACACACACCACATTGTGCCTTCACTCCCACAAGTGTTAATGATGGCAGAATTCTTAAGTATGTATCTATGTACGTATTGTATGTTTTGTGGACCAGTATGTTTTGACTGGAAACTAGACCTGCATCTTCTTAGTTTTATGTCCCCAAATGTCATATAAAGAATACTTTGGGAGCTTTTCTTTTTCTTGTCATTTCTGTTTTTATTTTCCATCCTTGTACAGCCTCATGCAAAGGGCAGGATAAGACACCTGATGTCTCTGTGGTCCCCTTCTGGACATGAAAGACTCCGATTAGTGAAAAGAACTCTAGACCTGCAAGGTGAAAGGATTTGCACATGTGTGTATGTGCATGGGCGTGCACACACACATATACATATGTACATACATAAATGCACAAATGTTTAAAAACTTAAAGTTTAGGGCTGTGCTGGAGAGATGGCGCAGCTGTTAAGAGCACTAGCATGTCTTCTTGAAGAGGACCTAAGTTTGATTTCCAGCACCCAAACAAAGGCTCTCAACCATCTGTGTAACTCTAGTTCCAGTCCCAGGGGATCCAGTGCTTTCTTCTGGCCTCCTCGGGTACCAGGCACACATGTAGCACACAGACAAACTTGAAAACAAAGCTCTCACATACACAAATCTTAGTGATGTAGAGTGAACAACTTCCTAGCACTGAGGTACCTGCATAAGCTAAGTCTCATTCTTCACTAAACCCACTTCATAAGGCTTAACCATGCCTCTCACGTTAAAAGGATGGTATGCAAATGAAAATGGGAATGGAATTTGACCCATGCTTTGATCAGCATTTCTCAAAATGGGAGATGGAAAAATAAACCCACCTTGTTAAAAATTGTACATACTTCCTTCTACTTTAGATGGCAGGGAATCTGTGCACCTGCTGTGTGGAATTGTCACCTCCATGTCTTGGGAACCAAAGTGCAACAATGCAGAGTACACATGTCTCTTGAAATTATGCCTGGCCTCTGCTCTCCTCTGCAGCGAAAAACAGCATCCCCAAGATGAGAGAAAGCTGTCTGGAAAGGAAAGCATGAGGAAGTGGAAGAGCAGGGATTATATTTAGATTTTTTTTTTAAACCTAGATTGAATTGATGAATATTTGGCCATAGAACATCTTAGTTTGGGGAATCCTACATCTTAGTTTTAGGATTCCTACTGCTCCATGAGGCTGCTTAAATCTGAAGTAATACTATACCATGTCTGGTGTAGGAATATACCTGCAATATTAGACAGATCAAATTCTCAATAAGACTGGTGTGAATAGGTGCTATTTTTAGCACTCTATGAGTATAGGAGATCAATATAGATATTCAAGATGAAAATTCTAATTGTTAACCAAAACCCAAATTCAAGGTCCCCTTAACCTTCAAAGCAAAGCTGATTCCAGGTTCTCTCAGAGCCTGTTCTTTCAGAACACATTTGAACCAGGAACTCCCAAGGAGTGCCCAGTCCTCCACTTCCTTTCCAAATGTGACCATCTTGCAGTATGTGTCATCTTCGAGCCTGAGCATTGCCCTGAAGGCCTGTCTGTGTACTGTGCCGGTCAGAAATCACCTGCTGAGGTGCTCAAGGCACTGTCATCCCTCTCTTCTGCTGTTTTAAGTAATGCTTTCACTTAGGTTTCATCTCTACTTTGTGTTGTAATTTAAAACCAACAATAACTAAAGAGTTTTTTATTATCATTTATTACAATTTATTCAATTTGTATTCCAGCTGTGGTCTCCTCCCAATCCCACCTGCCCTCCCTCATCTCCTCTCATGCCCCTCCCCTAGTCTACTGATAGGGAAGGTCCTCCTCCCCTTCCCTCTGACCCTAGCTTATCAGCTCTCATCAGGACTGGCTGCACTGTCTTCCTCTGTGGACTGGTAAGGCTGCGCCCCCCTCCCATGAGGAGGTAATCACAGAGCCTAACTATAGTTTTTTAAAGGATAAGTCCATCATTCTGACACTGTTGTCAATAGACGTCACTGTGTATATCTTAGATCTGCAGGATCACATCACAAGATTCATGTATAATAAAGTGGTTTCTATTCCAAAACAAATGAGTGCATCCACTTGGTTACCCATCTCTCTCCAGTTGGAAAAGCAGCTACAGTCTGCTCACTTCTCAGAACCCCTGCATGTATTGTCCTGGCCCCACCTGTGGCCGTATGCTGGACTTTTTCAGCTGCCATCCTGTTCTCTTGACACTTTGCACCTCTTGACCCACATCACCACCAAATTTTGTATTTGTTCATTTGGATTATGTTTTTTAATGGTTATATATATATATATATATATATATATATATTATTATCATTCATTACAATTTTTTAAATTTGTATCTCAGCTGTGGCCCCCTCCCTTGTGGATTATGGTTTTTTTCATTTTAACATTTTTATTTTATATTAATCACAGGTTATGTACTTTGTATCCCAGCCATAGCCCCCTCTTGCATTCCCTCCCTATCCCCCCTTCCCTCCCTTGACTCCTCCCTGCCCCTTTCCAAGTCCACTGATAAGGAAGGACCTCCTCCCCTTCCATCTAACTCTAGCTTATCAGGTCTCTTCAGGAATGGCTGGAATGTCCTCTTCTGTGCCTAGCAAGGCTGTTCCTCACTCGGGGCATGGGGGAAGGTCAAAGAGCCAGCCATTGAGTTCATGTCCAAAATTGTCCCTGTTCCCCTTACTAGTGTACCCACTTGGATATTGAGCTACCATTTGCTACATACAAGCAGGGGTTCTAGGTTATACCCATACATGGTCCTTGGTTGAAGCGACAGTCTCATAAAAGACCCCTGTGCCCTGATATATTTGGTCCTTGGGGACCTCCTGTCCTCTCCAGGTCATACTAACTCCCCCTTCTTTCATATGATTCCCTGCACTCTGCCAAAGGGTTGGTTATGTTTCTTAATATTTGCTTTGATACCCTGCTAGGTAGAGTCTTTCTGAGGCCCTCTGTGGTAGGCTCTTGTCCTGCTACTTGTTTTCTCCTACATCCAATGTCTGTCCCATTTGACTTTCTAAGTGAGGATTAATCCTCTTACCCCAGCTCCTCTTTCTTGTTTATCTTCTTTAGGTGAATAGATTTCAGTATGTTTATCCTATCTTATAGGTCTATATAAGTGAGTATATACCATGTGCAACTGCTTTTGGGATACCTCACTCAGGATGATCGTTTCCAGGTGTGGATTATGTTTTTAATACTGATTTTTCCCTACTTCCCAATTAAAAGGAAAAGTTGGAAATTCTTTGTTAAAATGTGGTGCAGGTGAATTCAGTGGGAAGACAGATGCCAGCAGCTCATGGGAGGCACTGTGAGCAGTCTTCCTGGACGGGACCTTCCCAGCCTATCTTAGCCTCCAATGTTTTGTCTCTACCTTCTTTCTGTTGGGGCTGTGCAGACAACAGCATCTCTTGGCCATTATCATAAGCTGCTATCTGCCCAGAGTACTAGACTGATGCCTCCCATTTTTGTTTCCAGTCTTTTTCTCACGTAGTCACCTACCTTTTATTTCGTTTACAGTGTTTAAGGCATTGAGACATTTTTATATCATAAAAAGTAACATTTTTCACCCATTTATTCCATTGCTTTATAGGGAGAAAGTCCTTCATTCCCAAAAGATGTTGTAAATACTTACTTACATTTCTCAAGTTACTAGTAAACTGTTTATTTTCAGTTTCAGCTTGGCTTTGCCACTGTATCCTAAGATGTGACTATCATACTTTTATTTTCCTAAATAGTTAAACAAGTTCCCTGATGCCACTCATAAGATTAACCATTTGCAATAAATGGCTCTTTTACAAATATCATAAAGCCAATTATCCTACATGACATTTTTCATGCTATCCCAGAGACCAGCTAGTACACAACAGGTTTGTCTCTGGTTCCTACCTTTGTGTGTTCCATTCATCGCCAAAAGACACCTCACTCTTTTACTTCATACCACCATAGTCCTGTGACACATCCCTAGTTCCTCTTGTTGATGCTGCCATGCTACCAAAGGTGATAGAGGACATACCTCACTGTCTTGACCCAGCAGATAGCTAAGTTCCTGGGATTCTGCCAGCCGTTGTAATGAGACTTAACCTGGCCACATAGCTTCACTGTGAGACCTTTGGTATAGTCTTACTAAGCCTGGAAGGAATGAAAGTTATTATCATTGAGGACTGAGAGGCATCTGCAGAGTTGTTTCTACAGCAAGGACTTTGGAGGCCACCCTGAGTTCAACTCTTTCCCTCCTCACTTCTGGGTCATCAATGTGGAGGCTTACTCCCTAAGCCTCATCAGCTTCCTTGTCTTTAAAATGAATTTAACAGTGAACTTGCCTTAAAAGTTACTTTTACAAAGCCTGTCATACTTAGGAAGACAAGAGCTAAGGCAAAATTTCAAGTTCTTACCCACTGTCAGGTACAAAGCAAGACCCTGTGTCAGAAGAGGATAAGGAAGAAGGGCGGGAGCAGAGAGGACATGCCTGTATCCAGTAGGCATTGACTGCTAATGGTAGTGAGAAACTATGGGGGAATTTCTTCTGAGAGAAACTCATTCTAAATCAGCAGGAATACCCTCAAAATACAGGAAAGTCCTGTAAGAAAGCTTTGTGTGTTCCTTGAACTCTACTAAAGCTCATATTCAAAATAGGCATTGTTTTACTTCACTGATAATTCACTCTAAATACTGCAGTCACTTTCTCAAGAACAAATTGTTTTGGAAAAGGGGGAAAGGAGAAGGCAGGACAAAGGAATGATAAGGAAATAGAAGCCCTGTGTTTCCTTAGATCTCTGAGCTGGACTTCTATAAAATGGAAGGATATTCATGCCTGTTCCTCTTTGAAGCACAGTGACTCTGTGGGTAGCAAGCTTCTCCTGAGGGGAGCATGCAACAGAAGAAAGCCACTGGGTGCCTGTGGTAAACATAAGAGCCAGCACCTGCAGCCAGCACCACTGTGCGGAATAGTGCTTGATGATACTTGCAGGCTGGCGGGAGTCCCAGAAGGAATGGAAGGAGCTCTCCCTCAGAATGAGAAGGTTTGGCTGCAGAGTGCACACATCATAAACCCGGGCCTTTGTTTCTCAAGTGTCAGTTCAGGCCCAGGGTCTACCCCATAGTGACTGGCTAGCAGTGGGACCTGTGGCTCACGGCTCTAGGTGGTCAGATTTAGAATTCAGTGAATAGTTCCTTTGATGATGTGAGTAAATACCAAGTAGTTGCTGCTGTCCCTATTCCTGGAACAAGGGCTGTCAATCACTGTTAGGAAATGGCATTTTGTCATTACCTATTGGTGTTCTAAAAAATGTTTCATGGTAAAGTGATTTCTAAAACATCAACTACTAGCCAGTTGTTTTAAAATAGTGTTGCTATACTGACTTATAAACAGCAATGCTTTGAAATAGGGTTTTCAGGAAGTGTAATGGGTTCAGGTTTTGTGTTGGGTTGTTCTTGTCCGGGACAGGCCTTTACCAAGTAGGCCAAGTTGGCCCAGAAGTTTAGGTCCTTTGTGAGCTTCCCTAGAGCTAGGATTATAGGTAAGTGCCCTCATGCCTGACTATTTGTGTTTTGTTTTCATTTAATACACTTTTTAAAAATTTAAAGTAGTTTCTTTTTTCATTTAATATATTCTGATCTTGGTTTTGCTTCACTTATCTCCTCCCATATCCTCCCCACCTCCTGATCCTTCCAACCTCTCTGTCTGTCTCTCTGTCAGACAAAAAACAGAGTAGAACAAAACAAACAGGAAAAAGAAAGAAACAGAAAGAGGAACACATATACACTCAGAGACACACTAGTGCACACAGAAAATCCATAACTACACAAAATCAGAAACCATACCACATAAGCAAGACCAGTAAGGGAAAGAAAGAAAGAGAGAGAGAGAGGGAGGGAGAAAGGAAAGAAAGACAGACAGACAGACAGACAGACAGACAGACAGAAAGGAAAGAGAAAGGAAGGAAGGAAGGAAGGAAGGAAGGAAGGAAGGAAGGAAGGAAGGAAGGAAGGAAGGAAGGAAGGAAGGAAGAGAGAGGGGGGAGCCCAATCAAAGCATTATAAAACAAACAAAAATCTCCCAAAACACCATTGAGTGTGATTTGAACTAGTCATCTGCTGCTGGGCATGGGGCCTGCCCTTGAATGTGGTTTGTATACCCAGTGAGACTCCATTGGAGAAAACTAAATTTTCCTTTGCAAGTGGTTGTTAACTGGAGATAGCTTCTTTGTTAGAGATGACGGAGTATGTCCATTGTCCCCTCTCAGTGCTGGGACCTCATCTGGCTTGAACCTTTGCAGACTTCATGCATGCTGCCATGTCTCTGAGTTCATATGTGCATCAGTCATGCTGTGTTTAGAACGCTTTGTTTCCTTGGTGTTGTCCATTCCCATTGGCTCTTGCAATCTTATTGCCACCTCTTCTGCCAAGTTCTCTGAGTGCTGAGGGAAGGAATTTTATGGAGACAGTCCATTTAGGATTGAGTGTTCCAAGCTCTCCCAATCTTTTCACATTGTACAGTTGTGGATTTCTGTATTTGTTCTCATATACTACAAGTGGAAGCTCCTCTGATGATAGCTGGGCAAGACACTGATCTATGGCTATAGCAGAATGTTGTTAGCAGTCATTCTGTTGCTTTATTTCTTTAGTAGAACGTTAGTATTTGGTTTTCTCATAGGCCCATGACCTATATCTAATCCCATGTTCTTAGCCATCCAAGCAATGTCAGGCATGGGGTCCATCTCATAGAGCAGGCCTTAAATCTGGTCAGAAAGTTGTTGGTAACTTCCACAACTTTTGTGCCATTATTGCACCATATGCTGCACTATTGCAGCATATCATGTAGACTTGGCACCATGGGAGATCAAAGATTTTATAGCTGGGATGGTGTTTACATACAGAGTACCTTCCACTACTGTGAATGCTCTAGTTACACACTAGCTCAATTTATCTGTGTTCAGTGGGTTGTGTAGATATTGTCTTCAGTAATAGGGCCGTGCCATCGATTTGTGGAGAGCAACCAGTAGCCTTGGCAGAAGTCAGCGTTGCTTGGGGGGTTCCATTGGGTCCCTTTGGCTCAAAACTCAATCGAATGTAACCCATTTATGGCACTTATGGCAAGAGATGTCTAAATGAGGCTTTGTCTCTCTGTTATTTTGTGATTCCACTTAGATTTCTTTCCTTCATCCATATATTAAGAAACCTACCATAGTAATTTTCTGTATGACCCCTCAGATGGCCCTTGTGTTGTTGTTGTTGTTTTCCAGTCTTTTGAGCATTCCTAAGTTATATATGAATTTAGAATGTTGGATAAAATCTAAGACAATGGCAACTTTTTGTTTGCTTTGGTTATTTGCAACAGCATTTTTTTCATATATTCCATACTGTCTTGACCTCAAGATTTTTCTACCTCTGCCTGCTGATATTATAGGCTTATGCCACAGCACCTGGCTAAAAATGATAACATTTGAAAGGAAGGTTGAAAATGGAAATTGTTGTGAAGAATATAATAATGTCACTCATATAATAATGGGATTGAGATAACTTGGCCAAAGAACTCTTGAGCTTTGACAGCCATGGCCTGAAAGGTTGTCTGATGACCACCATTTGGGGACTTCAACCAGCACAGTAGTTTTTCCTATCTGGAAACTGTTTTTCCTATCCTACCAAGACAGGCATGTAATTATTCTATAACCTGAGTCTCATCCTGTTAGACTAAGACCGTGGACTCCTGGAGGAAATTTCACAATTAGAGGTAACAAAGATTCCATCTTTCTTCTTTATTTTCTGTGTCTGTGTGAGCAGACATATGCATGTGGGTATGTGGGTACAGCTGTCTATACACATGCCTGTGTGCCCTGCAAGGCCAGAAGATGGCATGGGATTTCTCATCTGGTGCTACAACCACTGTGGGTAGCTGGACTTGTTGGCTGGGGTGCTGGGATCTTAACTCCAGTTCTTGATGGCCCAGCAGGCTGAGCCAGCTCTCCAGATCCTCCATGTTTCTTTTAATAGAAGCATATTCCCATCACCTGTTTGCCTTCTGATGCAACAAGGCAGAAGGAGGGCTACCTGAAGAGCAGGGGGCATACTGATAAAAGTAGAGGAAGGAGACAGGAGAGTCCAAGCAGCAAGCAATCAAGGCCCCATTCCTGTGCCCTAGGGAGGAGTGCCAAGCCTTGATCCATTTCAAGTCATCACCCCCAGAGGGACATCCTGGAGGTTTTCAGCTCCATTGCTGTCCCTGAGACCCTCGTGTTGGCCTGGGTACATCTTCCATCAGCAAGTCCCTGGGGTACAGGCTTATTCTAAGCCTGGCTTAGTGATGATTTTAAATTTACCCACCAGTGTTTACATACTACAGTTAGAGAATCCTCTAAGAATACTGTCAGACATATACAGAAAACTCTTGGGAATTTTCGAGAATCAGAAGTCTGCTTCTCTAAATAGAGGAAGCTAGTCCCTCCCTTGGGCCATTTGCTGAAGTGTCCTGTGGGAAAGTCTCTAAGTTGAGAAAGGCCACATTCTGTTATAATTTAAGAGGCTAGACCAGCTCTGTTGTCTTTACATATGGCTCAGTATTTGCAGATAGTCAGGTAAGAGCAGTACCTATGGTGGCTCATGACGTTATTATATTCTGGTCACTGATCAACCAAAGAGCCAGATGGAAAACTTCTTATACTTAGCGCTGTGCCATGTGTCAGGAAGTGTATACCTGTTTGGCTTCCTCCTCAGGGCCAGGCCATCAACCTGGGTACTGGGAGATCTTTGAAGGGTCATGAGCTCTCTTCTGTCACTTCACAAATGAGTGCTCTAAATGTGCCCCACACTTTCCCCAAGAAATAATTTTAATATTTTGTAATTTTCAAATCAGTCTGTTTTTATATATCCGCTCCATTATTTTTCATTATTTTATTATCAGCTTCATTGAACTCTAAAAAAGAATAATCTGTGTTGCACAAAGGAGCCTGAGAACAAAGAGAAAGTAACTCAGGAAAACAATCTCTTTTTGCAGAAAGGATGAGCCAGAACCCAATCCAGCCGCTGCATAAGCACAGCCAAGATGGCCTCTGGCTTTCATCCCCAACACAGGTGAGACACTGTCTCATCCATTTTGTGGGAGTGCAACTTCACAGGTGATAGAATTGGTCAGTGTGCACTAAGGGGAAGGTTCAAGAAGTATGGGTCCTTGACAAGCTAAACTGCTTTTGATTAAAAGGAAAAATCCTGAGAGGATCAAGCTGCCTTTGGTTTTGTTGTTGAGACAAAGTCTTAAGGCTGTGAAGCTGGCAAACTCATGTACTCCTGCCTCGGCTTCTGATGATCTATGGTCTGACCTGAAGTGGAATATTCCTGAAGTAATATTGAACGGTTCCTTGTCTTTAAATCTGTCTTTACTGATGTCATATGCTGGAACTTTTCTTAGGAGTGAGCGCATGCGTGCGTGTGAGAAACACCATATTGTATACTGGCAACATGGCAGGGCTGTGGCTAGAAATAACTTGCTGGAGTTTGATCATCTAGGTAGTAAGTAGTTAGCTCTCTCCTAGGTGTGCGCTCTGCCACTAAGCAGGTTATGGACCTCAGGATTAATGTTAAGCCCAGGAAGCCAACATGAAACATATTCATTACCAGCATGGTTATCTGTGAGTCACCACAGTCATTAGTCATGAAGGATCAAAATGTTCCAACACTGGAGAGATGTAACTTGAAGGTACAGTCTTTAGAAAACCTTCCTGATACCCCAGTCTCCAAAGAGTCAACCATCTTTGGTGTTCCTTGCCTGCAAGTAGGTCTATGAAGTAACCACTGACTGTTGTGTATTTATTGTTTTCCACTCTCTCCCACTGAACTATAAACTCCTGCAGATAGGAAATCTGTTGATATAGCTGGAAAGTCAGTCAGTATTTCCTGAATGAATGAAATTCCTGCACTTAGACTAGTGTGCATATAGATATGTATATGTATATGTGTATATGTATTCCTGTACATACGGGAGTACGTATTTTAGTTTATCACTGGATAATTACTATGGACTCTATAAAGTGGTAGAAAGTGGCATACACATAAAAGCTGTACTCCTTTTGAGCCAGGACAATCCATGGCCAAGTGCTCTTTTGTAAACTGTGAAACCCCCTGATTGACTCACTATTTTAAGTTTCTTGTCCATTGTTTAAGCCTTTTGGTTAAACAAAAACATAAGCTTGGATTAATAACTTATGATAGCTTCCTCCAGGTTAAAACTGTGACCCTAAAAGGGCCTGGAGAGATGGCTCAGCTGGTCTTCTAGTGCACCAAAGTTTGATTCCCAGCATCCACATCTGTTGGGTCATAATTGCCAAAAACTTCAGCTTCTGGGGATATGCCACCCTCTTCTGGTATCCATAGGCATTGCACTCATACGCTCACACACACATATACCTTAATTTAAGTAACAGTAAAATCTTTTTTTAAAAAATCTCAATTTTAAAGCCTTCTAGATTGTCTTGTTTTCTTTGTCAATCTAAAACAGGAGCTGAGATTTGACATATAGCATATCCTACCTTTCCCTTATGTGTAGAATCATCTAACACAGAACTTTAAGAAGAACTTCAAGAATATATGTGTGTGTGCATTATATTTATTAATATATAAAACTGAACTGTTGGGTGTTCTCCTGTGCACCTTGCCCCACTTCTGTAGCAGACTGTAGCTGTGCAGTGAGCGGTCAAGAGATGTGCACTGCACACATCTGCAGAGAAGGCCTCACGTCAATGTTGCACCACTGTCGATGCTCAGCTTTTAGAGCCCATTCTGTTTATAGAGCAAGTATAGAAAGATTAGACCTATAAGCCAACTCACAGCCCTCAAAACCCCACAGCTTATGTGAAGTCCTAAAGTATTCCCACTGGAACCTGACACCCCAGCACCCACTGTCCTCATGAGGTTGGAGTCTCACTGTCTGGATTGTCTAGTTCTGCCACATACTGAATATTGACCTGAACACAGGCTCATCTCAGGGACCAGAATGGGCAGAATGACACAGGGGTTCAGAGAAGGAGCTTAGGGAAGAAGCAAGCCCAGAATCTGTACGTTATAAGTATTTACTGGCGTATAGTGCCTCTTGGTTTACACCTACAATCCCGGAGTTTAGGAGGCAGAAGCAGGAGAATAGTCACAACCCCCAGCATAGTGAATTTTTATGTCAGCTAGGACTACATAATGATGCCCTACTTCCCCCAAGAGAAGAAAAGAAAAAAAATTTACATGAGATTAAGGAAATAGCTCAAATTTGATGGCATGCCCCAGTTATTCCAGCACTTCCAAGTAAAAGTAGCCATGTTGTTGAGATGTCTGCCTCACAAGACCTAAGCAATTCCAACAACAGTTGACATCCCAACATAAGATGAGGGAAATTTCACACTAATCCTTAGTGAACAACTGTAAGGGATTAGTAACTGTTGAGAGAGGGTGTGCCCTGTAGTTGGTTATCTAATAAGTGGTCAGCCTTAGAAATGTATTTGTAGGGTTATAATTTAGATGTAATGTCACAACAATTAAAGAGGAGGCTATGGATTTGGAAGAGTGGGGTAGGAGGGGACATGGGAGGAAAGAAGGGCAGGTAGGGAAGGGCATGATATAATTATATTTAATTAAATAAAATAAAACAAAGAAGTAGGAACAGAAAACATAAATTCAAGGGCATCTTCAGCAACCTGTACCATATGAGACCCTGTAGAAGGGCAGTGTGATGTGGGGTATGGGACACACGGCTCTTAACTGCCCAATGATCTGTTTACACAGGCAGGTCTACATGCACGTCTGTGCACATGCACGCACATACTCTCTTCCAGGAAAAAGCAGATGTGTTTGTGGCTGAGATGAAGAACTGAAATAATAACCCAGCTTGATCAAAGTTCCTTGCTATGGTGTTCACTCTGAAAATTATTTCTAATCAATGAGCACTACCACAGTATGCCGAGGAGTAATTACCTTACATGTGTTTCACTCAGAGCTGTGATTAGAAACAAGATGTGAGATCAGAGGGGCATAAAATAAGGAGAAAACTCTCAAGCAGGAGCTGAACTGCACAGGCTGTGGGAGGTTTAATGAGCAAGAAGGCTATTCCAGATAGCAATACTGGTGCTCCTGTGTTGCCCAGTAAACATTTCTTGCCTGTCTTGAGCATCACTGATAGCATTTCACTCATAGCAAGGTAACTTGGCATATGCTGCCGTAATGTCCAAAGATAGGCATGTGGAGGGAGTTAGAACTGTCCTGGGACCCAAGCATACTCAAGGAACTGTGCCCTACAACACAAGTTGCCTCTTCTCTGTAGTTAGAAACCAGTTTGCAAGCACAGACTGTCCGGCACAGGCCAGCAGCCCCAGCAATAGTTACACCTGTGCCTTACCCATCAAACAAACAGCAGATTCCTGGAAAGGGAATGAAAGGCTGGGAGCTGTTCTAACGATGTGGTGAAGAGAATCGCTTGGTCTCTACAGCAAAGGGCGGAGTGTTTGCTTTGGTATAAGAAATAGCTTTCTCAGTCTTGAGAGCACTGGATTAAATGCAGTGAGCATACTGTCTCATCATGTTTACACACACACACGCACGCACATTTGTATAGAGGTAGTGGCATCACTAATCATTAAACAAAGGATCTCTTTCTCCACTGAACCCAGCACAGCCACTCTTGTGTTTCCCTTATGCAGGTTCCATCGCGTACAGGCACCTTTGATTCTTTATCTCTCAGCAGCTGGCAGAATGACAGCAGATCTACTCATGTAATCTTAAAGACTCACTCACTCAGCACCGTTAGTCATGAGATTGCCCTTGAAAGGCTGGGTGATGCTCCCCCAGAGCCAGGCTCTGAGGCTCCATGCATGATCCACCCACTCTAATGCAACAGCTTCGACAGCTTACTTACTCTTCCCACCTTTATTCCTCCTCCCAGTTGGCAAGAGTTTTAAAATTTCTTACCTTCTTCAAAAAAAAAATTTAGAGAGGATAGAATGATTGGTAGTTTATTATAGCAGTCTCTCTGAAGATGTTTACAAATGGGAATGAATAACTATGAACTCAGAATCATTAAGGACTCTCCCAACAGGACAAAGAAAATCTGCTAAGTTCCCAGCTTCTCGGAGTCTGCAGAAGTAATACCAAGCCACACACTGGTATCTTTTTGAGCATCTTTGCTTTAAAGGCTGACTAAGCAGCAAGGATGATACTACCCTCCTACCTTCAAGGATGCTTAAATTCCTCTGAGATACTTCCTTTGCAGAGCTTTCACTCATCAGTTAAATATTAGTTGCCTCTAAAGCAGCAAATGGCAATCATTGTGCCTCAGGGACAAAATTAGGAACTGGCCAGAGTGTGTTTACCTGCGTGCAGACAGAATTAAAACAGCCAGAATGTGTTCCAAGTGCCCAAAGAGCATTTGTGCAAGGCTGTGAGCCAGGTGCGGCACGCATGTTGTTGCTTTAGATTTATGCAGTTAGAGTCACAAGGAAAATAAATTGAGCTGTATCTTGATTTGAATATTGCCTTGGAAAGAAGTGAAAAGAGATCAACACACTTGGAAGGACTAAGAGCAAGTATCAGGCTCCTCTGTGACCTCACACTTAGGCTGGGTTTTTATGGATTCATTTCAGAATGATAGCACAGGTAGAACAGCGATATACACATGATTTAAGGTCAGAGAGCCATTTTCCTTCCTTATCTTCATCCAAAACTGTGTGTACAGGTGTACTCATGAGTCAAGGGACATGAGTGTAAAACAACTTTTAGGATTGGTTTTCTCCTTCACTCTGGGATCCAAGATGAAATTCAGATGCTCAGGCTTGAGTGGCCAGCTAGCAAGCCCCACAGATTTATTGCTTAATGAAAGACTTTAGTTAGCATGATCATTTTCATTGCCTATCTCAGCATCTTATGGCGGTGGGAATCTCATCTCTGTTGTTGTCTCATCTCTATCCCCAGAGTGCTGGTGCTGCCTGGTGCTCAGTAAACACTTAGAAAACAGTTGTTGAATGGACTGATAGAAGACAGTGTGGCCCTGCTTATTAACAATGTCTGTGGGTCAAGAGTCAAGGCCATGACTGAAGAAATCCTCACTGTTCAGTTCTAACAAACTGCTTGCATAATGACTTCTAAAAAAGAAAAAAAAAAGTCACTGAAGCACCCCATGCCCTAGTTTGTCAGACAGTTCATTTTTATAATTATATCAGTGCCTGGTGAATCTCCTTGAATTAATGTGTCTTGCAAAGTTATGGCTGATGTGAAAAGGTATCTGCTTAGCATCTGTGTGTTCTGCGTGTATCTCTCACCCATGCTGTACATATATTTTAAGGAACATTTCGTCGGGTGCTGTGTTTTTTTTTCTATTTATGTCTTCACCATAAAAATATAAATAGATCGTTTATCTCCGGTATCCTTAAAGTAGCTTGCATCGTTTCAGTCTTTTAAACTTTTATATAACCGAAGTTTCTGTCCCCAGTATGCATTGTATGGAAGATAACTGTCTGGGGCAATCCTGGAAAGCTTGGGACCAGCTTCTTCAGGCTCCAGTCCAAGAAGCACCATACAGGACCCCAGTGCTATTGTCCCCGCTTAGCATCAGACTACTTATTTTGTTGGTGCTTACCATATGATAACTTAGGTAAATAGATAACTGTGAGATGAGTGTCTTGTAGATGTGAATAGGAAGACTAAGAGACTTGCCCAAGGTCCATATAAGCAGTGAATGACAAAGCTGGAACTTGAACCCCGGCTCCTGTGGTCCTGGACTGCACTCTTATCTATTAGATTCTACCAGGCAGAGCATTCTGAGGCGACCCACAGGGCAAGCTGGCTACGTGTGGTCGAGGTTATTGGTAAGCGATACCTTGAAACATCCCTTTCATTGACATTTTGGTCAGAAGATACCCAGACTTTTTCAAAAGGGGGGCTTTGAGCTCTCCAAGTGCTGTGACTGCAAACTGCTTTCAGTTGATAGCCCTGTCCTTGGGTAGGTGTTATGATTTACATGTGCAAGTTCACCATATGCTGTGTGTTTAAGTACATGGTCCTCAGCTGGTAGCCCTGCTTTGGAAGGTTGTGGGACCTTTAGAAGGTTGAGCATCGCTAGAAGAAGTGGGCTCTATTTCCTGATTTCAGCTGCCTAGAGCTCCTGCCATCTTGGCTTCTCTACCATGATGGACTACTCCCTTAAACTGTGAACCAAAACCAATCTTTCCTCCAAATTGCTTTAGTCGGATATTTTGTTAGAGAACCACATAAAGAAACTAGTAGCATAACTAATACAGCAAGGAAAAGGGCCTTACTGTTAGACCCACTCATTTCACTATAGAAATGCTGTCAATCAATCCCAGGACATTCACAATAAGAGAAGGTTGCAGCAGAAGTCTGAGAGGCATTGCCTGTGTCTTGAAGATCTGAAGGCACCCATCCTGGCATCAATTTTCAAGTGGGACCCATCTCTAATACATGTCTCTACCTAGGAAATACCTGTGTTCCTAGAGAGGCAGAAGGGGTGGGTCTTTAGTAACAGATTCTCTGAGCTTCAACTAATCATTCGCATTTTCCTTCAGCTTCCTTGCTGGAGAAAACTATGGTTAATAGACTGTTGATTAAAGACAACAGACTGAGCACAGCACTAACCTCAGTTGCCTCCAAGCTGCTGTTACAGAAGCAGTGAGGTAATGTGTTCTAGGCATAAATTAATTATGGGCTGTGTGAAAGTCAAGGGAGAACCAGCAGCATTGCTTTGGAAGCCAAAACACTAATGGAAAAGTATTGGCCAGCCTAAGCAGTTGGATTATAGAGGAAGCTAAGACTCAATCCAGCTTAGCCTCCAGAACTTCCACCACCCCTACCCCGCAAAGATCCAGGAACAAACTGGACAAATGTGGTGAAGATGCAAAACAGAACCTCAGATAGTCTCCCTAGTTCTGGGTAGTAGAAGGAACCTTTAGCCCAATAACAAGCATGCCTGCATTTGATAGAACTCTGGAGACTTTCTCTGCAGAAGACTAAGCAGAGTGTCTCCTGAGAAGTTAGTTAACCAGACTGTTGTCTCTAAGCTAGCACATCAGTTAGAAGAGAAAAACATGGGCTGCCTCAAAGCAGCAGTTGCACAGTCCAGAGTGTTAACTGTGCAGACTAGACTGCCAAGGACAGAACTACTGAGTACCAAGCCATAGTCTCACCACTTGGACCTAGTAAGTATCCTTTGGGTCTTGGGCACACTTCCAAGTGTGCCAGTAATTCCTATTAGAAGCATTGTGGGTAGGCATTGTCTCCATATAGCAAATGAAGAAACTGATGCACTCAATATTATGTGCTAGTGAAAAGACAAGATTTACACCTAAGCAGCCCATGCTTACAACTACCACACCACAGCCACTAGCCCCTCACAACCTGTGAAACCAAGTAGATGGCACAGTGACAAATAGATGAAAGTAAGGAGGAAGTCAAAGGCTGCACAGATAAGGGAAAGAAATCCTTGGGCACTGTGAGGTCCAGTTGTGAACCTGTGATGATGTGAGTGGTGATCTGACAGACTACACCTACCCTGGAAAGGTGGAACACAGCATGAACAGAAAAGGATACAGGATCAGGAAGTGATGCAGGGAAAGCCAGGTCCCATCCTTCTAAACTGGCAGCCAATGGCAGCCCGCTTAGAAGATCGTGGGCTGTGAGATTATGTGATTCTGCCTAATGATGGCAAAACTGCTTGATGACATATTTCTGAATTGCACCTGCATCGAGTAAAGCGCAACTTTACTGTCCAAACTGGGGGAAGAAAAAAAGCAACAATAAGACTATGCAATGATAATCATGTAGAAAAACTAAACACAAGTTGCTCTTGGGAGCTGACTAATAAGAGGGAACAGAAACTATAGTCTGTCTGTCTGTATAAATTTTTAGAATTATTTGACCTTTCAAATGTGTGTAGATACAATTTTTGTAAAAAATGATAAGCAAATTTGGAAATTCATGGACTTTGCTATGTGTGTGACTGAGACAATGCCAGATTTACAATATGACATCTCTATGGTGGTGAAAAGGGTCACAGGCACCTGGACACAGTCTTGGTGTATAGCATGAGTGCCCTTCTGACTAATGCTAATGGTGAGCTCCCCCAGACCTTCAGCAAGAAAGACTGTATTCAGGACCTCAGAGGTGTCCAGGGGGGCAAGAAGTCAGGACCATGAGTCAGAGTCTGGGTTTTGTGTATTGAGGGAAAGCAAGAAGATGCAGTGTGCATATTTATAAAGCACACCATATGCCACATGTTCAATGCAATATGCTATTTTATTTTTATCTCTTCAAAGACAAGGAAAGAGTATTAATTAGTAAATCTAGTCATATATATATCCATATATGTGTGTGTGTGTGTTAACATAAGGGTTTGTATATCGAGAAATTGAATTTAAAATGCTTTAATTTCTTGGACCTCAGGTCTTGGTGCCATGGTCCTCTTGAAATGTCTCCAGGAATTTGAAAACACAAGTTGAAAGCTGGGCATGGTGGCACACGTCTGTAATCCAGCACTCTGAGTGGCAGAGGCAGGTGAGTTAGAGGCCACCTGGTCTACAGTGTGAGTCCAGGAGAGCCAAGGCTACACAGAGAAACCCTGTCTTGAAACCAAACCAAACCAAACATTGAAGGAAGGGAGAGAGGAAGGAAGGAAGGAAGGAAGGAAGGAAGGAAGGAAGGAAGGAAGGAAGGAAGGAAGGAAGGAAGGAAGGAAGGAAGGAAGAAAGGAAGGAAGGAAGGAAGGAAGGAAGCAAAAGAAAACAAAAGTTGAGTCTTGCATGAAATGCTTAGGACCAAAGGTGTTTTGGATTTCAAATGTTCTCAAACACATGATGAGGTGCCTTGATGGTGAGGCCCAAAAAACTCATACTTGGCTCATGTGTTCCTTATATGGAGATTCTAAAGGCAATTTTATGTGATAGCTTTAGTCCTATATTTTAATATTATTTATCCCATGAGGTCAAATGAAGAAATTTCCACTTGTGATTCACATTGCTACTTTAAAACTTTTAAATTTAAAATCATTTCAGCCTGTAGTTCTTCCTATTAAAGACAAATTATAATCATTGGTTTTAGAAAAAAAGAGTATGCTCATAATCTTCAGTTCAATAATAAAACCTTTTTAATTTTTTTTCTTCAACATATAGTAACTTTATTTTCTAAAGATTTGTTGTGGTTTGTGAATAGGGTCTCACTATAAAGCCCATGCTATCCTAATGCAAGTGGACCCTGTGTATGCAGACCCCAATGCTCCAGAAAAATAGTTGGAGAAAAGATGTTTTATTCCTTTAAATCCACTGGTAGTTATTGATCATGCTCTAAACAGGGGGCTTTGGGCTATCTTCCCTGGTTGCAGTGGTAAATGAAACAGGCTCACCCTTAAGCCCTTATATGCTTTTTTGGAAGATGATGGTCATTGTTACTGAGTGACACTAATGCAGGTCTCACAAGAATTGCATGGGAAAGAAATAAGTAGGGTGTCCTGGGAATGTGGTAGGAAAGAGATATCCTTTCAAGTCCCAGGAAGAGTGAAATGAATTGAATCCTAGGGATTTGTGCTGTCACATTCATGAATTCATTCATTTACTCGACATCTATGCATACTTGTGAATGCTAGGTATGTATGGGGGTTCTCTCTGGCTATTTGGATATAACCGTGAACAAAACGAAGCCCTGGCTTCATGGAAGCACAGGGAAGGGTATGGGGCAGGGATGAGTTCATTTCCTTTGCTCTGACCTGATCTCAGTTTTATTTACCATTCAGGCCTGTGTTCTATGTGCCCAAGTGGCACTTACCTTCAGCAAGGCCAGGCCATTGTCTTGGTGGTCTCAGAGGTGGCCAACATGGACGCTGATGCCTTGGATCCCCTGACATCATCTTCTGTTTTGGAGTGAGGGGTATCACTAGAAGGTATACATTCTAGTTCAAACCTTGACCATGGCATCTAAGTCAGACTTGAGCCACAAGCTCTGGGTGAATGGCAGGTACTCTCTTCTGAGAATTCAGGGAAACCAATCCCAGCTGTGTCAAACAGTCATCTGTCCTGAAGGATGATTACATCATCCCTACCTGAATCATTCTACCTGTCTGCCACACCTCCCTGATGGACAATGGCTTTTTTTTTTCAGTCTGTCATAGTATTAGCCAATAATGATGTCAGAGGACTTAAATTACAATTTTAAATGGTTTGTAGAGTTGATGTTTAATGTATCTATTCTAAGAAGAAAGATGTCATGCTGGCACTTCCCCTATGAATAACAGCCTAGTAAACAGTAGTTACCCAAGGGTTTGGATCCTGCCTTCCAAGACCAAAGATCCTTGAATATTTGCCAACCATCTTTACAACCCTAGAGGCTTGTAAGATTTAAAGACCTAGAAGTGGATTAGCCTGGGTAGCCGTTTATGGCCCAGCTTTACCTAGAGCTATACCAGCAGGAAACATTCCAATAACAGTTTATCATAAGCTCCCATTTACCACTCCTTATGCTTTTTCAAATTCATGGCCTCTCTTCTCATTGCACGTGTATGTGCATTGGTATACACATATATAGTCCTAAACATCACCTTCTAAGTCTATATAATGTTAGTCATATGTATGTTTTCAAGGCTGACTATTTGATATTGGGTACCCAATTGGTATACTCTTTCCTAGAATATTTTCCCTAGGGTATTTCTCCCTCTCTTGCCTACAGTTCTTGGTGTAGGGTTGAAGCCTTGTAGTGTTTCCTCAGTCTACCTTGGCATGTCTATTGTCATTGTCTTTGTTCAGCTCATATTTAGGCAGTCATTCTGGTAAAACTTTGTCGGTATTGCTTCTGATATTACTAAGAGACAAAAATCTCACAGCAAACTCCTTGCTTCTCTGGCTCTTATAATCTTTCTACCCTCTTACCTGCAATGTTCCTTGAGCCTGAGACATGGGAGTGTTTTGTATCTATTGCCATTGGAACTAGTCCCCACAACTCTGTATTTTGATTGGTTGTGTGTTCTAATTGTCTCCTCATGAGGAGTGAGAACAACACTTATGTGTGGGCAAAAGGACACATATTTAATATGTAGCTAGGAATTATACTGCCTTAGTAAAGTGGTAGTTGTAGATTTTCCTTCCGCATATAAGACTTCACTAGCCTTGGATAGTTGGCTAAGTTTCCAGTACCAGCCATGATTTCTTTCTCTTTGATCTGGTCTTAAATCCAATTAGAGAGCTTTGGTTACTGCCAAGGTATGCCGACCACCGCTGCACCCTCAGTGCTACTGTGCCATGCTGGTAATTGTTTTGATTCTTAGGTGTCATTACTAAATAAGACTGTTGATTGCTTCTCCCATTGGGAAGCTTGCATAGTGTCTCCTGGTACCATGAAAGTTAGTTTTTAAGAAGGCATTTAGGTCAGTCCAGCTCTGGGGTGTCTAGGTCCTGCATCTCAAAGGAAAGGGAAGCAAAAACTGTAGCTAAATTACTTCACTTCAGTTTGTTCCATGAAATGGGGAAACTTAGTAAGTATTGTGTTCTTCCCTGTTGTTGAAAAGAATATGAGTGAAATGCACTTACAACAGTGTATGACACAACAGAGTTGTTCATGTGACAATAGCATTGTTATTCCATGGCAGAGATTTGAAGCGTGAGTCTGTCTTTCAAGGATTTAATCTCCGTGTGTTAACTCCCTGCTAAATGTGGGTGAGCGTTGCGCTGTTCCTGTGCACCTGTCCCGGGATCTTGGGTGCCGATGAGTGTGCACTGCTGCGCACGCCAGCGTGTTCTCTTACCTCCAGTTGTACTAACTGCAGCACTTCGCTTCTTTAGGAGTGCACAGTAGCCCATTGCCGTGGCTATGATGCTGTTATCTCTCTGGACTAGGGGAATGCCACCAAGAATTTTCCATTCCAGAATTGTTTTTTTTTTTCCAGAATGAAATAGATCACTAGCCAAATATAGAGCTCAATTTCTGTCATAGAGATTTTGAAGAAGAAAAAGTTTCGCAGTTTTCCTTAATGATAAAACCAAGTTACTGAGTAACTGAAAATTCGCTTCAATTTGTTTAAGCACATTTCTGTGGACAGTAATGATAAAAGCATGCTTTCAACCAGCTTAACATTTTCATTGCATTTTATTTGAACCCTTTGCTGGTAGGTTACCCAACACTCAGCTTCACTCATTCCCAGGTCTCCTGACTATTCCCTACAGCACTTTGGAATATTGGGAGAGTTCTGTGCAAACTGAACTAGTTGTTTCTTTACCGTGGCCCTTAGTAGCAGAGTCTGGAGTGACTAATGATCTGAAAGGTTTTGTGGAGTCATTTATAACCTAGTATGGTGACCCTCGCTGTCCCCAACTCTTTTCTATTTGTTTGAATGGTGACTTAACAGATTTATCAAGTGTTAAAGCCAAGAGAAAGATCTTTGAAGTTATGTGGTCCTATTGTCTTATAGTAAGCCTAAGAGAGATGAAAGACTTTTACAGGCAAGATTAATTCAAACACTTTGTGAAAGAGCTGGGACTAAACTTTAATTCATTTAGTAACTAGGGAGGAAGAAAAGCAAACTCAAAATTTCTTTGCACCAGAACAAATGAAAAATCCTGCATGGTAGCTTCCAGTTGGATCCTGTGACAAGTGAGCAGATAACAGTAACAGAGCTGTCCAGAGCCCAGCCACTGCTTCCGTTCCTCCATGGGAGTGCTGTAAACACTCGGGAGATGCTCTTTCATCGTGGCCATCCACGCTGCTGTAAACTGAAGCACTTTGGCTTTTGATGTCTGTCTCTAATTATCTATTCATTCATGTTTCTGTCTATGAGTCATTCATCAAAACAGGAGTACCCAAGCTGTGCTGGACCTAATTTACTTATGTATGCCTGAGAGGATAATCCTGGCCTTTGCCTTCAAGTAATTTATAGTCTAGCTAAAGGAGGCAGGAACATACAGAAAAAGATATAGAGATGTGTTTTAAAAAAAGATCTCTGATATAAATGTCGCAAGATACATGGAAGACACAGTTTCATTCCTGCCAAATCCTCCTGGGGTCTTCACAGATACTTCCTGTGTTAGAGTTGAGTTTCTACCATGCCTCCCCAAAAGCATATACATTTTGAGTGGGATCAGTGAGCCCCAGGTTACACTAGCACACGCACTGTGCTACACTCAGAAGCTGGAGAGTGTGTCTTGAGTGTGGAGCTTCTGAAAGTGCCCCTGCTGGAGGATGGTACACATAAAGCATGAGAAAAGGCTGTTCCCAGTCCTGTGTTCCATAGCGTACAGTCAGGTGCTCAGTTCATTCACTGGGTCCTTTGTGTGTTCATTCATCTGAATGGTTGCTGGGTGCCCGGTACTGAAGACAATACAGATAGCAGAGACAGACATGGTTGGTGTCCCTAAGCCTAGAGTCTATTCTGGTACTTGAAACTAAATTTAATCAAACAATGTCCGCAAACATAAAAGAATAACTGAGAAGTGCTTTGGAACCAAGGTTGTGTATAAGGTGGGAAGAGAAGGGCAGTCGGCTGAGGAGCAAGGTGCATGGCCAGGAGAAACCCAACGCAACAGAGACTCCGAGTGAAGGCTAGCACAGCCAAAGGAGATGGGAGCATGGTGGTGAGGCAGGAGAGGCAGGCAAAGACCTTTGGCTTTGTCCAGGGTGTGATTCCCCTCAAATGCTAAAAGCAAAGGATATGTGTGTTAGTTTTCTATCACTGTTTAAAAACAACTGAAATAATAAACTTACAGAGAAGAAAGGTTTGTTTTGGCTCATGGTTTCAGAGCTTTTAGTCCCTGATCACCTGGTCCATTGCTTTCTCTCTCTTGAGGTAATATACCATGTCAGGAAAAACAGTTGGTACAGGAAGTACTGACCTCACAGGAATCAAAGAGAGAGGAAGAGACCAAAGTCTCATAATCCCTTTCTACAGTATTTTCCCAATTATTTAAACTCTTCATGGTAGACTTAACACAGCTCCACAGACTAGCAACTCCACTGACTTTTTAGCACATGCCCTTTGAGGGGATACTTAGACCATATCAGAATCTGACATGGTCAGCTTTGGTTTTTAAATTTATTAAAGTGACATTGTAGGACCTATGGGAAGGTTACAGGTCCATGAATCCTGAGACAGCATGCTACACATGTAGAATCACGTGGGACTCAGGGGGACATGAGGGCTGGTATATAAATTGGTGAGCAATTCTCATTTGGAATGTGTCTGTAACTGAAAGCATAGAGAAGATGGCCTGGGAATTGTGGAGTGAGAAGAACAAAGGACTTTGGGTGAGTCTTTAAGAACCTGAGCATTTAAAAGCAATAGAGGAAAATGAACCTGAATGGAACATGTGAGGCTGGAAACTTGTTACCTGTACAAGCCAGGGACAAATAGACTTCAAGATGGTAAGAGTATGGGGCTGGAGAGGTGGCCCAATGGTTAGAACACCAACTGTTCTTCCACAGGTTCTTGAGTTCAATTTCCAGCACCTACACGGTGGTTCACAACCATCTATAACAAGATCCAATGCCTTCTGGCATGCAGACTTACGTGAAGACAGCACTCATAAATATAAAATACATAAATAAATAAATCTTTTTAAAGAAAAGATGCTGAGAGTAGCCAATATATTAAAAACTACCAAGAAACTATGAAATGACAGACAGCCATTATACTTAACAACATGAGGGTCTTTAGTAGCTATAGTGGCAAAGGATTTGTTTTAGGGTTCAGAAAGGATCTTATGGTGGGTAGAGAAAAAGAGAAGCCAGAGGAAATGAAGATTGGATAGTGAATTTGAGAAAAGAGGGAGATGAAATTATAGTTGAAATGAGTGGGCAGATCAAGAGAAGTGGTATTTTTAAAAAAATGTTAGCTTGTGTATATAGGAAAATAAGAAGTGTCCAGAAAAATAGAAGCATTTGACTCTCAGAGAGATACACCTTAGAGCAGTATTCTTGAGGTGGCAGGTCACCTCTCTGTCCAGCGCTGCAGGAGAAAGGGGAGACCAAACCGAAGCTGTAGGGCTGTCATTTGAGCCCCTGGAAGGTGGAGCTCCAACCTGGCGGCTTCTGTTTCTCTCTGGAGTACATGCAGGCACTCTCTCCAACATTGACAGCTGCGAGCCTGGGCCACAGCAGAGCGGGGAGGAGCTGGGGGAGCACATAGAAAAGTGAGGTGAGCAGAGAAACAGCCTGTGAGAACTGAGGAGGGTGGGCCTTCCGCCTGCGCTTCCACCTGTCCTAGCACAAACCCCTCCTCGGTGCCTTGTGACTCTTTCTCACTGGACTTGGACATGGATCTAGGCCATGCTAATTCTCTCTGATCATTCGCCCATTTTCACTGTACGGTTTTGTTCCGGTCTTCATCTCTGGCAGCCCTTGTTATTCTGGACTGGGCCTCTTTCCCTTTTCTACTTACCCTGTCCTCCCAGCATATTTTCCTGGAGCACTGTTTTTGCTTTTCTGTCAGTTTTGCAGAAACTGCTTTGTGAATGACAGCAAGCAGTTCAGGAGCTATAAAACCATTCTATGCCCATTCAAACCACATTACAGAAGTGACCACCTGCCCTGTCCTCTTCCAAAGCTGCAGTTGCTCCTGCATGTGGAAGTCACCACTCTACACTGGAAGGAGGCATTGCTTACCAAGTGACCTTAGCTGGCTTTTGACTAACCCAGGAGCAGGCATGTGTGTTTCACTCAGTGTTATAAGTATAATTTTCCTTTAGTTATCAAAGCTTCATATTTAATAAAATGCTGCCAAAGGGTCACTTTTGAAGCCATTGTGTGAGAAGCAATTAGTGTATGCACTGGTCAGAGGAAAGACCCTCTAGTCATATACTCGAGGTTTGAATGTTGGGCCATGCAGTTTCTGGACAATTCATAATTTCATTATAGTTTCTTTCTTTTCTGTACAATGCAGAATACTTGTCCTCTCACCTAGAGATTAAATGAGTTCATTCTATGGAGCTTATAGAACGGCAAAGCATAATGAGCGCTTCAACATCTGATCTATGTATCTGTTTACATACAGTCTCTCATTGTCTTTCCTGCTACTTGTTGACTACTTCATTAGGATGCTCCTTGGTTTTGTTACATGGAGCCCTGAAAATTGACTACTTTGGACTTTGTTTTTCACAATGTCTATGTACAATCCATAACAAGAGTTTAATGTGTATAAATTATACATTTTATATATATATATATATATATAGAGAGAGAGAGAGAGAGAGAGAGAGAGAGAGAGAGAGAGCAGTTTTGTGTTGTCTACCATCTATGCAATAACCAGTGTGCATTACATACACACACAAGCATGCATGCACCTTTGATGCTGGGAGCATCTTCAGCCAGCTTAGTCCTGATAAAAGTATTTGTTTTTAGCCTTTTTAAACCATTGAGCAATGGAATAAAATGTTTTAATGTATAAAATAAAATTCTACCTATAGTATGTTTGAATTAGGGGTGCAGTCTTTTAACATGGGAATATGACATTGTTCAAAGCTGCCCTGCTTTTCTTTAATTGGAAGGCCTTGACACTGGCCCTAGACAGGACTACCGCCCAGCCATCCAAAAGGCAGCCTTCTGTCTAGTCTTTTATCAGTGATGATTTGGGCAATGTTTTCCCCTGAGAGCAAAAGCAATCCACTGAAGAAAGGGAGGAAAGAACTGGAGAGCTTAAAATAGCCAAGAGGAGAGGTGTGGGAAGCCCTGTGAAGAGACCGAAGCTGGTACGAGCACAAGGCAAATTTGTCATTCCTCCCAGCCCAGAGCTTTTTCCTAGTGGCAAGAGAGATAAGAAATCCTTGGAAAAGAGCAACAAAGATGTCTTTGAAATGATTTGAGGGGAACCAAAGACAGACATAGAGCTGAGCAAACCTCTAGTTTCTCCAGGGCTAGACATGTTCACCTGCTTGGGAGGCAAAGGATGGCGCACCCCCACTGTGTGCATGTCAGTGGGCATTTCATTGTCCACTGTAGATGGCCCTGTCCACAGCCCACATTTGCTTTGCTCCTGAGTCCCCATACTCCCCTGCCCCTCTGAGCTTCCTGCCTCTCTGGCACCTCCCATAAGGTTCAATGAGCTTCCCTCATTACCTGCCCCCCCTCAGCCCTTCTCACCCCCACAGCCCTCCTCTGCCCCTACTCTTCCTTCCCCCCCAGCCCTGCTCTGCAGCCTCATCTTTGCCTTCCTCATCATCCCTACTCTTTTATCCCAACTCTTCTTCCCCACATGGGCCCTTCCCCTTTGTCCATCCTTTTTTCCTCTCTCAGCCTTCCCCTTTTATCACCCACCCTTCCTTCCTCTATCCTCCACCCCAAGCCTTCTTTTCCCCTCAGCCTTCCTTTCTCCCCTTCAGCTCTTCTTCCTACCCATTTTCATTCCCGTCTCAGTGTTCCTCCTGCACATCTCCACCCCTTGCCCATTCCTCATCCTCCGCTCCCTCCTCCCCAGACCTCCCCTCCCCTGCCCAACCCCTCCTTTCCTCCTAGCCTTCCTCCTCCACCCATCTCCCTCACCCCTCCATCCCCTCTCCTCCCTGCCCCAACCCCTCCTTTCCTCCTAGCCTTCCTCCTCCACCCATCCCCCTACCCCTTCATCCCCTCTCTTCCCCTGCCCAGTCCTCCTCATGCTTCCTCAGCACAGGTCATATATTGGCAGCTTCACTGAGAAGCACAATCTAAACACAAATTAAGTGGCAGCTGTGTGGATTCCAAAAAAAGTAAAAGGATTTTTTTTCACATTAGAAAGGGAAAACTTAATATCTCCTGTGTCAGTTCACTCTGAGTTCCCTGGAATTCTTTCATCTCTATGCTAATTTTATGTTGGAAACAGAAACTGCCGATGTAGAAAGAACAGAAAGGGGCTGGAAGTCAGAGAACATCTGAGTAGCTGAAAATCCAGCCTGAAAATCCAGCAGACCCTTCCTTCCTTCTGATAGAGGAAATGTCCCCCAAGCAGCCAAGTCTGCCTTCAGGGGCAGGGCAGGAGCAAGGGCTTCCTTTGCCACCCCCAGGCCTAGGAAGTAAGTGTTCCCCTAGTTCTAACATTTCCCTGCAGGTTCCTATCTCTGTTGATTCTGCTTATTGCTTTTTCAGAGCATCTTCTCAACAGCACAGAATGGCCTAGAAGCCGTGACTGTGATTCTATGTGGACGATGGTTTGCTCTTGTTTCTAGATCATGAGAAACACCTCAGTCATCTTTGCACTATGGTTACCAACATGGGAGCTTGCTCAGGATGGGCTATGCTCTCTGCGGCTCTACATGGTTATGTTGGTCATTGGCTCAGGCTACCTGCACAAAGAAAGGATGCAATGTTTCCTTGATTTTGTTTTTTTTTTTCTTCTTTTTATTTAATCCTATCAGTTCTTATTTCCTGTTTCTTTTCTTATACTGTGAAGCATTTATTTGTTGGTTTATTTAAAGTGACAGTATGTGATGAAAGAGGAGTGTGCCGGAGGCTTCTAGGACCAGAAGAATAAAATTGTGAAAGATTTCTCTCGACTTTGAAGAAAACGTAGGAAGAAGTTTTTGAGAGAGCAAATAAGCACACATAAGCAGAGTCACATGTTCAGTCATGGGCTATTGTCCTTAGGATGCCCACTCAGTTCTCAGCTGGCTTGGATGCTTATGGCTTCCCTCAGAGTTCCCTTTCGGTACCAACAACTGGAGCCTGGGCTCAGAATGGCAGAGGGGGAGATGAAGTGCAGGAGGAATGGCTCAGAATGGCAGAGGGGGGAGATGAAGTGCAGGAGGATACATAGAGGCTACCTGAATGCCATCTCACTGAGGTGCCTTGCTTAGGCAATACTAGCAGAGTAGCACACAGGCTGTGATGCCACTTGATTTTGCAGATTGTGAGAGAGAGTCAGAGCATGTGCAGCTGAGGTGCTTGACTGCTCCTAAGAAATCAGCCCACTGAATTCATCTTCTTCTCAGCTAGAAAATCTGAGCCAGAACCACACTGTGAGGTTAGCAACCCAGAAGAGAAAGTTCATGAAGCTGCTCAGAAAAATAATGGATATGTGCTCTGCTCTGGCCATTCTTTTTAAGTATTCTCTTAGAGTACTGCCTTTCTGTCTTTGTTTTCTTTTGTTTGACAAAATGCTCTGACAAAATTCAGATGGGATAAATGAAAAACCAGGCAGCAGTCTGCAGGTGAGAGCTTCCTGATTCTTCTCTCTAGGAATTCCAGGTTAGGTATTGGTGTAGTTATGTCCTGGGAAGTTTGGAGAGGGTTGCTAGGGGCATTGGTGCCCCATATGGGGAAGTGCATAATGCTCCATGGTAGAATCTGGAAGGAGGAATGGTGGTCCATGGACTCCCTCTGGAGAGCTATACTTACTAAAAAGCCGCTGTGTTGGATTGATTGCACTCAGCTAACCCTACAATACTCTTGGGTCCTCCTGTGTACAATGGCCTGGATTCCGGATGGCGACTTTCACAAAGAATGCAGTAGCTTCATTGCACACTCGCTCATTACTGCAAGGAGGCAATATTAATTTGCTCCTTTGCTTGTGAAATTCACAATCTGCACAGAGCAGAGAATGTAGCAGACTAAATACTTTCTGCAGCTCTCCAAGTGCACTTTTAGTTTAAAAGGCACCGCCTGAATGTCCCATGAGTTTGTTCACTTGAGGAAGGTAGCCAGCTTGGTTGTACAGGGACAAGATTGACTTCTCTCCTGTACAATGCTTGAAGTACCAAAAGCAATTCATTACTTAGCTGGGTTTCTATGGACCAGGCATATGCAGTTCAAAGAAGCAAAGTGAGTAGAATAAGATTAAGATCATATCTAACAAAATCAAACTTTAAAAAATGAAATGAAGTTTCATTTGACATTAAGAAAAGAAAATCGTATAAAATATCAAATATGGAGCCAGCAGTTAAAATTCACAGAATAGCAAAATGTCAGAGCAAGACAGGCCACTAAACCAGTCTGTCCAAATCAGGTGGAAATACAAGCAGCACTCGGCCACTCTTCTCTTTGGCAGTGTGTATAAAGTGGGAATGTACCTTAATATCACTGGGTTGGGAAAGATAGAAGCTGTTTTCTCTGAAGAGATTCTGGCTGTTGCTGACAGGCTCGTAGAGTGTGAGAAGTACTTTGTAGTATTGCTGTGGAATATGTCTGCTGTGGGGGTTTCTGGGCTGCAGGGGCTCTCCACGCTCTCCCAGGTGATGTTTGGCACCCCACGTTCCTTTAATGCCCACCATCAGAGCACTGTCCTTGCTGTTGCTCTGCCTGGCCCCTTCAGAAGTCTCTGCACTCTGATAATAAATAGCTCAGAAAACAGATGAGAGGTGTATAAATTTACCTTTTCCCCCTGGGGATGATCTGGGCTTTCAGTTGAGGTTCACTTCTAAGTAGTGATGGCTTGCTTTTATAATACGAGCTTTGTCTTCTGTTTCACATGCATTTTTCTAAAGAGCCACATGAGCAAATATTTAATTTACTTTCGCTCTTGCACTATTGGATGAAACATTAGTGAAAAGGCGCTGTTTCATTGCCACTGGAAGCGTGGTGACACCCAGAACAATTGTGATGTTGTACAAATGGACACATGTCATGGAAGGAGCTGGCCCATTGATATTTCAAACAACCAAAGACACCAGAGTGAAAGACATCACTAAAATTTATTAATTAAATGCATTGATGTTTGCTACATGTTTTTCATGGCTTCTTTCAGACAGATCACTTCTTGTTTCTCTTCATTTGGGGACATCCAAGGCCCAAATGGGTGGGTATGAAGGCATCTCTAAGTGCAATCCTGGCTTTCCTTTTCATAGGTGTATCAACTTTAATAGGCTGTGTATTTGTGTATTTGTCTGGATTTCAAGAGCTTCCAGTGGTAATGATAGTGATTCTACATGGAATTTTCAAGACAGTTCTAGTCAAATTAGATACTTCCCACTGCGCCTGCAAATACAAGGAGATGTTTAATCTTTTTCTTCAAAAGAAAGGGGAATGCTGGGCTGGAAAGAAGCCACAAGTCACGTAGTAACACCAAGCAAGCTGTGGTAATGGTAGCCTTTGGTGGCATGGATTTCATTGATAGTTCTTGAACATTATGTATCTTGGCTTCTATCAACAGATCCTGTAAGAAAAAGCCAGAGGAAGTTGGTTTCAATAGGCACATTAGTAAACTTGTTTAGGGTCTTGTCCACTGTAGTCTTAGAAGCCTCTGTAAAACCTCTGTGAGAATTTCTTAGGAGTTCGGTATAAGAGAATCTAGCTCTCTTCATTTTGCAGCTAAAGTTAATAGTAAGTATTTTGCACTTAACTGTTTTCCCTGCCTCTTTTGGCTGGGAAGAAACACTGCTGATTCCTTGTCTCTTCAAGGCTTGCAATTTGCATTACTTCTCTCTGGTGTCAACAGTACTAATGTTGACCTCACATATTCTATCCAAGGCTGATAACATAGTATCGTAGTTACCGCCCAAAATTTTAGTATATTTAGTATGTTGAAAGAGAATAGCTGTTGCTTATCACCTCATCAGCCATAAGAGCACCAGGCCTGGGTGTTTCAGGTGAAGGAGAAGAGACTGAACTAGCTTAAGAACCATTTCTGAGCCTGAGCTTTCAGATGGCTTCACATGCTTATATGGCTCATGACCTTCGAAACCTATGAGAAAGAAGTGGGCAGAATGAGTTGGCTTCAGTAAAGTGTGGGAAATGCTCCCTTGAGTTGATTTTTTACCATGTAGCATTTTATTATATACTTTCTGTTTTTATCCAATTGAAATCCCCATGAATGAGACAAGGTATAAATTTATGAAAATCACACACAGCAGGTTAATGATATATGCACCCAAGATTGGGTATTATGCGTTAGTACACAGGAAGCATTTAATGGCCAATATTGACTATAGATAGTTTAATCACTGACCAAGTTATATTTAGGTTTCAATTGCAACCAATTAATTGATATGCAACAGGCAGTATATATCACGAACCAATGTAGATATCATGCTTTGGTAAGTTATCTATTCACATAGCTGTGTCCCAACTAAAGTTGTAGACTCCAGAGAACAGAGCCCATGTGTGGGCCTTATCTAAACTTTACTCTTACCATATGTGGCCCATAACAGATGTGTAAGAATATGTAAAAGATGACTAGATAAACACCAGGAGAACAAGTCCCTCTAGATCAACTGAGCAAAGCTCATATGAACTCACAGAGACTAACGCAGCAAGCACAGGGCCTGTCTGGGTCTACCCCAGGCCCTCTGCCTGTATATTGTAGCTTTCAGTTTAGTATTCTTACGGGCCATTGGAGTGTGTGAACAGGTAGGTCTCTGATTCTTGTGCTTTCTCTTGGGGTCTTTTCCTTATGTTGGGTTGCCTTGTCCAACTTTGATGTCATGGGTTTTGCTTTATCTTATTAAAATTTATTTTATTATATTCTATTGTTATTTCCTAGAAGCCTATTTCTTCCCAATGAGAGACAGAAAGGTGTGGATCCAGATGAGAGGGGAGGTAGGCAAGAGCTGGGAGGAGTTGGAAGAGCGATAACTGTAATCAGGATATATTATATAAGAAAATAATCTATTTTCAATAAAGGGTGAAAAGAAATATAAATTTTAATGGGAATATATATCAAAATAATAAAATGTAGACTATCCTAATATGAATAAGAAATGGCAAAATAAATAAATAAATAAATGGCTTGTTGGACAAGCTGTTTTTACTTCTAGGTGCTTCAGAAGCAGACACTGTGCTAGCCAACGTCTCCTGAGTCAAGCCCTGCTTTTGTACTTAGCTCAGCTGAGTCCTCACTAGTGGGCCTGCATACTATTTTTTGTTTTCAAAAAATTTTAGATTATTATTTTATGTGTGTGAGCTTTGCCTGCATGTATGTCTGTGTACCACAAGTGTACCTGGTGCCCTAGGAGGCCAGAAAAAGATATCAGATCCCTTGGAACTTGAGCCACAGACAACCATGAGCAGCATTGTAAGTACTGGGAATCAAACCCATGCTCTCTGGAAGAGCAGCCGGTGCTCTTAACCTGGGATGTATCTCCAGCCCACTGTTTTTCCATTTGGTTCGTTCTTTCCAAGAACTTGGCTTCTGATTTTTCACTGTCCATGCTTCTGGCAGTCCCTGTTCTTGTCATATTGCAAGGCTCAGCTGAGACTATTTATGGTGAGCCTTAGCTGAATTCACAAGTACCTGGAACACTTTTATTTTCACTGTCCTGTTAATTCCCATCCAAGTCCACATATTGAGAAGTCTTCAGTCTATGCCTAACTGCGTAATGATTGGAGTGCCCCCCCCACTATAATAAATAATGAGTGTCAGTGAACTCATTATGGTAAATCCTTGGGTAATTACTCTCTGCCATAGTTAGGGGACGTAGGGTAGCATAAGCTAAAATTATTCCATCTGTAAACGAGCCTGAGGTGGATGCTAGGGTTAAATGTAATTCGTTTGCAGTGTGTTTATTATAGTTAAATTTAACTAATTTAGGGCATGTTGCTGGCCAGCAGCTGAGGAGGAGAAAGTTTCAGGGCTGTGAGTTCCCAGAAAGAAAAATGAAGCTCCACAACTAAGCTTGCAGAACATAATATAAGCATTTCTCTCCCACTTGGTCTTCATCCTTCCTGTCCCCAGTGATATGCATTTGTTGCTGAAAGTAGTGTGTTAATGACCCATTGACGTGTTGAGTTGGTATGTTCCAGTGAGAGGGACACTCAGCTGTAGGTTGGGGTTCTGCCTAGTTTTTCTGTTTCACTCAGTTAGCACCAGAGGAACCATGATGCCAAAGTCAGTGAGGAGAACACATTGTCAGCAGATTATGGGCTTCCTTTCAATACAGTAGGGCCCATTTAGGTATTACTTCTTCCTAGGTCTTCCATCTCCAAAAGGGATTACTCTGGGACAATTGTGAAAGGAACAACATGTGTGCTCACAATACACACTCTTTAGAACAGCTTTTTTTACTCCCATTCACAAGAAGACAAGAGGAAAAAGAGGAGAACATTGAATCTATAAAATCCATAGCAAATCTAATAGTCCCCTTCAGTGAAGCCTGGGTGTCCAAAAGCCACCCAGAGACCCCAGCTAAGACAGTTGCTCTGCCGCACAGAGCCTGTTCACATCCTGTATACCCAGTCTCATGTGACATGGCTTACCCTCTAAAGGTTCTGATAATAAACCTTAGGACCCAGGCACTTCTGAAAACTTTTCTGTTTTGCCCAGTTTAGCCACAGAAATGGTTTCCAACCTTTACAGCAAGTATAATATGGATGCTAAATGCTATGGGGGATGTGCACTTCAGGGGTATAGCTGGTTTCAATGCAAACATTTAATTGAACCTAAAGTTCAGGACAAAAGGAAAAGCTTTTTGTCCAATAACACCCCATCTACCTGCAGCCCCCTACCTACCCTTAACAATAGCATCTAGAACAGCAGTCCTCGACAGCAGCTCTCAACGCCCTTTGGGGGTCACATGTAAGATATCCTGCATTGCGTATTTTTACATAACAATCTCAAGAATAGCAAAATTATAGTTCTGAAATAGTAGGGAAATAATTTGATGGCTCGGGGTCACCACAGCATGAGGAACTATATTAGAGAGCGTTAGGGCTGAGAACCAGTTCCGTAGAGCTTGTGGCTGAGTCATTGCTCAGTGTGGCCCAGGGCAGGACTGCAGTTGACCTTGTCAGAATCAGGCCACAGTAGCTGTGATGGAAGATAACATTGGTTGTCACTACTGACGTGTATTCCTCTCAGCTCTCACCCTAGAATTTGGGGTACCATATTTTGCCTTTATAGCAAATATATTTTTGCATAATGATCATAATGGACCAAAATGAGCCACTGTTATTAATGTGCTCTCTGGTGGCTCCCACTGTGATGCAGAATTTCTAGCCATTTATCAGGAGAAATTGTGAATCATTAACATAATGCAAGAGCCATGGAGCCGATCACTATGAAGGATCTACCTCTGCAGCATGGAGTCAAGTCCACAATATCTATGTATATCCCCTGTATCCTAGAACTGTGGTACACATTGAGGGACAGCTGGATGAATAATCCTAAAAGAATGTGGGAGAAACCAATCAAAATAGAGAAGCTCTTTGCAGGTCCCATGTCCAGCTCCAAATTCCAATTCTGCATCATAAGGACAGGAACCACATCTGATTTTGCTGGTACATATTTGAGGGATCCTCTGTAATTTCGGAACTGAACTGAACTGACACTTCCTGCAGACTCTGATTTCCTATCTGTCAACAGCAGCTCAGTTATGACACCATCTCAGCTCCTTCCAGGGGCCCTCAGGGACGAGCCACAAGTTTGGGTCTGTCCACCGTGGTGCAGGTGTCCGGGGGCATAAAAGGTGGTCTGTATTAGCAAGGGTACAGTTGCAGTAGTTTTATTTTCTAAATGGGACTTGAGCAGAATTCAGCTAACTTACTCTATTTGAATTTATGCCAATTCTGAGGAAATTAGGGGCAGAAAGAAGAAACATGGGGACTTCCCAAGAAATCAAGCTGCTTCACTGATGAGCACAGATTTACAGACAGTGTAGGGCAGAGACCCCAACTGGCAACTTAGTACACAGGCTTACATGCACGGCATGCCACACTATGATCTGAGTCTCTGAACAATTGGATTTGTCTGGATTATGGAATTAATTTGAGATACAGATATCCTATATATATGCGGTATATATTATCCCAGGAAACTAGAAGGTTAGACAGCTTATGGATGGGTGGACAATGGACATTTTTAGTTATATTGCTTATTTAATTTTAAATGGTCTGAATTATTGTATAGTTTTCCAGCCCAACCAAATAGTAATCAGAATGTTAAACTAAAACTAAGGGGCAATTCTGCCAAAGATTTATGTATGTGTCCTATTCAAATGCTGACTTTAAAACTATTCACCCTGAAGATATATCTGCCTTTTCCTTTGTTCAGTTTCAAAATGACTATTTTATTTTTTTAGGGTCCTGTTTTTTT
This sequence comes from Pachyuromys duprasi, assembly GCA_028658305.1. Lineage (NCBI taxonomy): Eukaryota > Metazoa > Chordata > Mammalia > Rodentia > Muridae > Pachyuromys > Pachyuromys duprasi. Next base: position 57,206,802 of record CM053760.1, read on the forward strand.
AAGTGATTTATTTATTTTTATATTAATCACAGGTTATATACTTTATATCCCAGCCGTAGCCCCCTCCCTCATTCCCTCCCACTCTCCCCATCCCTCCCTCATTTTCTCCCTGCCCCCCTCCAAGTCCACTGATAGGGGAGGACCTCACCCCCTTCCATCTGACCCTAGCTTATCATGTCTCTGCAGGGCTGGCTGCAATGTCCTCTTCTGGGATCTAGCTAGGCTGCTCCTCCCTGGGGGAGAGAGGGGAGGGAAGAGGGAGGGAGGGTCGAAGAGCCAGCCATTGAGTTCAAGACCAAAATAGTCCCTGTTCCCCTTACTAGAGTACCCAGTTGGATACTGAGCTACCATGGGCCACATCCGAACAGGGGTTCTAGTTTATATCTATACATGGTCCTTGGTTGGAGAAACAGTCTCATAAAAGACCCCTGTGCCCTGATCTATTTGGTCTTTGTGGAGCTCTTGTCCTC
>CM053760.1:57207771-57323544 GCA_028658305.1 Pachyuromys duprasi
TGAGGTATCCCAAAAGCAGTGCATTCTTTTAAAAATCAAGGAATGAGTTAAGACAGACAGGAAGACATCCGGGAGGATGGTTGAAGGAAGGAAGAGAAAAGAGGAGGGAGGAAAGAAGAGAAAGAAAAAGGGGTAGAGACGGGAGAAGGTAGCAAGGAAAGAAGGCAGGCAAAGGTGTAAATCAGAGAAACTTTTGATAGATTCACTCCATTTATTTTAATTTGCCTTTGAGCCACACATTAGGGATAGCCCGGACAGCCCACTTTCTCCATCTCTTGAGGTCTCATACAGCTAAAATCCTTATTAGGAGGAAAGCCTCCTTCTCAGGAGTTGCTTCTGGTTGACTACTACATAATCAACACTGGACGTGAGAAGAATATGGGCCCATCCAGAAGAAACTGTCTCAGAGCTGGGGATTCTTGTCTCCTGGCAGCCACAGAGTGCTAGTTGTCTTTTACATCTGCAAATGTTCATGGTCACTAAGGATTTTTTTTTCACTTATGGATCTGTAAATACCTGATTTCACTTGGCTAGGCCCAGATTCTTAGTGGAAAGTGTATGTGAAAAGGCTTTGTCTTCTCATGATGGAAAAGCCTTCTCATGTAGGAATGCTTATAGCCTACCTAAGCTCAGTATTGCTCACTTGTTCTGAAAGAACTATTTTTGCCAGTTTCCACCATTATAAAGCATTTCCATATTTGGAACTGTGGTATTTTGTACTTGGAATTTTTTAAAGATACTGTCTGGTCTAGTTCCTTTTTATGCGTGTGGAAATTTTGACACCAACATAGGCAAGGAAAGTACCCAAGCCTGGTCAGCACAGCCAAGTGAAGGCCACCTCTTTTTTTTACTTCTGATGCTCAGTGCTTTTCATGTCATATTTCAAAATAGTTGTGGAAAATTAAGGGAAAAGTTTAAAAATCTTTCGAACTAGGTGTTTGATTCCAAGATAAAGTACATCTCTGGTATACACAAGGCCCTGGCTTCAATCCACAGAACAGGAAAGAAGAAAGAGAAAAAAGTCTCACATTTTGCATTCTTAGAGGGAAAAAAAAGTAAAGATTAGAGGACCTGCCCAAAACATAAATCATCAGTAAACATTTTTAGAAGAAGGTATTTTATTAACTTACATGAATTTTACTACTGAATTAGTAAAAATGCATGACTTATAGGTAGATGAAAGAGATATGGATGGATAGATCAATCAAAAGATAGATATATGGATGGATGGATGATTCACTTGCTAGATAAGATGATAGAATAAAATATGTAGGGTTAGACTGCCAGACATGAAAGGCAGAAGATGGGTAAAGAGATAAAACCACACAGAGAAGTTACATCTCATGTTGTGTCAGCACAGGGACTTGGGGGGTAGGAGGAGGCATGGTATGATAGGCTCTTTTTAATGGTGACGTACAAGAACAGTTATGGTGTGCAAGCCATAACTTACATTTTGTATGCAAGCATGCTTACATTTTGATAGCCCTACAGCATTGTATGCAGTAACTCTTTAGTCCTGAGCATGTTCCTTACGATCCCATGCCTACCAAGTAGAGTGTTAAAAAGATCCCTACCAGATTAGGATCGGTCATAGAACAAGTGTAAGCACTTCAGCTAGTGCTCACCTGGTGTGCTAGAGAGACGGCTCAGTGGCTGAGCACTTGTTGCTCTTGCACGATCTATGTTTAGTTCCCAGCAACCGCATGGCTACTCACAGGTACAACTGTCCGTAGCTCCAATTCCTCAGACGCTGATATCCTTTTCTGGCCTCACTGAATACTGCACATATGTAGTGTTCATACATGCAGGCAAAATACTCATACCTAAAACAGAAAAAAAGGTTGGCTAGATAGATCAATGCTTCCAAGCCTCTACTATCATATTTCATATGGAAAGGCCAAGGTAAGAAACATGAAGAGTAGCACAGTGTAAATCCTGGGGAAGCTGATCTTTATCAAAACGAAGTAAAGCATTCAGAGAAGAAAATAAAATGAGCCAGAACCAATCTGAAAGCAGGCTATAAAAGGTATGCTGTTCCCATAGTGTCTTTCATTGGCTAGCATCAGTGGAATACATTGTTTGAATTTTTTTTTTCATGTCACAAAAAGTATTTTCCTGATCGCCCTCCCTATGCACTGTGCAGGATGCTGGTCACAACTGGACCATGCACCACAATGGACCTCTGCTGAGAGTTACGCTTTTTCTCCTACCTATGGGAAATTTCATTTTATTGGCTGAAAATGGCATTTAAAATATGAATTAAAATAAAGACAAATGATAATTAAACCTGATTAGACTCATATAAAAACTAATAATATAGCCACCAACTCAACTGGCTTGGGTTTGTGACAGGCTCAATTTAACACAGCAGCTTGAGGCATAGGAAAAGCCTTCCTTAGTGGCACTTAAAGATCCTGGCTCCATTGTCTAAGAAATTTTCTTTATTTGGCATTAGGTGAATATGCCTTTTTGCATTAATTTTACTAATTTGATTCTTTCTTTCTCCCATCCTTATATTAGGCACTGTCTTTTAGTTCCATTTTTCACTTGTTACATACAGTAGTCATATTGGGCTGGATGTATGTTCAAAATTTCACATTTATTTAATCTTCCGCTCTTAATCATGACACTAACAATACATTTCATTGCACATGCCCCACTGTCCTAGTTGGGGATCTACTCTAATTCTTAATAACACTTTAATAAGACCATTTGCAGAGAGCAGAGCTAGCCATAAGGACATTGACAGTGTCACATTAAGGTAGTATGTGCTCCTTCCCTTGTGATGATATATTTGAATCGTTGTAATAGGATTTCATATGGAAGAGTCTCAGAGCCTTGGCATACTTTACAAACTATATGGAGTCATATTTCTTAATGTGAAATTTTCATTTTGTTCAATTATCTATTAACTGCTCAGGACCTTAATAGGGTTTGGTTTGTACTTTTGTTCTGAATTAGAAAAAAAAAAAATCTTGCTGTAACCCACCTTAAATTTTAGCTCCATCCTATGACTCAACCTTCCCTTCCTTGCTCAGGGATTACCCTAGTGTTTGCTGATTCCTCCAATCAATATAGACAGACTTGAGTAAGTACAATTCTGTGTGAGGGATGGCATTGTATGGGCATGCCTACACCATCCAAGAGATGGTTATTGCTCTCACGTTTAGAGCTATATATACATATTTAAATTTCCCACACATCTAACAGTGCACTCAATTAGCTTCATTAAATGTTACTTTTTCATTTAAAAGATTTTAAATATCCTAAATCTTAAATAAACCAAGTAAGATTAATTTGTATATAATCAGAGATGAATACATTTTTGCAAATCAGAGAAGTTGTTTAATCAAACCGTGTGTCAGACTTTATATGTCTGTCATGCTATACATGCCGTGGATCCCACAGGCCTTAGTATCTCTCAGAGACACCCAGTATATATCCAAGAAGATACACTTTGACAGCTCATGCTGTGCTCCAAGTTTGTTGTGAAATGTAAGAGCTGCTTGTTTGGGTACCATTTTTGTCTCTTGTGACCTCTGGAGCTTCTCATACCTTTCAAAAGGTCCAAATAGTCTTACTTGAGCATGTAAATGAGGAGGGAACAACTCTGCCTGTGATCCTTAACTCTGTGGGTGCACTGGCTAATTTCATGTCTACTTTACACAAGCCATAGTCATCAGAGGGAAGGGAACCTTAACTGAGAAATTGCCTCCATTAAGAGAGGGCTGTAGGCAAGCCTGTAGGGCATTTTCTTTTTTTTCTCTCTCTCTCTTTTTAAATTTTATATTAGTTACAGTTTTACATTAGTTACAGTTTATATCCTAGCTGTAGCCCTCTCCCTCAGTCCCTCCCAACCCCACCCTCTTTCCCTCATCTCCCTGCCCCTAAATCCACTGATAGGGGGGGTCCTCTTCCCCTTCCATCTGACCCTAGCTTATCAGGTCTCTTCAGGACTGGCTGCATTGTCCTCCTCTAGCAAGGAGGCTGCTCCTCCCCCGGTTTGGGGGGGGGGGCAGGGCAGATCGAAGAGCCAGCCATTGAGTTCCTGTCAGCAACAGTCCCTGTTCCCCTTACTAAGGTACCCACTTGGATATTGAACTGTCATGGGCTACATCCAAGCAGGGGTTCCAGATTATATCCATGCATGGTCCTTGGTTAGAGAATCAGTCTCAGAAAAGACCCCTGTGCCCAGATATATTTGGTCCTTGTGGAGCTCCTGTCCTTTCCAGGTCATACTAACTTCCCCTTCTTTCATATGATTCCTTGCACTCTGCCCAAGGTTTGGTTATGAGTCTCAGCATCTGCTTTGATACACTGCTAGGTAGAGCCTTTCAGAGGCCCTCTGTGGTAGGCTCCTGTCCTGTTATTTGTTTTCTCCTACTTCCAATGTCCATCCCATTTGTCTTTCTAAGTGAGGATGATCATCTTATCCCAGGTCCTCTTTCCTGTTTATCTTCTTTAGGTGTACAGATTTTAGTATGTTTATCCTATCTTATAGGTCTAGTATCCACCTATAAGTGAGTATATACCATGTGTGTCTTTCTGCTTCTGGGTTACCTCACTCAGGATGATCCCACCATTTGCCTGCAAATTTCATATTAGTGAGTGGGATGGCCCAGCCCATTGTGGGTGGGGTCTTCCCTGGGCTGGTCTTTATGGTACTATAAGAAACCAGGAGGAAACAGCTCTCCTCCGTGGCTCCTGCATCAGCCCCTGGCTCCAGGTTTCTGCCCAGACTGAATTTCTACCCTGATTTTCTTCTATGATAAACAGTAATGTGGAAATTTAAGCAAAATTAACCCTTTTCTCCCCAATTGTCTTTTAGTCATAGTGTTTCACCGCAGCAGTGGGGAGCTAACTAACAGAGTGTGTTACTAAGAGAATGTAAATACTTCCTTTGATCGTGTCAGCCTTCTGTGCCCAGAGTTTCTAATGAGCTTTGTGAAGACCTGTGAAAGTTCTACAGGTGACAGGAAGCAGGCTCTCGGCCATGCCCTTCCCTGAAGTCTTTCCCATTATGGTTGATAAACCAGTGAATGAGGCCACAGCCTGTCTACCAAGAAGTGGCACCTCTGGGATCAAAAGGTATGTCCAAAGCACATTGATCCATTATCAGAATCACAAGATGAGTTCTAGGAACATTGTGCCAGAGGCCTATCCTTAGGAAGTGGCCTCATAGATTTATTCTTCTAGTAGAGCTAACACACTCTGGCCCTCGATTTCAGAAGTCTGGAAAACTGAGGTGACAAAGTGATCTCCTTTCTCATGCTTTCTTTAGGCATGCTCTTAAGAGCAATACTCTTTCTTTCTTTGCAGACAGCATGTCTGCAGGAGATGAAAACCAGGTCTTCACAGGACTGACACTGACCACTGCAGTGCAGTCAGGACTGACACTGACCACTGCAGTGTAATCAGGACTGACACTGACCACTGCAGTGTAATCAGGACTGACATGGGCCACTGCAGTGCAGTCAGGACTGATATGGGCCACTGCAGTGCAGTCAGGACTGATGCTGGTCACTGCAGTGCAGTCAGGACTGATAGGGGTCACTGTGGTGTATTTATGACTACAGTGCACACTGGAGTCACCAGCCTTTTCTCTTTCCTTTAAAATCAGACACAAGCAGTAAGACCTACTTTGCCAGCGTGCCCTGCTGAGTATTTCCAGATTGCCTGTGGCTACTTGCATTCTGCTTCCCCAGCCCTCATTCTTGCTTCTGGAACCCTTCATCTATTACCCCCCCCCACCCCTCACGTATCAGCCATCCCTGCCTGGCATTAACTTCACAACATGGGCTGATCCCTTCAGCTCCCTACTTCCCCAGAGCCCCTCAAAAGTGCAGTGGCTTTCAGAAGTTAGCAATAATAGAGACACCATTTACAGCGGGGTTTCTGTAGAGCAGTCTCACAGCTCTTCAGTGATTTGTCACCATGGACAATACCACCCTTGACCTGCAGCTAGGGCAGCACTACAAAACAGCCTCATTTAGAGCAAAGCTTCTCGAATAATCCTGCCCCCACCCCAAGTGAGGGCCCAGTCTCCTCCAAGACTCCTGTGTCTTTGACCTGACTCCCTTTCCTTCACAATACCTCATAGTGACACCTGTACTCAGTTATACAGCTCAGTTAACATCAGTTCCAACTGCCCAGCTCTGCAGAGACTACCTCCCCTAGTGAAGAAACTGGAGCATTTCCCAAAACTAAAGAGCAGCTCTCCTTCCACAGCTGAATTCGCCCTCTAGCCTAATGGAAAGGCAGCAGTAGCAGGTGTTAATATTTAGTAATGTTTCCTTCCTGCTACATAAGGAAAAGTTGATTAGAACACAGCAGTGTAGCTCTGGTGCAGTTGGGGTCTTAATTAAATCCTCAGACCTGGTGGCTGTGCTCTGCACCCTATTGAGTGCTGAGTATTGAGTAACTCTAACAAGTTGTTTGAGTCTGAGTGCCAAGGCGCTCTTAGCCAGGGAGCTCAGTCAGTGACCCATGAAGATGAAGGAGGTAGTATGTAGCTGTGTTTCCAGCCTGTCCCACAGCAGCCACTACCTGGGTCCACAGGCAAATCGGAGAGGATGCTGCCTAGGCAGCCACAGAGAAAGCGTGAATGAGGAGATGGGAGGTTGGGCATAGAAAACACCTCCTCTATGTCTTCCACAAGGCAACCCTCCCTCCATTTCACCCGAATCATCACCATGTGGAGCTTACCTTTCATTTATGGTTACCTTTTAAATTACACTTGTAGAAAATTCAAGTATCCACTCTCATCACCTAACCCATAATTAACACTTCAGAGAGTTTTCTCTGATCTAATTTCCATTTCTTTTTTTACGTATAAATGTATGCTGTTTGTTTTCCTTCTTCAAAGTAGTGTGACAGTAGCTCAAATAGTCAATGAAAGCATACTTCATTCTAATAGGAAAATGAGCAATAAAATAAAAATACTTCACCAATTTATCTAAATTTAAAACAAAACTTAAAAGTTCAACCTCCCCCCAGATGGCAAAGGTGTGGGTGAGCCAGCTCTGAGAGTAGAGCAGGAGAGAGCTGACCCACCCACTTGCCTGATGCTGCACTGGGTGAGCTGAGGGAGCATTCTGGAGAGCTCGCCTTGGCGGTGTGGGTGCTGGAGAGCTCGCCCTGGCCGTGTGGGAGAGCCGGCAGGCTGACCAGCTTATCTACCACCCAGGTCCGGATAGAGCCAAGGCTTTGAGTTGGCCCAACCCAACATTTATCTCATCTATGAACTGCTGGAACATATGAAAGACGCAGTCCTGTGGATCCAAAGCTGAAGACTCTCCATGACACAAGCCAACAACAGGATATGCAAGAGGAGTCCTGGTGAGCATCCAGTATTAATGGAGTAGTGGAAGCCAGAGGCCTCAAACCAGACCAGGGGCTTGTTGCAATGAATATTTGCAAGTAAAGATGTGGGCACAAAAGGGTACACTGTGGGGCACACTCTGACATACTACAGCTTCTACGATGAGATTTTTTTATGTTTTGTTTTTTTTGTTTTTTATTTAGGGGAGTGCAGAGGCAGAGGGCAGATATGAAGGGACGGGGATAGGACTGGGATCGGGGTACATGATGGGAAACTCACAAAGAATCAATAGAAAGGATTTTTTTAAATCAACCTCATTTGTCATCATAAAAATGCAATTTAAAATAGTAGTGATTCCCATTTTCTATCCATATATAAGATCCAGAAGACCAAGGAAGACTGGGATGGTAACACACACCTACACCCCACACTTGGGAGGTGGAGGCAGGGAGGGCCAGGAGTTAGAGGCCAACTTTCTTGGGTGCATGGAGATTGAGGCCATTCTGAGCGACGTGAAATCCTATCTTAAGAAATGAAAAAGAAACTGCAGCCACTTATGAAACATCTTTACAGTGCAAAATGGGAAACCTGAGGGCACTCAAGCCCCCTCCTTCCTTCTGACAGATTGCCCCCACCTTTAACCCCAGCGGTTGCTACCTTCTCCTCCTCCCTCCTCAATTGGTGCCTTTTCCCAAGTCTGTGGCTCCATTCAGTCAGCAATTGAAGTCATTCTTTCATTAATAATTTGTGAAGTGATTTAGAGCTTCCTGACAACAGTCTACCATTTGCTCTCATAAACCAGCAAGATGAAGAGTCAGAGTGAAGGCTGTCACTAACAGACTGTGTGCACTTGATCTGTCCCCACGCAAATGTGGTTTGAGTTCTACGGAAAGGATACTTCCCATACTGCCTGGATTCATGCAGCACTTATCCTCCATGAACTTTCAATAGCTAAGTTAGCAAAATGCCCAAAAGAGAAGAATGTATGAGTAACTTACAGTGCATCACCATAATGGACCCTTACACAGCCGCTAAGGATTATAAGAAGTGGGTTACAGTATCAAAGTGGTACCAAAGGAAAATGAAAAGCACCTATCTGGCAGTGGTCGCAACAATGTAAAAATGCCATTTGTATTGAAAGGATATAGAGGAAGCATGAGAAATGGAAATCATTTAATGGAAGAAGAGAAAACAGTAATTCAGTAGTAAACATTGAACTTTACCTAGAATTTTGATAGACTGCTTTTCTAATGTTTCTTAATGTGTTGAATTTTAAAGCAGTGTAAGGTGTGGTAAGAGAATTCCTTTCCAAAGATGTTCCTAAGGGCAGCTGTGACTCTAACCAAGGAGGACCTGCAATGCAGCATTCCCATGCACTGGGTCAAGTACAGCACCTGGGCTGGAGTTTAGTGTGTCTGCAGTGCCCAGTGTGGTTGTCTGCCTGTTTGCTTGCACGGCGTTCTTCCATCCACACCCTCAACAGATGCTGAGTCCTGCTGTGTGCCAGACTCTGTCAGGGTTAGCCATCATAGGATGACAAGCATCTGTCCTTTTATGTTTTTACAGAATATTGGGGAAAACAGACACTAGCTGAGCAAGCAAATACATTTGTAGTACAGCATCACCTACAGTGAACAAAAGTGAAAGTGAGTACAGATGAGTCAGAAGAAGTCAGAGAAGGTTCCTCAGACATGAATGGGGGGATGGAGAAATGGCTCAGTGGTTTAGAGCACTGGCTGCTCTTGCAGAGGACCTGGGTTCAAGTCCCAGAACCCACATAGCAGCTAACAGCCATCTGTGACTCCAGTTCCAGAGGATCTGACCCCCTCTCCTGGCCTCCACATGTACTGCACACATACATTACACAGACACACATGCAGGCAAAACACCCACACACATAAAATGAAGATAAATTGTTAAAACTTTAGACTGGAAAGGAGAGAGAGAAGCATCAAGTCTTGGGAGGCAACAGAAACTGTGTGCAAAGGCACTGCACCTAAAGCAGAGAAGAGTTTGGTGTGTTTGCTAGAGAAAGTGGGCTGAGATAGATGGGCAAAAGCTAGGAATTATAGGGCACGGTGGGCCATAATAAGGAAAAGTGTGTGATGGATTATCCGCAGCAGCATGAATAGAAAGAATGGCCTATCAGACCCGGTGGGAGGAGGGTCATCTAGACCCTGTTAGCAGTGGAGGTGACAGTGAGGCCCTGGCCTGGCAGGAGTAGGAGGCGATGCCATGCTGAAGGCCAGGAAGAAAGGACACACTGAGGAGCCAGGGGACGAGGTATATGTCTGCTTGCAGGGGGAGGTCAGGGAATGGTAAAGTCTTTCTGAGATGGGGGGACAATTTCTGCTATCTCTGACTCCGCCTGGAATCAGTTGCTACTTTCTTGAACGTGGTGACTGTGTATTCAGGGCAGGGAACGGGAGTGCCCAGAAAGTGGAAAGACAGCAGCTTAAGATCGTATCACTCTAGTCTGGCCTACCTGTGGTACTCACAGCAGTGTGACCAAAGACAACCCACTCAAGCCCTCCCAAAGCAGTTTCAGTGCATTCTGCCCAATTGTCCCTCACAGGCAGATGCATAGTGGTGTCACTGTTAGCTTGTAAGTCCCAGGCAGTGAGCATTGTATTTAGAAAAGACCACCTGACAAGCTGGTTCTGATATATGAATAAAACTCCTGATTCATGCCAGCCCTGGCCAGTTCATTGCCAGCACTCTGCAGGTACCAACAGCGGGGAAAGACTCCTCCAAGAGTAAAGCCAGGAATGGTCTGCTAAGGCCCCAAGAGTCCAGAGTGTTGGATTTGGGCATCACTCTCAGGAATTTTGCCAAATGTGTTGGTCTCAGCAAGCAGCTCCTGCTCACAATCAAGACGTATGCTCTGTTTCCTTATTCCCTGTCCTAGATGAAGCTGACCACAGAAGTACAGGCATTAGGGCTAGAGGCTAGGATGGTATGTGCCCTGTTGAGAGTGATGCCTGGGCTGAACCTTCAGCAGCCACAAGTACACCCTGGGAAAGTGCTGGGCACTGAGATTGGCCTCCATTTCCCCTGTGTCCCCTGCTCATTGCCTAAGCAGGCTCTCAGACTCAGCCGTTGATGGTAACAGGTTTGGCTTCCATGGCCTCTCCAGCCGTTTAAAATTTGCCCCAGCTTTGGCTTTGGATGTAATAAGTAGCCTCAGGTCTGCCTTCTGTTAAGGCACATATTCTCTTGGCTTCTGGGTTTCCTTCCTGGCCATCAAAATACTATCAGGGTACTTAGCCAGTCCCAAACATGGGCTATATACTGGCAAGTCAAAGTTGACCTTCATAATGGGATTATTAAAAACTTGGAAGTATTGACACATGGGCTAATGGGCTTAAATAGTGTCCCACTTAAGCTAGGGGAATTTCGACAGATTTATTGCTAACCAACATTAGTAGGGGAGTGATAAAATATTTTTATAATAGTTTTTAGTAGGTTATATTATAAACTACATTATTTTCATTCTGTGCTAATGTATTGAATTTACCATCATATGATTATGTGAGCTTTGATACATGCATACATTCATGTCTTTATATGTTGGTCCTGATGTACAACCCGTCTCAGTTGGCCATACCAGTGGCATTGTCAAGGCCACAATATTGCCACCTACCTTTCCAAATCCCAAAGTTAGTCTCCTAGCTCTTTATTACCCTTTCTGACATGCATGCATGCATGCATGTGTGTTTGTTTTTGCCATCAGAAATGAATATCCTCACAGACTGAGGTTAATCAGTGTCAGAGTTCCTCCCTATTCTGGTGTTTTGGGTTAGGTTTTATAGCAGAGAACTTGTATTTCATTTTGCAAAATAAATATTAACAGGAAGTTATCATTCTGCTGTTCTGACACAGCAACATCCCATTAGTTTACTCCTACACATAGCAAACCATGCCTGACAGTTATCTTGCACAGCCTCTGGAAAGATGGTTTTACACTTACACAGCCATGGAGACAACTGTGAAACATTAGCTCGAAGCTACAGTGACAACTGTGGCATGTGACAAGCCCCTCACAAGATGAGATGAATATTTTCTTGCCTTTATGGGAAGGCCTCTGCAGACCTTCACCCTTAATGCTGATCCTGGTGCTGCTTGATGATTCATGGGGAATCCACTACTTAGCATTGACAGAGTGTGGGAGAGATGGAAGACTGATTCTCACAGAGCGATCTTGAATGCTGTATTAATGAGCAAGGTAGCTAATGTGTTTACTCTGTTCCCATGGAAGTTTTGCAACACCTCACGAGATGATTTATCTTCACCAGTTTCAAGGTAGCCATTCTCAAATAAACCTAGTATGAAAGTCTGTGTCTGTTGCTATGTAGAAAATTACCCCCAAACTTGGAGCTCCTCCGGGTTGATTTCACTATGCTCAAGATCCATGTCTCACTTCTGTAATGTGAGGTCTTGTGTGAGGAAGCTTAGAGGCTGGGAGTATAGTGAGAATTTTGGTTTCTTTAAAAACAGTTATGTGAATGTTTTTGTTTTAATCCCAGGTGTGGGATATAGGACTGCTTAAGATTGTCCACAGCTGCTAACTATAATGTGTCTCATGCTCTGGCAGGGTGTGATTTTTTTGCCAGCTGCAGACAGTTTATTTCTAGGCGTTCTTGAGAGGCTATAAAAGGGAGAGCTCCAAGTGGGCCTGCAGCAGTTGCTGCTCCACCTGCTGCTGGTCCCTGCTTTGTTGGTTTCTGCTACTGTGTTTGTTATTGCTGGATTACTAGATTGCTAGTTTGCTGTCTTGCTGGATATTCTGATGAAGAAGATTGGACTTGCCTCTAGGAACCCAATGACCCTGTTCAGCAGGAAGTAGTTTAAAGAGACTTACATGCCCTTCCCCCTGTAACTTTCTTTCTAGTGTACCTAGTGTTGGGAAGTTAGAAGAGATTGGAGTGGAGAAGGGTGGTAGATACATGAACCCCCCCCCAAAAAAGCCTTTAAAAAATACGCCTACATGGGAGTACTGACAGCAGAGGACCATCAATTACATGCCTGTTAGTGAACACCAGCTATCACCTGGGACTTGTAGTATTTGGACAAGAAAACCCCTTCTCCATGTGGCCCAATGTGTATCAATACAGTGTTATAAGTTGTAAGAGCCTTCATTTCCTGGCCAGTGGTTTCCAGAGAGGAAAGGGAACAGCATTTGTGACCAAGTGTTGGTGGTCCCGTAGCAGCACTTCTGCTTCCCTCTATCAGTGACAACAGTCCTTATGACCACCATTTTTCAGGAGACAGGACTGCAGCCTGCACCTCTCAAAGGTGACTAAGTCTTGTCAGAAGAAGACTACCTGGGAGATACTGTGGTCACTGTATTCTAGAAAGAGACTGCAATGCTTCAAGTGGAGTAGGAGATAGATGGGGTGGATGCCCAAGCTCAGTCACATCCAAATATGGCCACAGGTCAGTAGCTAAGCCTGCAGCTGCCTTCCAGAGATAAAGGTCAGCGAGGCCTGCACAGTAGATCTATATGCTAAGTTCCAATGTGCCTCTGTTACCTAAATTGACATTTAACCTGAAAAGTAGCTGCCGCTTTCAGTCAGTCACCTGAGATCTGGGATGGCTTTTTATCTGAATAAGTATGTTACTGAGATTAAAGGTTGTAAAGAAAGTCACCCTTTCAGCTGTTGGCAAAGGCTTAAAGGGTTGATAATGCACTCGGCACTCCTCACCCATGGGTTCCAAGGCTGTGAACTGAGCAAACAGGTCAAAAATACCTGAAGAAAAATTGCACCTGCACCAAGCACACAGACTTTCTCTCATTGCTCTCTGCAAACAGTACAGTAGCCCCCTGCTACCTATTTAGCACTTGAAATGGTTGGTAGATAATATAAGCCATCTGGAGCTGACTTGAAGTAGATGAAAAGCTATACCTAGGTTTTATACAAATACTGTACTATTTTATATAAGAGAAATGGATGCCTGTCTTTTTGGATGTCTGGGGGCAGGTCACAGAACCTGTCCTCCGTAGACACCAAGGGGCTCCACCTCAGTGACGTCAGTATGGAACGATGCATGCTACTCACCTAGAAATCTTCTGAAAAGCAGTGTCATGATATATGTACATCAAATTTAAAATACTGCCCCTCTTTGACTAAAGTTAATTTACATTGACTTCTTTTGAGACAGGTTTTCCTTATATAACCCAGGTTAACCTCATGCTCAACATCCTCCATGCCTGAGTTTCTAGAGTTCTGACATTACAGGCAGGTACCACTACACTGCTTCCCACAAATCTCAACACAAACCTTCAAAGATATGTGTACATACAGTGATTACAATTATATATGTAATAACAGAAACTGCTTGCCAATGGAGGACTGAGTAAATCATGGAATGTTTATAGTATGGAATCCTAATAGTCAGTATAATGTATTCTGTGTACCAGTAATGGGAAAGACATATGTATTGAGAGAATCCAGTTACACAGTAGTCTATAGACTGTTATCAAATGTTGTGCTTTTCAGAACATAAATAAAAGATACAAAGGAAATATCCTTAACAGTTACCTCTGAAAATGAGAACCACTTACAATTAAAATATTTTACTATGATGTACTTACATTACATTGTATAAGAAGCACTCATTTTCAAAGGAAGTATGGACGACAACATTTATCAGGGCTCTGGGTGCAGGAAGCAGCCTGCATAAATGGATCACTGCATGCCAACAGACAGAATTCACCAACCTTGGAAAACAGACAGAAGTGACTTAATACAGAAGAGAAATAAAAACAGCAAAGCCAGCTGGCTTTGATAACGTTTTCAGCCTAGTAGATATTAGAAAAACACAAGAGTTTTGGCAGGATACTTTGTGAGCTCTTGTCTTTCCTACTTACTAAGTGAAGTTGAAGAATCACAGTAAGTTCTCATGGGATTTCTAACAGCTGCAGATTTAGACACAGATAACAAAAGTGTGTCTAACCAAAGTGAAAAAAAAAAAAAACCAATGACTGAGTTGATGATATATTACAGTTATCTTTGAATATTTTCTTACTCAAATTATAGGAGACATAGAAAGGATGGGGAATGGAAGGAGGTAGAGGGCATGGAAGACGGCATGAGAGATAGTATCAAGGGTAAAGGTGTTTGCTGCCCTGAGTCCAATCTGAGACACACACGGTGGAAGGAAAAAACTGACTCCTACAGGTTGTTCTCTGACCTCCACATAAACATACACACAATGAATAAATATAATTTTAAAATTTTTTAGGAGTTGGGGAGAAGTGAAGTCATTCTTTCAAATTTCTTTGAAAGAGAATCCTAAACCAGTGTTGTATAGGAATTTGGAAATGAAAAGACTTCTGGCTCCTTTGTTTTATCAGAGAGAAAATCTTGTCCAGTTTATCAACTCCATTTAAAAAGACTACATATTCTGTGCAGTCTTCTTCCCAATTGCTGACACTGTATGGTGTAAGTGTGCTTTCCTAGAGCATTGGTCATTATTCACTGGAGACATGGGTCTGACTTTCAACAAAGACAAGCTATGAGATAAGACCAGAACTGAAGATGCACCGTTGAAACGGCTTTATGCCATCATTTTAGTACTCAAAGAGAACCTATTTTACACTCATTTGCAAACTTCAAATATCTCATTTTAGGGTGCAGTTAAACTGAGTAACATTAGTGCCCTCTGAACTGTCTGTGGTTTGGTGTGAAGTGAAAGGGCTGAAGACAGTATCAAGCTATATCCTCAACTTAAATACAGCACTTGCTTTTTCAATCAAAAATATCATCTGATAGTATTTGAATCTTAACAGATTGGTGCCATGCCCCTTAGTTAGAACTCTGTAGAGAATGGAGTCCAGACTGATGTAGAGGGTAGAAGCAAAAGCTACATACTAAAGTTGTGGACACAAAGCAGAAGAAAAGGAAGGCCAACCCCATGGCCAAGAGTGCAGACTTTGAAAGTGCCTTACTAATGTGAAAAGCATCCGTAGTTTAATTCTGGCCTTGCCAAATTCCCCTGGGGCTGGAGGTCAGAGGAGTTGCTGTCAGGATCCTCAGTCAGCCCCCTTGTATCAGTGGAATGTGGGTACTAGTAGCCATGCGTTTGTAAGTAAAATGGTATTGGGCTAAATCATGTTTATTATTTGCCCTGTAATTAAGACAGCGGTATTATCCAACCAGCTACCACAATTAATAAGACACAAACACCATTAAATTTTATAATTGCTTTATCTACCTTGAACTGGGCAGGTATTTCCACCTGCGCTATCTCAATAACCTCACAATCCATCTCCCAGCCCCCATCCAATGCCATCCACCGTAACCATCCTCATCTGGGCTACCTTCCATCTGTAATCTTACAATACTCACTCGTGTTCTTCATTTGGGCCTTTCCACACCATTATTGGAGTGCTTTTTCCCAGCCCATGTGGTCCGTTCTCTACTCTAACCCTCTTGGTGTTCTCCTTCCTGCTTTCTTCTTTCTCTCTCTGTTTCCCTGAACCCAAAGCCTAGGAACCTTAGCCACACCTGTCTCATTCTGCCCTGCCCAGGTTGTAGGCCTTTTAATCAGCCAGGAAAGAATAATGACTTAGGCAGGTTTGCAAAACAAGGACAGGGCAGTAACCAGATCTTGAGGGCCAGTAATTGGCATCAAATACAAGCATCACAGCAACCCTCAACAGAGCCACAAATCATATCTTCTGGGTTCCTGGAACCACTCCAGAGGTCACAGAGACACTGTGTGAGTGGTTGTGGCTGTCAGTCAGGATTGGTTGGTCACATGGTACAATGGCAAATAACCTAGAAAATGTGGCGATTTAACCCAGTTAAGGATTCTTGGGGCACCTCCATGCTGAAGGGATGGAGGGTCTTCATTCTGTACTGTTTGCGGTTCAGCTTGCAGTGTGAAGCAGGAAGCCACTGCACTGAGCAAAAACAATTAGGAGCCCTTCCAACTGCAGGGTGAAGGGCAGGGCAAGGCATGGCCACCTGTGCCTATTAGGAGATAGGAAAAGATATGCAGAGATAAGGTTCTTTTGGCAAGACCATTCAGACGGAGGCATCCATCCTGCACCTTGCTGGGTGGTGAGTCACACTGCTGACAGAAAACCTGCAAAGGCTGCAGTGTATAGGATGTCTCAACACTTTAGGGCCTTTTTCAAGGCTCCCCCATAGCAGCCTCTTAGAAGAAGAAGTTGCAGTCCGTAGGTTCACTCTCACTAGCCTCTCAGGCTCACCCAGGCTGCTCCAGCCCTACCTTTCTGACTGGAGCCCATGGAGGTGCATTCCCTCATCCTCTCCCCAGAAACCTCCTCATGCTGAGGGATGTATGGCTGACCTTTGGGAACTCAGTTTTGGTGACATCGCTCCCTCACATTGGAATTTCTGGAAGTTTCCTACTGTGCCTTAATTGTGTTGCTCAGACTGGTGCATGGATTCGCAGCCTTGCCATCAGCTGGGGTACTGTCGAAATGCAGCTTCTTGAGCCCCACTGCAGCCTGCTGGGTCACACTGCGCACCTCAGTGACAGTCCAGGAGTTGTGTGGACGTTAGAGTTTGAAGAGTATCTCTCCAGAGTGCTGTTTCTCAACTTTGTCAGCACCTTTCACTACCTGGAGAGCTGAAAAAAGATTGCAAATGCCTCATCCTTGGATCTGGAGTGAGGTCTTACACCTAGATTTGTTCAAGTTTTCAAGTGGCTGTTGGGCTGCAGCATTTGCGATGCACTGCTGTTCTCAAGCACCATTCTGGGGCCCAGAACCTTCCAGGGCCATCTCCCTTCCCAACTGTTAACAACTTGGCTCTGGTCCCCAAATACACTCTGTGCTTCTAAAGGAAGCATTTTAGTTTCTTTTAGAAGTCACAAAATATTGTGTATACCTTCCCCCCCCCCTTTGAGGGCTGAGGATCAAGTCCAGGGTCTTGCACATACTAACAGTGTACTTTAATGGTAAACTATCCCAGCACTCCAATATTTGCCTCTTCCCATGACTGGAGAGTGCTTAAGATAGCCACATTTAAAGATGTTGTGGGGACAAGTCCCAAAGATAGAAAAACATTCATTTACCTAACTGATATGCTAGTATTTTCCAGAGGTATGAAATTTAACTCTTGGTTCCCCCAGTGATTGCCTGAGGATACTCATTGTGCTGCCATGGTTTCTTGTTTTACTCATTATTGGACATTCAAAAATACATCAGGAAGGGCTAGGGTTATAGTTCATTGGTAAAATACTTGCCTAGCATGCAGGAGGCCCTGAGTTCAGTCCCTAATATGTCAAAAAATAAGACACAGCTGACTGGAATAAATAATGCATTTCATCTAATTAACTCTGAGAAGTCCCCTAAAAATATTTATCTAGGTATATAAGTAGATAGATAGAATAGCAGCAGTCATTTTCATTTAAATGGTCTCACTTTCAACTCATGATCAGTGACACATACTTGACAGACACTCAGATTTTGGGGACAAATGTAAAGATCCTTGACCTCATTAAAACCTTCCCACTATAATAGGGTTGCCACATGCAGGGTCCCTGTCTTTCTGGAAAGGGACCCCTCTGTCACCATAGCACCTGTTGTGCTAGACTATGTCTCACAGGGATAGTGTTTTCTTTCCCAAATAGCCTCAGAAGAGAATAAATGTCTTCTTTCCTGTTTTCATCCACATATGCTGTTAATATTCTACAAGACTTTTATGAGCACAACACACACAGTTGCTTTTTCCTGTGAACATTAAATAAGAGTCAAGGTATGAAGAGCTTGTTGCAAAAGGCCCAGAAGGCTCTGTGGGATTTGGTGGGCTATCGGAGAAAAATGGCCTGCCAGGCTGTGACAAGTGTGCATTTGTGGCAGACCCATTCCCAGGAGACAGGATCCATTCACTTTCCCAGATTACCCAGCGTGCAGCACCAGCGTCCTGTGTGCTTTCTCAGACAAGCTGTTGGTCACTGGCAGAAAGCTCCCGGTGTGGCCGGGAGCCATGCTGCCATCTCTCCCTGGGGACTGCCTCTGTGTGTTGCCTAGGAGCATCCTGGAGGTGTGGGCCATGTGTCAGTGGGGAAGCCCAGACGTGAATCAGGCTGCACTGCACCTCTGGGCCGGGCTTTTGCTGAGAACAGGGACACTGCACATGTCTCTGGACAAATGCACAATTGCGGACTCTAATGAAGCCTCAGAAGCTAGACGCAGGCTGCCTCACAGCTCATGCAGTAACACCAAGGACCCCAGTTTCAAGCTCACAAGCCCATTTTGTTTTCACAATCTCTGGTTCAATCCCTAAAAGAACACTACGAAGAAAGGAGAAGCGGTCATTAACATGAAATAAATGAAAAGCGTGGCGAGGGTGACTCAGATTATGTAAATAAAAAGACTCACTGCAAGTCATTGTTCTCTAATACAAATTTTTATTATACTGTCCTTTAGTGGGTGCTAGTGGCATGTGGGCTCTAGGCCTCCTCATCACTCACTGTTATTAACGTGGTAAATATTAGAGTAGACCTTGGGAGCAGTAATGTAAGTGGAAATAGATGGGTGACTTGTCGGATACAAAATATAAAAGACTGCATATACATGTGTCTTTGTGCCTTCTTCAGATTGATAGTGGCCATTTTTAAGCCAATCTAGCCTTTCTCTGCCTTCTGTTTTATTGTGCTGTTGCTCTTGACATCACTCCGCATTGGAAATTTCGGTTAACACAGTAACTGAAGAGCTGGGGCTTTGAGGACCAATGCTATAGATGGTTTTTTAATGTTTCATTGAGAGCAAGCACATAAACAAAAACAAAGTAAAACAACAACAGCATTTTTCTCTCTGTTAGCAGTTGTTCTATGCGTTTTGACTGAAATATCAGAAAGTGAAAAGTAGTCATTTGGCAAAGTATATACTCAGCCAGATTCTGGTAATTCTTCAGTGTTTAAAAAAAAAAAAAAAAGTAAAAGAAAAACTCTTGGCAACAGCAGTGACCATGGAGGTAATGAAGTCAACTCGGATCAGCCTTAGTTAATGAGGGTGAATCTGAAAACTAAATCTCTGTACCATCCCTCTGTGTCCCCAAATCCTGGAATTCTAACGCAGGGCCTTGAGCATGATGTGACTGGAGGTGTGAATCTGCCAGGGTGGTCTTTTTGCAAAAGTAGTCAAGAAAGAAAAGCATAAGTTGGGAATGTGTTAAAGAACTTTTCATTGACTTATACTGAAGAGCCATTCCACTCTAGCCATTGGCAATTATCTATTAGGGAACTTTGTTAATTTTTTCTTCTAATAATAGAACCTGTGTTCCAAATACTCTGAGGAATAACTGAGGTACATATAGGCTGTGCACACATCCATGTGCTGTCTGTTCTGTTAACACCCAACTCCAGAAACCCATTGGTTTTGTTCTAGAGCAGTTGAAAACAATGTTCTTGATGCACATAACACTGACATTATGGTTAATGTTAGAGCAATGAACAAACAAAGATGTAGCAGTATTCCTCACGGTTCTAGAAGTTGGCTTATCTGACATGTGTGATAAAAAATATAGTTCAAAACATAAAATTGCAACTTGAAAAATCCAAAATGGTTAAATATTGGGAAATCTATATGTTTTGGATATGTTATGCTCAGAGAAAAAGCAGAGTGAGCTATTGGCAGAATTCCTGTATTAAGGGTCAGCAAAGAAGCCACACAATGTGGATTGTATATAGAGCAAGCCCAATAAGTGGTTTTAGCAGATAATCTGCTTTGCCTTCTGCTGGCACACTTCTCCACATGGCAGGTCCCTCTGGCTCACCAGAAGTTCTGGGGAACTTCCTGTTGTATTCATCCCAAGCCCAAACTGTTAAATGACTTCTTCTCAGGCATGCTCTGTCTTGGAAGTAATACAGGGATTATCGTCAGTAGTTGCAGTACATGGCCAGAAGGAAAGAACTCCTCCAAAGAAAGAGGCTGTACCCAAATCATTTGCAAGACCTGTGGGGAGGAGCAACCAGACATTTCTTGATCCATTCAGATGCAAAAATAGAAAGCATGACAGCGGGTTGGGCCTATCTAGATCCAATGCAGAGGGGACTGTGGCTCCTACAGTTCTATATTCTACCCCTGGACCCACGGCTATGAAAGAACAGGATACTCACATAGATTTTCTTTATTTTTAAATAATTTTACTTTTGTGGAAATAGGACTTATATAAATAAGTAAAATACACCAATCTTAATTGTTCAGTTGGGTGAACTCAATAATTACACTAACTCTAGAGAATTCCTTTATGCCATTTTATTATAAGGGCTCCTTCTCATGCCATCCTTATTTGCAATACTGTCTGTTGGTGCTGACTTCTGCTTGAGCTTTGGAGAAATGCAGTCGCACCGATTATCCTCAGGGAGCTTGAAGTAAGATAGCATCTTTTGGAACAGGTGTCTGTGCCAGTAGAGACCCCCTTATATGAGTTCAAGGACCTGCTCAATAAGACAGAGTTGAATTCAATATTGAATAGTTTGAACTTGTCACAGAAACATCCTACTCTCAGTTAGGGGGTAGGACCACAGATTTCATCCACATCAGCCAGCCAGCTGAAACGAGGTGCACACAGCCGGGTTGATCTCCAAGAGTTTCATCTTTTCTTGGATTTTCCTTTTGCTCATTTGAGAGGAACTCAGGAAGCATTAAAGGTCAGAGTTGCTAGCCACATGTAGGACATGAAGAAACACTGTAGAAACAAAGGCAGTAAGAGAAGGATCAAGAATCTACTCACCACTGACTTCCTGAAAGGCAGGTCTTCCTTTCCCCATGGAATAGGGCAACTTCTGTTCTTGGCTTAAGATCTGAGTGCTCCCAGTGTAGTTTCCTCTGAGAAGTCCCACTGTGACCTGTCTGTGGATCACTATGATACTGCTATCCAACCAACCTGCCAAAGTTGGCACCGACGGCTTTCATAGCACTACTGGAGTTTCTGGTAGTAGAAGTCACAGTGATAGCTCTCAGGGGATACACTTCTCTCACTAGACATATATCCCTCTCTCAGGCTCAGTATATTTCCTTTTCCTCAAGAACACTCCAGGTAGCCCTGTGGCAGTCTAGTTATTTCTGTGCACATTAATTGAGAAAGTGAAAGCCTGGAGAGCTTAAGGACCAGCCCATGGTAACAGACATGGCGTATACTGTGATAGAGAATCCAGGGTCTGTGGCTGTGTTTTCCTGAATCCAGTAAACAGAAGGAGGTGTGCCACAAGACCTCTCTCTGCAGGGTCCCTGATGATGGCAGCCAAAGGTGATAGTTTTTCATAAATGCCTGCATTTTTCTTATCTAATGTGTATTCACCTTTAAAAAATAATCACTAAATAACACAAGCTCCTGTGTGTGCCAGATACCCTTCAGTTGGTATTTAGAAGACAAGAAACTCTGGCCTGCTCACAAAAGCCATGATTCACTGGAGCTGGTAAATGGTAATCACAGAAGATAGTTTCCTTTTATTACAGTTGTAGCCTGGTACAGTACATGCCTGTCTTCTTAGTTTCTGGAAAACCAAGACAAGATGGTCTTGAGTTTGAGGCCAGCATAGACTTCCTAGTAAGACCCAACAAAAAACAAACTGGTGGATGAAGGTGTTGTGACACCCTCTTCTGTGCCCATGTGTTTTTACTCTCCTTGCCCAGCCCCTCTGTTTAGGGTCTCCTCAGCACTGGTGGCAAAGATTCACTCAGACATGTCCTCCTGGCAGATATGTGTGCCTGAGCCTTGTTCCCCCTGTGCCTCTCACTGCTGTCTACCACCTCTTGAAGGTGAGCCTCCTTGGGATGATTGCCTTGGTTTCTGTCCCCTCCTCATACCCACAAGGGTACCTCCTGGATCTGTTTCTGAAACCATCTTCTCTTCCAACCCTAAAGCTACATTCGCAACTCCCTGCTGCTCACTTTGGCCTAGAGGACCTGCTGACACCTTGAGCTACATATGGATGAAACAGGATTACCTATGCCACCTGAATTCCATCTCTAACATGGGGGGAGGGGTCCCAGAATCACCTCTCCACTGGCCCCTATGCTGGCCCCATTTCTTCCCTGATCAAGGTGGCCAGCCCAGAGCAGTTCCTCCCTGTGTGAGCAGCTTTTCCTCCTGCTGGATTCCCTGGGCCTCTGTTCTCTCATTCTTCCTGTAATCGGATGTCTAGCTAGTCTCCCTTAATGCAGGCAAGTACCTCCTGTGAGAATGCCTACTGTTGCTTATTCTCTCTGCTAAACCAAGTGTCTTGAGCCAGTGCTTGGGGCCCTAATGATCCATAATACTCCTTACTTTCTGTATTCTGTGGGCATAGTCACTCCTCGACAGGTCCAGAGTGTCCCCACGTCATAATGCCTGTTACGCTTCCCAAATCTGAGCTGGCTCATCCTCCACCTCTCCTTTTGGAGGTCTTGCCCAACCTGGGTGCCCCTGCCCCAGCCGCCCTGCTTTATAGTTGTTTGTGCTCACTCCCTTCTCTAGATCTAAGTGGCGCAGCACTGCTTACTCCATTGGCAATCATTATCTTTAACTTCTGCCTTCAGCAGTGACACTTGGTCTTTTGTCTGTGTTAGGTGACAGCTCTCTGATAGCCGGGGGCTGTGTTTTGATCATCATCACATCTGTCTGTTGTAGCTGTCCACTGCTCATTGCTGTTGTGGCCACTTCAGGACTTGTCCAGCATCAAGTGAGTTGACTTCCTAGGCACTGGAAGGTCATAGGGCTGGCTGTCAGCTAGTACCAGGAGTCCTAACAGGAGCACCCCAAGGAGATTCCTTTAATCCCAGGGCTGCTCACATGGCTGACTTTCCAACCAAGAATATATGTGGCTTGCTTCTGCATGAGTCCTTTGGCTACAAACAAATTGGTAATCGCAGACTGTATTTTAACTGTCTATGTTGTCCTCTATGTTTGAGCAGAGAAATGTGTTCACCAAGTCCTGTTACTTCTGTGACTTGTTTTTAGCCTTGCCATTTACCAGATGCCATGGGGAAAAATAGCCAGAAAGCCTTTTAGAGAAGGGTTTTGTTAGAGTAGAATTTGAGTTTGTGGTCTTTGCATCCTTTATGAAGCTCATGTTTCCAGGAGCAAAGTCACATGTAAATCCCAAGCAGATGCAACTCAGCTTTCTCCAATGTGCCCCAGTGAACCAAAATGTCTTGTTTTTGTTTTAACAAAGGCACAATCAGCCCGGGCCTGTACGTGCCTGCTTGCTCTAATCACCTCTATTCCGCTGTGTCCTCCCTCTGCTTTCTTTGATTAGAGGCCTGCTGGATATCATCACCTTGTTGCCATGTTTGCTGAAAGAAACAAGTGTGTCTATGCAGTTTCCTGTGGGTCCCGCCTGCAGTTCACAACTCGGTCTGCCCCCACCATGCTGGCGATACATGCGTCACTCATAAAAGCATATTCTCATTGCCAGCTGGGCAACAACCGTTACTCCAATACTGCACAGATTTGAAAAACAAATTTGGCATCTAAGAATAAAGTGACATCAGGACCTTCAATGAGCTGCTAAGCTTCACCACCAGACCATGTGACTCAAGGAGAGGCAGAGACCAGTACAGCATGTTTAAAGGCAGTGATTACATACAAGCCAGGCCTGCAGATATGCTCCAAGCCACTAAGAGCATGTAATGGGACAGCCAAGGGTGGAACCCAGGCTTTAGGTATCACTATCTCTCTCTTGGATACTGATATCCTTGCGAGTGGGCTGTGATAACATCGCTCTCTGCCAATCTACCTTGAAACAGCAATCTGCCAACAGAGTAACATATTTTCCTTCATGTCCTGTCTATCCCCAACCCCATCACAGTGAGTTCCCACAATGTCTTTGGTTAGGCTCAGAGTCCCAGAAGTTTATGGAACCACAGTCACTGCCCCAGGACCTCACATTCCAAAACAGAAGGAAAGCTTAGCAAGAAGTCACAGTGCACCCATGAGAACCTTGGGTAGGGAAGGCTCTGGCTATTAGTTCTGTATTGCTGTCACTCATGTTACTGGAATTTTGGAGCACCATACAGAGGGTGCCTTGAGGAATGAGTGTTTCCTCAGGTGCAGCAGGTAGAGAGGATGCTTTGGATAGAACGAAAATCTCCAAGACCTTGGAGTGAGTGTATGAAATGTGTGGTGTCTTTTGAACAGCAAGCAATCTGGTGGGGTAGGGGCCACAAGGGCATTGTCCTAGAGGTAATAAGCAGTCAGTATGGAGAGCAGCAGCTTTGTCTTGTTGAATTGCCCCAGGTGTGGGGTTCCCTTGCGCTCTGAGCCTCACTCTGCATTTGCATCAGCTTTGTTTTTGTTGTTCTTATTTCTGGGTGTGGGGTCAGCTAGTCTGTGGGGCCAGAGAGCCATGCGACAGAGAGAAGTTGTCCAGAGCCAGAGTGAGATCCGCACGTGTCCAAACCCTGAAAATCTCATCCTGAAACTGGCAGGAGTTGGACAGTTCCCTCCTTCTCTGGACCTGCGTGTCCCAGCACATGTGGCCTGTAAGACCCTAACCTCCGCCGCTCTTGAGGTGGTCATGTAACCTGGTGGCCAGGTTTCAAGTTAAACCTCTGTCCTTAGAAGGACATGTCCAGCTAGCACAGAATTCTCTTCATGCAAATGAAGCAATCCCAGCACCTTGGCCCCAGCCAATGATGTACACTCACCCTGAATGCCTTTACCATTCACAAGGGTAAGGCTGTTCATCTTGGAGAAGGCTGTTTCCCTCACACTCACTACCACCCCTGGTCATGTTAACCCATCCACCCTGCTAAGCTTTATTCCTTCTAGTACAGCCTAGTGCACAACTGTTCCTGGACACCCTGAGGGCAGAAGCAGACTCCAACCCAGCATTGATCTTTCACTGCCCCAACTTTGGTCATTTAGCAGTAGGTGCTAGTTAAGGTTCAGCTGTTCTATTCCACCAGAGGTAAGAATCTAGAGATATGACCCCTGACATTGCCCCTGCTGGGAGTGAGGAAAGGACTGCTGGTCACTGAAAATACCCCACTTCATCAGTAAAGAGCCTAAGCCCAGCTAGAAGGAGGCTTCCTGTGACAGAACACCCCTACATGCACCCAACCCCTTCCCTTTTAAAAACCAGCAAATCAATAGCCCAAATCCAGATATTTGCCCTAACCCACCTTAACAGAGCCTGTGTCACTGATTACGAAGTAAACAAGTCTTGAGTCAGAAGTCAGGAGTCCTGTGCTGGCCTCTCTCAGGAAGGACATTTGTTTCTTTTGCTTTGCCTGGGCCTTATAGGGCGAGTGTGGGGTATGTGGCATGGAACAGAAGATGAGGTGAGGCCCAAGGTACTGTCAGGACACCCCATCCAGGATGGACTCTACACACAGTTCTTAAGGTATCTTGTTCTCTCCAAATTGCAAACTACAGGATCATCTACTGAACAGGGGAACTCTAGTGTGCTCCATGGGACAATTTCCTTTGCCAGAGTTCTGCATCCCAGTGGCTAGGAACTCACAGTTAAAAGGTGTTCTTTGCTTTGGTAAAAGGTTTCAAGTTTTAACTTTTTTTTTCTTAGAAATCTTGAGCACACACCTCAATCTCAGTTGGCATGCTCAGTATGATCCTGGGCAGACAAAAGACATTTAGGAAAAATGAATAACATCTGCATAAAAGATGGACTTTAGAGAAAATATAGGGATTGATACTGATTTATTAGTTGAGAAAAAAGTACCAAGTTAATGGGAGCTTACTAACTGAGGATCCTGTATAGGGTGAAAATGTGACAACTGCCTTTCCAGTTTTTTTCTTCTAAATGCCTACAGATGCAAATTTTTCAAGAAGTGTTTATATAAATTTACAATTAAGTAGCATACTTAAAGCGAAGTTGTCACATGAGCCAGCACAGTTGAAGAAACCATCTCTTGTCCTTCTTGGTTTCCCTTCCCATCACTGAAAGGCTTTCCTCACATCTCAAGTGATGTTAACTAATGACTCTATAGAGCTCTGGCAACATAGTAGATCTAGACTAAAGAAACCCAAGATACTCGGTTACAGAAATACTCCAGGAAAACACATATTTTACCCTTGAGCCTTGCCGTCTCAGGGACCATGCTAGTACCTAGCCTCCTGAGTGAGGGGCTGGACACTGAGAGTGCAGAGCTCGCTTTCACAGCTGGCTTTTTTGTTACAACCTTTGTTGCCTAATCTTAGATCTGAAATATCTCATGTGTTATTTGGGGCTCAAGTGAATTATCCCAACTTACTCTGCTACTTGGTAGAGTCAAGGTTCAAAGGCTGGTGTGACTGTAGGAGCCACACAGTACCGCTGCACATGCCTCTCCCAGCTTCCTGCCCACCAACCTGAGTCCTTGACCTTGGTTTCTAGTGCTGTCCTGGCTGGATATCAAGGCAGAGGCCCTATACTCTGCTGAATGCTACCCCACAGCTGCCCTGCTCAGACAGACACCTCATAGTTGCCCTAAGGAGTCTGCCGGATGCTCTTACCTGGTTCTAGACCTGTACCTGTTCCTATACCTGAGTCTACATGGAGCTCTAAAACAAGTGCTAGAGAATCCTCAGTCTTCGCTATGATGCTTCGCATTGGAAATTAGAGAAGAGGTCAAGTGACAACAGATGGCGGGCCCCTTTGCTTCCAGTGAACCATCATAAGCCTTCCGTGGCAGTGTTCCATGTGGTGGTTTAAGCTTAGCCTCTACCTTTGCTGGATAGGAAGGGATACTATATTACAGTCTCCACAGGGATACACTGTGCACTCAGAAGTGCATTTCAGTTACAATCATCACTGCTGATGTTGTCTCTGAAAAGCAACACAGTATGCAGTTCTATTTCAATTACCAAAGGAGAGGGAGCCAAGGAGATTATACAGGCAAACGGAAGAACATTGTTCATTTTGGCAAGTGATATAAATGAATACATTATAGCTATTATAGCTGTGAAACCAAGTATGTTTGCTCTGTTCCTCAGTAGGCTTTTTGTACTTACCCTATAAATTAAAATGATGTCTACTGAGTTAACCACCACATTTGTTTATCACTTTAAATAATAATTTCTGCCCTATTCACATCTCAGAGACACACATGCACTGAACTCTGACCTTACTAATTGCCTCTCACCCCCCTCCCGTCCTGACTCTCTATAGGAAGGTCTTGTGAGGGAGTGTCTTAAGCATGATCAGCACTTCTTGAACAGCTTTCTTAGGTTTATATTCCCAACCCTGAGTTCGCCACCCCTACCTTCTGCCCACAGGATACTGTGTGTTTAAGCAAGCCATTGCTCTGAACCTGGGCCAGATGAATGACATGGCCCTTGCCTGGATGAGTAGCATTCCCAAGAAGCAGAACTGAAGACCATGTTGCTGCCTGGCTCTGCTATGTTTTTAAAACCATGAAATTTAGTCCATATGCTTAAATCTGTCATTGGCTGATTGCCCTCTGCAGTTAATACATATAGCACAACAATTTTTTTTAAGAAGTCTGTTTTGGAGAAAACTTGAATGTTATAAAATACTGCAGTTCTGTTTTGAGAACATATGTAAGCATGTAAGCGTGTGTGTGTGTGTGTGTGTGTGTATGTGTGTGTGTGGTGCACTCTCCTTTCATGAAGCCATTTACAAAATACTTGGCGTAATTTCACTAGTTAGATCTATGTAATGCCTTTGTTATTGAGGAGTCAGAGCACTTTGCCAACTTAGGAGGCCACTGTTGATGTACAAAAAAAAAAAAAACAAAGTGCAGGGCAAATGACCAAGTTAGAACCCAGGCAGGCCTTCTAAGGTTGATAACAGCACACAGCCACCTCTGGGTTAAGCTGGTCTCCTGAGCTCTCCCACCCAAAGAGAGAGTGTGGAGTTCACTAGTGGCTATTGGGTGAGATAGCCAAACCTTCTGGTACAGAGACTTTTGCATCACTACCCAGGGTCTCCTTATATTTCTTGCCTCTCCCTAAATCTCTATTGTAGCCTAATACCAGAAAACTAAGTCACAAAAATCCAGAACCTTCTGGAGATAATGCCATGGCACCTTAAAAATGTAAGACTTCAGGAAGCTTTGTGTAAGCCTCCATGTGTGGTCATGGTGGCAGGAGCCAGTTGACAAAGCAGACATAATTTTTGTATAGTCTGAACATCTTATGTGTGCCACAGGCTGGCTCCAGCTTCCAAAAGTCTGTGTGCTCCCACAGTTTATATTTGAAGAAACTGAGGTTCAAACTGCTTGTGTTCTCAAGGTCACACAGTTGGTCATGATCAGAGCTGGGATTTGACCCACAGGTCCTGATGTGCTTCCATATTTAAACCAGTTTTTATGTGGTCTGCTGTATCTCAGCTGTGTCTTTACCTACTTTTCCTCAGTACTTTTTGTTCTTTAGATAAGTGTACCATTTCATGCTTTCTAGTACCATTCTCAGAGTGGTGAAATCCCCCCTCCCCATGGCTTTAAGAGGGGAAATTCTCATTTCCTCAGAAAACCTAGGAGTTCTTAGCTCGCTCACCCTCCTTCTTTGTTTTTCCCTTCCACACCACTCCAGTGACCACTGGCCTGCTTTCTGTTGCTATAGGTTTGCCTACTCTGGATATTTCATATATGAGGAGTCATGGAACATATGGCTGATTCTGATTGTCTACTCTCAAGGGTTGTCCATTTTATGGCTTCTATCCATATGCCATTCTTTTTTGAATAAATACTAAAGCAGTTTGATAACTAGTTGTGTATATAATTTATTATGCCATTTTAAATAAGGCTATTTTCACACAAGTATATAATGTGCTTTCCCTCCATACCCCACTTGCCCTCCCCTTCTGTTCATTTTTATGGTTGGATATTTCATTGTATGAATGTCCAGTGATCACTGAAATTAGTTTAAATTAATTTAAGGCATTAAGTAAGCATTAAAGAATGCTGGGTTTGCTCCTAACTGTCAACCATTATGATGATACTGCTGTAAACATTTGTGTCGAAGTGTTCTGCTGACACATTCCTTTCGTTTCTCTGGTGTGGATTCCTGGATCACCAGGTCCATGTTTAACCACTTGAGGGACTGCCAAAATATTTCCTTTTCCAGAAAGACCCGCACTGTGCATTCCAGCTGGAGCATGTGAAGGGTCCTAGTCCTCCACATTAGCTTTTAATTCGGCCAAACTAGTGGGGAGAGTGTTGTCATTTTTTTTATCTATTTATTGTGGATACCTGTCATAGTTTATCTGGGAAGGTGGAGGACAACTCATAGGAGTCGCTCTTTCCATGAGCCATGTGAGGGTGAAACTTAGGCACGGCAGTGGCAGCAAGCCCCTCGCGCACTGAGCCATCTTGCTGGCCCACTTTTTGCTCTCTTTTATTATTTTAAACTGTATAGTAGCCCAGGTTGTCCTGGAGCTTCTGCCCTTCCTGATTCAGCCCTTTCTTTGGTTGAGACAGGGTCTCTCCATTTAGTTCTTTCAGTCCTGGACCTCTCTAGGTTGCCCTCAGACTCCCAGAGATCCACCTGCTTCTGCTTCCCAAGTTCTGGGATTAAAGGCAAGCACTCCCACACCTAGCTACTGCCTCCGCCTCTTGAGTGTTGGGGTTATATGCAAAGTACAGTCACACCCAGCCACCCACCATTTTATGTTAATTACAGTCTTTTTCCACAAAAGCTTGTATGTGTACATAACAGAAAAAGATGACCATAATCTCTTTAATAATTTTATACATGAGAACACTGTATGTCATTTCCACCCTTTCCCCTCCCCCAGCTCCCATGTTTCTCTACTCCCTCTTGAATTCATGACCACTTTTTCTATAATTACTGTTATATGTACACATACATAGATTCTCTTCCATAATTACTATTGATATATACGAAATAATATTGATATATAATATATGTTGATATACATAATATATCTATCAATACTATGGATATATAATGTAAATACATGTTATAATAATTATAGAATTATAGATAGAACTAAATATTATATATTATACTGAGTTCACTTAATGTTATTCACAGGTACCTATGATTTGGACTGACTACTGGGAATACTTATCAAGAGTCTCGTTCCTAGAGAAAGCTGAATCTCCCTTACTCAGGCGCTATTGCCTGGCTGCAGTTCTCCATCTAGGGGTGGGGCCTTGTGAAAATGTCCCCATCTATCCTGGTGTACCAAATGGTTGACTGTTATGCAGGTCTTACCTAGGCAACCAAATTGTTGAGATTTCATGAGTATAGCATTTCTGGCACATCTAGAAGGCACCCATCTCACAGCAAGCATCCTGGTCCTCTGCCTCTTACAGTCTTTCCACACCCTCTGTCACAATGTTTGTGAGCCTTGGGTGTATAAATTGTGCAACCACAAGATTGCAATCGGTGCTTTTGAAGTTTTGAATTATCAAATTATATAATATTCAAATTTTCTTCTCTGTTCCATAGCTTAAGCAAGGCCAGCGCTTATATTCAGTTGATGTCTCTTGGATCTTTCTTCTCTAAAAAAAACATTAAGTTATTTTATGTGCATTGGTGTTCTGCCTGCCTGCCTGTGTAAGAGTGCCAGATCCTCTGGTACTGGAGTTACAGTCACTTGTGAGCTGCCATGTGTGTGCTGGGTATTGAACTTGGCTTCTCTGGAAGAACAGCCAGTGGTCTTAATGCCTGAGCCATCTCTCCACCCCCAGATTTCTTAATCTATTAAGTTCCCATCCCTACCACATAATCCTGCAGTGATTGAAGTTGGGTCATGTGACTTCAGCAATTTTTCAGTTCTGAATCCTCACAGGTGCCTCCCCTGTGATGTCATTTCACATGCTCTTCTGTCTTCTGATCTCATTCAAGCAAGTACTAAAGTTACTTTGTATGTTTGGCATGACTTTTATTAGCAGAGAGGGACATCCCTGTGTCTCTTGCTATGCCCTTAGGGTTAGTCAGTTAGGTGGGGTATTGTATAAGATATGTATTAGAGAATCCCCTTGTATTCAAGTTCTCCAGAAAAGCAAAACCACCACCATGTATATAAGATTGAATTTGTTAGGGCTGGCTCAAAAGATAAGACCCTGGATAGTCAGTCCTACAGTGGCCATCTGCAGATGAGGGAGCCAGGGAACCTATTAACTGCCTAATCCAAAAGGTGGGAATATCAGAAGAGAGCCATTCCTGTAGTCCCAGTCCAAGGCAGAAGACCTGGAAGCCCCCTGTGCTGGTTTGAAGGAGACTGTCTCCCATGGGCTTAGGTATTTGAACACTTGGTTTCCAACAGTAGGGCTGTCTGGGAGGGTTGAGCAGTCCAGCCCTGCTGGAAGAACATCACTCGGGGAGACGTTGAGGTTGTACAGCTTACCCTGTTTCCACTTCACTTTGATTCATGCTGGAAGCTGAGGATCTGAGCTCTCACCTTTCTGCTCTAGCTACAGTGCCTGCACTTGCTGGAGCCATCATTGCACACTATGATTAACTCTCATTCCTCTGCAAATTAGGCAAAAATAAAACATTGCTTCCATAAGTTGCCTTTGGTCATAGTGTTTTATCACAGCGGCAGAAAAGTAATAAATAAAAACCCCGAGGAGGCCATGATGCTCATCTAAATTCAAAGGCTAAAGAACCTGGAGCATGATGTCCATGAGAAGCAGAAAAGTGTACCACGCGAAGGGTCAAGCACTGACAAGAGAACATGTCTACCTTGAGCTTTTTGCTTCAACAACCCCAGCTATTAGGTGACATTTTGTTTCTTCCCCTGTTTATGTGGAGAAAAAAAAAAATACTCTGACCAAAGCGACTTAAGGGAGAAAGGGCTTGTGTAGCTTATGGTTCCATGTTACAGTCCCTGGTGGCAGGAAAGAGAAGGAATCAGGAGGCTGTTACATCATAGCCACAGTCAGTAGAGAGCAGCACATGCTGATACTAAGTAGCTTTCCCCTACTCTTACTTGATCCAGGATTTCCCAGCCTAGGGAATGGTGCCACCCAAAGCGAGTCAAAGTGAGTCAAAGTAATCTAGATGGTCTCCCACAAACCTGCCCAGAGGTCCCCCTCCCAGGGAATTCTAACTTTTCTCAAGTTCTCAGTCACCTCTAGCTATCATAGATAGTGTTGCCTACATTAAGAGTAGGTCATGTCCCTGGCCTACATGCTAGTTCCCTCTGTAAACTCTCACAGATACACCCCAAAAATGTGCCTGGCCAATTCTCTAAGCATCCATTCCTTTGTGTAGCCTGTTTTTCAACCATCACATTCTTTTTTTTTTTTTCATCAGCAACTTTTGCAGTCATCCATAAGCATTGCCTAGGCTTGTTATTCACTGGGGAAGTTTGCTTTCCTAATAAGTCTGACTAGATACCTCCTAAGAAGGCAGCTGTGGTCTTTCAACCATGCTGCGGTTTCCCTTGTATTGCAAGGATGGTGAGATGTTGATAATTAAAGGGGAATTTTCCTTTTTATGCTAATTATGTACTAATTTTACTCTGCTCTATTATGCTGTACTGTAAGCTTTTGAGAGCCAGCATCAGCTCCGACCCGCATTACACACCTACTGCCCAGCCTGGCCCATGGCAGAGCTCACTAAGTGGAGGTTGGTATATACACAGTCATATTTGGAACATCAAGTCTAGGGGTGCAATTCAGAATGCAAGCTATATATTTTTTCTTTTAACCAAAAATCTTTTTTAAAATCTAATTTAACCAGAAAATTTGTGGACTACATACCTATCAGAAGGTGAAGTCTATTCCACCTTAGCCTGAGGAATCCGACTCACAGCCTAAGGCTGTGGTTCATTGTTTTGGATCTAAAATAAAGATTTTTTATTAAATTCTGGTTATTAAATTCAGGCCAGTATGTTTTAAAAACAAATCACATCTGTAGACCCTTGCTGTTAATGCTGTCTTTGTTTTTCTGAACCACTGCCTGTCTTTCCAGTTTTCATCAGTATGTTCCTGGTGCTTACAACTTGTGTAAAGCAAATTGGTGTTTTTCCCTGAGGGTCTGAGATCTGTTCACACCTCACCCCCTTCACAACTGATTCTGTTAGATTTGTCTGAGGGCTCGGCTCCCTGTACCTTAAAGGCAGAACCTACATTATTGCCAAGCATTTGGGAAACAGGGTCCCTGTTCTGCAAAACCCAGGCAAGGACATGTGAATGCATTCTCTCAGCACAAAGCTGAGCTTTACGTGGCATCTACCAGAAGTTCTGATGATGTGGCCACCAAGCCCTGGGATTGCCAGTAGTTTATTTATGTATCACTAACAGAGAGGGCGTATTTCCCAAGACAAGATAACTCCAAGTTCAGGTTCTGCAACCCACTCAAAAAAAATCTTATAAAGTTCAGTGTTTGCTTTTCTGTGAGTGTGGCTTCCTTGTAGTGTGACCCTGTGTGGGCTCTATTTTATGTAGAAAATGCTACAGTCACAGTGTTTCTTCTCTTCCAGAAAGGAGCATTAGAATTGCTTTTAAAACTTGGCGTGTGCTTCCCTGTGAAGAAGGAATGGTTAAATGATTCTGTGACTTCTTTGCCCTCTATTCATAATGCAGAAAGTGAAAAATATTGTAAGATCAGTAAGTAACAGTAAAGCAATTACATCATATTCTTATAAAAGTTAGTTGTCTTGATGTAGGCGCTTAAGAAAAAGTCGAGGATAAAAAAAAATCACTACAGACGCTCATGAGGATCCTGAGGTGTGTGTCTGCACTGTGTGGGGTGGGGCTTTCCCTTTACATTTTTGAACTCATGAGGAAGGGAAAGGAAGCAAGCAAATAGGTTTTTCCAGATGTTATTTGGAGATTTTTTTAAAGAAAGAAGTTTCAAAAAGCAGACAAGTGTCAAAGAGAATGTCTTCAGTGTTTGGTCCAGAGTTAATCAAGTCCCCAGTATGGAAAACAGCAGAACTGTGGCTCCCAAGCCAGTAGATCTCTAGGTCTCCTGGGCACCCTTTTTTGCTTTCCTGATGCATGCATGGTTATGAGGCTCTGTGTGTGCGCGTGCATGTGTGTGTACCTGTGTGTGTGTGTGTGTGTGTGTGTGTGTGTGTGCGCGCGTGTGTGTGTGTGTGTGTGTGTACCTGTATATGTTTGTGTTTGAGACCGTTTTTATATGCAGCTCTCACTGTGCTAGTTTAGCCTTAAACTTACAATTCTCCTACCTGAGGCCTACATGTCCTAGGATTACACCAATCTCCTTTCACATCTTTGAAAATTAATTAAAGACTCTAAAGAGTTTGTGTTTACATGATAGTATAGCTGCAGATAATGGCCATCTAAAAACTTATTGTAATTATTTTATTATTTTGATGAAGCTTTGGGTAATTAGCATATACAGCCATGAAAAATATCTATTAGAGTATTCATAAAGGGTGGCATTTATTTATATTTTCTTTTATTTATTTTAATTTGGCCTAAGATAAATTATTTCCACTCTAACAGTGAGGGAACATAGGCAAGTAGCAGGCCAGAGCCTACAACATTCCACATCCATTCCTCCGGGCCACAGTTGGTGTCAGCAGGGCTGCTCTGTGGCAGTGGGGTGGTTGGAGAAAACAGTTTTACAGTTGCGTTGTGATTGGAGAAAGGATGGAACAAGATGCAGCTTCATGTGGTTCAATTAAATTTTCAGTTGCCAAGATAGGAGACCAAAACTCTGGATAAAATGTTCTTTATAGCTGGATGTGGTGGTATACACCTTTAATTCCAGCACTCAAGAAGCCAGAGGATGGCAGATCACCGTGAGTTCAAGGCCAGTCTGGTCTACAAAGCAAGTCTAGGATAGCCAAGGATACACAGAGAAACCCTGTCTCAAAAAACAAACAAAAAAATCTGCCTTGTATTCCTTCTATGGCTCCTTTTCTGGTTTGCCTATTGGGGTGCATAGCTTCCTGTTGATTTTGGCATTTATTTAAAGAAATTCCTTTTTGCAGCTAGTAACAGAGCCTGTGTCACTTGTCTTCAAAGGCACTGCTTTGCCCATTGTGAAACTCCTCCACTCTGAGGTTCTCCTTGAGACGCTGCTGCAGCTTGACTTGTAACAATGTGAGAAGCAGCTCTCCAGTGGCGCAATGGGATGAATGGGGTCTGTAAAGTTCTTTCGACCTCGCACATAAAGAGCCTCTAATTTTCGCTTGGGATGGAAGAGCCATTTGATGATTGGAGTAGGATGGAGTGCATGAGCATCTTAGATCTTTAATTATGATGAAACACGCTATAATTATTCCCAACTTCAGAATTTTCTTTCAGTTTCTGTTCCCTGCTTTTCTTCTAAGCATTTCTTTCTCTGTAACCTTTCTTGGCTTTCCAGCTTCCATCTTATTCCCACCAACTCTGTAGTGATTGATGGCCATCGTAAACAATTAGTAATCACCTGCATCCTTGCTGGATTTTCTGCTTCTTATCTTCAGTCCAAAGTATCCTGTATGAAGTAGCTTGGATGCTTTAAGTATTATTTCAAGGATGACAGTACTAAACCCTGGATACTTTTTAATGCAACCTAGCCTGTAACTAGTGGCCCTTTGCTAGCCCATCCACTTGGATACCTCAGTCCAAGTAGGTAATCCCATGTCTACTTTGTGCATACGGGCTTCATCAAATAGCCTGAGGGCTTTGAACGCCCCGTCTCTCCTGCTTAGAATGCCTCTCCCCTTCGTTTTGCCAAAAAGTAATTGATTTTATTTTGTCCAGCTTTGTGTTTCTCAAGGTTTTTAACTGTAGGACCCTGTTCCTCAGCTGTTGAAGTACGAGAGAGCTTTTGTGCTCTTGTACCCTACCCTTAGCCCTCCTCCATTCCTCTCCATGTCAGAGAGGCAGATCTACACAGATCAAACCACATCAACTGGTTTTCTCTGGCCTATGTTTGAATTTGACTAAGCTGTTGTACCCAGCTTTTGAGCTAAAAGCATTGATTCAATTGTCTGTGTGCAGGTGTTTTATAGATTAATATCTATAATTATTATACTCTAAGAGGATTACCCTCTATAATATAAATGTGCCACGTCCTACCATGTTTAGGCTTTAAGAGCAGAAGCTAAGGTTTCCTGAAGAAATTTCAGCTCAAGAAGCAACATCTACTTACACCTGTGTCTCTGGCCTGCTGGTCTGCCCTCCACACTTCAGAGCCTCCTTCCTTCTTACCCGGATTTCTTTCTTTCTTTTCCAGACCTGTTTAATTTCTGCCTCTTAAAAAAATAAAATACTAAGAAAAAAACACTGGCATCATTTTCCTTTCCTTTCTTTTCTTTTTTTTTTCTTTTTTTGTGGGGGTAGAGCATGGTTTTATACTGTATTCTGAGCCAAACTGGACCTATATCAATTGCTCACGAACCTGTGGCAATCCTTTTTTGTTTGTTTGTTTGTTTGTTTTTGGCCTTCGGAGTGCCAAGATTATAGGTGTGAACCACTAGGCCTAGCTGATACCCAGCTTCCAGAGCTGCTTCTGCGTTAATGCTGGTGCCCACAGTGGCTTCTGTTGAAGCAGATAAAGAGACCCCAGCCATGCTGCCAAGATGCTGTTTAAAAGGAAAGAAAATGTCCAGTGGCTTTTGAGAACACTGTGGTTGGTTTTCTTCACTAAGAGAATACTTAAATTGACCAGTAGGTTTTTAGAAAGTTCTCTGCACTTAGAAATCTGAACCAGCATCAGTGAACCTTTATTTTAGTTGTAATATTGCACTTCATTAGTCTGTGTAGAAATGTGAACCAGTCTTTTACAAGTGTGTGATTTTGTGACATAGTGCATCACCAGTTGGAAATGCTGGTTCCCTTCATTGTGAATCTCTTACAAATGCTGACAGGTTTTCCAACATTCACATTTTCACTTTGAGCATGAATAGCAGGCCCAGTGTACTCATGATTAGAAATCTCAGCCATCCTGGGTCTCACAATACTTATTTCAAATAAAAATACTATTCTATAAAGTAGTTGCTAGCTCAACTTTTGTTTCTTTTAGACAACTTGATAAGTCATTGTGTAGACATGCACATGAGTAGTTCCCATCTAGTCACACAGACTATTAAGAAAGAAAAAAAAAATGAATGTCAAAGACTTGAAATGTAATAAAAATAATTTTCACTGCTTTTAACACAAATTTTCAAAAATCCTTTTTTTCCTTGGATTTATTCAGTGAAATGTAAATTATTATACTTTTCTCCCCACAAACATGAAGACAGTAAAAAGGAAGTCTAGTAACTATGTACCCCCATCGCCTTGGCCTACATTAGCATACCATGAGCCTTATCCACCTGTCACCCTTGTACCAATAGTGTGTCAACACAGAGAAACAGGTGAAATGCCGTGAAAATGGTTTGGGCCTTCTCAGATGCCTGAGGGACACCCTGTGGTACTTGATACATCCTCTAGCCCTTTCTCCTTATAAAGTAAAAGAGATAAAAATCAGTTGATTACAGACGAACAGAATAAAGTGGGGTGCATTGTCAGGATAGACAGCTCTTCCAGTTGGACAGCCATGAGATCGTCTCAGTGGAAGTGACAGTTAACTGAAGTCCTGAGCAGCAGAGTAAACAGCTGGCTCAGGCACCAAGGAAGGAGGTTTCTTGGCCTCAGTTCTGAGCCCAGTGAGGAGAGGATGTGATAGGAGGAAAGATCAGTGAGGTGCTGTTTCATATCTGATCTAGCTCAGAAACGAGGCCAAAGCCTGATGTTATTGCAGGTATCCCGAGGATGCTCTTGGGAAGGTTTGTGACAACAAGACAACACCTACAAATACACACACACACACACACACACACACACACAAAGGCTGCATCTGCTTCTGTAAGTGGCCATAGCTGATCTCAAAATTCTAGCACTGTAAATATAATGAAAAGAAAATCCCGGAGGATTATATATGGTACAATACTTATTTTATAAAATAAAAACTAAACCAAGTCATAAGCTGTCATAGTTGTGGTAGGGATAAAAGAGAAGGAACGTGTAGGGAACAATGTAGACATTCAAATAGAAGGCATCCAGATGATGGCTTGAGGAGAGTGCAGAGGGCAGGAAGTCCAAGCTCTGGTTTCCAGTGCCTTTGTGTATCTCATAAGGAACAGCTAAGGAAAGCACTGTGCAGTGGACCAGCTGGTTGTGGGAGCTGTACATCATGCCAGGCAGTGTGTGGGGTGTAACATAAGATGGGCGGAGGGCGCAACTCCCCAACACAGCATTGGCCTAGATTCTATGTCCAGCACCACTCCCACTAAAACGAAAGATGGCGGAGAGGAGGACAGTCAAATGACAACACACTTTTAGTTTTATTCACCAAGATTTAACTCCTAGCTTGTTTGGACCATAGCCACATGCAAATACCAAGTGTAACATTGTGGGTAAGAACATGGGTCTTAGGAGAAGGCTGCTTGGTTTTGAAACTTTGTTTGAGACTAACTGTGCAACCCAAGGCACATTGCTGATCCCCCTAGGCCTGCATGTCATCTCTATTAGACTAGCAGCAGTCCTTGTAGGGACGCTAAGACCATTTACTGGGACTGCCATGTCCCTCTCCTGAACACACCCCCTTCTTCTGGCCATTCTTCTCCCCCTTTGTTAAGGTAACTAGGGACCAGGAATGAAGCCCCTTTGTGGTTTGGTTTCCTTTTGTTTTGCTTGTGAGAAGAAAGTTGTTGAATCTGTTCTCAAGGATGTTTGGATTCAATTCTTTTTGCCTGAGGATGATATTTTTATCTTAGATGATTGTTCTTTGAACAAGCAGTAAGAAAGCAAAATGAAATTGGGAGGCTCCATGCTCTTTTCCTGAAAAGAAGCTTCAGGGCTTTGGGCCAAAATGTGTCTGGAAATGAATTTTAGAAGCATCCATAGTGGGCAGCCTCCGCTGAGCAACCCGCTGGTGACAGGCATTCCCCTAGGACTGCAGAAGCCCGGCAGAGTAGTGGTCATGCTGGGGTGTCCCCCGCGCAGGGCTGTTGGAGAAAGGAGTTCAGTGGGAACTGCAAGGCTGCTTCAGGCAGGGGCATTTTTACTGCATTTCTCTCCTCCCTCTGTGGCTCTAATTCTCTTGAGTGGGTTTGGAATCTGCCTGATTAGTCTATTTCCATAATTATATTAGTTATTTTTCTCATCACTGTTTTCAAATACCTGGCAAGAAACAACTTGGCAGGGCAGGAGGGATAAGTTTTGACTCAGTCCACCCAGCTAATGGTGGCAGGGATGTGGCTCAGACTCATTTCTCAGTAAGAAAGCAAAATGGACCAGAAGCAGGAAAGGATGTAGCCCTCTACTGCACTTACAGACTCAGATTCAAAGGTTCCACAGTTTCCTAGTACAACACCAGCAGCCAGGTACCAAGTAGTAAAACAAATGAGCCCATGAGGGTGTCTTCACATCCAAACCATAACAATAGTTTAGACCATTTTTCCTATGGCAAGGATGGTCCAGGCCTGTCAACCAGCGGAGCCCAACATGGCAGATATTAGTGCCTTCCATGCCAAACTTAAGAAATATAGACTGAGTTCAGGTGCCCCTGACTAAGAGGAACTAGTAGAGACCAGAGCAGGCGACATGAGAGGAGACTCCATTGTTATAGATGCTATTAATATTAGCATCATCAGTCATTGTTTGGGGGATGTTCATTGGAAGGCAGGCGGGTATTTTTCATCAGGTAAGTGACTATCGCAGTGGGACATACTTCAGGACCTGTCTTTGAGAAGACTGTGTGTGCTTCACCTGCCTGCCACCATGGCACCTGATCCATGCCTCCTCTCACAAGTAGAAAATCTTTTTTTCTTCTTTCTAAAACCTTCTTTTAAATCCTCACTTGGGATTAATCACATGTCACAACCCTTCATCAGGTTGTGTAACAAACATGCACATTTAGTGAAGCACTTCCCACAAATGACTCTGGGAAACAGTTTCAAGCATTGGCAAGTTTCAGTGCTAAAAGGTGCACATTTAACGGCCGTGGCCCATCAAGATGTTGATAGTGATGACGAGTACAGCAGCGGGGGAATTATTTAGGCTATCATATTAAATCAAATAAAACCTAAAAGTCTATGGTTGTAAAAATGTGAATATATGGCATCGTTGAAGGCTTGACCCTTGGAGAAACTTAGACACATGGAGGTAGTCAGGGAGGTGCATGCCTGACTAGCCATGGTTCTCCATTAATATCTTCATAAACATAGATAGGATAAGGAGGGCCAAAGAGCCTCCGTACTTCATGAGCCCCTCTACTGAGTAGCTGTGCTTACATCAGAAAAGAGGGGCTTCATGTGTGAAGGAACCACCATGCCATGCAGAGCTGAGCTCTCCTGTGTGCTCTATCACTCTGCCATGCACCATCTTCTAACTAGCAACCCCTGGCCAGTGACTCCTGCAGCCTCTCTTGGAGACTATGATTCCTTCCCTTAGACCTGGACAACCCTTCCAGGAAGTATGGAATGGCAATAGCATCCTTTGGCTGTTAAATTGATGAGCTCAACTAAAACAAGCCCAATTCTAGGAATAGCTGTACCCCTTCCAGGCACAAAGGAGGGACCTTAGAAAAACTGCGTGACACACTGAGCCTCTCTTTGCCATCTGTAAAGTGGAGCGACAGTTCCTGCTCCACTGAGTCTTTGCTACTAGGAAAGGTAAAAGTGTGTTGTTTGGCACCGTGGAAGCTGTGCAATGAACAGAGAGGCTACAGCAGCTGCAACTGTAGAAGGCAGGCAGGGTATTTTCTCATTGCTGTTACTAAAGCGCCATCATTCCGGTCGGCTCTAAGTCACTCTCCTCCTTGAGGTTGGACCCTATTCCTCCCCAATGCTTCTTGTCCCACCTAGGCTCTGGGAACATTATGTCCATGCCTCTTCCATTGACATCTGCTATTTTGGTGAGGCAGCAACATCCTTTATGATTGCTACTTCTATCAGAGGTAGAGGCAAGATACTGAATCTCCAGAACATAGAAAGTGCAGGTCAGGTACTTTCTGTTAAGACCAGAAGAGCCAGTAGGTCTCACGTAAATATAAAGCACATACATCCACCCGAATCTGTATACTGAGAAGTTGGCCTGAGTCTCAGCTTTGCTCAGTACTTGCTGCCTGAACCTTTCATTTGTTTGTCCTCTGCCTAATGCTCTCCATCTTCCCAGAGAAGCAATGCTTGGTACCGTGTGGGCACTTGTTACGTATTTAATAAATGCCCCAGTGAATTACTTAAGTGCAGAATCAGTGAATCTGAGGCGTTCGCAGACTTAGCACCTTTTCCTCTGGTGCATGTGACAGCCATGAACACTTCTGGGCGTTCCTGTCACCCCTCCAGTGTCCTTGGGACTTGGAAATGTACCAAGGGGCTTCTAACAGAAAGTTCTTTCTAAATTAGATGCCTGTGTGGGGCAGAGGTCAGTGTGTTCATACTATTAACAGGGCCACCCCATGAATGAAACTGTCAAAGGGGCCGCAGCAGGGACAGAAGGTGGCTCAGAGCTGAGTCTACTGTGGCACTTAATGGATGCTAAATAACTAAAAGATAGGCAAGTGCTGCCTTGATGAACCTGCAGTGAACTGAAGAGACTAGGAACACTTGCAAATTGGCCATTACCATTTCAGCAGTAGGGATGCATTTTTTGTTCATTGCAAATGGTGGCAAGTGTTTCCAGTCATAGGGACAGTTTCATGAGCAACATAAATGGAGAAATTATGCCTGGCTTGTGAGTCTACCCATTAATTTGAGTGTATTTCAAAATAATCCAACAGTTGGGAATGGCCCGATGTGGCTTGCAAATGTGCTTAGAAGGAACTTGGTGTTTTCATACCATGACATTTGGAGGAAAATTATGGATTTCAGAGCATTACCACTTTATTGGGTTTTTTGTTTGTTTTGTTTTATTCTTTTGTTTTGGGCTTTGCTTATTTTGAAGTGAGGTTTGCTGAAGCTGAAATGGCTGTTTATTCATGACAAGCGAGGGGCAAGGAGGTAAAGGGAATAATTCTGCTCATCTAGAAAGAATGAATTCTTCAAAATGATTTTTGCTGTTGGCAAAGCTGAGAATATATTCACAGGAGTCCCTGCCTACAATAAGTGACAGGAAAAACACATTGTGCACTGCAGATCTCTGTAACTGGCCGTGAATAGGCTTAAATCACAGTGAGAGCTGGGTGTATGCAGCTAGCCCTACTTTAGGAGGACCTCACTGCAGGAGAGAACTGGAAGCTTGATGTAAAGGACTGGAAACAGCAGGCCCAGCCGGAGGCCCCTCAAACACGGCTGCGTTTTCTCCTGAAAAGAGACAAGTACTTGCACAGGGTAAGCTGTTCTTGAGGCGGGCATTTCCACCCTTTCTACCCTATGCTTGTCCTCCTCTTCTCCCTCCCTCCATGGAGTAGAGACTGGACCACCCTCAGAACTCTATCTAAACCCTCTGTTCTCCTGCCAACTTTGGAGAGTGTGGGAGGAAATGTTCCTTGTCTCCATCAGTGTCTTTATATGCTCATGAGAGTGACCTGCCCGGCAGCCTGCCAGCCCACCACACTCCCCAGAAAGCTGCCGGTATTTGTGCTGCTCACTCATCCGCAGATGGCTATTGTTTTCGTCTCTCACAACTGAGCAGAAAAGGGCACTTAAACAAAGCAAGCATTTAGTCCCAGGCACCATCCGTCTTCCACTGCAGGAAAGAGCCCAGCCCTGGGCAGCTGTTGCCCACTCACATTTGTTTTAAACTGGCACCGACTGTCCTTTAGGTAACTGCTGAGCAGTGTTTGCTAATAAATTACCTGATTAGACCAACAAACTGTCCCGTGACAGGGCCTCCTAGAGTGAAACTGAGGACAGTGGAGAGGAACTGAGGAGGGTGACAGGGTAGCAGGGTGCAGACACATGCCAGAGTTGGGAGCTTGTTCAGAAAAGGCCACTCACATTGGTGGTGGGAGTTGTCAGAGGTGAAGTTTGCGCTCACGTTGCTCTTCTCTTAGGGGGTATTTCTAGGCTATTTCATAAAAAGCTTTGGACTCTTTTATATTCAGAGTTCAGCTTCTATCCTGCCCAGACTCTTTCCTCCCCAGTGTTAAACACATCACTTAAACACAAGTGCCCTCATTTTATAGCACAGGTGTCCATGCTTTTGATGTTCTTTTGAGTTTGTTTGCTTTTGAGGTTTCCAAATGGAGAATGATCCACTATGTTCCCTTACTTACCCAAAACCCTGCCTATTTCCCAGGGATGGCTTCTGAGTCCTTCTAACCTAGCACAGCTGCCGTGTTGGAAATCACTTGTCATACATGGTGCTCCTGTGTGTGGCAGAGTGTGCAGCATCCCCTCTCCTCCAGTTGTGACCACAAAAAGATGCCAGCAGCCCATCAAATGTCCCTGGAGGAGAACATTTCACTCGGTTAAACAATTCCTCTGTTAAGAGCCTCTGATCTATAGGAGCCCCCACCCACCCACCAAAGTAGCCTACCCTCTGTGGATGAGCCAGCCCGGGTGAGGTCCATGGGCTATTCTTACTCATCTGTTAGGTTCCAGTCAGCTTCTCATCACTATGAGAAAGTAGCTCATGTGACCAGCTTAAAGCAGGAAAGGTTTAATCAACCAACTTGAGCTCACAGTTTCACACCTTATAGTCCGTGATCTCTTGGCCCTACATTGAGACTATATCAGCTCAGTACATCATGCTGAGTGCATGTCAGAGGTCTGTTTCTCTGTGGAGAATGGGAAGTAGAAAGAGGAGTAAGAAGGGGCCACTATAGTTCTACTTCAGGGTCACTCCCAGTGCCCTGGCTTGGTCAACTAGCCCTACCTCCTAATGGTTTTAGCACCTTTCAGTAGTATCATGGGTGAGGACCAAGCCCTAACCATGAACATTGGGGAGCATTCCAGACCCACTTTATCTCTTGAGTTGTCATCTTCGTTATACCTACAGATCTACCCATCTGTTTATGGCACTAACCAGCCAACCCCAGTAGTATATTGGAGCTAGACACACATTTGAATCCATTCTCTATGACTAATTGCTTTGATCCTTACCTTGACCTCTTGTAGATGAGGAGAAAGCAGTGCCTACCAAGTGGAAAATGGGCAGCCGGCCAGCCCACCACACTCACCAAAAAGCTGCTGGTAAGGTCCAATGGCTTATCTAGCTTGTTCAAGAAGCTGGATTTAACCCCCAGTGCCACAGGAAACAAAAGAAACTCCAGATTCTGGATAGAAAGAAGTGCCAAGGCAAGCCAAGAAATAGTGCTAGGAATATGTTTAGTAAGGACTAGGGAAGGGGTGCAGGCTGGAAGATGGCAGTCAGGAAGATTCAAATACAGAGGCTATAAAGGTTGATGGATACAAGATCATCCAAGTGACTTGGGGA
The DNA here is from genome assembly GCA_028658305.1 of Pachyuromys duprasi. Taxonomy (NCBI): domain Eukaryota; kingdom Metazoa; phylum Chordata; class Mammalia; order Rodentia; family Muridae; genus Pachyuromys; species Pachyuromys duprasi. The sequence continues at coordinate 57,252,261 of CM053760.1, forward strand.
AGTCCTCATTTGATCAAATAATAGAATCAGGGAACACAGTAGGCAAGAGAGAAGAAAGTGGTTTGAGTTTAAACCATGTTGATCTGAGCCCTACAGACAGGGAGTCCCCTGGAGGTGTTTTGCCAATGATTAGAAATGTAGACGCTGGGGATAGTCAGTGTATCAATGTCCTTATAGTGCCTGCTGGAACCATTCGAGTGCACAAAGCAAAGGGTGGAGGAACAAAAGTATCAGAAACCATGCTGGCAGCACCATCACCCAGGTGAAGTGGCTGTGCGGGGGAATGGAGTAGAAGCTGGAAACGGTGGTAGATGGGAAGCCTAAGAAGCAATGCTCTGGCTTTCTCCCAGAGCACCCTAAAACCACAGGAGGCTAAGAGGTAAAGGTTCAAAACAGGAGGTAAGGGTCACTACATATAGTCACAAAGGTGAAGACAGGAAGTGGAGAAACACATCCCTGAAGATTTTCAGAAAGTCTTAGTCTGTAGTTATAGGAAAAGTACAAAGGGGCCCATCCTTATCTACCAATAGTGGAGAAAAGACTTCAATATTTTAACATTGTTTAGAAAAAGGAAAAAAAACAGAAGGCTTTAAATGTTTATAAATATGTATTCATAAGAAACGTGAGCTTCCCTCAGAGAAGTGGAGATTGGATCCCTTTCCAAAGCAAAAGGCAGGAGCCAGTGTCCAGAAGGAACCTAGAAAGGTCTGTGCCATGGTTCTAAGAGCAGAGAGAAAGGAGGGTGGAAAGAGAGAGAACAGGTCAAATGGGGATAGTAACTTCATTGAACCCCAGTCCTAGGTCTCTGTGAGATTCACTAGATTATCAGTGGATCTTTGTCCAACTAGAATTGGGATTTGGGGAGAAATTCTTTTCTGAAGACATCAAAGGGTGGTAATGTGTTTTCATCAGCAACTGTGTCCAAGCCCACGACCAAGAGAGGAATTCACCCTCCTTCCAGTAGCCTCTAGTCCAAGTGACAAAAATATTTGTCACCCCAGGGGCAGATTATGCAAGAGTTGGCAGCCTTTCAGAGGCTCTGAGCAAAGCTTCAGCTATTCGCTCCTCTGAATGTTTCTTCTGTTAGCAGTGATCCCATCTCTTCTCATTGCTGGGAATTGGTAATGACAATCTCTGGTTTTAGGGTGTATATATTGTGTCCCAAGTTCTGTACTAAGAGCTTTACTTGGATCAACACTGCTGATCTTCTATGTCCTGGGTGGCCATTTAAAGATGAGGAAATAGGAGCCCAATAAAGATAAGTAACTTGGCAGACATCACACAGCTGCCAAGTGAAGTAGCAGGGTTACAAACCCGCACCGCTGCCCTGAAATCCTCAGTTCCAATGTTCAGATGCCAGTGTATCTAGACAAGCGATTGAGAGCTGGGATGTGACCTAGAGCCTTGCTACCATCACCTGAAGAGCCTCAGGGAAATTAGCCCATGTGGATAGCAAACCTGGGGCATTCCAGAGAACCTGGAGATTGGCTTTTAAGGCAAGAAGGAACTGGGGAAGGAGGGTGCTTTAGTTAGACAGCCTCTCAGCAAGCACCACCTAGAAGACTAAACCTCTTCCCTCTTCTCTGCCCCCCTTTCCTGTTATCTTTTTCTCCTCATACCCCTTCCTGTCTCTTATCTTTTCTCCATGTAGCCCTCAAGACCCACTGTTTCTTCTGTGCTGTATTCCAGTCCTCAGAGAGTAAGATACTAGACCTTCATGATGCTTGTCACGTGGGCTCATTAAAAGCCAAAGGACCCAAAGCTGAGCCTTTAACACATGGCAGTATAGAATTTTAAATGAACAGTGTTTGCCATCTTAGCCTGTGATCTCTCAAGCATCCCTCATTGAGCCACCAGTGTCATGATGCCATGGGAGGCAGAAGCTGAGCAGACTGTGAACTTGGAGCTCAAAGCCTCTTTGCAGTGAAACTCCATCCTAAGCCATGGCTGCCTTCTGATCTTGCTTTCTCTTCTCCAACATCCTTTCTCATTAAAAATGGAAGAGTGTAAAAATAGACCCCTTAGTCCCTTCCAGGGACTCAAAGGATGTTACCTGAAGCTATACCCATTCCCTTAGCAGTGTCCTGATATGATTTACCCATCAAATATCACCAGGGTCCTACATGTCCAGACCACAGAGAAGTCTCAGGCTGATCTGAAAGGCCAGCCCCCAGTAGCTTCTGGGCCCCCTAACTCTACCTTCTCATCTTACCTCCTGTGGGATCCTGTCAACCTCATCGAAGAGATGGTATCTCAAAGATCCCCAACTTAGGATCTGTGTTCCTGTCATTCTGTCTCACCCCAAACTCTTCCCTCTGAGCTTCCCTAAGTGAGGCTTTGTATTGCTTCTTACAGGTGTGCCCATCCTTGCTGCATTGAAGGTCACTTAAATAATAAAGCCTTAGCCCCGTCATATGTCAGCCATCATGCTAGATGCTGAAGTTGCAAAAGTAGATGAATACTCAGTGGAAGTTACAGGCCTGTCAACCATGACACAGTGGCAGGAGTTGGGCACACAGTTTCCTCAGGGAAGAGATTTCCTTATGTGCTCAGCCTCCCAGGAAAACAGTGACTCATGGTTAAGATTTGGGAAGCAGGTACACCTGACACAGAAGGCACTTGACAATGGCCAGCTGTCATTTTCTTCTGCCTTCAAAGTCCAGCATTAGGCCATATCCGGTCAGATGTTCAGAGAACATTGTCACAAAAATGCAAGTGAAAGCTGATAAAATGTCTCAGTAGGTGAAAGCCCTTGTCATATGTTTTAATTTGGTTTCTATTGCTAAGATAAATCACCATGACCAAATGCAGCTTAAGAAGAAAAGAGTTTATTTGGCGTACATGTCCACATCACAGTCCATCATCAAAGGAAGTTAGGGCACAAAGAGGCGGGAACTGAAACAGAAGCCATGGAGGAATGGCATTTACCGTCTTGCTCCCTGGCCTGCTCCCCAGTGAGCCCCTCTACTTAAACTGTCAATCAAGGAATTACCCTACAGACTTCCCTGGACCCTACAGCTACAGACCTATAGAGGAATAGGGCAGGTACCAGGACAGTGGTTCTCAACCTGTGGGCCATGACCCCTTTGGGGGTCACATTTGATATCCTGCATATCAAATATTTACTTAACACTTCATAGCAGTAACAAAAGTACAGTTATGGAGTAGCAATGAAATAATTTTATGGTTGAGGGTCACCACAACATGAGGAACTATATTGAAAGCTCACAGCACTAGGAAGATGGAGAACCACTCTTCTATGACATCTGAGACCCTTCTCATAAAAAAAAAAGTATTCCTCCAACAGCTGTAAGGAGTCAGTTCCTTCAGAGAGCCTAGGAAGCCTCCTTATTGCTTTCTTTCCACCAACCCCTGAAATGAGAGTTCGTCATGTACTTATCTTCTCTAAGGCCCATCCTTCCCTTCCTAGCCCTCTGAGTTAGTGGCACTCCTGCAGTGTGAAATTATGCCAAGGGCTATAATGGGTTCTCAAAACTCCAGCCACAGTGAAGCAGGCCTGCCCTCCCCCTCAGCCCATCCTGCAGGACAGCCGAGAACCCCACAGGGTGACTCCGCAGCCCACCCTGCGTCCCTGCTTCTCCATCAAAGGACAAGCCACAGGACATCTTGGGCTAGATGATTTCTTTTCTCTCGGGACTTGAGGGTTTGTGTGATTTTAACTTATTTGCAGATAATTAACCTCAGGGTCAAGACAGCCTGCCCTTCTGGCAGGGCAGAGATTGCATTGGAGTTGGGAAAAGAAGCGATTGCTGTGTAGAATTAAAAGCTTGATGGATGCTGCCATCATGACGTGGAGAGGAAATTACAGTCACACTTCTGCAATGTAATTAAAAAACCAAAAAAGCAAAGATGAATGAAATGCCCACAAGTGAAAATGGGATTTTTGTTTCTGGTAGGGGAAATTGGAGTTCTGTCACTCACATGATGGGTGGGCCTGAGTCACTTCAAATGCAGTTGGGGCTCACACAGCACATTCATCTTTGCATTACCACCAAGAAAGGAAATCTGTGCTTGGAAGATGATGGGGTTTTCTCCCTCTTGTCTCTTTCTGATATGTCAAAAATCTCTCACTATCCAAGGAAAGGTTTTCTCTGCTCGCCCTTGCCTCACCTTCATTTTAGTAGCCACATTAACTCTCCAGTCTTTTACCGTCTCTGCCCAAGAGCATGGTGGCCCTGAGCTGGGTGGGTCAGACCATGAAGAGCTTCACTCTTTGCTCCATCAGATTTTTCAATTATGAGATGAAGCCAAGGAGTCCATGTCTGTGCTGCATTGTGGTTCTGACCACAATTTGGAATTTAAGTGTGAAACAGAAGAGCTCCTGGTTGCTCTGTATCATGGCTCCAACCATGGTGTGGGGGAGTTTGTAGCTATGAAACCAAATACCTGGGCCTGGCCCCCTGCCTGTTTCCTGGCTCTGTAACTCAATAAAGAAACCTGATTGTTGCTTCCTGTATTGAATAGAAGTCAGAGTAGTTTTGTCATCAGATCTATTCTGAGAATGAAATGAATTGAGGTAATTAAGTCTAGGTCATAAGGCCCCAATAAAAGCCAGATACTGTAATAACCAGTAAGTCATGGGATTCAAAAACAGTTGAGGGACCTGCAATAGCTTGTTGTAGACGGTGGTCATCACCTCTTAGTAAGCTCCAGCACCTGATTTGTATGTATTCAGTTACAGCAACATGTGACATGGCTGGTCACATTGCACCTGCGCTGAGGAAGCAGAGAGGGAGAAGTGCTGATGCCCAGATCTTCCTCCTTATTCCGTCCAGGACCCCACCCACAGACAGCGCTGCTCACAGCTGAAGCAGACTTTCCCATCTCAGTTAACACAAGCTAGAAACTCCCTCACAGGCAAACCCAGGGCTCTCTCCCAGGTGATTCTAGACCCTGCCAGGTAACAATATTAGGAATCACATTACTTAATAACAGAAGTGTTGCCTTTCTCTTGTCTGTATATGAATTACCTACTCAAAGGCACAAAGCTACTTAATGGTGAATATGCAATATTTCAGAGCATTTGGACCTATCAACTGCCATTTCTAGGTGTTTCTCCCATAATCCTCCATTGACATGGGTAGATCACCAGATCATGTCAATAGATTGTACCAAGGAAAATATGGAAACTTCAGTAGTAAGAGCATGCGGCTTCCGATCAGCCTTTGGCTTCATTGGCTCCATGGCACAGGCAGGGCCATCCGGGCTGTGATTGCTAACACGTGTACTCTCCTAGCTCCATTCCCCCAGGAGCAATTAACTCTTCATCAGCTACCACAGGTTGAACATCCCTCATTACAAATGCTTGATATGGGAAACATTTCATATTAGGAATTTTATTACTTTAGGACTATTTGCATATATACATAATGAGACATTTGGGGGATGGGACTGAAGTTACAATATTTATACACATCATATCCACACACCCTGAAGAACATTTTATGTTGTTTTTGTTTGCATTTTTGAGAGAGAACATCTTTGTATCTGCCACTAGCTTTGAACTCCCAATCATCCTGCCTCAGGCATCCAGGTGCTGGTTTTACCAGTATTCAGCATATAGTACTGTGTGTACAGGTGTGTATGTGTGTGTGTATGGAAGCCAGAAATCAATGGTGGTATCGCTGCCTTTCCCAGTTGCTCTCTTCTATTTTGAGACAGGGTCTCTTATTGAAGCTGGAACTTGCTGGTTTGAGTAAACTGGTTGGCTAATGAACCTCAAAAACCCTTCTGTCTCATTCTCCCCAGCACTGTGATCACAAGCAGGTAGGTGCTGTGGGTCCAAACTCAGGTCTTCATGCTCGCCTGGCATCCACTTTACCAACTGATCCATTTTTCATGTTTCCCGTGTTCTTAGTCACTGTATGCATGAAACAGACTTTTTACATTGAATCATCAAATTTAAAGCATTATATCAATGACAAATGTTTTGGGTTTTAGAGAGTTTTAGAATTTGATATTTTGGATCAGGAGCGCTCAATGTAGTTTAAGAGTGTAAAAGCTGAAATGCTGTTGTATAACTCCAAATCTTGTCACTGTCAATGACTCTAGTCAGTTGTAGTGCTAAACCTTCAAATGAACAGACAGTGTCCTCTGCCCCAAGGCTATAGAGTACCTGTGTGCCTGCTCAGTCCTAGGACCCTGTAGCTTCACATTAACTTAACTTTCCAAAAATGTCCAAGAAGGTTGGGTGTCCTGATAGTTGTTTAGAATCATTTGGTAGAAAACTATTCTCAGGAAGACTTGAATGCTGGAATAGGAGAAGGTTGCTGGTTGCCTGTTGCTATGGGAAGATTGTTAGAGGGACATAATCCAGCACACCCGGATGCTTCACAGCCCTCATAGCCAGGAACTGGTATATGTTTGTTTGGCTGGGCTAGTTCTGCCTCTGATCTCACAAGATTAGTTGAGCTGTCTCCTCTTCTTTCATAAAATTCCATGCACTCTGCCCAAAGTTCAATACCTCAATCAGTAGAGTCTTTCAGAGGCCATCTATGGTAGGCTCCTGTCCTGATCCCTATCTTTTCCTGCTTTCAATGTTTATCACATTTGCCCTTCTGAATGAGGATTGAGCATCTTCCCTAGGGTCTTCCTTGTTGTTAGCTTCTTTAGGACTATAGATTTTAGTGTGTTTATCCTGTATTATATGGCTAATCTCCACTTATGAGTGAGTATATACCATGTGTTTCTTTCTGTTTCTGGGCTACTTCACTCAAGATGATCTTTTCTAGTTCCCACCATTTGCCTGCAAATTTCATAATTTCCTTGTTTTTAATTAGCTGAGTAGTATTCCATTGTGTACCACAATTTCTATATCCATTCCTCTGCTGAGGGACATCTAGGTTGTTTCCAGATTCTAGAAAGACCTGGAGGGGACAGCTGCTCCAAAAGGAGACCAACAGAAACACATATACATACACGCACACGCACACACACACACACACACAAATAAACCAAAAACAATAAACCTGGGCCCTGGGGGCCATGCAGAGACTGATCCCAATCAAGGACCATGCATGGAGAGGACCTAAAACCCCTGCTCAGAAGTAGTCCATAGATTCAGTCTCCTAGTAAGGGGAGTAGGGCCTGTCTCTGGTATGAACTCAGAGGCTGCCTCTTTGATCACCTCCCCCTGGAGGGTGCAGCCTTGCCAGGACACAGAAGACAGTGCAGACAGTCCTGATGAGACCTGATAGACTAGGGAAAGATGAAAGGGGAGGAGGACCTCCCCTGTTAGTGAACTTGGAGAGCGGCATGGGAGGAGATGAGGGAGGGGGTCACAGCCAGGATACAAAGTGAAGAAATTGTGATAGATAAATAGATAGATAGATAGATAGATAGATAGATAGATAGATAGATAGATAGATAGATAGATACATACATACATACATACATACATACATACATACATACATACATACATAGATACATAGATACATAGATAGATAAATAGAAATAGAAGATTAGTTTGGCTGTAAGCAAGGGCCACAGGGTGCCTGGCAGCTCACCCGGGGCTGGAGGACCCAGTTCTAAGCTCTCACACTCAGGTGTGCAGGAAGAGCTCAGCTCTTCCCAATAAGGCCTCTCACTAGGGAGGTAGCCACTGGCTTCCAGAAAAGAGCCACCAAAGAGAGTGCACAATGCAGAAACCATGGTTTCCCTCACAGCCTATCTTGGAGGTCTCACACCATCTTTTCTGCCCTGTTCTGGTACCCACACAGCAGCCCTGGTGCAGCGTGGGAGAGGTGGCACACAGCAGGAATCTCTAGAAGTGGAGGTCTTCAGGGCCCCCCGGAGGCAGTCTCATCTCTGGAAAGCTGTGTTAGCCCTCGCCTGCGCTCTGCTGTGTCTCTGCCTCTTCTCAACCTGTTGCCTCTGGAATGAACCACTCAGCAGGCTCTAATGCCTTTGAGAAGGTTCAATCCTCATTTACTGGGTCATCTGCATGGTTTAGAGTCATGTGCAAAAATCTCAACTGATAATATTAGCTTTCAAATAAAAGCTGGAAACATGAGTCTACAGTTTAACCTCAAGGGATCCTTTTCACTTGCATGTCCCCTCACTGTTTACCATAGAAATGGCTACAGATCTTTAAATAGACCAGCAGAACTCAGCTCTGCTTTAAATGTAAAACCATCATAGGTGCTAGAACACTTCTTTTTTTAATCCAGAAGGATGAGTTATCTAAGAGGCTGAATACTAGCAAGCCAGTCTCTGCTAGCTGCTTGAGAAACTGCACCCCACAGCCCCCGCCTTTTAGCTGCCCCACCACCCCATTCACACAGCAGTCTCCACCCGCCTGCCTGCCGCCTGCCTGCCCGCCTGCCTGCCCGCCTGCCTGCCTGCCTGCCCGCCTGCCTGCCTGCCTGCCCTCCACACTGAGCCAGAGGACTCTGGGTGAAGACAGTGATTTAAATGTGCCCTGTTGACACATTACCATTATCATCCAGGAAAGGAAGAAAATTAAACATCATGGGATCCAGGCCTCAGAAGATGGTTGAGGTGGCATGCATAAACGGAGTCTACTTGGTTGCTTCCCACAGCGGCAAACCCAAGCAGCCAAGACCTCATGCAGGCTCAGAACCATGTGTTCATGTTCCTAAAGGGCAATGGGTAAAAACAACGAACAAAATATCTTCAAAGGTCACATTCCACAGGAAAAGGGGGAGCCTGCACTTTTTTTTTTCCTTTTTGGAGTAGGGTAAGTCAGGATATTGTCAGCTGACTGACCTAACTTTATCTTTATAGCTTCCCTTTCCTCGACTTAGACATGGCCTGAAGACTCAGCTTTGGCTAAGGAGAAAGAGCAGAAGTTTCTGTGAGATGCCCTGGGGCAGTAGTTCTCAGGAGTCATGATTCCTCTGGGGTCAAACAACCCTTTCACAGAGGTCACCTAAGATCATCCTGCATGGCAGATATTTACATTACTACCCATAACAGTAGCAAAATTACAATTATGAAGTAGCATGAAAATGATTTAATGGTTGCAGGAAAGGGCTGCAGCAGTAGAAAGGTTGGGAACCACTGCCCTGAGGCTTTTGGTCTGCAGGCCCCTGTGACCCTTTCCCACCCAGCCTCATCTCTTACCTGTGAGTGCTGATTTGTGACCCTGTGGCAGTCTTCCAACCACTAGGGAACACACATGCATGATCAGGATTGTGGAAAGAAAGAGAAAAGGGCCCAGACCACTCGTCCCAAAGTCAACAGCTTCTTTGGTCTACACGCCCCCAGCTTGTTTCTAATGTGTTTAAGCCAGGTCAGCTTTGTGTTCCCACTGTTTGAATACGGCTGAGCTGATCAGAAATGATGCAATGTGCCACGGCTGTGCACAGCTAGGATGTGTCGTTCTACCAAATTCTGGATATATGCAGTTCGTCAGTGTAGTCTACAGTGAGGTCAATGACCGAGATCAGAACAGTGCTGAGGATGAATGATACACAAGTGGGCGCCGATTCCGTCCAAGAGAAGGTGGCCAGAACAGAGACTGTTTTCCAGGGTTCAAGCTACGCAGCCATCCACATGATTGAAGGGGCAAACCTCAAACTTTTATACAAGCTAAAGTAATTTTTTATCATTATTTCTGCAAAATGTTTTTATTAAAGGAAACACCATATGGTAACAGCAAGAAGAGCTGGTTACAAGTCACGAAGCTAGTCGGATTGCTTTCCAACAGTTAAATCCAAAATACTTATCACAGACCCTACATTTAGAAGGAAAAAAAGTCAAAAGCTTCAGGACTTCTGAAAGAAAACTTTCATGAGCAGTTAGTATTGATGTTGTTGTTAGTGTTTTCCTTCTCTAGATGTGAAACCAATGCTTATAAGATGGGAAGTTAAATTGAGTAGTGGTGCTGGCCCTGATTCTCCACGGCATGTATGTCAGGCCCTAGAGCATTCCTCCAGGAGAAACAGCTTCTTCGTGGTTCTATGCACCCTCCTCTCAGCATACTTAGTGTGTACCTACTACTACTTTCTATCTCTGTCATGCTTGTCGCCATACTCTATGTGACCTTCTGCACTGGGTTTTCTATACTGCGTGATCCCCTTGAAATGTCTTCAAGATGTTGGGTATATCAAACAAGAATCCTATGTGCTACCTGTTCAAAAGCGTTTTCACATGATGGCTAGAATCCTTCTGTCCTTCTCAAAGCCTTATTCCCAGCCCTCTATTAAAGATACTCATTGCATCATTTGATTTGATGGTCTCAGTATCTCTATAGATATTGTCACTGATGCCATTTGGTGGGAGAAACAGTTAACGCTTAGAAAAATAATCCCCATGAAGATGAGCTACTAAAGCCAAACTTGACACATGATTTTAAAGCGCCTCCTGTAGTACAAAATGAAAAGCAGGCCCAAGCCCCTGGATATGCAGGTATTTTCACTACCTTCTGAGCACATCCTTATTCCATGGTACTTAGTGCATTCACTCCTCTCTGCCATGGCCAGGGTTCACAGAATCTTGCATTCTCTCTTCAGCTTGCCTCTGGACTGCCCTCCAGTTGAGCAGTTACCCTGTGCTGCTACGGGGAAATGGAGGATTCGTATGGGATGTAACCGTAAGCACTGATGCAGCAGTTTGAACTGTAGTGTATCACCTCCCCTCAGCTTTCTCACGTTTACTCCCAGCATGCACAAGACTGGGATTCCATACAGCTAGGAAGATCTCTAGCATCATGGCTCAGCTCAGGATCATTCACACTGTACCTATAGACACTGTGGATCTACCACCCCTGTGACTGTTCATGAGCATCAGGCTCTCTCCCACAGCCTCGTCTGACTGTTCTGATGACACCTCTCCAGATCTCCAGATTCATCAGGCCCCTGGGCTCTATGCTAGGTGAATTCAGTCACAATGGCCTGTGTTTATCCTGCTCCAGATAGAAAGAGCTGGTGTATATTGGCTTTGGGAAAGACAGTCCCAAGTGTTTTACTTCTAAGATTAATGAGTACTTGCAGCCATCTTTGTCCCCCAAATTTTCTTAAAAGTCTCACTAGGTTTGCTGATTCCTAAAGCATTTTCTAGCATTTCTTATAAGAATGCTTACATGCAGTGGGCTCATGGGGCATTTGTTGGTGTCTCCTTCCCACAGATCCAGTTTGGGAGGCAGGTTTTCATCCTCCCAAAACTCTACATTTAATTATCTCATGTTCTCCCCATCCTTTTTTGTTGTTGTTTTCTCTCGCCATTTCCCTGTATCATCCAGATTTCTTATCCCTTTCATTCTAAAAATGGTTTGTACAAAAGAACAATGTCTAAGAAATGAAAGTAGGAAGAGGAATAATGGACATAGTAATGGAATAAGAATTCCAATAAATTGCTTTGTTAACCGTTTCCCCCAACCCCTCATTACTTACCATGCTTCCTAGGCTCTGCCTGGTCAAATGTTTTTCCTACCAGTACAGAGCGTCCTCTTTTTTTTTCTCTCTGTGAGAATATTTTTCCTAGATTAGTTAGCTATTTGCATTTTCCTACTTTCCTACAGCCTCACACTATATCCACTCTCCTACTTTCCCCCTGCAAAGAGGAAGAGTATTTCAGCCAAGGGAGGAGAAGCGGGGAGCATTGTTCAAGCAGGCAAACTGCTCATCCCATAGTAGTTACTTTTCAATAGAAAACCAATCTTAAAGGAACTCCTGAACATAGAAACAAAGCAAATACCCACATTCCTGCTGACAAATGGGGTCACAGCACACTTGGGAGAATTTGTGCTTTTGTCCAATGGCCAACCAGTGACCTCCAGATGTGTATGTGTTTGAGCGAGGCAAATACAAGATTATTCCCTTAGGGAGGCATGCAGTGTAGAAATTCTGCAGATATCTGAACCATGAATCATACTGAACCCTTTCACTCGGGCTATGTTTCTTCCTTTCTATGCATATCAGTGACAAAGTTAATTGCTTAAGTCAGGCAAAGTAAGAGATTAATAATGCAAATGGAATAATTAGAATGAGGTACTGTAATGAAATTTATTCAAAATTCATAAATTATTTATTTCTAGAATTTTCCATTTACTATCTCAGACATCAGTTGAGTATGTATAACCCCATCCCTAAGAAGTAGATCAGAAAAGACTGTAAGAAGATCATGAGGCAGAGTGTGGTCACATGGATCAGTAACAGCACCAACCTTCGGTGCCTTATGGGTCACAACTAGTGATGTGAGTCTTGCAGTTCTTTCCCAGCAGTGATCCCGGGCCCTGTCAAGAACATCAAGAGGAGTCTTTCAAGGATTCTGACATCATATTAAATGGCTGCTGAAGCTCCTTCCAAACATTTCACTTTTCTCATCTCCTGATGAGACGGCTTTAAGTTGGCAACTTTCACCCTTCAAAATGCCACACAGGAAAACATGGAGCCCTTCCTTCTTCCTCCTTAGTCCTAAGCACTGGGACCTGCCATCCTAAACAACAGCATGTCAGGCCCAAAACTTGCACAGCCTTTCTTGTAGAGGCTAAAAGGTCACTATGTTTGTTATGGTCTCCAGGGTACTTACTTCACCAATGCTTTTCATTTTGTTGTCTCACTGTATAAAACATTGGCTTGAGTATTAGAAAGTGAAATCTGTGCTTTATCATGACCGTCTGAAAGTTTCATGGTAAGTCTCTAGCAACACAGATTAGAACAAAGTTGTCTTCTAATACATGGTCTTGAGGTCTCAGTCCATGCTCAGTTTAGCCCCAACTGCCTTTAGAACTGTAACAAGACAGCATCATGCAGGGAATGCAAAGACATTCACCTAATGTCTCTAGTACAGTCATTGGAGGATCATACTCACACTAAGAATTGTTTTAATATTTAGGGTAACTTCATAAGGGGGGTGGGTCACTGTTGGTAAATACCCTAGTAAGTGTATTCATTGAGAACACAGTGAGTTTGAAATTGACTGTTTCCCTTTTGTGTTAGTCAACTTTCCAAATGATAACATCAACAACAACAAAAAAAAAACCGGAGATAATCAAGGTCTAAAGAGGAGAAGTGTCTTCTGATCCATGGTCTCGAGGTCTCAGTCCATGCTCAGCTTAGCCCCAACTGCCTTTAGAACTGCAACAAGACAGAGCATCATGCAGGCAGCGCAAACTCACCTACTGCCTCGAGCCAGAAGAGAAAGGGAAATTCCTGTGCCCAACTCATCCCAATGTTTTCAAGTTTCCATAATCTCCCAGTAGCACCGTTGTCTGGGGACCAAACCTGTTTATGTCTAGGGTGTTTAAAATCCAGATGTAACAATGTTCCTTGAAGGTAGTTTTTTTTTTTTAAAGAAGTTATTCTGTCAGCAGGCATTTAGGAAATGTCAGTTACTTACACTATTGCACACTAATAGGTTTCCATCCATTGACAGGTCATTGACATCCATCCCCCTCAACATCCTCCCTCCTGCTTATTATATTCCAACCATATTGTTTCAACCATCAACTTCTGTTTTTCTACTAGATCCAAGTCAACAATGCATAGCACTTTTGACATGACAAGAACTGGCCAAGGAATGAGTGGTTACCCAAGAGATTCGTTATTGGTTGGGAGAAAGTGAGCTATCTGGAAGGGGCCAGGTCTGTGTTCTCCTCTAGGGATTAGCTTAAGGAATGTGTTTTCCTGTGGGTGAGAACCTGGATTCACTGGTACAAATCTAAGGAACATGCCACCATATATGAAGGAACAAGCCTGAAAAAGCAGCAGCAGAGCATCTGAATCCACTACTGCAGGACAGTGTGAGCCAACAGAGCCCTGCACTCATAGAGGCTATCATATCTGGGGATTCTGTTGGAACCAGCAACAATCTGAGTGACAGTATCAGTGTGTGAGTACTCCACCCATCAATGAGGTTCTTTTGAGATCAGTACTATATGGCCTGTATCTGTGGAAGAATCAGAGGCTCTAGAGGGCAAAGCAGAGTTCTGATGTCTAGAACTAGTAGTTAGCAAAGATGAGTACAACCCCATTCTGCTGTATTCCTAGTCAACCTTCCTTCCCAAAGGTCTCCATCCATTCCTCTATCCTGACAGGCTTGTACCCAAGAAGGCACTCAGTTTTCTGGGAAGCAAGAGGAAGCACAGCACTGCTCTGCCTCTGAGCCTAGAGATGCATAGAGCAAGGGCTCATCAGCTTCTGCCCTGAACCTCCCAGCATCAGGTCAGCCCTGAAGTTGGTGTGTAACCACAGGAACTGCACAGAAGGCAGCCTGTTAAATCTTTAATTCTTTTTATTATTACATATAACACACCTACAGAAAAGGGACATAAAATATAAATATGCAGTATAATGAATACCATAAAGATAATGCCCCCATCAAAATCTGTTTAGATTTGGCAATTATATCATCAATGGCAATGATCCTCCTGGGTATTTTCCCCAGCCTGGTCATGACTTTATCTATAAGATTTGTACTCTCTAGAGAAAGTAGTGGCATATACCAGAGATACCAAAGTATACCATAGATAAGACCATTTATTCTATAATGAGTATCCACAGATAACACCCACAAAATAGTGCCTGGCTCCCAGGATGGCACAAATATAATTCCAGCACTGGAAAGGCAGAGGTGCAGAAATCAGCCATTCAAGGCCAGCCTCGACTACATAGCAAGTTCAAAGCCAACCTAAGCTATATTAGACCATGTCTTTACAAAAAACAACAGAGGTGCTCTACAAAGAAGCCGTCTGGCTTAGTGCAGCGGCAGCAGCAGAGCCCTAGTTGCCTTGCTCTACATACACTCTGACTCTTGCAATGCTAAATTTTGGGGGGAAATGGACCTCAAGAAATTTTCAGGAAATCTGAATTTTGAATGGTTGAGCCAAAGAGATAACTGTCCTTCTCAACAGGGTCTTGTCCTTGACCCTGTTATTCTGCCTAGAATATAATCCTGGCCTTTCATGTGAGGGCACATCCAAATTTGTGGAGAGGCTGTCTTCATTGGCCATACTTCTCTGTGTGCCTGGGATTTAATGATCCTTTCCTTTTCATAAGTATCTCACATTGGTCAGTGCCAATTTCTATCTGTATGTCTCTTGTCATTGAGTCTTTATTGGCTCTTTTCAAAGACAGTACAATGAAAGGGTCTTTTTGAAGATAACACACAATGTCTGCTTGCCACAAGTCAGAGAAGAGGTGAATCAGGAGCCCATAGAGGCACCTTTGTACCAAAGTGAGCCATTCGTGGCCTGCATGGGGCAGGCAGATCCCGGGGAAAGTGCACCAGTGGCAGAAACCTGAATTCACATCATGTAGGAAAAGGCCTCGCCCCTGCTGCTGCTATCTATGAGAAAGACTAATCAGGATGTTCCCTCTTGCTCTTGTTAACCCTTCTGTCAGGTCTTCAATTTCAGAAAGAAAACATATCTTCCAGCCCAGGTGACTTCTTTCATTAATTACTAATGTAATCTGTATGATACCAAGCATTCCCAGGCAACTACCACATAATTAGCTTTGTACACTGCTGAGACTAGCTCAAAGCCAGGTTTTCTGCTAGGTGCCTGCCCTTGTGAACAAAGACAGTGGCATTAAATGTAAGAGGAAAGTTAAAATTGTGTGTGCACATGTGGAACCACGCACACATACACACTCACATACACTCATCTTCAGTTTTAATGGTGTCCAATTTATATGCTTAACATTGGTAGGTTATCTGATTGCCATAGTCCATGGGCACTTTGGGAATAAATCAGACTATGGCTTTCACCCCCATGTCATTGAGATCCTGCCACTCAGTCCCCCAGCCATGGAAATTGGCCTAGTTATTTTCAAACTAAATTTCTTTGCAACTAGCACCTGCTTAGACCAGCAGCTTCAGAGAAGGTGCCTCAGCTTTTGAGCAGTGGCAAGATTTAGTGAAAACACCAGGACCAGCCAAGAGGAAGCTAGACAGATGGGGACCGACCAGGACAGTGTCAGGTCTTATTCACCCTTGTCCCCTGAGTACTGGTAGTGATCAATGTCTGTCTGTTGCTATTTCTTCTCTGCTGTTGGCCAGGCTCAAAGAGACTACAGTGATCAGGAGCCAAGGAGGAAGCTCCGCACACACCCAGCCAAGAGCCCAGTGGGAAGAGGCCAGATGTAGAATCAAAGAGCAGCACACAACATGTTTAGATTATGATGGGGAATAGTGTGGGTTCTATCTAGATATCAGGGAGAGCTGCGCAAAGATGGTACCAGTTAAGTAAATACTTGCAGAAGATGAAAGAATGCATCCTAGAGTGACCCAAGAAAAGTGATTCCCAGCAGAGGAAAGAGCAGTTGAAAAGGCTCAAAGGCTGAAGTCTCCAAGCATGGATAGATAGATAGTAGGAACCAATCAAAAGCCCACATTAGGTAGAGAAGGTCGAATGGTTATGTTTATAGAAGATAGTCAGAAGGAACATGTGGGGCCTAGATCACATGGGTCTTGTAGGCCTTTGAAAGGCTGACTCTTATTCTGAGCAGTTTGGGAAAGCTTTGTATGACTTGGAGCAAAGATAGCCGAGCATGACTTAGCACTTGCCTACAAAGGAGGATGCCAGGCACAAGCGGACCATTGTGGAAATCCAAATGAAGATGGTGAAAGCTTAGGTGCTAGTGACAGAGGGGATGATATGAGGTAACATTGGTATATAGATATTTCTCTAATGATCTGTGGGAGGTGGGGAAGTGTGTGTGTGTGTGTGTGTATGTGTGTGTGTGTGTTCATGTGCCACAGTATTTATGTGTGGATGTCAGAGAACAACTTGTGGGATTCACCTCTACTTTCACCAAGGTCCTGGGATCCTGCTCAGGTCCTCAGGCTTGGCAGCAGGCAACTTTCCCTCTAAGCCAGCCCTGAGTGTATGTTTTGAAGTCAGAGCCTTACATCCTAGTGCAGAAAGACAGTCTGTAAAACCAGGAAGTAATCTGTGTGGTATTTAGATTATGATGGTACCCACATGTGTATATGCACAGTTTTCTTATTGTGTATGTGAGCATGAATGTACATATGTACACCTGTATATGGAGACCAGAGGCAAATCTTGGCCATCATTTTTGAACTGCCATCTCTCTTGTTTTTTGAGAGAGGGACTCTCACCAGACCAGAGCTTGCTGGCTGGAAGGGCTCAGGTACCCATCTGTCTCTATCTCCCAGACACTGGGATTAGAGGTGTGCGTCACCACTCGCAGTGTTTTTACGTAGGTTCTGGGAATCAAACTCAGGTCCTCATGCATGTAAGGCAAGCACTCCTTTACTGACTGAGCTGTCTCTCAACCCACACACACTTTTTAATTGTCCTCTTCCATACTCCATCTGAGTATCAATGGTGATTATGCCAGTTTTATGACTGCCTGTCCCTATTGGGGTATAAAGAAGTCTGTCATGTCCGCAATCGCCCATGGTTACATAGGCCAGGGCCCTGGTGCAGCATGGAAAGGAATAACACAAGACCATGAATACTACATGGTAGGAGTCATAGGCCCATCCTAGAGACCAGATACCATGATGGGCACAAGTGGAATAGATAGTTGAGCAGACACCAGTGTCGGGTATAGAGCCTCAGAGTGGTAAGTCATCTGCTGAACCCACAGAACCCTGAAAGTCATATGACAGAGTCACCAGAGACTCATCTCTGCCCTGTTAAACTTACCTGTCTGATTTCTAAAATAGTCATCACCCATTGTTAGATCCCCATGATGCCTCTTGTTTTCATTATTGACTTTAGATATCACTTGACTTTAAAGTCTATATTAAAACTCTCTCTTTTTTCAATTCTAAGCTCATTCTTTTTTTTTATATTCTTGTCCTCATACATTACATCCTAACTGCAGTTCCTTCTCTGTCCTTTCCTCCCAGCCTTCACACACACACACACACACACTCCTCTCCTCTCCCCCAGATCCACTCCTCCTTTTCCTTTCAGAAAAGAGCAGGCCTCTTTCCTAAAAAGAAATGGAGTAGGAGTGGAGTGGGTAGAGGTTCTAGGAGGAGAGGAAGGAGGAAAAACTAGTCAGAATATAAAATTGATTGGTTGATTGATTAGTTGGTTGGTTGATTGATTGATTGATTGATTGATTGATTGATTGATTGATTTAAAAAAAAGCAGACCTCCCAGAAATATCAGCCGAATGCTGCAGAGCAAGTTATGATAAGACTAGGCACAAACCCTCATCAAGCCTGGGGGAAGCCACCTAAGGGGAGGTAAAGGGTCCAAGAGCAAGAGCCAGACAGTG
This sequence comes from Pachyuromys duprasi, assembly GCA_028658305.1. NCBI lineage: Eukaryota > Metazoa > Chordata > Mammalia > Rodentia > Muridae > Pachyuromys > Pachyuromys duprasi. The sequence goes on from CM053760.1 coordinate 57,270,449, forward strand.
AAGGCGCATTCTTAAATTTTCTGTGCTTCATTTTAGATCATTTCTTAAGAGTAGGCCTTTCTATGGTATAGATTTAACAGAAATTGTTCAAATTCTGCCTGTCAATCAGTCCCATCCTGAGAAAACTCCCTATTTCACTATCCCCACCCATTCCTGCCTTCATCTTCTGGTCTCCATCACTTCAGCAGCACTGAAGTCTGACTCCTGACACTCTGGCCTTCTCCTTTGCCACTCTTTCCCACCAATATCTGGAACCCTTTCTTCATGGTTGACCAAGGGAGAAAATAACACCTCCTGTTTGAACAAAAGCTAAAACAAACAAACAAACAAACAAAAACAAGGCTCATGTAGTAAAAATTAAAAGTGCAGATCCCCTTAAATGCAGAAAGAATGAAAAGGAATAGTCTGAAAAGCTCTGTTCCTGCTACTGTGCTTAAGAATCTAAACCATTTCCCTAACCAAGAGTATTGAAGGCCAGGCACAGAGCCAGCCGGGCATCATGACTACAGGCAAGAATGAAAAACAGGAGTAAAAAGTGGTAATAATTGCTTTCTAGTGGATGTCACTGTGTTGCACACTGTCATTTTTGTCCCAACATGACGAGGCTCACAGAGGCTGGTAACTTGCTCAGACACAGCACAAGGTGCAGGCAGAGCCCGGAACAGCATGCAAGCTCTGATTCAGCCATGAGCATCCAGATCTCAGTACTTCCCATTGGTGCATTCAACAGATACAGTGACTTCAGGAAAGACCATGGATTCTGACATTTTGCTTTCTATTTTACATGTGGGTGAGTCTGAAACAGCAACAGGTTGGGCTTGCTACTGTTTTAAGAGGTCCATTAGAAATTACCCTCCTTCCTCTGGCAAGGTCAGGTATAACTGAGAAGCAGATACAGGAATCAGACAGGTGGCAACAACAGTAGAGCGTATTTCTGACAAGGCTAAATGAGTGTGCTGTGTCATGAAGCTGCCTCCTGGGAATCGCAGCCAGCCTACCCTCACAGGGAGAGACCCTCATCTAAAGGCTGGGTCCCAGGGAGGTCTCAAGAGGGTGGAGCCATGTATTCTCTGTTCTTCCTCCCTTTCCCCAGACTAGCCCTGCTCCCCAGAGCAGCTCAGGCAGGGGAGGGCAGCATGATGAACACCTGAAGGAACCCAGGAGAGGCTGTGGATGCCAAGGAGCAGGAGCAGAGGGAGGTAACATCAGCATGCTACACCGCAGGTGGGGGCCAGGCCTGCAGGGACGTTGTCTTTAAAGCAGAGGTGTTGGCAGACTAATTAAGTTCCTTAAGCAGGGATGTGGCATTGTCAAGTTTATATATTTTTTCTCAAAGATCCCACCAGCTTTGTGGCAGAGTGGGTTGGAAAAGGCCATCTTCAAGGGTGGGGAGGATCATAAAAAGGGAGACCATAGTGGCTCACCAAACACCAGGCCAGGCTGGATAGAAGGCTCTGGAGGAGGCTGGTGAAGGCCTATGTGTGGCCTTCTGTCAGCTCCTCTTCAGAGTAAGTCTGAACCTGGGTTCAAATGGGCACAGCTATGGAGGAGTCCATGGAGGCCACTGTATCAAGACACATGGACATTTTGTGCCAGGAGCCCCAACCCTGGCCTGCGCCTTCAGAGCTTAAAGCTCCCAAGAAAAGTGTGTTCTGAGCTTTATCCCCAATGTGGAAATGTCTTCCTCCCAGCATCTTAGCAGTTTCCTAAGCATCTCACAGCTGTGACAGCAGTGCAGGCTGCTTCTGCCTCCCGCCCCTGCAGAAGTGCAGGTGTGATTGACAGAATAAGAACCACATTTGCGTATTGATGGACGAGCTGTGCCTCTGGTGACTTCGCTCACTGCAGGCCTTCCATGAAGTTAGAAGGTCTACATTCGTCTGCCAATCCAGCTCACATGCGCTGCGGCCCCTGAGGAGAGAGCATCATGGTGAACACTTAGGACAAAACATTGCACAAGAGGGATGAAGTCTCTAATCTCTCAGAGTTAGTGCCAGACCATCACAGCACAGTGACATGCTGGCATTAGGAAAGCACATGGAGAGGGGGACAGGGACCTCTTCTGTAGGCAGCTGCAAAATGAGCAAAAGTTAGTGGAAATGTAGTGCGGGGGCACATATGGAACACAGAGCAGTATTCTCAAGATGTGGAATCAGCCTAGATGCCTGTCATCAGATGAATGGGCAAAGAGAATGTGGTGTGTATGCACAATGGGGTTTCATTCAGCCATAAGGAAGAATGAAATTCCTTCATTTGTAGGAAATTGAGTGGAACTAGTGATCATCATACAAAGTGAAGTCAAATTTGAAAAGACATATCATGTGTTCCCTCACATGTGGAATCTAGATGTGTGTATTTAACACATGCACATGACATGAGAGTAGAAGAAGGGGCCCAAAGACAAGAGGGAAAATTAAAGGGAGTAATAGAGAGAAAAGAAAAATATGTCACAATTTTTTTATGTGGACCTAGATGTAAATACATCTTTAATTGTAGACATAAGACATGAAAGCATAAGAGTAATTGGGGGGAACAGGGGAAGGAAAGGGTGAATATGAAACAAATATAATGATATACATGTATGAAAAGGTGGTAATGAAACCCATCATTTTGTACAGCTGAAAGCCACCAAAAGTATGACATTCTCAGCCATGAAGTAGCCCTCATGGGAATGCTAGCAGGGCACCCTCCTCTGGAGTGAAGACTACCCTGTACCAGACACAGCACCAACTAGACTCTAGCCTTTTCTTGCCTCCTCAGTTATCCAGGATTATAGTATATGAGGCAGCGCTCACAATGAAGAGACACATTTTCATGAAGGTTGGGTATGAAACAAAGGCGAATGACAATAATGACACTGAGTGTTGAAGCCTAGTGGAAATTAGGTTACTTTAAGACAAACTTCAGCTTCTGAAGAAAGGGGAAAAAAGTTCCTTTGGGGAGAGGAAAGGTCCCAGGAGTGAGGAGGAGGCAGGAGCAAGGATGCTGATAGACAACGTCCCAAAGAATCTGAGACATGCTAAGGGACTCTGATGGTCAAACGGACTTTAAAAGATACCAATCCAGAGCCAGCTGCAAGTTTGCTGGCAAGAAATTGATGAAATTTCTTGTCAGCTTTTCATTACTGCCCAGAAGGGAAAGTCATCTTCATCTTCAGTTGACTGCTGAAGGTGGGCTCTCTCACCTTCTAGGTTATCTCACGCCAGCCTTTCTGTACTACCATATTGGATAATGCTTTCCTGTGCGCCCAGCTGGCTCAATCAAGAATGTATTGCTTCATTTTCAACACCAAGGTGACTGCCATGTTTTGAGGGGGTAGAGTAGGTGTTTCTAGATGTAAGCATATACTATGGCCCAAACTCAAGACTCAGAAATGGTATTTGGAACCTGTTTCTACATAAAGATTCTTCCTTGGGTGATGAGTTATTTAGAGAAATTGTAGAGGTTGAACTCGTTGGCCTGTCAGTCTAGAGAAGTCAGCTGATAGTGGCCAGTGTTGTCCCCAGAAAATGCACTTGGACCTATGCATTCTTTAGCTTGCTAGACAATGACATCATCCAATCTAGAAGTAGGGTGCTGCTGTCATGGACACTTGATAGTTGGTGCAATAATAAAACTACCGTAATTCCCCAGCAAGCCACAGACAACTTTCTGATGTTGAGAAAGTAAGCTCAACACTGAGCCATCATATTGACTGACCTACTTCACCTCTGTCCTCAAATAGCATGTGTTCTGGTATGAAATTCTTTAAATCTGATATCAAGCCTGGGTCCTTCCTAATCTTCTAGAATGGGTCACCTTTATAAATAAAGGTCACCTTTATTGACCACCTTGATAATAAAGTAGATAAATAGGGGCTAGAGAGTTGGCTCAGAGGTTAAGAGCACTGGCTATTCTCCCAAAGGTCCTGAGTTCAATCCCAGCAAGCACATGTTGGCTCATGACCATCTAAAGTGAGATCTGGTGCCCTCTTCTGGTGTGCAAGCACACATGCAGGCAGAACACTGTATAATTAAATAATAAATAATTTTTTAAAAAAATAAAGTAGTTGAATAAATGCCTGTCCTTTGTCTGCCTCAGTTCTCCAGAGGGATCCTACACTTCCTGAAGTACTGCAAACTTGTCCTCAGGAAGACAGATCCTTCCCTGGAGCTATCACTCCCTTCACTCAAGTACCCTGTCTCTAATTCCATAGTGACTCTGGACATGCAAAAACTAGGCCATTTCTCACTCATGATAAGCTCTTGGTAACATGGGAGGGAACTCAATTTCTTTACACTTAGAAATTATTCCCTCTGCCCTAGTTTACTAGAGTGTCCTCCTAAATACTCCTTGTTTATGACATAATAGAACCTATCTCCCACTTATCACCTTGTCAGTGTTGCCAAATTAAAAACTGTCCTCCAGTTGACTTTGTCTAGCTCTGCTCTTAGGATTTCCCTGGGCACATTCCTTGCCCATGCTGGTATCATGAAGGGCCAGCTTAACTCTCTCCCTTGTGATGTGCAGAGATAAGTGATTTAAAGAAACACTTACGTGTCCTCTCTCAACCCTCCTCCTCCAAGATGTTACAACCAATACATCAGGGCTCCGGCTCTGTGTGCAGAGCTACAGCTAAATCATAGGAAACGTTTAATTAAAAGACAAATGGCAAAATAAGGTTGTGGTGGGTGCCTTCTAATTGTGGTTTGTTAGATTTTAATTACTCGTCATAAATTGTGAAAGCTGATCCCCAGTGTGCCTCTGTGCACCCCGTTCTTCTTCATCACAAAGACGTGTTCTCGGCTGCTGACAGCATGGGCCTCATCTTCAGCACACAGCGATTTGATCTTACACGACAGTGACTCAGCAGCTTGCCAAATCCAATTAGCAGCTTTGTGGCTGCTTATTCAGAACAGCTAGAGCAAAGTCTGGCTGTGAAACCCTCACAGCCGAGTCTTCCAGGCCATAGCCCACTTGTTTGTTACCAGCGGTGACCTTTGCCAAGGAGGGGGAGAACAAATGTGGAGGGGTCTCCTGGTGAGTTAGAAAGGTACTTTCCCTGCCTTGCCAACTTGTGGTTGACACTTAGCAGAGGTTGAGAGAACAGGAGATTGTAGAACTGGGGGGCCAGGGCGATCTAATCCCAGCACAAGATTGAGGCCCAGAATGTTAAGTACTTGCTCAGGGTGACAGAGGTGGAATTTCCACGTCACTGCAATACCAACCTCCAGACCCAGGCATTGTCCCTTCCTGGTACCCCATGACTACCACCAAGAGCCATAGCCATCCAAGGAAGGGTAAGTATGGTCAGGAGGGGCCTCAGAAGATCCTGTTGTACCCAGCAGAGCAAAGTGGGCAAATTGGATTCTCTTTCTGGTCATATTTGCTGGTTGTTACTAAGAAAGTTATATGATATGTAAAACTTTTAGCATGTAAGATAGCTGTATAGAAGTATCCCCAAACAAAGTAGGAACTCTTATTTTCATTGGCTAAAGATCCCTTCATGGTTTAGAATCATTGAAGCAAGGGAAGGAGAAGAAAACAGATCAGAGAAAATATTATAGGAAAATATTATGAATCAAAGATTTCCTCCAAATACTGAACAAAAGTGATGGCCAGTAGGGTCTCTAGGATATTAGTTGACTTGGTTGGTAACAAAGAGAAAGTGAGACTTCATGGATAACTTTGCTTCGGGCCCCAGGATTATTACTTAAGCCACTATTCCGGCTGAAGAGCTCTGCTAGGTACCTTCAGGGATACTCGCCTGAGTTTTGCAACTTGCTGCTTTTGTTGTTGGAACAGACCTCTGTCTACCCCTGGAGGCAGCGGTAAGTGCTGGCCTTCACTGAACTGCTGAAGTGATGAGCACGGCATGGAGCTGGCAGCAGTCCTGTCTTTCTTCTACCAGCCATCAGCTCCCCGTGTAACAGGAGCTGCATTTCATGGTCATGTCCTGTCTGCTGAAAGGGAAACGATAGAGCTGTAGTCTCCAGTTCTCCGCCCTGTTTTTGTTTTTCCTGTGGCTGTACCTTACTACAGAGTGATTTGCAGAGCAACGCCAACCAGGATATAGCTTCCACATCCTGCCCTGGGAGAGTTACTAGCCACTTCCCGTAGGTTGAACCAACAGAACAGTCATGGTGATGCTGACAGCAGACGTCTTATCCCTACTTAGCAAGCTTACTTAGAGACACTGTGGAAAGTAATTGTCCAGTGTTTGACACATGGTGTCCAAATTTCAGTTAATATCAATTCTTTTACTGATTTTTCTTTCTTTTGTAACTATATCCTGGGACACAGAAATTTTTCTCAAAATAAATGTATGTGTTGTTAATTAAGCAAGTGAATTAATCAAGCTCATAATTGTAATAACTATCATCCTAACTGTTTTCTTTTATTGACTGTTTTGTGGAAATTGCTATCCAGATCTTCCATACATGCAGTCACTTGCTGCATAGTCATATCTCTGTGAATGCGAGACTAATACATGAAGGAAGTTTCCCAGCATTACCACAGCCATCTTAGATTCTCTGATGTTCAACCAATAGCAAAGTCAATCACTTAAGGACTAGGACTCATTTCCCAGGATGCTCCCATACCAGTAAGTGATGTACAACTTCATAAAGTGTGTTTCATCAGCATTATAATCCCTTCCATGTGCTGAAAGCAAGACTTTGTAGCCCCTAACCTGTGCTCTGAGTCCTTCAGCTGTGCTGTGGAGTGCTGATGTTACTGAATAGAGAAGATCATCAACGTTTCCTTGGCCATTCATGCCAACTCATGGAAATGCTGGTAATTCTATCTAAAATGGAGAGAGAGTCTCTGGAGTACCCAGGCTTCTGAAACCATAGTGTGGCAAAGTAATCAGGGAGGATGAGCACGCTTGCTGTCACATCGGCCATCATACTGCCTTGCTGGGCTCTTGCTTCCCATCTTATTTCTCCTTCCCAAAACAGTTTTTATGAGCCTCTCACTGAGCCATGGGAATCCTGAGAATATGTTCGTTTTGCCACTCCAGAGTGGCAACTTAGCTGGCGAGAGCATGGGGGTATTCTGCTGCAATTAAGCCATGTTGCCTTCCTGTAGCTGTGGGGAAATCTGTTTCCCTTCTAGGCTCCTGGACTATTTTCAGAGCATCTCTTTGTAGCACAGGGTATAAAACAAAGACTTAGATTTTTATTCCGTTGAGGGCTTTACTGTGCCTCCTTAAAGTCCCATTAATTCTGGAAACTTCTCAGTTGCTACTCATCCCTTTTCACATGTTGTTTTGTTTCTGTATTATCCTAGCATTTTTGTTATTTTACATGTTCACTTTTATTTTTATTTATCCTTTACTCTGTTTTTGAGGGATACTCACTGTGTAGCCGAGGCTGACCTCGCGCTCCTGATCCTCTGAGTGCTGGAATCCCAGGCCTCTTCTCATATTTTCATTTCTGTACTTCTCCGTACTGCTTTCTAAAGCAAGTTCTACAGATCTGTTCTCCATTTCATTGATCTGTGTCTAATCTGCCATTTAACCCTTCTTCTCCTTTTACATCACAACTACAATTTTATTTCTGCATATTTTTATGTAAATGTTTTTTTCCTAAATGGTTTATGCACGTGCATGCACACATACATCAATTTGTTTTGTCTTGACCTCAAATTTGCAATCCTCTGGCCTTTGCCTCCACTATGAGGCGCATAACTTTAGGATTTGAGATTTTGTTTACTAGGTGATCCCTTATCCCTACTTTCTTGGATTCCTTCTATATATTTTCTTTTGCTAGCTGTCCTGTGATTAAAACTTTTCAGAACCAATTTTATGCTTGTTTTTTTAGCCCTAGGATCTGAGGTAGCATGCGTGGTGGCTCATTAGTCAGCTTGAGATACATTTGGAGGTTTGGTTTTTCAGGGTTGCCTCATTTCCTGTGTCCTCAGGATCCACACAGAGCCAAGATTCCTCCTCTCCAATCTTCACGAGTATATTGTTTTCCTAGTGCATGCTACATTGGGAAGCCAACCCTTTGCAGCATCCGCTTTGCTGGGATCTTCCAAATATCGAACACTTCTGGCTTCATGTCAGCCTTGATCTTTTCTGGGGTGGATATTAAAATTCAGACTTTAGGCTTTCGTGGCTGACACTGTGCTACCTGGCCACCCAGTCCAGAGGCAGAAACACTGGAGACATTCTGCTGCCATTTATACTCTTCATCTTGGTGCCTGGGAATTTCTCCTTTGCTGTCTTACCTCTTTCACCATTTCCTTAACACAGTTTTCATGTGTGTAATTTGTCCTTCTTTGTACTTTGACACATCTAGGTGTATACAGCAGTGGAATCTTTAGTCGTATCTTTCTGACATTATTCTAGAACTTCTTAGTCATTTTGTCTTATGCCAAAATAAGTGCCACACATAGAAAAGGTTGCGATTGGAAAGAGACACATCCTTGGGTCACCTGTTCCAGCAGTCTATCCTAGAAACATCTCCTGCCCAATCTTTGCTCGTTCTTTGGCCCAGAAAAATTCAGCCTCAAGTGAGGGACCTAAGCACGTGGGCAACACCAGTGTCACTTCACAGTGTGACATGTGACAGTGCCCTTGAGCCCTCATCTGAGTCATTTTTGTCTCTGAAACTAAGCCTGTCCTCCTGAATCTCTCTGAAACATTGATAATGGATAAATTGAAGATGAGAAAATTGATCGTGTTTCTTTCTTGTACTCTAAAAATCTAAGGCAAAAAAAAAAACAAAACACAAAACAATGTTTCTTTCCTTGAAGTAAGAAAACACAGAAAGTGAGCACTTCTCTTAACTGAGCCTGAGCATGGACAACTGCAAGTCAATACTGTTGCTGGATGTTTCATTGACTGTGACTTTTACTTTATTAACACCTCGTTCCAAGTTGCTGACAAGGCTTTGCTTACATGACTTCAATTCTTCCTAACTGAGGGAATATTTAGGAACAAATAACACCGCTTGTACTTTATTGAGACCTGGAGAGATCTGTAGATTCATCCAAGTAGCAAGGATGAGGCGACTTAAAAAAAAAAAAAAGAGGAAGAAAAAGTCTTTCCCAGCTCCCCACCCTCCCCACCCCAAGAAAAACTGCTGTTTTAAAAGATCTTGAGATCGTGTTGTAAAGTTAATCCTTCCAGTTTGATCACAGGAACAGCCTTATGGAAGCTGCAGGTATTTGAAAGAGGGTGCTGTTGAGAAGTTGGCCACTAATACCATATGATGAGCCATACAGGGTAAGAGCATTTGGAGGCACCTGAACCACTGCCCACCTAACATTTGGGTGGACTTTGAGCCTCTGTGAGCCTGCTTTCTTCTGGGGTGAAGCCTGGTTAGTGTTCCAGTGAACATCCTGGAATCTGACCAGGGGAAGAGGCCACCCCCATCAAGAGGGCAGGAATGGGTGGGACCCCGAAGTCACTATCACTAGAGCACCTTTGCTTCCCACTATGATACATGAGCTGTCAGTTTAGAAGACACAAGTTGTTAGGATGACATGTGGCAGAGAGATTGGGGTTCTTTTGAAGCACACACATATACCACTAACCCAGGACACCTAGGGGCAGTGGTACATGGATAGAAGTTCTGGTGTGACAGGCAGAAAGAAATCTTTCCTCAAGACAAGGAAACTGACAGAAGGTAGCAGAGCTGAGCAGGACTCTGGCCCTTGAAGAGCATAAATTATTATAATTTTTTCAATTTCTCAGAGCCTTTATCTGTGGCATGACCATGCCTCACCCTCCCCCCTTCATGCACCTCATTGGCTCCCATCCTCTCTCAGGCCTCAGGTCTGAGCTCTGAGACTTCCACAGGGAGCCTTCTCTGACCTTTAAGTTAATGGGCCTTTTCTGTAGCCTCATAGCGCCATGTACATCTTCTCTATAACCTTTAACATAGTTGTAATTTACATTTTTCATAATTCTTTGATTAGTACTTATCTCCTGCATTAGGCTGGGAGCTCCACAAGGGCTTGCTCATGTCTAGTTTGTATTATCCCACTATTAAGTTCTCAGCGTTTTGCAGAATACATGGCATAGAGTAGATTGGGTATACACCATTTTCTGGATGAATTCAATAATGAACTGGGTGGATCAATGGATCAATAACTATATTTCTGACACTGGAAACAGTGGTGTTAGATAAGACATGGACCTCCCTCCCCTCCAGGATCTCTTTCCTCTCTAATCAATGCTGGGCCTCACATACCCTAGCCAGGATTATTGTGCCATTTTTCTGCTGGTTGTAAATTAAGGAGTTTAACCCACTGCCATGGAGACCTGAATAAAACCATGACCTGCAAAGAGAATCATAGGACACATCTTTCAGCTCCATGTGAGGGAACTAGCCTCTCGGGTTACACTGTAAAAGCCTTGGGTAGGCTGCCCTAGAAGTAATCATACTTTGTAGGAAGAACCCAGGCATGGATCGGAAGAGTGCTAAGGTCTGTCATCTTTAATCCTGTCAGTTCATAAATCGTTTTACCTGTGCAATGATATTTAATGAAACCGTCACTGCATCATTCCAATGTAGAATATCATAGCTGACACTTACCATGCCCAGAAAGTCCCTATTTTTACCCTCTCCCTGATCTCTGTCTTTCTTTTTGTGAAGAAATGGCACTATAGATTAGATCGAAAGAGTCTCTTCCAAAAAAAATTGCAAAATAATGTCATTAGAAAAGTCTGTAAACCTTTCTTTACTAATGTGTGATTCTTTCAAATGTTATCCTGAGTCTTAAGAGTTACCAGTCACTAAGGAAGTAAAAGCTATATGGCATTCTACTCCTGAATAGTAGAGTTGGGCAAGACCTACAGTGTGCTCAAACAGTGACTATTAACAACGGGCAGAACTGAATGGCTCACAATACCAGCATCTCCAGCATCCAGACAAAAGATGGACTTTTGTCTGAGGCTTCTTAGCCAGAACCATGAGCCCACCTCTGTGACTCCAGCCCCCGCACATACATAATCTGTATTCTGCTCTCCGCACCTTATACTAGCTACTCTGACAAACTCACTTCTTGAACTTCTTGCAAGCTTTACAGAACTGCCCATTCCTCTGCACCATTTTTGCATATGTCCAGCTCTGGTGACCACCTTCCTGCTAAGTGCTGTGGTTATGTTCTAAAACAATGAGTATCAGATGGTTCTGTTATTATTTTATTGTTATTCTGTTTAGTGTTATTATTCTGTTTAATTCTATAAGTGAAAGGGTATCCTGTCACTATGTGATCCAGACTCCCAGGAGTGTGATTGTGTGTGCTGTCTGTCATTGACCACACTGTCATTATGCAGTGGCATCCCTCTTTCTGAGGCTTTGGGACATTTCTACACTACCATTATATCAGGCAGAGTGGCCGCTACATAAATATTCATGTATTGATCAAGCAATTTATTTACATGTCTGTATCTCCCACGGTGCGTACCTCAGCACAGGATAAATAGTTGCTGACCAACCAGCTGCACAAAACAAACGATTGCTCATCAATGAGCTGAGCTGGAACTGTCACACTTCACCTGCCACAAATCTTTTGTAACCTGACTTGGTGACCACTGTCAACAGGAGCAACCTTCTAACGGCACATAGTTAGAGCTGTCTCTGTTGACTTGGCTTTGGCAGATCCAGGCCAGAGAGGCTAAAATCATCTCCAAATCTTCCACACAATTCCTTCTTCTTTGTTAGAAGTGTAAGCAGATTGCTTACAGTGTCCATTGGGGGTGGGGGGGGGGGGCGGCCTGCTGTATTATGAAGAGAGTATTTTAAAAACCACCTCCGGAAGATGTGGGATATCTTGGTTGCTCTGTCTGGAATTCCAGAGACACTCTACTGAGCATGGCAGAACTCAGAAGTGGACCAGTACTGACAGCCAGAACCCTTCGCTGCTTTTTGGTTTTGCTTTGAGTATAATGTAAATTCCTAACTTGTGGCTTATTTCAGGCAATACTCTTTGAATTTCCTTTTTTTTTTTTTTTTGGTAGAATTTACACAGCATTTGCCACTTCTCTGCCATTTTTCTGTGTTTAGGTTGGTGGCATTAAGCACGTGCACATTGTGCAACCATCACCTCTGCCCATCTCCAGAACTTGGTCATCTCCCCAGCCTGTGCATTTGGCTTCTAGGCACTCTGCATAGCCGAGTCATGGAATACTGGTCTTTTGTTTATGGTTGGTTTCACTGAGTGCCATGTCCTCAGTGTTCATCCATGTTGTCACAAGCATCATGTGTGAACACCTGGGCCTTTCTGCATAGGCCAAAGCAAAAGTTCTGTCACACTGTTTGCACAGACAGTAAGATCAGTTGTAAACAGTAACATGGGAAACAGCTGCCCTGGTTGGTTTGTCTCATTCAATCATTTCTAAACCCCTATGAGTCTATCTATATTGTAGAGTGAGGACCTATGTCAGATTAGAAACTGGCCCCAGAGCCTTTAGCTGAGCAGTAGTAAGAGAGACCAGTAAAGGACTTCCGAAAGGAGTTATTTTCAGTCTTACTCAGATAAAGATCCAGAACCTCGGCCCCACCCTGCAGGAGGCCTAGACTCCATCTCCCCCTCATGCCTGCTTGGCAGACGCCACTGCCCAAGAGTACCAGAAGTTATGGGGAGTGTTAGGGGAAAAAAAAAAGCCTGGGGGTGCTTTGAACTTCGCAGAGGACTTGGCAGGTGTTTGATGTTCAAAAGCACTTCTTGCCTACAAAATGTGTGTCTCTGGAGCTCTTAAGTTGCCGACTGAGGCTGACCAGGGAGTGGACCAGTGGGGGTGGCCCAGCTCCGTTCCTTCTTTCACAGCTGCTGGCCCTGCCTCTGTCATGGCCTGCATGGGAGTTGTCTTTCCCCAGGCAGAAACTGTCAGGGAAACCATCTGGTCCAGTTTCTTCTGACTGACTCCAAGGAACAGAAATCCCTCTGGGAGCTGGCAAGCTTGGCAGCAGCAGTGAGACGCTTGTCTGAGGCTAGCTCCCTGTCTAGCTGAGAACTACAGAGGCACAGCTCAGAAGGGCCCCCAGGGAGCACCAGGCCAAGAAGACCAAGTTCTGAAAATAAGGCAGCAGGCCTCTTAGCTGTTGTTTCAGTTGGATATGAAATGTCTCCCAGAGCTTCATGTATTGAGTAAGGGCTTAGTTGCCAAGCTTTTGGACTGTATCCTGAGGGCTCTCACCTAATCACTGATTGAAACTATTGATGTATTTATATGATGACACTACAAGAAGATGATGTAAGCCAAAAGATTGCCCATATCTCTTAGGCTACATATTGCCATGGCCCCTGCGTCTAACTCCTGTCTCTGTTTCATATCTGCCATGATATGAGCCTCCTCCTTTCCAAACACACAGGCTCAAGTGGCCATGGACCAAACCCTTTAAACCCATGAGCCAAGCAAATTTTACTCTATTGTTTCTGTCTGCTGTTTGTGCGTGGCTGTGCAAAAGTGGCTGGCACAGCTCTGGTGAGCAGGGGTGAGGATGGAACTAAAGCCCAGAGTGTCTGGAGGCACACGGGATGAAATGCAGCACACGGGATGAAATGAAGCACACGGGATGCTTCATTCCGCTGGCCTTCCAAGCAATAGCTTCTGCCAGTGAACTACCCCACTGTTCTTCATTCTTCTAGTGTCCCTCACATCAAGAATGAACACATCTTGTGCCCACCTGAGCCCTTCCATTCCAGTCAGCTGTTAGATTCTTCCAGAATCTCCCTTCTCTCCTGTTTATTCTTGGGATATAAGAGCCAGAAGTAATTAAAGCTCACTTGGCTACCCGTCACTACTAAGGAAAATGAGGCCAGGCATGGTGACTCACCCAAGCTTGCCTACCATTGTCCATGCTTATAACCTGGCCTCCACGTCCCACCCACCAAGTCTTACTACCAAAATTTGAGTAAGACCCCCCTCATTTTAGCTTCACTTCTAGCAGTTTTGGTTATATGAAGTCAACTATAATCCAAAATACTAAAATTCTAAGAGTAAATAATTCATAAGTTCTAATCACATGGTTTGGGCAGTATGAAATTTTATGCCACATCACTCATTGTTTGTCTAACATATCAATGCTGTGTACACTACCCACCCATCAGTCATCTAGTAGACCACCCAGTGCTGCCATAGGCAGGTGGCAGGGTCAGCTCCCTTGCTCTCATGCCCTCAAGACTGGCTTATCCACACCTGCAACTCCAGAGCCAGTCCTACTGTGCTGCCCAGTCAAAACTCGGGGCCCACTTTCCCAAGTGCTGCAGCCTGCTGGGGGCTGGGCCAGCTCCCCCACCCTCACACCCTCAGGACTGGCTCACCCATGCCTTTACCAGTAGGGCCAGCTCTACTGTGTAGGCCAGCTGCAGGGCCTCTTCTCCAGAGTACTACAGCCAGTTAGGGCCCTATGGAAATGGGGCTGCTTTCCAGACTTATGGCCTGTGGCCAGGGACGAAGCAGGGAGGGTATCACCCACCTCCTCCCCCCACCCACGCCACCTCATGACTCTCCTGAAGTCAGCTCTCATGGGGTCAGCAATCCTGACTGCATCTGGCAACTACCCCTGCCCCTAGCCACCTCACGGCAGGGGCCAGCTCTTCCTCGTTCACACCCTTTGGCAGACTCACCCATGGCCCCAACACCAGGCCCAGCTCTACTGTGCTGCTCAGGCAAGATGTAGGGCCCACTCTCCCAAGTGCTACAGCTAACAAGGGACAGGCCCAGCACTCCCAACTGCCTCTGGTGGGAGAGGGGGAATGGTTTTAGCTTCTTAATATGCTTAATTTTTAAATTAGTTTTTTTCATTTTCCATCCTGATCATAGCCCCTCCCTTCTCTCCTCCCAGTTCTACTCATCAAAGACATATATACTTAGAAAAGTGTGTCTGTAGTGTTTGTTGCTATCTCTGGCATCAGGAAAAGCACTGGGGGTCTTGGAATGTTTCCCCACCAAAAAGTATATAATAATGTTGAACATGCACTCATGACAGCCAGGATCTGAAATAACTGCTGTGTAGTGCTCCCTTCCTGAGAAGGAAATGGAGGTCTTCCTCCCTAGGTAAGAACTCTGAGGCAGAAGAAGTCAGACAAACTGCCCTAGATCTCACAGCAAAAAGAAGAGGAATTGGAACCAGGTTTCTCTTAACTGCAAAGTCAAGTTCTTCTTCGTTCTCCCACATCCCATCATCTCTCTTCTGTTCTTGAAAATGACATGGAGCTGTCTCCCCTTCTTCTTCTTCTTTTTACTACTCTGTGCCCCCTTTCTGGGTTCAACAAGCCTATAAACATACTGAATGAACTTGTTCTCCCCACTGAGCAGAGTGGTTTTGACATGGGATGTCAGGCTAAACTTGTATCTGTCATAAGCAGCAACCAGTTTAAGATGAAGCCAAGGACCCAGCTTTCTCGTCTTGTTATTGGAACTCTTCTGGACAGCATCTTTTCTCCACTGAGTAATCTCTGTGTGGATAGGCAGTGTCTGCAGTGCCCACTGGTCATGCCTGATCTATTCTGGGAGGTGTCAGGCATACCATCCAAGAACACGGAGTAGCTGCTCTGTCACAGATGGAAAGGCAGACTATTGTGGATGCCGTAGGAACCAGGCTTGGGCTGCATGTGAGAAAGGGTTTTATTTCAACTTCAGAGCTAGTTCGGTTGCCAAGGTGAACCTAGTGGTTGTATAATAGAATTCTTTCCTTCCTCACTAGCACTCTGACCCACTGTTCCTTCTTTCCAGTAGGTTCCATAGCTCAGTGTCTCTTTAGAAAATATCTCTACTGGCATCCTTTGAGCAAGAGGCGAACTAGTTACTCTTCACAGTACTTTTGATAATTGTTTACTTTGTCACTTTTTCTATTTTGTTTGGTTTTAAAATATTTCTCAGCCTTTTTAACATTAAAACTGACACAAATATACATACCTATGAGATGCAATGTAATATTTTGAGCTATGTGTAATGATAGAATAATCAGGGTGTTTGGCATATTCGTCACCTCAAAAATAAACATCTCTTTGTGCTGAGAACATTTAAAATGCTCTTGTAGCTGATTTAAAATATGCAAAGCAGAATTATTAGCCATAGTCAGATGCTTTGCCATGGATCACTTGCATCTTCCATAACTTTGCCCTGTTGACCTTTCATCACCACCCCAGCCTCTGGCAGCCCCCCTTTATTTTAGAGATCAGCTTTGTTAGGTTCCACATATTACAGAGAACATATGCCATGTGTCCGTCTGTGTCTGTCTTATTCCATGAAGCATAATGTCCTCTGTGATTATCCATCTTGCCTGGCTCTCACCCTTTCAAAGACTCGATAGGATTCCATTGAGTATGTGTTCCCTGCATTTCCTCTTTCCTTTCATCCCCTGATGGTTGCTTGTGGTAATCCAGTATCTTGGCTTTATGAATATTTTGCCAGTAAGCATGGGGTGCATGTGTCCTCTCAACATAGTGATTAAAACTTCATTTGGATGCATACCCAAGAATGGATTGCTGAGTCCTTTTAATCATGAGCTTGACAGTCATTTACGGATCCAGACTTCACTGTTCTCGACTCCTACACAGCTTTATCTTTGGTCTAAAGTTAGGAGTCCGGGAGGAGGAGGCACAAAGACAGAATCCCTCTGTGCTGGCTTGTCCCAGTGTCCTGCCAGCTCTCGCCATGGCTCACATGGGATTGCCCGTCCCAGCTCTCAGTTTCTGCCTGAGCATCTGGACTTGGGTGGGAGGTGGGATTGGGTAAACCTTGGCATTCACAGTGGAGCGGAGAACAGGACCCAAGAGAAAGTAAGTCATGTTTCTGGCTTTCCCCCGTTGGACGGGACCTTGAAAATGGGGGAGGGGTGACAGGTGAGATGGGAAGAGCACAAAGGCACTGGCACTGCGGCGTGTCCTCAGTCACTCAGAAGCAGACAAGGATGGTCACGCATGGCCGCCTTGTGTCCAGTGTCTGCAGGCAGAGTGACCCAGATTTCTTATTTGGTTTCTGCAGTGTTCAGCTCTGTAGAACAGCACCATGCCAATGCACATGGGAACTACCACAAACTGTCGAGAGGACACTCAGTCATTCTTGTCGGATGCCAAGCCGCACAGCTGGCTCCACTACCAAGCGAGTGCAGCCCCTCTCGCTGGCCCACTGCAGGATGGCAGACTGTCCCTTTTCTTCCTGTGCTCCTCTCTGTCCAGCTCAGTGCCTACAAGACGCTTTTTGTTGAATGGCTGATTAAAGCAGTCTATAAATCAACTGTTCCTAGTAGAGAAAACTATAAGACACTTACATCAAAACCTGTTTTTAAAAAAAGGCAAGTTCCAACCAGCAGCCAGCTTTTTAAAAAATCAGCCAGTATTATAAGGCAATGAAATTTTTAAGCAGATTTTTTTCACTCCCTTCCATCTTGTCAACAAAGGGATTTGACCTCCCTCACTGAACAGTGAACAGTGTTGTATATTTTTCTCAGAGTAGAAACTGTAAAGTACATAAAGGGAAACTTTGATTTTCCTTATGAAGCTGCAGCTTGTCTACCCCATTCCGCTTACCCTGAACACTGGACCCTATGAATTGGATAGAAAGTATAGCAAACACCTGCCACCCAGACCCTAGGACTGTACCTTGTTTTTCTGCTCTCTGGGCCCTATTTTCCCAAGCAGCTCCCTGCTACTCAGACTGCCCTTTAATGGCCCTATAGTAGGAAAAACCCTCTCTGTGCACTCCTGGTCTGTGTGTGCCACTCATAAAACATCCCCATCTTCCCAGTCTACACTTGTGTCCTCTGTGAGTCAGAAAGGAATGCAGGGCTCGTTCTCTGTCTTTCTTGGTTACTTTAAAACTATATTGCTACTTAGGGGAAGCTGAATGTATCCACTTTGTTACTATGAGAAATGATGATGTGTATATTTGGACCCACAGTCTACAGCCATGACCAATTGACTCATTAGTTTTGAACCTGTAGAAGCATATTGGGGTGGGAGCACATGGCCAACGAGATTCATTTACCCGATGGCTGGGTGTGACAAAGAGAAAACAGGAGTCCCCTTATCTCCCTTTCGAACCTGTTCCCCAGTAACCTAAAGCACCTTACTACACCCTACATCTTAAAGGCCCTACCACCTCCCTGTAGCTGGGGCCTTTGGGGAGATTCAGGATCCAAACGATAGCAAGAGCTTGGAGGGGAAGGGGAGGGATATGTCTGATAGAGCTCTTGAGTGTGGTGGTTAAGGGTGACCATCTAGGTTTTGTCAACATCTGTTCTATTGAAATAAGATTCACATAACATGAAATTAGTAATTTTGAGAGTGTACAGTTCAGTGCCATTGGGTACTTCTCTAGTCTGGGTGTTTCAGGTGAGTGGGGCCATGCAGTAAGTATGTGATATGTGTGATTCTACATACTTTGGTTTTGAAGTTCACCTAGATTCCACTCATTGGAATTAACAGTCCCTTTTTGCCAAATAATCCATTCTCTGACTATACTAAATTTATTGATACCCATCTATTGGTATCTGTTGGTAATGACTAAACATAGAGCTTTTAGGAAAATCTCTCTGTCTCTGTGTGTGTGTGCGTGTTGAACCTATTGCATCACACATCTTTGGCACTGAGCTATAGCCCCTGCCCTCATTTTACTTTTCATTCTGAGACAGGGCCTCGTGAACTTGCAGGGTTAGCCTTGAACTTACTCTATAATCCAGTTCAAGCAGGCCTTGAACTTATAAATCTTCTGCCTGTTTCCTCAGTTAGCCAAGGTTCCAGGCTTGATCTTGAGGCTCAGCAGCATACTGAGACCTAATTTGAGTTTAAGCTGCTGCTGCCTCCCATTCCCTGGGGCATATACCTGGAATTACAGGATTATGTAGTAACGCTATAGTATTTTAGAAACCCACTAAAAGTTTTCACAGCACCACATACTACCATGTTGCCTGGCTCCAACAGTCCTGCTCTTTGAACTTGGACAAGTCACTTCTGCCTTCTGAGCTCACAGCTGCATCTCTGCTACAGTGATGCCTAATGAAGATGTGAGTCAGATTGAATCTATGTGTTCAATGGAAGGCTGAGAAGCACTGCAACCAAAAGGCTGGCGATGCAGTGAAGAGCTCTGATCCAAACCCAGTGGCATCCCTCCCTTCAGAAAACCCTGTTCTTTATATGTTTGTCAGTTTGCCGCAGCTCCATGAGCCTGTGGTTTGCAGGGCTAGACAGATCTGGTTTTCCTGCTTACAACTGAACTCAATTTATGACTTGGGTTAGGGTGGGAAAGTGAGAGGGAACAGAAAGAAGGCCATTTTTTTTTCTTTCACATGAAATGAACTGCTGAGGCTAAAGAGGAAGGGGACATGCCAGCCAGCCCTGCACATGAGCCCCTTGGACGTGACTCCTTTCTGCTGTTCCTTGCAGATGGGGGCTTTGTGCTTGACTAAAGGCAGGTCCTGCAAGGAGCAGCAAAAGATCCTAGAAACTCACGCATCCCAAATGTGGGCTTAAGGTGGGAGGGAAAAAACAGTAAAGTGGACAAGCCAGGGTGGGGAAGAAATAGAAAAAGAGAATAAGGAGCTATTGGGGGCAAGGACCAAGATGGACATTTCTCTTCTCAAGCGTATACTGTCTACATCCAAGTCTGACCTCAACTCAGAAGGCAGGAGACAAAGGAGAGAGCGCCCTTGTGAGAATACAGCTAAAACATCAAGACAATGACCCTGAAAGCAGAGGCTCTGGGTGGGCTCTAGGGGCCAAGGAAAAACTTCTTGCGAGGGGGTTCCCCAAGATCCCACCCTACCTGAAACCCACTAGTCCAAGGTTCTGGCTTGAAAGCCCAGCCCTTCCTTACCTACTGGAGATGCCTCTCAGACTCAGAGATGAGTGACATCATTAGGAGCCCCAGGGAGGTCACCTGCTTTGCTGTAACCACTTCACCTGAGAGCCCAGGGCTGGCTCTGTTTCTATTGGGATTGGAAAGCAGGAGTTTCCATGGCTCCTCATCATGCAGAGGAGTACTTAAAGCACTCAGTGAGGTCTCTTCAGAGCCCTCTCCATCCTCATAGCCAGTGAGAGACACCACAGCAGAGGGTCAGTGACACGTAACCTTTCTATCTTTCTGGGGAGGCCACCATACCAGTATGTCATAGGATCTGCCATACAAGCAGAAGCCCTACTACTGTCACCCCGCATTTCCAGGGACAGCCACGGAAGCAAATCACCACTACTGTGCCAAAGTAGAGTCAATCCAACATGTATGTAGGCCCATTGTACATAGCATGATGTGTGTACCTCCTAGTCCCACAGGCATGCTGGGGATGATACTCCCCAGCCTTGTCTCTGGCCCTTGCTGCTGTGTGGTCTATAAACATGGTTCTTTTCCATGCCATGGCAAGGCAGAGGCCACTGGCATTGGCTCCCAATACTTTGTCAGAAATGCCTTGGGGAGCCAGAAAGAGCTCAGAACTCCAGGTCCTGTCTCCTGGGATCAGACTCTACGCTTAGCCCAGGACATCAAACCTGTGAAAAGCACCTACCTTGGAGACTATGGTCCATCCAGCATGTCTTATTTAGTGTTCTATGCTGTGAAGAGACACCATAACCACGGCAACCCTTATTAAGGAAAACATTTAATTGGGGTTTGTTTACAGTTCAGAGGTTTAGTCCATTATTGTCATGGTGGGAAGCGTGGTGGCATGCAGGCAGACACGGTGCTGGAGAGATAGCTGTGAGTTCTACATCCAGATTGGCAGGCAGCAGAGAGAGAGAGAGTGACACTGCGCCTGGCTGGAGCTTCCAAAACCTAAGCCTATCTCTACCCGGCCATGACACACTTCCTCCAAGGCCACACCTAATAATGCCATTCCCTATGAGCCTGTGGGGGCCATTTTATTTCAAACTGTCACACAGCATGAAGGAACCAGCTTCTCCATTATTCAAGTTAACCAGCACCCTCCCACCCACTAAAAGGATGTGGTCCCTAGTGGCAAGTGGTATTTCTGTGCTGACATCTGACTGAAGCCTGGACCCTGTCTGCTCTTAGCAGGTGATACCACCACAGTGACACAGCAACTGCTGTACAAGTATAAACTCTAATGCTGTCAGTCCGTATGCAGACAGATTTTTTTATTCACCTACTTGCATTTTCCCCCTCCTCCAGGACACACAGGACCAGCCACTGCTACCGCATCACCTACCGCCACATGGAACGGACACTGTCCCAAAAAGAAGTCCGTAGTGTCCACCAGGCTGTGCAGGAGGCCGCTGTGCAGCTGCTGGGCGTGGAGGGCCGTTTTTGATGACATGGCTTTACCCAGGCTGCAGCCCTCATGGAGCTCCAGGACTCGCAGGAGATGGGGAAACGAGTTGTTTGTGAACTGGAGTGTCTGTCATTGTTTGACAAATGGGTCTGCTTTGGGACTTTCAGGAAATAAAGGATCACTTTGGAGAAGCATTGACATAGCATTTGTCTTTTGGGGGGGGGGGGGAGGGGAGAAGAAAGCAGGCACTGATATAAGAGTTCCCTGCTATTCGTTTAGAAATGCTTGGCCCATTGGCTGTTCGTGTGGTTAATTGGTCCCTGGGTTCCATTAAGCACCAGGCATGATTCTCACCTGACAGGCTCTTCCACCCATGTAATGAGTGAAGCCACAGAGAAGGGCCTCAGACACTAGATACTGTGCAGGCATGCCTAGTTTCTGTATGCTTGCTTGGCTGCAGGTCACAGATCCTGCATTTTGACAAACTGGAGGTTTGTGGCAACCTGTGTTGAGCAAGCCTATCATAACCGTTTTCCTTTGGTTCAAATGATCATTATTATCTCTTAGCAGTTTTTTAATTGGTGTAAACAGTTTCTAATGTAAAGCTATTGAGTACCTCACGGAGGGGAGTATCAGGTAAGCCTAACTTCCATGTGCACTGGGAAACCAAAAGATGCCTGTGACTTGCTTCGTGATGAATTTACTTTATCACAGTGGTCTGGAACCAGATCATCATCCCCAACCTGAGCCTGTCCAGGAAGCCTTTGAATCTCTGTCATCCTTTCTCCCTTCTCTTCTTTGTTTTGCGAAGGGCAGGCTTCAAAGAGGCCACTGATGAAATGCCAGGGCTTCCCTTGAAAGTGGAGAGTCACCTCTCTGAACCAGGCAAGGCAGCTATTTGCTTTCATAAACCCAAGGCCAGGACCAGCCCCTTGGCCCTGGGCTTGGACCTCCCTGCCTTCTGCCCTAGTGCAGAGGAAGGAAAGGACCAAGAACTGCCCTGAGTCCAAGAGACACACAGAGGGCCAGGTCGGCCAACTCCCCAGGTTGTTCCCTGCAGGAGGCCTCCGCTTCCAGAAGGAAGGCGACCTTTAAGGGAGAGCACAGGGCTTTGATGTCTCCCATTTCCATCCAGGGCACTTTGTAGTCTGCCTGCTTCACTCATGACCAGCCTTAATAATCAGATTCCATGCCTGACAAGATGCTGGAGGCTGATGGAAGACTCCTGAGTGCTGAGATAAATATTTGATGAGAGGTAGCCATTATCAGCAAGCATGTAGGGGATGGGCAGCTGCTCAGAGTGTGGCTGTGTTTGCAGATATAATTAGCCAAGAGGACATCTTATGGCGGAGTAGACCCTACTCCAAAACGGCTGCTATTCTTCTGAGAAGAGGACTACATGAAAACAGAGAAACCAGCAGAGTTATCTATGAGCTTAGGATTCCCAAAGCTTGCCAACAAGCCATGGGAGACAGAGGAACAAAGATCTGTTCAACACTTGACATCAGACTTCTGTCCCCCAGAACTGTGACAAAGTACATTTCTAGTTTGAGGTACTTTTTAATGGCAGTCCTGGGAACCTAGGATAGCACCCAAAACATGGAGGCCACTTCCCTTCCTCATTAAGACTGCAATGAGGGTCCCGCCTAAGATTCCTCTTCCTACCTAGGGAAGAGACTGCACCTAGTCAGGAGACACTGAGCTGTCACATGACTCCCATGAACCCTTGCATCTGGCAGTCTCTTGAGAAATACATGGCATAGGCATCAGAGTTAAGAGTCGGGGTCCTTAACTCTCTCTCTGGAGATCCAGGACTCACGCCTCAAACTCAGGGGTGTCTCCAAGCTTGCAAGCACTGAACTGTAGCAGCCAGCCAAGGAGCCTGTTCAAATCGAGTGTCCTGGCCATGTGTTCTGCCTGTTGATGACCTTGCCAACATGAGGGCATGAGTATGTGGACTATCCTTGACACCCAGGACAAGGAGAACAAATGATCAAACGCCTGCCTGTCTGCACCACAAGGTGACCACCTCTCTGGAATGTTCAGGAACTGGCCACCCAGTGGCGAGGACTAGGAACAGTGAGACTGAATGCTGGCAGTGGAGCCCAGTGGTGGAGTGCTTGCCTAGTATGTGTGAGGTAGGCAAGGTTTCCCTCCCCAGCCTAGAGTCTGGGGCCGTCCTCCTCTAAATGTACCTGATCTCCTCCGATCCTGGGGTGCAGCAGAGCTAATCCTGGCTAATACTTGGTGAGAAACACCACCTCAAGGGCTGCAGGGCCCCGATGCTCCAAGCAACCTGGACAAGAGGTTCAATGGGGGTTCTGAAGGGCTGGCTGGCATCATTAAGCTCCCTTAGCTGCCATAATCATCACATGCCCCGACTAGCCCAGGAAAAGAAGTCTTGCTAGTCACGGGTAATTCAGGATGATATGTCATATCCTTTGGTTCCTATTTCTCTGCCCTCAAAGGAAATTCCTGGTCCTGAGGCCAGGACATACCCCTCCCTTCCCCTACGTTTCTTCCCCTCCTCCCCTTCACTCTTCCCTTCTTCTCTTTCTCCATCCTCCCTACCCATCATTTTCATCTACCTCCCTCCATCTTCCCCTCCCCCTCCCTCCCACAGACCTCTTCCTCCTTTCTCTCTCCTCTTCCTCCAGCTGTTCTATGTGGTCCTTCCTTCACCAGCTCTCTTCTCCGCTACCCTCTGCTGTCTCCTACCCAGCCACCCTGGAGGAAGCTGCCCTCTCCCATGTAAGCTGCAGCTCCCACCAGAGGGAAACACTAGGCCTGCTGTCGCCTGCTTATCTCCTTGATGAGGGAAACAGCACCTGGTAAATCAGGTCTCCTTGGCCAGGGCAGCTGGCCCTGCTCTTGTCTCTGTCCATTAATCACCTCCACGACCTGGCAAGCACAGGCTGCAGGGCCTCTTCCAGCTCAGGCAGCTTCCCTGTCTACACAGCTCTGCCACCACAGAACCCCAGTAGGGGAAAGCTAAAAAGGACTGGCTTCCCTGCCTCACGCCTCAGGCTGACCAGCTCTGACAGGTCATGCTGCGCTGTTCCAGCTGGGCCCCAGCCTGAAGATGACTGTCCATTTCTGTGTCCATCCAGCAAGCTGCAGCTACAGTTTTGTAGGAACTCACCCCGGGATAGGAGAGGGGCTGGGAATTCTTCCAGTTTTTGTCCAGCGTAGCAGCAGGGGTGGGAAACACTGTGATGATCCTGGAAAGTGCATCGCCAAGAGGGACATGGCAGTTTTTAAAATGACTATGAACCCTGACTTTGGACTGGGGCAGATACAAGTTCAAGCCAGAGCCACACTTAGCTGCTGGTACTGGACTGGTGAGGGTACAGATTCCCAGAGGGCCGACTTACCCACTGAAGGATTATAAGGATAGGGAGATGTATGCAAAACATAGTCCTTGGAAATGTGCCAGAAGGTCTGATGTGAAAGAAACTTCGGATTTATCTATCCCCTCTCCACTGCCCCCCACACACACACCTGAGGGGGGGTTCCCAAGGCCTATCGGTGTAAAATGGCTGGCTGAATTCTTTGAATAGTTAAGCTTTGATGATCAGAATGCCCAAACTAGCTACAGTGATTTAATCAAGTGTCCCATACAACCAGAGATAAGAGCCACACTACCACAGAGACACAAGCTCTTCCCATTTGGCTTTTAGCTCTGCTGTCCATGATATATTGGCCCCTCATGGGGAAGTGAAAACAGAAGCATGCAACAGCTTCTGAGTTCTGGAAGGGAGAGAGCAACACACCTTAGCTTCTCTTCTTAAGGATCTTTCCACAATAGAGAAAACACTTCTCTCCCTTCCCTCCAAGAGTCTGGCTAAAATTAAGCAGGCCCTGTTTGTATATTCTGGGCTTGGCACTATTTTTACATACCAACCCCTTTCCTGTGCCATGACATCCTCATTGAGTCCTCATGGGGAGGAGGGAGATTCAGTAAGCTAAGACTGAGTCCAAACTGAACAGTGTGGAGGCCAGACCAGCTAGCACTTGATTTCCTGACTTTAACATCCCAAGGTCTAAAGACAAGTGAGAAGTGTTTCAGCCTGGGGCTCAAAGAAGGGAATTAGCTGATGGCCCAGCCTTCCCCACGTTCTTGCTGCTGCTGCTAAGGATGGCGGCCAGCATGAAACACTGCACCCTGAGGCCTTTCCTTGCAGTGTTTATGAGCTTTTTACAATGGCTAATGTATTTGTGCCCATTACTCATGGTAAGGTCCATGGTAAATATTTTTTTTTTTTTTGCCGTGCCAGTATCTCTCTTACCCACAGAGGTGGAGGGATGGGGCCAGCTGCACACAGAGCCCCCACAGGGCTTACGCTACCCTTGGCAGGGACAGGATCTAGTGTCAGGAATCAAAATGCTAAGCCCTTTCTCACTTTTTCAAGCTAAATGTCAAGAAAGCAATTATGGGTGACCTAGAGGCTGGCAGCATAGAATAAGCTACCGTCCGGGAGACTGTGTACAGCTCTCAGTGGCTCAGGCCAGGCTGCAGGAAGATGGTGGCATGGGCTGGAAAGGGCAGTCAGAGTCATGCCAGCTTGTGATGGAGGTTGTGCATTGTGTCCATGGCTGAAACAAGGCCAGGCCCAGAGCCCCAGGCACCCAGGTGAGGGTTTCTTCAGAGTGCGCATGTTATTTTCTTGCAGCCAAGAAACTGATGTGCACTATCTCTTCCCAAGGATTCCCAGGAGATTCTCATTTGCCAGACAACTGTAATTTTCTGATAATCAATTACTCATTTCCCACCCTAAAGACTAGTCGCTGGTGTACACTCCAAGCCAGGGTCCCTCATAGCAGCAAAAACTCTGTGACCACAAAGGGTGATTTAACCCTGGCCTAAAGCAAGTCATTTGTCCTTGTAGATATCCCAAAAGGCTTTACGATTAGAACACAGACAATCCACTACAGCTTCTCAAACCATCAA
The DNA here is from genome assembly GCA_028658305.1 of Pachyuromys duprasi. Classification (NCBI taxonomy): domain Eukaryota; kingdom Metazoa; phylum Chordata; class Mammalia; order Rodentia; family Muridae; genus Pachyuromys; species Pachyuromys duprasi. The sequence continues at coordinate 57,296,564 of CM053760.1, forward strand.
AATAGCCCCCAGATCCCTGAGAATTCATACAGTACCCTCTGGTGACTCCTCTTGGGAGGAATTTACAACTGCAAAGAGAACCTCTCTGTCTTAGCATATTGTCATAAACTGTCACAGGATTTCCAGCTAGGATGGAACCCCAGCAACCCAGAGCTGAACCATCCCATCCCATCTGTAAAAGCGAATGCGATATATTCAACGGGGCTCTTTGAAATTTTTCACTCACATTACAGAGAAATATTGTATTTAAAAGATACTGGTGAGGTTTTAGAGAGAGCTCGGCTGATTTTCAAGAGGACCCAGGTCCCAAGAGATCTTGTTTCCTCACTGTCTTAGTCCTTCTTCCGGGAAGGAACTGATGAAAATGTAGGGACTCTCCTCTTGACTTCCTGCTCTGACATTTCTTCACTCATTTTCTGGACTTAGTTCTCCACTCTTTGAGAACTCAGGACAGTGAGATTGGATTTCTTCACCACTCCCCGGAAAGTAGAGCAACAGTCCTTCCACCCAGAGTGTGAATGATAGCCCAGCTCCTAGTCATTCTTCTCCACAACCCCTTCCTTCATGGCTTTTACCCAGAACATAAACATCAGTCTGAATACATGTACATAATCAGCGGGGTGGTCCTCTTCTCTACCTTGTATGATTACTCTAAATAGAGTAAACTTGACCCCAACCCAATGATTTTCAGATTCAGTTGGATTCAGTTGTTCATTTCTGGTTTCTTGTCTCTTTTTTTTCTTTTCTTTTCCCTCTTTCCTTTTCTTTCTTTGTTTTTCTTTCTTTTCCTTTCTTCCATCCTTTCTTCTTCTTGATTTTTCAAGACAGCATTTCTGTATATCCCTAACTGCCCTGGTCTAGCTCTGTCGGCCTTGAACTCAGAGTTCCACCTGCCTCTGCCTCCACTTCCTGAGTGGTGGGATTAAAGGCATGTAACACTACCTCCCAGATCATGGTTTCTTCTTAACAATACATAGGGACGTCCTTTTTAGGAATGAACATAAGTAAAGATTCCGTGAGATGAGACTAAAGATACACATGAAATGAGTCAAATAGCATATGGTTAAAACCATGAATATGTCAGCTAATGAGTCACTGGCATGTGAGTGTATAATGAAGAAAACTTTGCCGAAACACCTCCTTGTATTTTATAAAACAGTGCTTAAATATTTGCCATCGTTCAGTAATGTTCTGAAAAGACAGTCAACCTAGAGTGGATGATGCACTAGTTTGTAGTAAGGAAGTACCATGGGTCAGACGTATCCATTATCTTTCTCATCTTGTCACTCAGTATCTGACAGAGGCAACTTACAGGAGGAAAGACCTGGGCTCTCAGTTTAATAGGAGACAGTCCTCCACAGCAGAGAAGGGGCTTTATCTGCAGTAATGGGAACTTGTGGCATGGGTCAGAAAGCAGACCCAGCTCAGACAGAAAGTAGGACTGGACTGTGCCCTTCAAAACCAGTCCCACCAACAGCCCATTTCTCATATTTAGGCTCCACAACTTAAATATTTCACAACGTTTCCCTAACTGGAAACCAAGTGTTCACACGTGAGTCTGTGGTCACGTCTCAATTCAAACCATAACCCTGGGTGCTTACACAGCATCTTCATTTTTCTCACAGTTGTTGGGTGGCTAGATGCCCACGATCAAGGTGTCTAAAAGTTTCAGCTTTTTCTGAGTCTTTCTCCATGCCTTACGGATGACCGCTTCTTCTCTGTGTCTTCTTGTCCTCGTTCCCCTTGTCAGCGGGTGCCCGTTTTTCACGGTTTCATCTTATTTATCTCTAAGTAGGACCACATTCTGAAGTACAGGGTTTGGCTCCAGGACATGAAACCTGGGGCCACAGTTCCACATTGCTCACTTTGGTGTAGTAATGCAAGTGTTACCTAGTGAAGAATGGAGTGGTCTCCACCTGAAGATGGAGGCCAGGACTTAGAGAAAACCTGATCAGAGGGTCCAGCAGGGACACTGCTCACTCTCCATGTTTTGATAATACCCAAACCTCGAAGAGCAACTAATGACAGGAGGAAGAACCGATGACTGTCTCCTTTCAGTATCTGCACTCACTGGCTCTGCTTTCGCTCAGTTAACTGCTTTACTCTTCTTTGTGGTGGTTTTGGTATCTTGTTTTATATGGAGCTCTGTCTACGCATCTCAGGCGAACTTTGAACTTTTGGTCCTCCAGCCTCAGCCTCCCTAGAGCTGAAATTATCAGCACGCATCCCCACACCTCTCTTTTTCCTAGCTAAAACTAATAGTTTGGGGCATAGTCATCTATTAGATGACCCAGAAGGACTTCATGATGAAAAATACAATGTTCTATTATAAAAATAAAATTATGATGGCTCATACTTGCAACCCTCACAACACTTGAGAGTAGAAGGCAGGAGAGTTGCTGTATGAGGCTAGCCACTACTACTCAGTGAGTTCCCTATCACTCTGTAAAGCACCCGCTCCATATATACAAAACCAGTTGTGGGGAACAAATCTGGAATCACAGCACTCAGAAAATGAAGGCAAGGTGACCACAAGTCTGAGGCCAGCCTAAAGAGGTGTATAAACACTCTGTCACTTGAGCTAAATCTTTTCTGCACAAGTTTTCTTCACATATAAATGTTAAAAATAAATTGTATATATTTATGGTAAGCACTGTGATATTTATATGTCTGTGTTCTGAAATGATTGCCACGCTGAATTACCTTATCCATCATTTCATATATATGTATGTGTGTGTATATCTATTACCTGTATGTGATGAGCTCATTTATGATCTATTTTCTTAGCACTTTCCAATTTTATCATACATTATGATTAACTATACTCATTATGATATACAATGCATTTCTTCACTGTTTCTCATGATTAAAGTATCTCCTGATACTTTGACCAGTATCTCCCAAGTCCCCTGTGTCCTGCCTAGTGTCTCCCAACTGCCACATCACCCTCTGTTTCTATAAATTCAGCTTTTTTAGGTGTCACATACTAGTGATGCCATCATGCTCCACTTGTCCTTTGTGCCTGGCTTATTCGACTTGGCCCTCTGTCTTCCAGCTTTATCCATCTTATTATAAAGGAAAGACTTTTCTGAGAATTTATGTTGACGTTTTGTTCTCTCTCTCTGTGTCTCTCTCTGTCTCTCTCTGGAAGTCACCATCTATCTCACACTAGCTTGGAAATCACAAGCCTCAAGGGCTATGGTTGCAGGTGAATATGAGTAGGCCTGATGGGAGCAGCAGATTTCTGCTCAAACAGCTTGGCAGGACTCTGGATAAGATGAACTCACAGGCCAAAGAGGAGCTCTCATCCAGAAGAGGCTGCAGAAGGGCCCGACTTCAGCTGTGGTCAGGTTTATCTTGACTAAACTTGGGTCCAGCCAGAGAGGTTTCACTGAGGAGGGAAGAGGCACTCTGAGTCAGTCTGACACCGTCATGTGGACTGGGATCCCTGACTGCCTAAAAGGGGAGGAGAGAAAGTGTGGTCAATATAAGCATCCTCTCTCCCTGCTTCCTGACTGCAGTGTGGACAAAGCCTGCTGTCGAGGCAAGATACTATGAAGGGAGCACATAGGAGCAGAGATTTTCCTCACACCATCTAGGAAATGGGAGGGGGAGGTAGAGACAGGGAGGAAGAGCAGGAAGGGGATGAAGGTGAAGATGGAGAAAGAGGGAAAGAGAAAAGAAGGCAGGCAGAGAGGCAGAGAAAGAGAGAGAGAGAGAAAGTTGAGTTTGTATAGTCCCTTCAAGGGTTTGCCTTTGCTCACCTAACTGCCTCGCCTTAGACAGGCCCCACCTCTTAAATGCACTACAATTCCCAGAAGCACCACCCGATAGAGAGCAATAATTGAACACATAGGTCTTGGAGTGGGACAATCGACCCATGCACTAATTGGCATGTGTATTCCCTCAAAGTATGAGACTGCGTGATGCTTTCCCGTGTTGCTGCTGAGTGAATTTTGTTGACCACTCAATGCCTTCATTGACGTAGGCTCACCTGCTTTTTGTTTCATGTGCAGTTGCTGTCAGCCACTAGTATGAACATGGCAGTGAACCTCTTCATGCATAAGGTCTGTCTCAGCATATGGATGAGTCTATTTGAGCTAGATTCCCAGGTGGAAGTTTCAGAGTCAAAAGGTACTATTTCATTTTTATAAAAATGTTTCTGATGATCTGAAGGAGACTGGGGGAGAGGGTGAAGTAGAAAAATGAACAGATTTTTAGCAGAGGGTAACGAGCCAACGTGAAGATCCCGAGGGAAAAGCAGGGGCTGCATTTGCGCAGACCGTGTCCTCTGAAGACAGGCTTGTTGGGTGCCTGTGTTTCCTAACCCTTTCTGGATGCCCTCAGGCAGAGCTAAGAGCTGAGCCCAGCAACCAGGGAAATGGGGGAGTGCTGGGCTCAGATCCACCTCAGACAGCAGCTCCAGCTGGTATACAGACAGTTACCAAGGAGACCTCCCTATCACCCCTCTTTTCCAGGTTAACAGTACTGAATCTGCGCCGGCCGTCTGGATAGAATTAGTTCAAAACAGGGAGAAAAAGAGAAAGTGGCTTTAAAAGGCAGCTTACCTGTTAACCTCGGGGATCGGCACCAAGGACTCAGCAGAGAACATTCAGGCCCGTTCCTTTTCCTGTACGGCTTCGAGGTTTGATCTTTTTCTCTCGGCTGCACTTGTTTTAATTTTGCTTTAATAAAATAGAACCACCTGTGTCCTCTATGCGTCTAATTACATACGGCCCTCGGAGTGGCAAATATACCCACCACAGGAGCTCACGGGCTCTGATGAGAAACAGTGAAGTAGCAGAGGGATTATTTAGGCCGTGCAGAAACTAGGAAGAGGGAGGGAAACTCAGATCCACGTGCTGAACCCTCACAGGACTCCGTTGCCACCAGTTACTATGGTGGGACTTTGAGGACCTGGCAGCACATTGCTTCGAACCGTCCACAGGAAGCTCAAAAGGCCTCCGCCACCCTTCTAACCACATTTTCTACATCCCTATCAGCTTTTCTCAGCTTGAAAGCCAGCGTCAGGGAGCTGGAGTGAGATCCCGAGGCAGGTGGATGTTTTGATGAGTTATGACTTTGCAAGACCAGAATTCCAGGTGTTGCAACTTCCCATCAAGTTACTATTTGCAGTCTTAAATCACGAACCAAGAACAGCCCTCTCTAAAGCTGTGGGCCAATGAGGCAGAACAGCAGAGTTACCACTAAGTGGTGGTTGTGCTCACAGCCCACAAAAGAGAAGATGGAGCCTGAAGACCTGGATCCTGCCCGTGAAGGGAAAGGCTGGGCCCTCAGGCAGGGTTCCCCCACCCTCTGCTCCACAAGCCAGTGAACAGCATGGGATTGGAGGTGTTTCTGGGAGAAAAAAAAAGATATTAAGGTGCGTGCTTGGCTATCCTGTGTTATACAGCTAATATCTGCTTATAAGTGATTGTATGCCATGCCTGGCTTTCTGTTTCTGGGTTACCTCACTCAGGACGATCTCTTCTAGTTCCATTTGAAAAGATTTATTTATTTATTTATCTACTTATTTATTTATTTATTATGTGTACAGTGTTCTGCATTTATTTATTTATTTATTTATTTATTTATTTATTAATTATGTGTACAGTGTTCTGTCTGCATGTATGCCTGCAGGCCAGAAGAGAACATCAGAGCTCATTATAGATAGATGGCTATGAGCCACTATGTGGTTGCTGGGAATTGAACTCAGGACCTTTGGAAGAGCAGACAGTGCACTTAACCTCTGAGTCATCTCTCCAGCAGATATTAGCTATATAATATAGGACAGCCATCTACAGACCTAAAGAAGCTAAACACTAAGGAGGACCCTAGGAAGGATGCTTAAATCTCATTCAGAATGGCAAACAGGATAGACACCAGAAGCAGTGGAAGAGAGGGAACAGATGGGAGTCTACTATAGAGGGTTCTCCGAAAGGATTCATCCAACAGGGATCAAAGCAGATGCAGAGATCACAGCCAAACTTTGGGCAGAGCACAGGAAGTCTTATGGAAGAAGAGAAATGTGGGAATAGAGAGACATGGAGGGTACAGGAGTCCCACAAGGAGACCAACAAAGCTAAAAGATCTGAGCCTAGGGGTCCTGAAGAGACTGATGCTCCAGTGGAGGATCATATGGAGAGGACCTAGACTCCCTGCTCAGATGTGGCCGACTGGCAGCTCAGTCTCCATGTGGATCTCTGAGAGAGGGGAGCAGGGGCTGCCTCTATCATGAAATCAGTTGACTGCTCTTTGATCACCCGCCCCTGATGATGCAGCCTTGCCAGGCCATGGAGGAAGAGGATCCAAGCAGTCCTGAGGAGACTTAACAAGCTCTGGGCAGATGGCAATAGTGGAGAACTCCCCCTTTCAGTGGACTAGGGGAAGGGAATGGGAAGAAGAGGAAAAGAGGGTGGGACTTCAACTGGGATACAAGATGAATAAATTGTGAAGAGAAAAATTAAAATTAAAAAAGATGTGGGCCTGGAACAGGCGGGGGAGACAGGCTTCAAGGATTTTCTTGACTCCCGAAAGAGGCCTCTTATCACTCATGACCACAGGTCTCTGTGATACATTTCCAACAAAGGTTTACAGAAATACAAAGCAGAAATACAAAGCTGTCATGACTGGGCTGGGTTAGCCCCAAAGGCAGAGAGGGCTTGAGGAAAAGCTGGTGAGATAATGTACCACACTGTTAAATGGTTATGCTGAAAAGTGAATGAAGACAGGGCTCAGAAAGTTCACAGCAGTGCTGTTTGAATTTAAAAACAAAGCAAAGCAAAAGTAAGAGCAGCTTAAATGGTCACTGGCAGAATCGTGAAAACATAAGTAGCTCATGATACAGTCATATAAGGGAATACGATGCAGCAGTGACAACTCATAACCATGACCCAGTGATTGATACACATATTCACATCATATATATGAATATATTTAAGTGTGTGTATGTGTACATATAAACCTCAACAATGTGACCCTGATGAAGAAAATCAAGGTACAAAACAAAAGATTTAAGATCCATTTACAAATGATTGAAATGCAAATATCAAGATTCACTCATGGTGAATATAAAACATGAAAAAGACTCTGTGGAGAGACAAGTATATTGCCAACTCTGTAAAGAAAAGCATGGCCAATATCAACACTAGTTTCAGGGCTGTATTTGTGGAGAATGCATTCTACACCAGGGACTGGAGCCAAGAGCTTCCAGGATGCTGCAATGCCTCATTTCTTCCAGTGGGTGGTGGTTGGCCAGTAGCTCTTTGAATTTGAATCTCCATATACATTGTGTGTGTGTGTGTGTTAAATATTTCACAATATTTTCTAATAAATATTGGATTAGCCATGAAATCAACAGCAAAATGAAGAGACAATAAGGGAGCTATTGTCTGGATTTATTTTTGATGCATGAAGATGAATTGAGTAAGGGTCTAGGCAGAAAGAAAAACTGTCATTCACAGAGCTGTGAATGTATACATAGTTCCTAGTCTTTGAGGGAAAAACAGGCACCACTAACTGGACTTGTGTATGTATGTATGTTTGTATGTATCTACCTACCTATACATACACTATAATTATAGACAAGGCCATAAATTCTAGAGGGGGTGGGCTGAGACATGGGAGGGGTTGAGAGAAGGATGGAAACTGCAAATATAGTGTATTCATCTATAAAATTCTCAAAAACTAATAAAAAAAATAACGAAAAAATGGAAACCTTATTTTACGCATAAGGACACCAAGAGAATATGTAGAGTTACAATAACAGGGAACTATGTCTGAATTCTGAATGTTCAAGGCCAAGAGAACCGAATGCCTTCCTGCTGTGACCCCCCACCCCTGGGTCAGAGATCTGTCCTTATTAGCTCCCCACGGGTTTGTACCAGGTTCCCGTAGCACGAACTCCTCTTCAGGAGATGAAGCATGAGGCACTGTGGCTTAGGGGTGTCATCCGAAGATTTATGTACTGGAATCTTGGTTCTCTGTGAACCAGCACTGTGAGGTAGTGGGTCTGGTACAGGCCTTTGATCCCCCTCAGGAGGCAGAGGAAGGTGGAGTTCTGTGAGTTCGAGGTCAGCCCGGTCTACAGTTCCGGGACAGTCAGATGTGTACAGTGAAACTTTGTTTGGAAAACCAAAAACGAACAAACGAACAGCAGGGCCTGGTAGCTGTTGAGCAGGTCAAGGTATTCTCTCTACCTTTAGAAGGAATTACTGTCTTCCGGGGAAGTGGTCAGCTGATGGGCCAATCCCAACAGCCTCTGCACCTACCCCCACTCCCTCTGCCTCATTTTATGGAAGATAAATCAGACTTTCTCTTCCTTGAGGAGCAATCTTGTCGAGGCATGATGCTGTCAGAATACAAAGTGCCTCTTGTGTGCAGGGAGGTGAACAGCTAAGCAACCCCCCCCTCAACAAAGAAAGAGATCCTTTCTGCTATGGCTTGAATGCTCCCACCCCAAATATATGTTGGGATAGTTGACATTGTACCAATGTGGCAAGGCAGGAAGTGATGAGGTCGTGAGGACTCCGCCTTATCAGTGTGGTACCACTGAGGTTTTGAGAACTAGCCAGTCATCGTGGGTGTGGATTCCTACTAAATGAATAGGTTCACTCTAATTCCTTCTCTCTGTCTTGTGGGCTTACTTGTCCATGTGCCATGTGATGATGCAGCAGGAAGGCCCTCACCAAATACTGCCGCCATGTTCTTAGACTCCCCAGCCTCCAGAAATGTGAGCACAAAAGCTTCTGCTATTTCTGAACTATGCAGCCTGTAGCGTTCTGTTATAGCAGCAGAATGTGGCCCAGACATCTTCATTGTCTTTGTTGGGATGCTGAAGCATCTAGAGGGTCTCTCTCCAGCTGTCTATCCCATTAGTGCTACGGTTGCTGTGAACTACAGCAAATGCAGCTGTCCATCTGGCTTCCGTCCAGAGCCCCTATCTGCTCCCCTCCTCTGGAGACCTGGGTATACATGGAAGATAGGGGTGGAGGTGGGGAGCAGAATTGGCCACTATCACTGCAGCTGCAGACTGGTCCCTACAGAAAGCTGACACAGGCATTTCTGAGTGATGCCCGAACTGTGGTCGAAGCCCGCAGCATGGAGACGGAAAGCAGCGGAGGCAGGGCTGCCTCTTGGCCTCCAAAAGAGCAAATGTTTGGGAACAAGGGTGCCAGAACAAAACTGTCTGCACTGTTGTCCCGGTCCCTGTTCAGCTCAAGTCACACATGTGCTAAGAGGCTTTTGGCTCTAGGCGGCTGGTAGACACTGGCTGACAAATTTGGGATCTGATAGGAGGCTGTTGATTTCTTTCGTTTGTGCAGTGTCAGAGATGGATTTTAACAGTTAAAATTGGGAAGGAGAAAAATGAAAGGAAAAAAAAAGCCCTAGAATGTTGCCAGCATTGCCATACTGGCTGTGTCTTTTAAAGGACTGCTTGGAGAAGACAGGTCTCTGGTCCAGAGGAGTCTTTCTGTAAGGGGCCTTGTGGCCACGTGCTCTCTGTGGAGCCGAGAGGTGCTAAGAGCAGAAGCAAAAGGAGACGTCCATGGGGACCCTCTTTTCCCTCAGGCTCCTGTTCCATCTTGGATTCATTGGCATCCGCAGGGGCAGGCTGGCAGCTCCCATTTGTGCAGGGCTCTGACCTCAGGGCAGCAGCCTCAGGTGACCACTAGGGCCTACATTAATGGTGTGAGGAAAAACTCTCTCCAGCCCTTTGATGATGATGATGATGATGATGATGATAAGGTTGGTAAGAACAGGGCTCAGAAGGTAAAGGCGCCTGCCACCAAGCCTGTGAACCTAAGTTCCATCCCTAGAATACACATGAAGATAGGAGGAAAACCAAGCATACACATGCAACCAACCATTCCTCTGACACCCCCGCCATGTGTGCGCCATAACATGAACATCCACGCGTACCTCATTGCACAGACATACACGCAAAATAGTAAATAATTAAGAAACTTAAGATAAAAATTCTCTATCCCCAAGGATGTGTTCTTTTGGAGGCTGTAACAACCTCTACTGTGCAAACCAATAAATTACTGTGATTTGAGTAATGGCCTAGATGCCTGATGTCACCATTTGTCCTGAGTTTTGACTTCTCGGTGTGCTAGTTAGCTTTCTGTTGCTCTAACAAAATACCTGAGGCAATCAACACAGAGAGGGAAAAGTTCCTTCAGCTTGTGGTTTAACCATGAGCTAAACCATGAAATCAATAGCAAAATGAAGAGACAATAAGGGAGTTATTGACAATAATGGGAGATTTTTAGCCCATGATCACTTGGGCTGGTTGCTTTGGGACCCTCCCTGCACGTGGCATGGCAGGGGAAGAGCACTTGGCAGAGGAAACATTCTCATCTCGAAGCATCCGAAAGGACATGGTAAAAAGAACTTTTTATTCTCTGTTATTTTGTTGTTTTGGAGGCTTACTGCCTCCTTCTGCTAACCTAAACCTAGTTCTGGAAGCTTCTAGCCTCCATACAATTTAGTCTAGGCCTCTGAGACTTACTGCTTAATATGCTGACCTTTTTTTTGTTGTTGTTGTTCTTACTGAGCTGTGGGCATCCTGGTTCAACTCAGCTGTTCTGGCTCAAACTCCTCTCCCAGCTAACTGACTCAATCTGGCTTTTCTCTCAGCCTCTGAATTGCTCTGCTTGGCCTCAACCTAACTCTGGCAATCTTTTCCAATCTTCTGGCTCTTTCTCTCTCTGCAACCTGTCTCTGAAAAACTCTCCTGGTAAAACTGCCTCCTCTTGATCTGCATTGCCCTTTAAGTAGCTTCCCTACTTCTCATGAGAGTGGTCGTATACTGTTCTGTCAGTGTTTCTCCTATTCGTCACTGTTTCTGCCACTCACTAGGACATTGCTTTTATGCATAAGTGCTCCTTCTACAAACTATCTTCATTGCTTGGGATTAAAGGCGTGTACCACCACTCCTGGGATTAAGCTTTTCTTTACTTGAAACTCCCTCTATACCAGGGAGTTTCAGATCCCTGTCTCCTGTATTCCTGTCGACTCACACATACCTAGATCTTTGGATGTGATCTCTTGCCAGAACAGTCATGTTCTGAACTAACATTCCTCTACAAGATAGCCCCTTCCATTACATGTCCTCTGGTGACCTCATTTCCCTCCACTAGGCCTACTTGACCAAGTGGTCTCCAGGGACAGAGTTAAGCATCAGAAGGGAAAGATAATGTTACTTTCCCAGACATAGGAGTCAACCTAGTCCCCCCTGTGACGTTCGGTACCCTTTTGCTATACCTCTGCTGGCTACTTGTCACCTTGTTGGTCCAACTTTCTCCAGTTGGGCAGATCTATGACCCACATGTGGAGTGTGTAGACATGAGAGTGTCCTAGTCAACTCAGTAATGACATGACCCTGCCACAGCCCTGGCAGTGCCGATGAATGACATCCCAGGAATCCCTACGGATGTCACACATTCTCCCAGAGAAGCCGCCAATGGGAGAGGAGTCATGGTCAGTGTTTTGATTTAAATATTAAACGTCCTTCATAGACTTGTGTGGGGTTTTTTTGAACAGTGGGTTCGCTCATGGTATTTGGTAAAAAAAAAAAAAAAGAAGCTTAACTAATATGATCAGCAACTTTAGCCAGTGGTCTGTCCATTGCTGGGATGAAACACCATGTCCAAAAAGCAAATTTGGGAGGAAATGGTTTACTTGGCTTATATATCCTGAGTCAAAGTTCTCTGAGGTAAGATAAAACAGAAACTCAAACTGGGTAGGAGCCGGGAGGCAGGAGCTGATGCAGAGGCCGTGGAAGGATTATGCTTGTTGATTTGTTCCTCATGGCTTGCTCAGGATCACTAACCCAGGGAAAAGCACTATCCACAATAGGCCAGACCCTCCTATATCAATAACTAATTAAGAAAATACCCTACAGGCTTGCTTACAGCCCAGTCTTATACAAGGAGTTTCTCAATTGAGGGTCTCTTCTCAGTTGCCTATACCTTGTGTCAGGTTAACATAAAACTAGCCAGCACAAGGTCCAAGTGTTTGGTGGCCCAGAAAGCACTGCTAATACTCTCAAAGAACTTGACCTACTTCTCATGGTTTTTGTCCCGGTAGATATGAGGATATCAGTGAAGAGGTGGAGACAGTAGCCTTTTGGTTCTACACTTGACGTGAAGCAGGACAGTGACTTTTTGGTTCCTCTCAGGAAGTGAGCCCCAGCCTTTTCAAGGTGTGGGAGATGCCAGTGACTGCCACAACACGGCATCAGTATCACCCATTTGCTGGAAGGGTCTTGCACCTGAAGTGTGGATGCAGGTGTCCCATTAATGATGTCTTAGACTTTAAGGCAGTAGAACAATAATGGAACATGTACAGTAAGGAGCTGACGTCAGCCAAGAGCTCTTTAGTGGTGACCTCATCTACTTTCCTAGAGTTAAAGGAAGCCCTAGTGAGAGGCTATTGGCATGGTGTCTCACACACATTCAGCCTCCTGCTTATAACATCCCTCACAAGAATGGTCCATTTGTACAACTAATGTGATGGTTAGCCTTTATCGTCAATGGGACTGAACTTAGGCTCACCATGGGAACACACCTTTGAACACATCCATGAGGCATTTCCAGAGAGGCTCAACTGAAGATGAAAGACACTCCTTGAATGCAGACAACATCACACCATGGGCTGGGGACTGGAGTGAATACAAAGACAAAAGTGAGCTGGGTCCAGCATGCCTCTCTATCTATTTCTAGACTACGGAAACAATGTGACTAGCCACCTCACAGTCCTGTCAGCCTGCTGTCCCTGCCATGATGGACTATACCCTTCCTCCCCAAAAGTTGCTTCTTGTCACATTGATGAACAAAGTAACTAATACAGTTGGTGAAACTACAGAAACACATCCTCATCACCCAGAGTCCATAGCTTACATTACGATTCACCCCTGGTGTGATATATTCTAAGGGTTTGGATGAATGGATAACATACATATACAATAACAGCATCATACAAAGCAGTTCCATTCCCTAAGAGTCCTCCAGGCTTCATCTGTTTATCAGGGCCTCCTCCCCAACCCCTGACAACCTGATCTCTGAATTCTCCTCATGGTTTTTCATCTTTTATTGAGTGTCATCTACAATGTGTAGGTCTTTTAGATTAGCTTCTTTCACTTAGTCATGTGAATTTCATTTCTTCTTAGTGCAGGCTAATACTCATTTATTCAGACATACCACAGTTTATTATCCATTTCCCTAATGGCAGACATCTTGGTAGCTTCCAAAGTGTGGCAATTATGAATAAAGCTTCAATAAACTCCTGCTATGCTGCTCATGTTCCTCACTCCCTACCCCGCCCATCACAGTGACCTCCATTGCATTCTAATCTCTGTCTTCCCTTGTGCTCCTTGTCTTCTTTCCCAGGGTAACTCTGAAGGACAGATGCATTCAGAGGCAAGTGGTACCTGCCTTCAGATGGCAGAGCTTACCTATAAGCACATATAATGTCTTGGGTGAGGGGGTGGCACCTTCGGAGGTTAGAACCAGCTCATCAGCTTCCTCTGCTCAAGGAAGCTTTGCTCCACCAAATTCAGACCCAAAGGAGAAATAGGTGCCAATGTGGCCAAACACACAACTTCTCAACACAGTGAGTGTAGGATGGGCCCCTTCCTGGAGCAACGCAGATGGCAGATGGAGTATGCGTGGAAAATGAGATGCTCTTCCATCCTCCTGTCCTTCCCACTTCCTGTCCTATCCCCATCATTGTACTGACTGCTTAGAGATACTCCCTAAACCTGGCACTGAGGACATTTGTGTGGCTGGGCAACCATCTCCACCACGTATACCACACTGTTCTTTCCTCAACCCTAAACTGCATCCATCAAACCTCTGCAGCTTCCTTCTCCCTTCTAGAACCTGGTCCTGCTTCCTGTCTGCAAATTGAACAACTCCATGACCATCATATATGTGGACTCCTGCAGTGCTAATCTTTCCGTGACCATATGATTTCATTATGATAATGCCCTCAAGGCTCTTCCTTATAGGAGCTGTCAGAAACTGCTCAATCTTCAAGCCCCCCCTCACATGCATGTGCTGTGTGTGTGTGTGTGTGTGTGTGTGTGTGTATCCAAAGTAATTGAAATCAGTATGTGGAAGAGGAACCTGCACATCTATATTTATTATAGGACTGTTCACAATATCCAAGGTATGTATGGAATTACTAATCGATGATTAGAGAAAGAAAATGTTTTATAGACCCCACTACTACTACACATGCGTGCCCGTGCGTGCGTGTGCGCACACACACACACACACACACACAGACTAGTCAGCCTTCATAATTAAAATTTTGTCAATTGTAGCAGTACACATGAATGTAGAGGACACAGTGGCGAGTGAACTAAGCCAGGTATAGAAAGACAAATGTCACATGATGACATAATGTCCTTTCCCCCAGGGGCTGTGGAAAGAAGGAGGGGATCTGCTACCCCAAAGATGAAAACGTTCAGTTAGGAACACAGTTCAAGAGTCCTGGGAAACCACTCAGTGAGCAATGCATGCTGGACTTGAAAGTAACAGTGAGCAGATGTTTAAGCATTTTCATAATGAAAATGAACCATGTGAGGTAAGAGCCTATGTTAGCTTGTTTTGGCCATTCCATGTATAGATGTATTAAAACGCTAAACTGTATGCCACAATATAAACAGTTCTGGTAATTAAAAATAATATGAGTGTAATCTTATTAGGACTGAAACAAGATATCTGTGAAAGCGTAGTGAGCCTTAGGTACCAACAGTGGACACAGATCCCGAGGGTAAGGGCATGCTGAGGCCTTAGTGTGCTGTGGCCCGTCTCTGCCTCTCTCCATCCCTGCAGGCCTGTGACATCTCTATTTAACAGCGAGGGACCTGAGACTGAATCAGCGCTTTGAGGAACTGAGTCCCAGAGCCAGTGTCTAAAGGGGCCTGAGCAGAACCACGTTCCCAAGGAAGGTCATCTCTGCCTTCAGGAAAATAAGATGGACCCCGGAGACAGATATGCAGCTTCCCAGAGCAAAGCAGCCATGAAAGCCGTATTTCTTTGGGACTGTGAAGAACTTCCCAGCAGATGCATGCAGACTTTGGAAGAAATGAAGAAATTGAAGCCGCTCTCTGACAGGACAGCAGGACTTTGGCAAGGGGTAGCTTAGGCCCAGTGTTCGCCACAGTGATGAAACGCAGCAGCCGGTGGTCATGAAATATTTATGAATGGGGAGTGGATGGCTGCATTCTGCAGTGCAGCGCAGCAAAGTTTCAAGAAGACAGCGATGGCAAAACCCTCCATTAATTATCAGAAGCAAGCTGTAACACTGGTTCCTATGGCAACAGGATCCCCAATGGATTTTGTGCTTTTTTTTTTAAGCTGCTCCCACTTACTGTGGTACATTGCATTTCACTGGAGGTTTTATGCTTGTCCTTTGCAAATGAATTTATCCTGTCCTCACAGCAAAGCGGCTGGAGTGGAGACCAACAGGAGGCCCTGGGGAAAGTTAGATTATGCAACTGTGAGGCCAGTGCTGTGTGAGGACAGCCATGCCTCTGTGAGCATCTGTGCTTCTGGCAGGGGGTGGGGTGGGGGGAGGCTGAGACAGAGGTCTGGAGGGGACAACTGAAAGCGTGGGTAATAGACTAATAGACAGAGCTATGGTAGCCCCTAGCCCCTCGGTTTTGCAATCTGTACTTACAGTCGGGGAGCACCAGGCTCTTAAGCAAAGTGCCTACTGTAGCCACAGCAGCATTTCGTGCTTGTACTTGAAGCCCTCTGGGGAGCCCTCTGGGGAGGGCTATTGGAAGCTGTGGCTGGGTTGACAGGGAAGTGGGGTGCACTTCCTTGAGAAGTGAGGTAACTTCTGTACTCTGAAGGCTGTTTCTCCCTGGCTCCACCATGAGCTCTCTCTCCTCTAGGGCAATGGTTCTCAGGCTTCTGAACGCTGCCCACCCTTATAGAGTCCCTTATGTTGCAGTGAGCCCCAGTCACAAAATTACTGTCTTTGCTACTTCATAACCATAATTTTGCTAGTGTTATGAATCATAATGTAAATATCGGATATGCAGAATATCTGGTATGCGACCCATGTAAAAGGGTCATTCAACCCCCATAGGGGCTGTTGACCCATAGGTTGAAATCTGCTGCTTCGGGCCTCAAAGGGAGTTTTATTTGATGGGCAGGTGTGTTGGTGAGATGTGTAATTACTTGGGAGAAGAGCCTCTAGGCCTGCCTGTGGGGGACTGTCTTGATCAGGTTAATTGAGGTGGGAAGAGCAGCCCACTGTGGGTGGCACCATTCCTTAGGTTAGCATCCTGGACTGTATAAAAAGGAACAAGTGAGCCGAGCTCAAGTATCCAAGGCTCTCTGCCTCCTGACAGAGATGGCCCCTGCCACCGTGACTTCCTCTCCACACTGCGAGTGAAGGTAAACTCTTCCTTAAGTTGCTTCAGTCAGCGTATTTTGTTACAGCAACAGTAAAAGTAACTGGGGTGACAGGTACCACTGTGGTTGCCTGGCTGTGTAGCCTGCTATCTGCTGAAGCCTCCTAGTCTCTGCTGCTTGAGTACAACAGGAGGTGATGGCACCTTCCTCCATCTCTGTACTGCTGATGAGAGGCCATGAAAACATAGTCAGAGGCTCTGCTGCTGGAGAGGATTGCAGAGAGCTCGGAGGAGACTGAGGCCGCCATTCTGTATGTGTACTTTTGAGTGGAATGTTGTCTGCATGTGTCCCAGAGCGTTGCCCATGCCATGGAACCCCACCATTCAGACCCTATCCCCATGTCTAAACCACAGGTATGGGTGCTGTGTCTCTGTGGTCATTGCTTGACTAGCTCCACCCACTCATGCTGAGGGAACAGAGGCCCCTGGAGAGTGCCCGGCTCATTAAGGCTTAGAACTGGCCCCAGGTGCCAGCAGCTGCAGAATGACCCACAAGCTGCAGGGTGGGCACTTAGTGACAGAGTTGTCTTCACTCTCAGGGCTCTGAGCTCCCTTGTTGGGCAGGGATTTCCTGAGTCTTTTGAGCCAAGTGACCTTGGGGATGCCTCAAACCTTTCTGGGCCTGTGCCTCACCCCACTTCCCCCCCATACTGAATAAAAGGGACTGGTGGTGGGAATAACAGTCCCCCAACACACAAAGAGGGGGACAGGAGTCATTAATGGAGGCTGCTTCCTAACTGGCAGTGCTTCTTTTTAATAATAATAATTGGAATCTGCTCAAGTGAATGCAGCCCTGAGGAGTCTCATGAATATTCATTAAGGGAGCTCAGATGCCAGCCCAGAAGAGCCAGGTCCTTCAGAAAAAGGGAGGGCCTGGAGGCGCGGGAGACTCCAGAAGGGGCCAGGCCTAAGACCCCTTTTCTGCTGCTCCCGTGAGGAAGAGAGATGGCCAGGAATCGTTCCCAGTCAGGAGTACAAAATGCACAGTCTACGTTCCAACTCAATGAACCCACTCTGTCTGCTCTGCCCCTGACTGCAGCCTCCTCAGACGAGGGCCTTTATCCTGACACCTGAAGACCAGAAACAAATCTGTTTGTGTTTTTGAAATTGTACATAATGATGGGAGGCTGAGCGAGGCTTCACTCGAGATACACAAGCCATGTGTGGTGGTGCATGCCCGAAATTCTAATGTTCAGGAAGCTGAGACAAGGAGATGGTCAGTTTGAGGTCAACCTGGGCCACATAGCAGCTTCAAGACAAACCTAGGCTACATGGCAAGTTCAAGGCAAGCGGTGGCTGCATACTGAGTCTGAGAACAGCCTAGTATATATAGAGAGACCCTCTCTCACAGAAAGAAAACAAAAACAAAAACAAAAAACAATTAGAGGCAAGTCATAGTAAATATACTTCCAAAAACATTTATTTTTGCTGGTGACAATATTAGAAGTTTTCTCTTCCAGCTTTTGGTGTAGTCAGCATGTTATTATTATCTGTAGCTGTCACCCAACTGCAGTCACAACCCAGGACTGATCTCTCTTCCCTAGTAGTGACTTAGAACCTACTGACCCTCCATCTCCCCAACCTTTCCACCCTGGCAGCTGCCATTCCACCCAACTTACCAGGTTCTACACGTGAGTGTAGAGCATGCAGTGTGTACCTTCCCCTGCCTGTCTTCTTTCACTTAACACCTTGTCCCTAGGCCTATCTGTCACTCAGCTGCAGCTTGTACCAGGGGAGAGCCTGTGGGTGCTGGCATCCTCTAGCCTGCAAATGTCCCAACTCAGAGTACAAAGTGTTCATGATGCTTCCCCTGCTCAGGGCTCCCAGGAAACTGACCCTTTTGTCCTACGAAGATTTCCTCCCAGGCAGTTGCCCGAGGGCCATTTGTTGTCTAGAGGCTAAGCAGAATCCTTTCTGTACTCATGGAATGAGTTCAAGTATGAAATAATGTCCAGGTCACAAGGACTTGTCTGAGAGGATTGGGGAAGAGAGAAGGAGCCAAGGAAGGGCAGGTAAAGAATCAGTTTTGCCTCGAGGAGGTTAATGAGGGAAAGGGAGGTTTCCCAGTAAATTGCTGTTAAGTGATTACTGAAATGAATCCCACCCCCATCAGCCCAGCTTCGTGAGAACATTTGCCTCAGAAGTGGCCAAAACAAGAAGACAACTGAACCCGATTCATGCACCGCACTCGAGTACTTTACAACAGCTGAGGACGGTGTGCTATGATGTGCAGATAGATGAGAGGGAGGCTTGAAGATGATATGAGGATTCAGGTGGTACCAAGTCAGGAGGGTCTGAGCACTGCCAGCCCAGGGCCTGTCCTCTGCCCCATGAAATTTCAAGGTTACAAGTGACTAGGCAACTCATGCTCCGCAGAATGGTGTCTAGTCCAGGCCCGTATCATCCCTGCCTCTTGAACTGAGGCTAGAAGACTCCAGACTCTGCTCAGTAGCTTTGTGACCATACTCACACTCACACACACACACACACACACACACACACACACATTCTCACACACACACACACACATACATCCTTGATTCCTTATCCTTGTGAGTTCACTGAAATGGTAGAAGACCATTTTGGGTACAAATGGTTGGCAGGCATAGTGGTTCACTCTTGCCTGTAATCACAGCACTTGGGAGGCTGAGACTTTAGAATTGTGTCAAGTTCAGATTCAGCCTAGATTGCATAGAGAGCTCCAGACTGGCCTCAGTTACAGAGTCAGACCCTGTCCTAAGAAAGTAAAACAAGCTGGGAGGTGGTGGTGGGTAGACCTTTAATCCCAGCACTCGGGAGGCAGAGGCAGGCAGATCTCTGTGAGTTCAAGGCTAGCCTGGTCTACAAAGCAAGGACAACAAAGGCCACACAGAGAAACCCTGTCTCAAACAAGACAAAAAAGTAAAAACAAAATAAAAAAAAACAGTTGTGATGTATGAGTGGCTCCTACTTGTCACACACAGCCTGAGTTTGCTTTCTGTTGCTGTGATGAAGATCATAAACAAAAACAACACAAGGATGAAAGGCTTTATTTCAGCTTACAGATTACAACTTCACAGCAGGGGGAGCCAACGCAGGAACCCAGAGGAAGGAACTGAAGTGGACACCACAAAAGAATGCTGCTTACCTGCTTGCTCCCCACAGCTTGTTCAGGTTGCTTTCTTATACACCCAGGACCACCTGCCCAGGGATGGTTCTGCCCACAGTGGGCTGAGCTTTCTCATATCAGTCATTAACTAATAAAATGCCCTTTAGATTTATCTACAGGCAGTTTTAATGAGAATGACCCCCATAGGTTCTTATATTTAAAGGCTTACCTCCCAGTTAATAGAACTGTTTAGGAAGGATTAGAAGGGGTGGTGGTGTTAGAGTGGGTGTGGTCTCATTGGAGGAAATGTGTCACTAGGGGTGGGCTTTGAGGTTTCAAAAGCCCATTCCAGGTCCAGTATCTATTTCTCTGCCTGTTGCCTGGGGATCAGGATGTAAAGCTCTCACATACTACTCTAGTACCATACCTGCCTGCTCCCCACCATAATGAAAATGGACTAACCCTCTCAAACTATAAGCAAGCCCCCAATTAAATGCTTTCCTTTATCAGCGTTACCTTGGTCATGGTGTCTCTTCACAGCAATAGAACAGTAACTAAAATAGAATGTGAAGAGGCATTTTCTCAATTGAGGCTTGTCTTCCCTGATAACACCTGCTTGTGTTAAATTGTCAAACAACAACAATAACAACTAAGCAAGACAGACATTATCCCACGAGCAAGGTGGTATGGTTGCAGCAGGGATAAAGGGCAGGCACTGACCCCTGTGCTAGACTGACTGGAAGTTGGAGTTTTATTGGCCAGTTCCTCTGAGCTGAGACAGATGCTCTGCTCCTCTTGAGGATTGAAAAGATTTGTGTCTGATGTCTAAACTCTTTTGGTAGAACCTGGAGTCCACTCAGCACCATCTCCAAAGGCCACATGATCCATTCCCTCCTCTAGCTGGCCTGGGTATTCATTGTTTTGGGTTCTCAGTTGAGGAAATTTCTTCCAGATACAGGATTACAAATACCACATATTCTCTCTCTGTATCTCTCTTTCTCTCTCTGTCTCTCCCTGTGTCTCTGTCTCTCTCTGGCATGTGGAAACTAAGGGCTAAAAACTGGAAGTAAAATAGTGATTACTAGAGGCTGAGATAGGTCTGTGTGGTGTATGTGTGGAAGGCTGGTTGGCTATGAATATTACACATGAAGCTATTACTCCAGCTCCCGTTTGTGTTTAACGTGTTGGTAAGAAACAAAATAAACACACACTTTATTCACATTTATTTATATGTATGTGAGTACTTTGCCGTTGGAAGCCATAAGACTGTAGCGGATCCCCTGGAGCTGGAGTTATAGGCACTTTTGAGCCACCCAACATAAACATGTAATTTCAATAAAAGATATAACACATATGAAAAGTCACATCACAAACTGAACATAGCAGATTGAAAAGGTTAGAGCACTATCAAAACTCTGAGTACCCTTGCTCCTCTGCCCTAGCGACTCACTCACCCGTCTAGGACAACCGCAGTCCTGGCTTAGGAGAACACAGATTATTAACTCTACCCCGGTTTTCCTGGCTTAAAGGGATCCAGACAGCTTGTACTCCTATGTCTGTCTTCTTCTGCTTAACACTGTGTTTGCCGAATTCATACATGTTGTGTGAATAGTTGACAATTCATCTTCATCCCTGTAGAATATTCTACTCTGTGAACATATTATAATTCATTTATTGTCATCCCACCATTGGTTGGCATTTGTAAAATTACTTGTTCTATTTTTACATCCTTGCTTTCTGCATGTCACAGTGCGCACATTCTGGGTATCCATTCTGAGTAGAACTGGAAAGTGGAATCTCTGAGTTAGAGGTTCTAGACACACCCCAGTCTATAGATGTTGCCAGCCACTTCATAATTTCATAGTGGTTCTACCAACTCAATCTCTTACCTGCAGTGCTTTGTTCTGTTGCTTCACATCCCTGTCAACAGATACTATTTTCTGTTTTTATGTATTAGTAATGATGATGCTATTAGATTATATATCAATTTGTATTTAGCCCAATGACTAATGAAGTTGACTATATCTTACTATTTTCTCATAATTACTTGGATAACCTTTTGAGGAGAAATTACAGAGTTTATTCACTTTTCTTTTGGGTAATGTTCTTAGAGACTTGTAGTAGGTTTGAAATAAAGTTTTCTGTGAAAATGAGAGTGTGGGGTATGAATGTCTGGTTCTAAGTTTAGACATCTGAACCCCAGGTTTTCTTAGAAACAGGTAGTCAAGTATTCATGATCTCACCAGTGATAAAAATCCTGAGCAGGGCACACCATATCAGCTCCATCTCTTCCAAATATGGGGTTTCTCCTTGAAAGACAACAGCACTAGTTCTCTACCTAAGGAGGGTCATTTCACATGGGGTGCTGAAAGGAGAATAGTAAAATGGTGCATGGGAAGTGGGGAAGGTTGAGTATAGTGCACCACAAGGGCTTGTCATATCAACAGGTTATCGATGTAATCAACAAGAGCTGGTGGGATGGGGTTTCATTTGAACAAGGCTGGTCAAGATTTAACAGGTGGGTGTTGAGAGACTTATGATTAAGATGGGCAAGTGTTTGCAGAATCAATGTCAGCTCTGCTTTAGAAAAAAAAAAAGCTTTTGTTTAATTAGAGGACAATCCGAAGAGCTAAAACTTGTAACCAGAGTGCCTATGAAAACCACCTGGGAGACATGCCGCAAGATTCTGTTATCCCAGCTGCAGAGGACATGGATTTGCCCTACGATCAAACCTCAGGCAGTGGGCCAGCCATTGTCTGTTTTTCACCAACTGCACTTTAAACCCAGAACGAAAGCAGATCTTTGTGGTCCATGGCTGTTACTACAAAATGTCATTTCCCTCTTGTGAGTCATTTTATATACTGAAATACAGCAATATAGACATGTTTATTATATTATCTTACATTATGTATATATGTATGTATGTGAGGTGGGTACACATATGCCACAGTATGCATTTGGAGGTCAGTGGTCAACTTGCAAGAGTTGGTTTCCTCCTCCCAGCATATAGGTCCCAAGGATGGGACTCAAGTTTCCAGGCTTGGTGGCCAGTGTCTCTACTCTCTGAGCCACCTCACAAACCTGGCATATTCATTCTTAACGAAACTTAAACAAAGCCAAGAAAAACATTCTTGATTCTCATCTATTGAATCTGTCTATGCTGAATAGCGGCTGAATGCCAGGTAACACTAAATGACAAAATATAACAAAACATGGCTTTACCGTCAAGAAGCTCACAGAATGATGGGAGAAGTAAAGGAGGACAATGTTAACTTGGAGATAATACGGAGGTTTTGCAGATGGATTTACAGCAGATTAACAGAGACTAGGGTCCTCGTAGGTGGCCAAGGACGGAGGCAGGAATAGAAGCTTTGGGAAAGGCATCTTGAGAGAGTTAATGACTTCAAGTTTTCTTCTACTTATCCTCTGAAAGAGGGATGGATGTATTTGGGAGAAAATTGGAATTACAAGGCCCTACTGCGTGCTGAGTAGAAAAAAAAAAAGATTTCCAATTTCCTGTCTTTTTTTCCACACTGTTATACAAAGGGCCTTGTGATTTACATTAATGAACTTTTTTGTTTTTGCTTCTCATTTTGAGAATGAGCTCAATAAAAGTTAATTAAAATGTAAAAATCACGAATGACCTTGTGTGGGTTAATTAAGGCTAATGAAAACAAGCTCTTCTTCGTGATTCCTCACCTATGGAAACCTAAGAAAACAGCTCTCAAAGCAACAGGGGTCATAGCTTTCAACATCTACACTGAAAAATGGTACGGAAACTTGGGAAAGCAGGGGTCTACACATGCAAGGATTTGTTATACTAGAATTCAGGGGAAACGACCTCTGCCATGGAGGGCTAGCATGAGCAAAGGCATGAAAAGGAGGAGCAGAGGTGCAACCAAGCATCACCATAGATATCTGTGAGCTCCTTGGTGGTGCAGGGACTTAGGGACCATGATGGTGAACACTGGTAGTCAATTTGACAGAATACAGAATCTCCTTGGAGACAAACCTCTGTGTGTGTCCATGAGGAAGTTTCTATATTGGGTTTGTTGAGGTGCAAAGACGTACCCTAAGTATAGATGGCACCATTCCATGGGCTGAGATCCTAGACTGAATAAAAAAAAAGAGAGAGAGAGAGAGAGAGAGAAAGAGAGCTGACCAGTATTCATTGCTTCCTGCGAATGCAGTGTGACCAGCTGACTCAGGCTCCTCCTGCTATGATTTTCCACGATTATGATGGACTGTGCCCTTAAACTGTGAGCCAAAATAAGCCCTTCTTACCTTACGCTGTTCTTGCCAGGTGTTCTGTTGCAACAGAGAACGGATCTGATATAGAAATGTCTGTGCACTTCCTGAGAGCGTCTAACAAAGTAACTTGAGAGGATCTAATCAGTTGGGATGAATTTGGCTGCGAGTAGTAAAATCTCTACTTACTGTGAGCAGAAGACGTAGATGCCTCTTAGACGGTTCTCCTCAGGCTTCTAGAAGCTTTGCCTGTGTGAACTGAAGATGGGAAGTGCCTGGGAGTATGCATACCTCTGACATAGCTCTTGTGTGAGTTTGTTTTTCATTATTACAATGAAATACCTGAGGCGGGTTCACTTTATAAATGAAAGAGATCAGTTTTTTAGATTAGAAGGCATAGTATCAGCATTAGCCAGGCTACAGGATGAGGACATCTTGGCAGATGGTCTCAGGAGTATTTGTGTGTGTGTGTGTGTGTGTGTGTGTGTGTTGCATATAAATGTATGTGTGGTTTGTATGCGTATAAGTATATGTGTGAGTATGTGTGTGTGTGTGTGTGTGTGTGTGTGTGTGTGTGTGTGAGAGAGAGAGAGAGAGAGAGAGAGGGAGAGAGAGAGAGAGACTGAGTTTGCAGGGCTTGGGGTCTTGTCCTCCCTGAGAGCACAGTGCCAACTGCCCTGCTGCAGTTTAAATCTGAAATGTGCTCCAATGCTCATGTTTTACCTACTTGGTCCCCAGCTTGTGGTGCTATTTTTGGAAGCTGTGAACACTTTAGGAAGTTGGACCTGGCTGGTGGAAGTAGGTCACTGAGAGAAGGCCTATGGAAGTTACGTCAACCTCAGTCCCAACCTGAACTGTCTGCTTTTCGGTCTCCTACCACGTGAAGAGGTCCCACCACACACGCCTGCTGACATACACACCACTATGTGACAATGATGGACTGAAACTCCCCTAAAACTGTGTCCAAAATAATCCCCTTCTCCCTTAAGTTCCTCCTGTGGTGTCACAGGAATACTAGACACAGCCTCTCAAAGTTTTCACCTCACAGCTTTGCCACACTGAGAAACCAAGCCTTCAATTGCATGAGCCCTTGGGAGACATTCTCAAGCCATAGACAAACCACAGAAACAGCTATTGACGAGTAGGTCTAGGTCTCCAGACCTCCTCATGGGACAAGCCAGTCACCTGGCTAGCACAAGCACTTTGGTTAGCTTTCTTCTCTGCCTATTTCTATTCTCTACTGCTTAATAAACCACTTCTGCCCAATAAGCCTCTTCTCATAAGCCCTCACCTCAGGGCCAGATTCTGGGGAACTAATCTCAAAGCAGAATCAGAAAATTTGAAGTTCCTACTCTCTGTTGGACCGCACTGGGGAGCGGTATGTTTAGTCTTGTCTTTATTTGCCCACCACCTTAGTTGTTCTGAGCAACACCCGAAAGATCATAAAGGGAGAAACTGCTACGGTACGGGCCCTGAGTGGCACGGATACAGAAAGATGTCTTCTAGCAGCTCATCATTCTTCATCCCGTGCATCAAAGGATTCTGAGAGGCTGGGTTCAGCCACAGCCGCCAGACAGGGATCTCCTGAAAACTGAATTTGCATCTGCACAGAGGGTCATTTCTGTCAACTCAGCCAGACTTGCTTCCCTCGATGGGGTATCCATGTTGTGAACGTGTAGAATTTGCATTGTGGAAGAAGAGTTTCCAATGATTATTGCTGAGATGACACAGTCTACCCCGAGTGAGTTGCTGCCCAGCTGGACGTGTAGAATTTGCATTGTGGAAGAAGAGTTTCCAATGATTATTGCTGAGATGACACAGTCTACCCCGAGTGAGTTGCTGCCCAGCTGGATGTTGACCTTGTAGAAAGCCATTCCTTTTCTTTTATCCCAATATCGGTCTCTTTGATTTTGCATAGGCCTGGCCTGGGATCTTCTAATTTCTTCCAGACTGGAAAGAAATTTCATAACGACCCCAAGGCAGCCTTATTCGAGACACAGTGGGGTATGTCCTAGGCTGATCCTCAAGCCTCTTGCAGGGTAGCTGTGCCTAGTACCTCCCAGATCCTCCGTCAATATGGACCTGCCATCTCTGTGGTGGGAGGTACTGCTGGCGCAGACAAGGCATGGGATGCTGCAGCAAAAGGGCCTTCGAGATCACAGCCTTTCCCAGAGAATTCAGATGTAAGGACTGGTTGCTGCGTATGCAGAAAGATCTAGCATCTCAGCCTAACCCCCAACAATCCCAAGAGCCATCAGGGCTGCCAAGGTCCGCCACAGTGGGGTTGCACAAGGTGGCTTTGGTTCTGTCTCTTTCTCCGCATGTTCCTCCTCACGTGTGTGGGGGTGACTCTTTAATCCGATACAGGAAGCCCTCCATTTTGGAGTCTACTTCCAAGACATCTCATCTGCAATAGTCATACTCTCCTCCGTGGCCAGGACTCCCGAAGGTAGCAGAGAGGTAACACAGCCATAGTCGACGTGCACTCAGCTCTCTTCTTGCTTTCAAGCTCCCTGGGGGAAATGCTTGTCTGGTGACGGGGAAAGGAAAAGACCTCCAAAGTGCAGCCTTGAGGATGAGGTGATAGCCAGGGCTGCATCTGGTTGGGCTTGCTCCCTTCTAAGTCCTCTGCCTCCATTCTACCGAGGAGCCACAGCCATCGTTTTCTTGGGCCATCATGGCTCCTTGCCTCTTGGAAGCTCATTTCTCTACTCTGTGGCTGGAATGACTTTTGAATACTTAAGTTTTCTGCTTCTAGACTCTGTTACTTTTTTTTCATAATTAGTTGTTTTTTTCTTCATTCATGACAATCTGCTTACTTGATGTAGATGCCCGCCCATATTTCCCTAAGATATTAAATAAGTGGGTTTAAGCCTTTCTGCTCTGGTTCGAGTATTAGCTGCCTCCTCAGTCATAGCTTCATTCTTTGGTTGAGTCTGCCGACACCTGTTTGGGTATCAACCTCTGCTTGTATGCAAATATCTGCACTTGGTCTTTGCTATGAAATCATGGTTGTGCTTTAGCAAGCCTGTGGGAAGCGGCAAAAGGCCTTCCTCAGTTCCACGGGGAGGGATGGCAACCACGCTCCCATGCAGGCAGGTCACTGTTCCATTTACTGTCGGGGAGGGGGGAGGGGTTGGCGAATACTGGGGATTGAATCTAGGGCCTCATACACCGTAAGCAGCATGCCACCGCTGACTCATCTGC
>CM053760.1:57323644-57372882 GCA_028658305.1 Pachyuromys duprasi
CCAATCTAGCCATGTACCCAGCTTTTAATATCAAAAGGGGGGCATCTAGAAGCAGGAATATCCCTACCCAGCCAGAAAACTCCTCCCTGACCATGCAAACCAAAGGCCATCTTCAAACGCATCTTCTTCTTCATTACCTTGATCGTGGAAGTTCGTTAAATATTTACTAGCTTACAACAGCCCTCCCCAACTGAACCAAAGTTTCTAAAACTGAGGCTGGGTTTGTGTGGGCTACCAACCTGCACCCAGCTCCTAGACATTGCACTAGACGCTCCTAGTTCAAGAAATAATTGTTGAACCATTCTTTGTTTTTGCTTTTACATCAGATTTCTTTTTTAAAGAAAGGATCCTTAGCTAAACACAAAAAACTGCAAGATAGGGCATGCTATCAAATGAGAGCAAAGGACCTGTGCTTACACTTGTGGGTGAAGGAACAGCAGGACTCCTTTGGCCCAACCCCCTTTTCTCTGCCTCTGGGAAAATCACTTCTCTATCTCTGGCCTCCTGGCCTCGCTCCGGAATCTGACTTCACCTTCCTGAAAGCAGGAGTTTTTTTTTTTTTTTCCTCCCAAATTCGGCTGCCTGCTGCCAGCAGGGAGAGGTGGAGCCTGCAGAGGCAGCGTCAGGACCATCCTGTGCTGTTCAGGGTACATTCACATTAGTCAGTGGGTCCCGGGGTCTCAGCAAGCAGGATATGGAAAGAGGAAGGGAGAGATGGCTTCGTGCCGCACCATCTTTCAGTCATCCCCGAGTGTCAGCGCCCCCACCCTACCCATGAGCACGACTGTGCCATCCGCAGCCATCTGCCTCTCAAGGGCTGCACCAGCTGCAGCGGATGTGAGGACCTGCCCCCAAAGAGGACGCTACTGTGCTTGGAGAGCAGGGGACTTCAACAATTGAAGCTCTTCCCCTACTGTTTTATAAGTAGGGAAACTAGGCCACAGCTGAGATGACTGGCCCAAGGTCACCCCAGCAAACATTGGGGAGCTGGGACCAGAAGGAAGGGCTTCTAATACCCAACGGTCCTCGGACTGCAGCAAGACACGCTCCTCCCCCTTTCATCTTGTCTTTGCTTCATCTCCTCCTCCAGACTCTCTGCACCATTTCAGCCCTGTGCCCCAGCTTCAAGGACACCCCTGCCCAATTCTGTGCAAGCTGCTGCTTCTTGCTTGGGCCTGAAGATCTTGCTGGTCTCTGATCATGTAGTATTTGCCTAAGTAAAGCTTGTTGAGTGGTTAACAGGCAGAATGTCGAAGGAGCATCTGAGGGGCAAGGGCTGGCTAAAGCCAGGGGGTGTGCTGGCCAAGGCTGAGGACACTCGTTTTCTTCCCAAGAAAATAAGTTTGCCTTTCAGAGCCCAGAGACTTGTCCTGGGATGAAAGTCCTTCCCAGGCCCCTAACTGGGCACGGGCTCCTTGAACAAGTCCACACTGAGTTAGTCTGTTGGTTAGAACTACCTGCCCCTTCCTCCCTTCTGTCATTGCTCCTCTACAGACTCTCAGCAGACTGTCATTCCCCCTTTAAGAGATGTCACCATACCTGGCATCATTTGACTCTTGTACCCAGGATATTTGCTTATTTTTCTGTCTCTCGGTCGTCCTAGGGGGTCACTTCGGCCATAACTGGGTCCAGGATCTGTCATCTCTGGTTTTGAAAGGAGTCTTGGTCCTGAAAGCTAGCCTGGCTGGGATCTGACCACCTGAGACAGAAACCTGGTGCAAACGGGAGGATGGAAGACACTGCTAAGTGTTCAACCGCCACCCCCCTCCAGCCCCCATTTCGGGTTTGGGGAGGGGTTAACAAGAGGAAGCCGGGGTATGTCACAAAGCTCCACTCTGCCACAATGGTGCCTGCAATGCCTACTCAATGGCCTGTGGGGCTTGTCTGACTAGCTCAAGACTGTGGAGCTCTGTCCCCCGCCCCTCCCCCTCCACAAGAGCATTTTCTAGAGTGTGATCCATGGGACGCTGGGGTGATACACTCCAGCACTAAACGATTCAAAGATCAGCCAAGTCTGGCACGCACAGCTCCCTGAAAATCTATGTGTCCCTCTTGCCAGTTTATCTCAGTACCCTTGGCTCGGAAAGACCCCGCAGGAAGAAATCTGAACAGCAACCACTCTATCTTCTGATCTTAAAGCCTGGCAGGTACCTGGGCCTTGCGGGGCCGAGAAGGCGCTGCAGAGGCGTGGTCTCCTTGTCTCCCCGAGATCAGGGCTCAGGGACCCCCCGCTTTGGCTTTGGATTTTGTTTCCTTTTATTTGGTTTTCTGGAGAGAAAACAAAACAAAACAAAAAAAACCCCCAAACAACTAACTAGTTGGAGCCCTGAGCGAAGCCGGCCAATGAAAGGCAGAGCTGGAGCATTACAGCATCAGCGAGGCCGCCCATTGGCCGTCCTGCCCTGAGGAGATGCGGCTCCCCGCCCCTCCCCGCGGTGCGCAGTCCGCGCGGGCAGCCCTGAGTGCGCGCCCCGAGGTGCCCGGCGCGTGCCCTTGGCCTCCAGCCGGGAGCTCTGGGACTTTGCTCGCCGCAGCGAGCCTTAGGCAGCCGCAGGATGGCAGCGGAGTCCGCGCTCGCCTTTGTCGGCTGCGGGGACGTTTGACGCTGGGTCTTTGTACTCAAGAGCCAGTCTGCAGAGCCCAGGACTTCCAAGGCTCTTGGTCCTCTGCACCCATTGCTGGGGACCTGTATTGCGACGCGGTGCATTTCCCGCCCCGCTTTTTTTTTTTTTTTTTTAGCGTTACATCAACCACCATCTCTGGAGTTGTGCTGGGCATATTGTTTCTGGAATGAAGGCTGCATTCCCAGTTCACTCGTAACTAGAGCTAAGTAAGCTGTGGCCAAGGGCATTCTGGCTGATGGCTGCTGCAATCCCAGCATTCCAGAGGCTGAAGCAGGAGGATTGATGTGAGTTCAAGACCAGCCGAGGCAAAAAAAAAAAAAAAAAAAGAGTCTCCTCCCCCGACCCCCCCAACACACACACACCAAACCACAACAAAAATAAAGCCAGGGAAAATGTGTGTGTTTGCCACAGGCTTATGCAATGGTGGAGCTGGTACTTTCTGAAATCTGTGTCCTCAGGGAAGAGTTAATGGTGCTGCTCAGGAGTTTGCAGGCAGGATTTTACCTGTCTTTTAAATCCCAACTGACTGGACGAGGGTTTCCCACACTATGGAGAAAGAAACACTACAGAACTATCTAAATTGTACTGGGGTGGAGGGAATCATGGCTGAATCTTGTTTCTCTCTGACTCAGTATATCAGAATGTGATTATCTCAGATCAGGGCCTCCAAAGTGTTAGGATCTGATCTGACCACTGTGCTTTCAAGGAGACCTAGGGATAAGGGAGGGTGGGGGTGGGGTGGTTCAGTGGTCCCTGGAGGCAGCAAGCGAAGGGGTGAGGGCGCTGAGAAATCAACCTGCCCTGCTTTGGCCTCTGACTTCTGGTCCTCTACAGCAGGAGGAAAACTTTTCTGTTGTCCAAGCCACACTAGCCTGTGGCACTTTGTATGGTGGCCCTAGAAAATAATACTGACACGAGTTCAGTCATTGAAATCGAGACATGTTTGTGTCTAGACTGCATGACAGGAGCCGTTTATCCATCTTTGGGAACTGCTTAGGTTTTCATGTTATGCCAAAGAGCTTAGGTTTGAGATCTATCTATGCTGGGAGGAGTGTGTGTGTGTGTGTGTGTGTGTGTGTGTGAAGCAAGCATACCTGAAAGGAAACTGTACAACATTTTTAAAGAATGGAAACAGGATCAGGGAGGGCTGCCGTACTGACAAATCCTACTGTGACATAAGGGTTTGAGCAGGGGAGTAAATGTGGCTGACTGGGCATTTAAGTCAAGACAGGCAACCCATTTACAACTTGTGTGCCTTAGTTTAGATAATGGGATAATGGCAGCTTCCCTAGTTCCATCCTTTACTGATTAACAGACAAACATGAAACACCTGAAGAAGCAGGAGAGGAGTTGGGTTCCAGGGGCTAGGAATATGAAACTCAGTTTTAACCCTGCTAGCCAGATGAAACTTGTTCCTGAGATTGCTGGACCTGGAAAAATGTCTCCTAACAGCATACAAAATAATGCATCTTGTTATGGTGTTTTCATCCAGGGATATCATGTTTGTAGTGCTATAGCTCTGACCATAACAGCCATTTTCCTCCTCAGAACAGTTTTGACTACGAATACCCCAGCCTGTTGACTGTTGACACTTTCTATTGAGTAAAGAATTAGGGGGTGTCATTAGAGCCTCCCCTGATATTCCAGTCTTTCCCTCCTATACCTCCAGGCTATTTGTATGTAATTCTGCCTAAAGTTATTGAGGCCTGGTGGTCTTGGGGTGTCAGAACATATGCCCTGTGGAAGGGTAACTAAATGGATTTCATGTATGATTTTATCTATGCAGCTATGAACTCATCATCCATGTTGAGGTAAGATTTTCTAGAAGTGCAGCTACCTTGAGGTCCCCTACACTCCTGACATAGCTGCTTAGCCATACTCTGTAAGTAAGCCCAATAAACTCATTGGTTCCCCAGGTTGGGGAATTGTTCCCCAGTCGGTGAAATTGTTGGTATTCTATAGGAAGGGGTGAGTGTGTGTGTGTATGTGATTTATATATATTCTAGATTCTGCTTTTGAGAGATACTGTGTTCCTCCAAGTTGGGCTCTTCTTGAAATCCAGTTTCATCAACTTTCTAGCAAATGATACATTTTCATTTATCTTCTTGTTGTAAGAAAACTCCCTTGGGTATATGTACCACAGCTTTCTCCAGTCATCTGTTGACCGTCATTTAACCTGATAATGAATGGTGCTAGAATAAACTTGGCTGTGCAGATATCTCTATGTTATACTGTTAGGGTTAGATCTGGCTTTTAGAATGATCTCTCTTGAAGCAGTGAAGGAGCAAGCTGTCACAGGGCCCAGGTGGTGTCAAGAGGATTCAGCAGAGTGGCCGGGTGGACATTCCTGTAAGAGGCCAAGGGAATGACCATGCTGCCACTGAAAACAAAGCAGGTGTCTGATTGTTCTTTTGTGGGCAGCATGGGTACAGGTCAAACAATGCATTTGTTTTTATGCACATTGAATTCTACTTTCCTGGAACATTGCAGAGGGATTGCACTAGGTTGTCGTGTTGGTGTCAGGTTCAAGTTGGGTTAGAAGCAAAGATTTCCATACCCCTACTCATTCAGAGTTAGGAGCCAGGAAGCTTCCTACCATATTACTGTCTCTGTCCCAAATTTCCCAAACATTTATAGCCATCCCTCCCAACTCCTTTCCTGCCTCCTTCCCTCCTTCCTTTTTTTTAAATATAGATTTTCAGTGTGTGTGTGCCCTCGTGTGTCACAGCGTGTGTATAGAGACCAGAGGACATTGTTAAAGAGTTGGCTCACTTTCTACCATGTCCATCCTGGATATGGAACTTCAGATGTCAGGTCTGGTGGCAGATTCCTTTACCTCCTGAGACATTTCCCTGTCCTCTTTTTGTTTTGCTTGCGTTCTTGCTTTCTCTCTTTCCTTATCACTGCCATTATATCAGGATAAATTTTAAAATGACCTCAGACCCCACTGAGGACCCCCATGTGATAAAGGCCTAGTTGCCATTCATAGTGAACCTAGTCTACTGCTGGCTTGGGGCTTATGTTTTCGCTTTGAACTTTGGAATCTTTGGATTTCCCCTCCCCCCCAGATATCTAAGATGGGATTGAATGTTTATAAAGATCTGTCTGAAATATGCAGTGAAGTGTAGCTGTTGCTCTGAGTTCCTCCTTTCCACATTTGGAGCTCTCCTCCAAGAACCAAAACCAATTCCTAGTCAGGTCCCTTCTGGTCCCCTCTTGACATATGCCGGTTTCCCGCCACTGGCCAGTGCTTGCTGCCAGCTTTCTGAGCCTCCAGTTTTCCCTGAGCCCCAGCGTCAGTGGAAGAAAACAGGCACCTACACCGGTCTTGCAGGGCTACTGTGATGAATCAAGGGAAATAACAGACATGGAGGGGTCTCCCACGAAAGCCAGTACCACCAGGGTTTTCTGCTCCTGAAAACTACCTTTAATTACTCTCTGTCCCTTCCCAATTAAATAAAGCAGAGCAGCAGGAACAGCAGCCACAGAACGTGCTCTGAGGTACTTTTAACCACTGCCTGCTGGAGAAATGTTGGCATCCCCAGCAGTTGTGAATGCCATGCTCCTCCTACACCAGGAGCCCCGGGATCAAGCGCGTTCATCTTGATTGCTTTGTTTCAGCCCCTCTCTGTCAGGTTCTCAAGGGCTATGCTGCTGCCTTCATCTCAAGGAACTCAGACTTATGTCTTCTCACCTCCACCTATCAGACATGACAGCTGCAGGCAGGAGCTAGACTTGGCTGTAACTCTTTGTTGCCCAGTAGGGACTTCTAGCACCCAAGGGGGAAGTAGCTGTGCCTCCACGATGCTGTGGTCTCCCTTGCAGCCACTGAGCTTCCTTCTGGGGTGGCCTCCGTGCTTTCTGGCTTCCCGAGGGAATGCGGAAACCCTGGGGAGGTCTGCCGAGTGCCTTTCCCCCTGCTCATGTGGCTGTGTACAGTCTTTAGCGCTGCTCCTTGGAGGAGACCTTCCTCCAGTGGCCATGGGCATTCCTGAGCTAGAGGCTAAAAGGCATCAGCCTGCCTTGGCTGAACAACTCACACTGTTCCCCACCACACAGGAACAGTCCCGAGATGTTTTCCGTGCAAACATGGAACATGATGATGGCGACGATGATATCCACAGCCGTGTATCAAAGGTCCTCCGTGTATGCATATGTGTGTTTGTACGTGTGTGTGTGTGCACGTGAGTGCTGGGGACAAGACAGAGTGCCCAATATCCATTGTCACACTCACTACCCCTCCCAATCTGCAGGCGCCAGCAGCATCCTGCCTTGTGAGTTGGAAGATGGAGTTCAAAGCCACAGCACCAGACTCTGCACCCTGCATAAACGGATCTTGTGCCCAGATCTCGTGGCACGAAGCTGGCCCTTCCTTCGGGATTATGCACCAAGATGTTTTTTCTTGTGGGATGCAACCCTCTGTTTGGTGTGACCAACCTTGTCAACTGCTCTCTGCCATGTCCATTCTGATGTTGCTCCCCACTCCCTCGACTGGGGGAGCACTCCAAGCTAGTGGCTCTTTCCTACAGGGCTCCAGGGTTCCAGGACTCCTGAGTACTGGGCAGTAGGAAGAGCCAGGCTCTGTGGCTCTGCGGCTCTGCCCAGCTTGGAGGATGGGGCTGGGAGGCCCCGTTGCCTATTGATTGACTGAAATTGGATTTGTTGACACAAACTGCCAGTATTTCACAGTGATGAAAG
The DNA here is from genome assembly GCA_028658305.1 of Pachyuromys duprasi. NCBI lineage: Eukaryota > Metazoa > Chordata > Mammalia > Rodentia > Muridae > Pachyuromys > Pachyuromys duprasi. Next base: position 57,330,967 of record CM053760.1, read on the forward strand.
GATTGCCCACCGGCCTTATAACAAGCAGAGATTTCCCTGAGGGCCTCCAGAGCTGCTGGCGTGGTTCTTTTGTGAGGAGAAGGAAGCAATTAGGAGAATGGGGGTGGGGAGTGGTGGTGTTATTAGGTCTTATTGCTTCCCTCCGCTTCTGTGCCCAGATCACAGCACTGTGTGGGTTTTGGGGCTCCCAGTCCTGCCTGCCTTGAGTTCTGTTTGTTCCCCTCTCCTGCGTCAAACCAGCCGGGAGACCGACACAGCCCATGTTCGCCGACTCCAAAGCATATGGCAAATGCATACACAGATTTGGGTCACCCAAAGAAACCAGCAGGTGGAACCAGCTTTTAGCAGACTTTAAAAATAACAGCATCACTTGGGATAAATACAAACCTATAAACTCAGGAGACACACACATCTCTCTCCCTGGCTTTCTCCATTGCCGTGTTTTATCTCACTAAAAATGTTCACAGTGACATGGTTTAAAGGTGTAGTCGGCTAAGGCAGCCAGCTACACTCACTGGCAGATGCGAGGGGGAAGAATAAGGGAGGAGTCTAATTTCTGCAGAGATGCAGTTGCTTGCAGACATCAGGGATGTGCATGGGAGTAGGGGCAGGTGTGTGAGGGGGAGAGATGACAGCATCAGAAATACTGCCACGTCATACTGTACAAATGTTATTTTTTGCTGCGATGAACTATACATAACACAAAACGGACCTTCACAACCAGTTTTAGCTGTACAGTTCTGGGGCATTGAGAATGTCTGCAAGGCTGTACATCTGCCACTTCCAACCAGCTCTATGACCTTTCTTCTTCCCAGCAGAAGCCCCACATCCATGAATTCCAACTCCCGGTTTTTCTCTCCGCTTCTCGAAGCCCACAGGATGCTCTCTGCATCTCTGTAATTTTGACAATTCTACGGGCCTCGCGTGAGCAGGTTTACATGCTCCATTCTGTATTTGTCTTCCTGAGATGGCCTTATTTCACCAAACATAATGTCTTCCATATGACCCATACCGCATTATGGGCATTTTCTTCCCTGAAAGGCTGAATAATATTTCGTGTTTGTAGAGACAATGTGGTGCTGTTTAGCTGCTATCCACTGATGGGCATTTGGGTTTCCTCCATTTTTTCCTGTTGTGACAAAGACTGCTGTGGACATGGGTATGCAGATGTCTGCTTGGGCCTCTGCTTGCTGTTCTGATGGGTACCTAACCAAAAGTGGGATTGCTGGGCCACATGGAAATTCTATGATTTTTAAATACCTGACATAATTTTTCCTACGTCTCTACTTTATACCCCCTCTAGCAGTGGGCAAGGGCTCCAGTTTTTTCGGTGTCTTCTCTATTTACTGATTTCTACTTTGCTTTCTTTTGTAGTGATTTTTCTTATTTCTGTTGAAAAAAAATACCTGCATTTATTTTGACTTACAGTTGGCGGGGATGCAATCCATCTTGCTGTGGGAAGACACAGCTCCAGGAACATGAGGCAGTTGGTCACATCACATCTACAGTCAGGAAGCAGTGAGCAGGGAGGAAATGGCCCTGGGCCAGATAGCTTCAAGGCCAACCCCCACAGACCCACTTCATCCTTCCTCCAGCAAGTTTCTATCTCATTAAGATCCCACAACTTTCAATACATCACTCCCAACTAGGGACCAAGTCTTCGAACATATAAACCTATGAGCCATGTGACATGTGTGTGTGTGTGTGTGTCTTTTTTCTTCCTTTCCTTCCATACACGCTTTTGAACAGGATCTCTCATTAACCCAGAACCTGCTGGTCTGGCTGGCCAGCAGACCCTAGAATTCCCCTCTCTGCGTCTCGCTAGTGCTGGGATTACAAATATACCACCACCCTCAGCTTTTAATGGGGGGGGGGATCAAACTCAGGTTCCCATGCTTGCAAGGCAACGCTTTACTTACAGAGCCATTTACACAGCCACACAAGGGCCATTTCACATTCAAACCACAATAGCTTTGTTTGTACATAACTGCCAGGAAGTGATATCTCACTGTGGTGGCAATTTGAGTTTACCTAGTGACAGGTGATGCTGGATACCTTTTAAAAAGAGGCTGGCACATGTATGTCTTCTTTGGAAAAGGGGGTATTCAACTCCTGTGACCATTTATAGTTGAGTTGTTTGGTTTATGGTTGTTTATATTTTGACTAGAGCTTGGGTTGGTTCTTTGTTGTAAAGAAGAAATGAGGATCAGAGGTTCTGGGGAACTTGCTCTCAGTTTCCCAGATTTGGGTTCCTAATATCCCATCTTTCATCTTTCTACCAGCCACACTTATCATCTGCCTCCAAGAAGTTGAGATGTGGTCTGAACTTTTGCAGACTTCAGATTTCATTGTGTATATAAAACACATGTGAAATGGAGGTTATGTCATAAAGTGGGCTTCAGAAATCTTGAGTGCCAAAAAGAATATAGACAAGGGGTAGATGGATAGATGGGTGGATGGAGAGATGGATGGATGGCGTAGTGAAACTGTAGAAATAACATGCTTGTTTCTTGGTTATCAGTTTCCTAGATAGTCCAACTCTAAGCTCAGAAGAAAAGTTTAATGTTAAGCACCTTTACTTTCATGAATAAACTTCAGCTTGCTCTTGCCAAGAGAAGAGAGCATAAATGATAACAGCATAATTACTTTGAAGAAGTCAGCAATTTTGTAAACTTCCAGATAGCAAAACAGATTTTGAGATATAAAAGAGTTTTCTGAGATGGCACTGCCTCTATTTCTATAACCATTTCTCTTGGACTGTCTGAGTCACCACATGAATGTATCCCTAAATGTGGTTATTGAAAACCAAATAGCTGCCTCACAACAATTAAGTACGTGTTATTTAAAGAGGAGGAACAAGTAATGAAGTTTGAATTGAGAAAAAAAAAAGGTTACATGTGACCAGTTAAGTGGACATTCTGAAAATGGGGACTGGAGACTAGAACATTTGAGACAGACCCAGTGGCCAGGAGACAACCAGAGCTGAGTGTAAAGGTGATTTTATGTTTTGTCCTCGACAATCAAAACTAATCATCTGTGATGGCTAAATTTTGTTGACAATACACCTAGGAAGAAGAACTTCAAATGAGGAATTTCTTCTATCACACCAGCCTGTGGCCATGTCTGTGGACCCGTCTTGGTTGTTAGTTGATGTGAGAAGGCCCAGCCCACTATGGGTGGTGCCATCCCCAAGCAAGTGGACCTGAGCATATAAGGTAGCTAAAGGTGAGCCTAGGAGCAAGCCAGTCAGCAGAATTCTTTCATTGTATCTGTTTCAATTCCTGCATCTGGGTTCCTGTCTTGGCTTTCTTTCTTGATGGACTGTGACCAGGAACGTGTAATTTTCTTCCATTTTTCTTCAAGTTGTTTTGGTTAGAGTGATTTATCACAGTGAGAGAAAGCGAACCAGAACGCCTTCACACCATGTTAACTGAAGGAATTAATATTAAAATGTCAATACTTCTCAAAAGGCTTAATGCAATACCAGTTAAAATACCAATACTGTTTTATTTTTTACTGAAACAGAAAAAATAATTCTAAAATTCAAATAGAATCGCAAAGACTTCACGTAATCAAACAACTTTGAAAAGTTGTTTGAACAGTGCTGGAAGCATCATAGTCCTTGATTTCAAAGTATATTACAAAGCTAAGCTAATTGAAACAGCATGGCACAGACATGTAGATTTACAGAATAGTGTGGACAGTTAGGGAAATAACCTCATATATCTGGTCAACTAATCTTCAGCATAATCACTAAGAATACACAATAGAGAAAGAATAATCTCTTCCATAAACAGTGCTGGAGAAACTGGGTATTCAAAGGCAAAGACAAAAAAGGAGAAAATTAAATCCCCAAACCTGATTGGCCACTTATTTAGGTTTTTTTTTTGATAAAAAGTTATTATTTATTTTATGTGTAGGGGTGTTTTGCCTTCCATATATGTCTATGTACCATATGCATGCCTGTGCCTATATAGAGGCCAAAAGAGGGCATCTGATCCCCTGGAACTGGAATTACAGGTGGTTGGGAAACACCCTGTGAGTGCTCTGGGGTCTGGACCACAAAGGAGTCATCAGCAGAGTGAAAAGGCAGCCTGCCAACTGGAAGGAGATATCTACAAACAATATACAAAGTAAAAGATGAATATCTGAAATATATAAGGAATTCATGCAACTCAGTAGAAAACTGGATTTAAAAGTGGCCAAAAAATTTGTGTTAACTTTTCCTAAGAAGACAGAGAAATGGCCAATAGCTAAATAGACAAATCACCGGAGACCCAGACCTGAATTCCAAAGCACACTTTGAACAGGCCTGGGAGGCTAGAATGAGTGGAAAAGGGAACTCTTTGTATTCTCGACAGAATATAAACAAATGGCCATCATGGGAAACATGGATATTCCCCCCGAATCAGCACCTAGCAGTACTGTTAAGTATCTGCATGTGTCTAAAAGATAGGAAATTGATATCTTGAAGCACTTTCCTGTGTTGTTGTAGGATTGTTCCTAGTAGCCATATCATACAAAAAGCAGCAAGCAAAGTGTCCATCCACAGGCAAAGGGGTAAAGAAATTGGATACAGACTGCGATACTCATATACGTAAATTCAGCCTCTAAGACACAGAAACTCCTGCCATCTGCACAACATCATGCTAACTGAAATAAGCCATGACCAGAGAAGTGTGTGAAGAGATGCTGAGCAAGCTACACAGCTTCATTTATGGAAAGCCAATCCTGGAATTCCATTGTAACTATAGCTAGCAGTGTTTTGTCCTATGCTTGACTTTGCTGAGAAGGTAGGCCTTGGTTTTCACCCTGCCAAAAACTACATGAACTACGTTAGCTTGTTGGCAGGGTGTACTTGTTAGCTTTGCTGTGACTGTTTCGTGGCTATCCATATAGCAAAGCATTGGGGTGTACACTTTAACTATGTATAATATTTAACCCTTAACTGTACCTGGTTAAAATTGGAAGAAAATGATCCCCAAAGGTGTCCATGTCCCAGCGCTGGATCTGTGACTCTCATTATTCAGCAAGGGGCAATTAGTTGCCTGTGGATTTAAAGTTGCTAATCAGCAGACTTTGACAGGGAGCACTAATTACCTAGGGGTGATTACTTAGGGGTGAGGACCATGTGATCCCAAGGGTCCTTTCTTATAAGTAGGACAGGGAAGCGGGGAAGCAGGGATATGGTAGCAATCTCAGAGAGTCAGGCTAATTAGACAGGAGAAGTACTGGAGTGGCTGCAGCTGCCTTGGAGGAAGGGGGCTAACTAAGAAAGATACACAGAGCTGAACATGAAGTAGAGCAGTCGGGACAGATTTAAATCAGCAGTAACGATCGCAAGAAAGGAACAAGCCCACGAGGAGCTGAGCTCAGCTTTGATTTGTGTAGAGGTGAGTGGGCACTGCAGAGAGAGGATGGGGGAGCTCAGAGAAGGGGGGCAAGCGGGCTCTTAGCAGATCCAGCCAGGAGAAATAACCAAGGGTTAGTCTGTGCACAAGCAGCTGAGCAGCCAGGTAATGTTGGGAGGCAGGTCCTCCCCCCACCACTGCTGGGAAACACGGGGGAGCTTTGAGTTTTCTCAGGCTGGCACCTTAGAAGAGGGTTAAGACCATCCTTGAGAGGTGCATTGAGCTATGACAACTAGGTAGTGTTTGCTCAGCTCTATACACCAAAAGGGAGATCTAGTGGAGAGTGCCCAGATGATCTTGGTGAGCGTTTGGTCAAGGAGACAATCTTCCTTAGAGCTGGAGCTAAGGACACGGGGCAGCCCGAGAAGCTGGAGGACACCAGAGACCAACCTCTCCTCCAGGGCTTCCAGGCTAGGCCACTGTCTTGCCAGAACCTTGACTCCAACTCAGGGGAGAGAAGGAGACTGGACTCCTGACCTCCTGACCTGCATGATTTTTGGATGCCTAAGTTTACATTTGAGGTCATTTGTCATGGTGGCAATACAAAACTATTGGAAGTAGCCAAGACAGAAACTCAAGATCCCAGGAATGTAAAAAGGCCCTTTCTAGTGTAGAGGGGGATCTCATTAAGACACAGGGCTTGCTTTGGGAAGAGTAACTGCTGCCATGGCTAACGTGCTTTCCTTGTGCTGATCTGGTTCAAACTCTCAGGAGTGGTTCTGGCAAACACTATTGTGATCCAGGTGAAAGGTTCATGTTGACTAAGTTGTCTAATGTCACTATGGTCACCACAGTTGTAGCTGCTCAGGGAGAAAGGCACCGAACAGATATGTGCAACCACAGTGTGTACATAGGAGACCCCAGAGCTGATGTGGCTTTTTTCCAGCCTAAAATGATGGGTGAGGCATTATTGGGCCTGGCTCTGGCCCTCTTGGCCTAGGTTGTATCTCTGTTGGAAGCAAAGAGAAACCCTGGGGATCCCTACACCTATGTCCCTCTTTATAGTAAACTAGAGTCGAAGAGGCCTCACTGTTCCCCCAAACTCTCAGATGGGGCTGCTGGCTTTGTGTCTGGCTGAACCCAGCAGCAGCTGGCAAGTGCTTCCAAAATTCTGGCCTGCCTGTGACCTCCTTGCTTCTCTGTGGTCAGATTGTGAGATAGTCTGGGAAGAAATGCCTTCATTGTCAAGACCAAGATGTCAGTTATCTGCATTACTATGCTTAATCAGAATTTATTGGCAGCAAGACAGAGGAAGAATTCATGGGATTTTCCATGATAATAGAACCATGGAATTATGTATGATAGCAAAAGGTCAAAGAAACTCAGATATCCATCAACTAGTGACCAGTTTGGCCACACAATGGTATATTATTCAACCATAAAACGAAGCAACTTCTGACATTTTACAAAAGGAATGAAGCTTGAGAACATTTTCTTCAGTGAAATAAACTTGTCATCAAGGAGCAGGGATTGCAGGATTCTATCCAATGAAATGTCTGGAATAAGTAAATATAAGAGTACGAAAAGTCTGTTAGTAGTGACTAGGGGCTGGGGTTAGGCAATAGAGGAATGAGAACAAAAAGGCTACTTCTTGAGGTGGTAAGAAATTGTCCTGTATTGGCTGTGAATATGTTTGCCCATATCTGTAAATATCTGGAAGTTCACTGGATCATACACTTCAGAGGGTGAATTCTGTGATACAGGAATCATCTCGGTGATGTCGTTAGGAAGTGACTAGAGAGCTGTGCTAAGCTTGCCTGTGGCAGACTGAATAAGAATGGCCCCCATAGACTCATAGATTTGAAAGCCTAGTCACCAGAGAGTGGAGCTGTTTGATAGAAGGATTAGGAAGTATGGTCTTGTTGGGGTGGGTGTGGCCGTGTTGGAGGAGGTGTGTCCTTGGGAGTGGGCTTTGAAAGTTCAAAAGCCCATGCCAGGCCCAGTCTCTCCTTCTGCTTGCCTGCAGAACAGGATGTACCTGGTGCTGGGCACATTCAAGGTTGGCCTTTCCTCCTCAGCTAAGTCTTTCTGGAAATGCTTTCATAGACACTCCCAGGTGTGTGTTTGCAAGGTCAATTTCAAATTCAGTCAAGGGGCTGCTGAGATGCCTGTCAATAAAGTGCTTGAACGTGAATTCAAGTATGGGAATCTGAGTTCAGGTCCCCAGCATTTACACAAGAGGCTAGGTGATGTGGTGTGTGCATACCCAGAATCTCAGCACCTGGGAGGCTGAGATAGGTGGATATCTGGGGTTTGTTATGGTTCAACCAATCGGTGAGCTCCAGGTGTGAGAGATACTTGCCTCAAAAAAGAAGGTGGAGGGCAGTAGAAGAAGACACTGGCCTATGTCCCACATGTGCACAACACCTATGGACAACAGATACCTGAAGTCTTAGTTCATGGGTGTGTCTACCCAGAAGCCCAGCCAGCTTTCCCCAGATGAAGCTGCTTGATGCTTCATCAGTTATGTTGATTCACTGGTCCCTTATTCCAGAACATGAATCCCCACTTGGACGCACTGTCCTAGTAGGGTCATCACTAGAGGCGTGACATATATATGTCTGGTGATACCAGGCACATCTCCTGTTGCCTGGACATCCCATGCTGAGGACTGTGCAGGCAGTTGGGACCATAGCACAGGTGTGTAGGATTCTGTTTCTGTCATTTGGTGACTTATAATTGTCTCCGGTTTCATATTATCACAGATTGATCAATTACACCATTCCTCCTCCTCCCCAGATCGTTTAGCACAATGCTGGAGCATCCTGCCAGGAGACAGAGCTGATAGAGACCTCAGTATCGGTTGACATTTGTTCATTAATAGGCCCTGCTGAGTATGTTTGTTCAACCAGTTATGTGTGAATCACCCAACACTTCTGCTACCCAACCTACATTTTTTGCCCATCTGTTTCTGGAAATATCCTTTAGCATATATATTATGTTCTATTGTAATAGCTGCTGTTGTTTGCCTAAGTGGGTCAGATGCCACTGCAGCAGGGGGCCATGGCCTATTCTTCTTCACTTGACTTTCTTTGAACACATGAGATACCTTTGATGAACCCTGGGATGAGCCCCTGCAGCTGGCCACATAATTATTCTGCCTGCTTTCTTATTTATACCTGTTCTGACCCTGCTGTATGGTTTTGTTCAAAATTATACGTGAAGAAAATTAGATTTGCTTTGAATTCTTGTTTTGAGTGAATCAACTATGTGTAATCTAATAGTTGGATTATAGGAATGTATATCAGGCAGGGGAGAATGGGAGTGAGAAGCTTGCCTTAGGCTCCCCTGGAATGGGGCTCTTGAGCTTTGAGAGGATAAACAGCTCCCAGACACTAACCTGAGTAAAGACTAGCTGGTGCTGATGGAGGCGGCTTGTGCTATGTTAGGGAGAAAATGACATTGCTGGGAAGAATACTCCATAGTCAGAACCCCTCTGTCCTGCCTGTGCGAAGGCACAGTGGTACGGCTGCCAAGAAAAATAGCATGGAAGCCCCTCATGATGGTAAAGAGAGAAGCATCACATGGTCCAGCAATCTACTCTAAGGTATATACCCTAAGGAATTGAAATCTGTGTTGAAGCCTCTGTACTGTCACCAAGCTCACAGTGACACTGTTTACAACAGCTCAGATTCAGAAAAGAAAAAAAAAACCAGTAGATGAATGAATAAAGAAAATATGCTATGCTTTTCAAAGATAGCTCATTTGTAAAATGGAATGTCATTCAACTTTTGAAAAGGAAGAAATCAGGGGCTGGAAAGATGGCTCAGTGGTTAATAGTACTTGCTGTTCTTGCAGAGAACCTACATTTGGTTTCCAACATCCATATCAGGTTGGGGAGGCTCACAACCACCTATAACTCCAAGGGAACTTCACAGACAAGTAGACACACATACATATATGTAAATAACTAATTGTTAAAATAAATCAATACTGCCACTAAGACAAGATGGATGACCCTGAGGCAAGCACACTGAGTGAAAGAAGCTAGCTACAGAAGAACAAGTACTGTAAGCACCGAAAGATTCCAATAACATGAAGTACCAGAAACAGCCACAGAAGACACAGTAGAATGGTGGCTACTAGGATGTAGGGGAGGATAACAGGAAACTGTTGTGAAGTTAATGTGAACTTTCAGTTATGCCAGGAAGACTGGTTATAAACATCTACCCTATAGCATTGAGCCTGGAGTCAGCCATACTGTACCACACACTTTACATTTGTAATAAAGATCAATTTTATGGTAAATGGTCTTATCACAAACAGAATACAAAGGAACAGAAGAGAAATACAAAGAATTTTCTGGAAGTATTGGGTGCATCTTGATCACATCTACCCCCAACACCCCTCTCCCACTTCTCAAAGATATCTCTTCAGCATGTCACTTTCCTACCTTAATGCCCTGTTCTTTTGGGAGACAGTGGTGGTAACCAATTTGTGAAGCCTGGAATGTTGGCTTGATCTTATATTGGTCTTATGCAGGTAGCCACAATTGCAGTGAGTTCATGATCTCAATGGCCATGTCATATTCATAAAGCATTTCACTATATTCCTCCCCTTCCTTCATCTTACATTATTTCTGCTCCCTCTTTTGTGATGTTATCTGAGCCTTACTGAGCATCGAAGTGTAATGTAGAGATCTCATTTAAAATTGAGCACTCAACTGTCACCTATTCTTAGAACTTTGAATTTCTAACTCTCTGCATGAACTGCCTCCCCCTTCAAAAAAGAAGCTTCTCTAGTCAAGGCTGATCATCTATGGGTGAAAGAATAAACAGTTAGAAGAGAATTTGGAAACATGTCCATTTAGCAAAACAACAGTAGTCAATTCCTCCACTGGGGCCTACAATCTCCATGGGATTTTGACCATATTTACAGTGCCAAGCATAAATTCTCTTGATACTGTCTGCATGGTTTCTGGGATTGACCTGAATGGAGCCACCAGGTAATAAAGAAAGAAAAGACATTCAGATGGGTACAGAAAAGCTAGAGTCAGGTGGGCTGTGGTTGATGTAACAGAGACCAATTAAAACAGCATCCTGGAAACTCAATGCAATTGCTTTATATATATGTGTGTGTGTGTGTGTGTGTGTGTGTGTGTGTATGAGTCAAAGAGGCAGGTCTATTGTATACAGCTGAACAAGGAGGCAAATTTTGTTAATCTTATTGTGTGGGGGGGGGATGGTTTCTGTAGGGAACAGTCTTAGGTTGCAGTCATCCATCTGGAGAAAGCTGTAGTTATGGACATTGGTTAATTGTTCATAACCAGTCATACTTAGACCAGAAGGAGGTTTTGCCAACTGTCTGAGCCTCACTCAGGGAAGGATTTGCCTGTTCCCATGGGTCTGAGGCATTGGGGTTGTTGACATGGAAGCCATGTGAACAAGACACATTCACTCAGGACTTCATCCACTCTTCACATTTGCTCCTGTGCCACAGGCTTCAGATCCAATAAAGAAGTAGTTGGTTGCTCCCATAACCTTTGTACCATTATTGTACCATAGGCCATCTTGCCTGGCAGGTCAGTATTGTAGCTATGAGGGTCCATCACTGTGTAATACTGTTGATGACTTTTCTTCTCCAATAGGCTATATAACTTTCCAGCACCATGAAAGCTATCCAACAGGAAGAAAATTTCTTGTCAGTTCTAACTTGACTTGCTCATATGCTGTATCCTGTGTGGTATGATGCCTTAACGCACAGGGTGTTACTGTCTAGTTCGGATGGAGCAATGACAATAGCTACTGTTCAGGGGGACTTTAGGATCTTCCTGACAAATATCTCGTAGGGTGGTAACCAAGGTTGGTTTTCTGAGAAGCAGTCAGATCAGATAAACTTGGGACTCTGTAAGAAACTAAGAAGGAAACTTAGAAGGGTACTTTAGTTAGTGTATTCCACACTCAGAGAACTGTGACAGACAAAGCGCACCTGCTGGGTCACTTTACAGAAGTAGTCGTTTAGTGATTATAAATCTTTGCTTATTCACTCCATTTTTATTGCTTGACTTATTTATGGTCAATTAAACTGAGGTTTAAATCCCTTGTCTGATCAAATTACTGTTCGGTGTTATCAGTGTTGTGAAACAGACCTTGCTCAGACACCTGGCAAGCCATTCTGAAGCTGGGCCAGCTTTCTCCACAGCCTGAGCTTCAGCCCTAGCTTCTGCAGTGTTGGGAGTGTCACAGGATGTTTTGGGGGGCTGGCAGATGCCATAGGGCAGTGCTCAGTATTTAAGCATTGCTATTTCAATAATGCTTGTTACTGCTCATTTTAAACATTCACATAATATTTCAATGGGGTTAAGTATCCAAATCCCGAAGTTATCAACTCTACAATTAAAACAGACTAGGGGTTATATGGGTCGGAACTGTCCCAATGCTCAAGGCAGTAAGTAGTTCCCTGTGGTGGTAAGAGATTGAAATGTTTCTCTCAGGAGGGGCGTGGGGTTTGGGAATGGTATAGGGGTTCGGGCTCTCTTCTTGGCACTACAGGAGAAAAGAAGGGGGAAAGGAAGGGGATTCTGGAGTCCAGAAAAGAAGGTCCAATGTACAATAATAACACACCATGGTCACCCTATTTGTAAAGTACAAAGGTCAACTTCACAGTGTCACATGCAAAGCTGGAGAAGTTGTGGGCCTTTGGAGGAAGTACTTTATCTCTCTCTCTCTCTCTCTCTCTCTCTTCCACAACACCCCCACTCTGAAATGAGCGTGGCAAATGAACAACCACTTGCAAATCTGCCTCCCAGTGCAGGATTCTCATAAACTGTGACTTACTACTCCAATGCTAAATCAGGGTTGTCGCCATGAATGTGATTTTGGCCAACAGAATACAGCTGAAATAACAAAACCCAATGTGTACTGACTTTGTATTCTTAAGTTGCTCTAAATGATTTACCCTGAAGGATCTAGAAGCCATTAAGAGTCTCAGAACAACCCATGGAATGTGTTTTCATTTCTTATGGTTCCTCATCAAATCTAGTCAATTTATAGTCTCCCTGGAGCATCTATATAATTTTCTATCGGAACCAAACATTGTTTCTATCACTCAGCCCAGATTGATTAGTCAGATCACTAATCTGTTTTAAGAATAACAGAATAGCTGAGACTGGCTAAGTTATAAAGGAAGGACTTTCATGTAGCTCATGGTTCCAGAGCTGGAAGCCCAGTATCAAGCTGCAATATCTGTGGGAGCCCACATCCCATCGCGGTGGGGAAGTATAAGGCTCGTCAGTGCAGGTGGCAGAGACCATGGATAAAGAGCAACCTTTAACCAGTCCGATGCAGGAGAGCTCATTATTGTCTAAATTAGCCATTAATTCCTTTTAACCTAATGTTGTCAACATGAGATTGGGAGAGGATGAGACACAAGCAAAACTTGGTGTCTCTGGGAAGTGACCACCCAAGAGAGCTGATGCTGTGGACAGTAAGAGCCCCGACCCTGAGCTCTTCTTTCAGTGTCCTGGTTCCCACTTTGATCTCTGATTGCTGCTGACTCTTGCTATGGAGTTCTCTGCCTCAAACTATTTTCTCCTGACTGCACAGGAGGAATACATGTACAAATACAGCTAGGGAGAACAATTAATTATGAATGTGGCCAGATCCAAAAGGGATGTTAAGAGGAATATCTTAATCTTCTGAGAGTCATAAATAATGTAAATAATTTCTTCATGTTTTATGCAAGTAGACTGTTTTGGTGGTAAACAGTGAGATTACGTATACACATACATGTATTTTTCCATCCAAAACTATACGTAATTAGCATTTGGGAAATTGCAATTATAGCATGGCTGGGCTTTTTTGTAGGTGCTAAAATTGATTTCTGGGCTGAATTATTTTGCAACAGACTTAAATCACTAATTGTACACCTAAATGAAATTGAGTGTGAACAAATCGAGTAACTTTTATTTTACCTTGGATAATAATTTATTGATGCAGATAAAGCTCCTTAATTAAATTTGGCATAGCCGAGCCTGCAGAGGCCACACATAAAGGTATTCTGTCACCCAGCTTTAGTGATTATTTTAATTTTAGAATAATGCTCTTTTACTCTTGGAGAAAATTGGGTATCTATTGAGCCTTGGAGAGGGAGGGGCTTGTTTCAATTTCGTGTAGCCTTTGAGTCCCAGGTGGATAGGGACAGAGCATTTATAAGAAGAATTACTCCTTTGTAATAAAACCGAGGTGGGAATATGTATCATCATTCCCTAACAGTCCCAATTCAGAAACTTCCAAAGAGAAGAAAGGGGTGAAAATCAGTGACACCAATACATCTTAGATACTTCACAGACATAAACTGTTCACGCACGTGTATTCCTCTCTTTGGCTGCTGTCACAAAAGCATCACAGCCTGGGTAGTTCAAAACAGTACACAAGGCTCTGTAGGTCTGATATTCAAGACCAAGGTATTGGCTGGGCTTGGTCCCTTTCAAAAGCTTCAGGCAATCTCTGGACTCCTCCATCTTCCGGTCTGTTTTGTCAGTCTCTGCCCAGGCAGCCCTTTGGCACTTTCCCCGTGTGTGTCTCTGTAAGGCTGCTGGCTCAGGTACTTTTCCTACTTCTATGATAAAATACCCTGGCAAAAGTAACTGAAGGGACAGAGGTGTTACTTTGGTTCACTCTTATGAGCCACCTACCGGCCCAGTCCTCTCAAGGCTAACTCCCACAGTTTCTCTGGTTTTCATGGCTTCATATTAAGGCCTTTGGCTTCGAGTTTGAAGAAACAGTCCACCGTGGTATGAAGCCAGCTGTGTTGTATATCTATGGTCAGGAAGAAGAGAAGAAAGAATGCTCTTCCTCACCTAGCTTTTATGTATGACCTAAACCCAGGAAACGTTAAGGCCCACTTTAGCTTAGGTCTTCTGACCTCAATTAGTCTAATCAAGAATATTCTCTTAAACACATGCCTAGGGGATTATTTAATTTAAATAATTCCTCACAGGTGTGTCTGGAAGCTTGCCTTCTGGGCGATTTCAGATCTCATCAAGTTGACAAAGACTCCTTGAGTCGGTTTAGAGGCCACCACACCCTACCTCAACTTCATTTTAAATTATTCCACTTCTAGGCATAGTCAGATTATGAGGTACTCATAGGGGTGAAGATGTCATTGTTTTGGAGGATGGGGTACACAATTCAGCTCCCAGCAGAAAGGTAAAAAAAAAAAGCAGTGTAGGCTATAAATCTGCTTGAGCAGCAAACACAAATTTCATGCACAAATCACTGCAATGAAGAGCTGCCTCCATCCCTAATTCCTATTACTCCAGAGCCTGATCTAACTTAGGCACTATTAACTAGCTTGAGGTTTGTAAAAGGGTTACTCAAAATGTGTCACCTTTTTACCATCTCTGCTAAGGTTAACGATGGAGTTTCAGCTGGAAAGCATTAAGACAGCGTTGTGTCAAGAGGCACAGCATGACAATGCCTCACAGGGTCTTCTGGTCTTGTGACCTCCACAGGGTATTTTAGCCAAATGAATGGGATGTCACTAGAGCTGACTGAGTAGAGAAGTTTCTACAAAGCGGGCTTGGCTTATTTCAGATTTTCAAAGTATGACTCAGTGGTTCACCATCCACGGGGCTTATGACCCCTGAACGGAGTGGATTCTTGAGACCCAAGGTGGTACTGACCTCTGTATGTGCTGTTTTACCCTGAGCATAAACTTCCAAGGGAACTATTAATTTGGGAGTAGGAAATTAATAAGAATAGCCAGTAATAGAGCAATTATAACCATATGCTAAAATATAAACAAAATTGATACAAGTTAGGTAAATGTAGCCTCTCTTTCAGTATCTATTGTACTGCATGCACTTGCTTTCACAGTGATTTGATATGATATAATGCTTACGTGATGGGATATGGTGTGGTGAATGGCTTAGACATTGTAAGCCAGCACTACCCTACTACGTAAGGGCCATGTAAACACAAGTACAAGGATGCTGTGACTAGTGATCTGATAACGAAGACAGCTACTCAGCGACTTACAGGAGGGTGGCGTATACAGCGTGGATACACTGGACGAAAGTGTGACGAAAACTCACCATAAGTTTTTTATGAATGTCATGCATATTTAAAACTTTTAAGTCATTTATTCCTGGAATTTTCTGTTTAATAATTCTGGGTCTTGGTGGATTGGAAATAAGTAAAGCTGTACAAAGTGAAACCACAGATAAAGGAGGCAACCCTGCATGGTTCTGGAAAGTGTTTCCAGCTGCAGGCATAATTCATATGCAAATATGCTTCCTCTAACCATGAAAATTACAACCCTAGGCTTTGCTTTTCCAGGTTCCACATGTATTTAGGTGGACTGTTCATCCACTATATCTTGACAGTCTTTCATTAGTGATGTTTTCGTAATGTTATTGATATCCAAATATCTAGGTACCCTTTTGTAGAGATCACGACTTTTTTTAATAGTCAAATGTGCATGTGTGTGCACATACCTAGATAACACAAACCCAGTTTTCAAAGCAAAAAGAGAATGGCAACTCCCTGTGCCTTTCTAACTGTGTCATAGTCCTAGCTCTAAAAAACCTCTCCGTCATTCATGCAGTTTATCCGTCCTCCACTCTTGGTAGTGTGTTAACTGATTTAGGTTGTTCATCCGGTAGAGTGACCCTGTAAGGAGGTAGGAGTGAGAGGTTCAAAAATTTGGAGTTAATTCTTGGGACTGGGGCAAAGTCACCATAGCACAGTTCTTTCAGAGCAAGGGTCCAACAATCCCCCACCCAGATTAACCTTGGGATGCGACTAGGGTCACCTAGCCCCTAAGGAAGCCTATGGAATGTGTTAACTCCCTCCCCCTTGCTACAACCTAACCTGCACGTAACAGGGCAGGTATCCCCAGATGGCCAGATCTGATCATTTGCAGTTTTGGCGCCTGAAAACAAACCAATCATTTTAAGGTCAACTCCCCTAGGGACCCTTTCACCTAATCCTATAGTGCCAAGACTTACACTTCCCTACTTTCGTTTTTGCTCCCTTAAAAACCCTGTTTCCCCAGAGTTGGGGGTCGCTCGCCTCTTTGTTCTTGTAAAAGGCAGCCACCCAGCTCGAGCTCGTAATAAAGGCCCTCGTGTGTTTTACATCGGACCCAAAGCCTGTTGGTCATTTGGGGACTCGCGGTCGGATTCCTGCCTTTGCTCACCTCTCAGGAGCCATCTCAGATACCCACCTGGAATGGAGCACTGCTTGTTTCTCATCCCAGAGAACAAAGGCGCTTACAAAGGGTGTTTCCACTCCTTCCCCCTAGCCTTTTTCATTCTTTCTTCCACAAGTCAAGGAAGCTGCTGAGTGTACCCGTCTCAGTGATGCGTACAGAACAGAGGAAACATCTGCAGGATGATCCACAGCCTCTCAGGTCCGCTGCGGAACCTGCGTCGGCAAGAAACCCATCCATCGTGTGACTTCCGGGCTCCCCTTCCTGACTCCAGCCACCACGGCACCTTGGGTTTTATTGGTACCGGTGTCAGTTTAGACCCTGTACAACTGAAAATTGGTACATTTTCATTTTCCTAGCATGGAGCCACACAGTGCCTTGGGGAGGTTTGCGACACTCAACAGAACCTAACCTCCTCTTCATCTCTGAGCCATGGGCGGTGAGGGATAACAACTTCTCATTTGGGCGTTTGACATCAGATCTCTGTGCACCTTCTCTCCATGATGTTTTTCTTGTTATAGGAGTAGAGAAAGAGCCCTGTTGTCTGTTCGTCTGCATCTCCTCTAGGAACATGGCCATTTTTCGTCACCTCTGCCCAGAGCCCTGGGCCACTCTGGCCTCACTGCTCATTATGGTTACCTTAGTCACCTGCCTCTGAGGGTTGGTTTGTGCCCCTGGCCTGTGATATGCCACAGAGTTTTCCTCTTTTCTGATGGTGGCACTTACTGTGATGTATGCCCCTTATGTGTGCTCCTTCACTAGGGAGCTTTCTATTCTATAAGGGATGCATTCCCTGGGTTTCCCAGAAAAGCTCAAGGATTCTGGTGTCACATTATAAACTATCCCTGGACTTCCTAAGACTCCTGACCCTTTTCTCAATGCCATGCTAAAGCATATGTAGGGGATTTTCTTGATTAACCATATGTTGTCCTTACATTCAAGCTTCAAGTGATTCATGATCAGCACATTAGGGACAAATTTGTTCTTGTAAGAACACTAAGTCACAAATGAGAGTAAATGAGCATTGCCCCCGTCACTCTTATGAGCCCAGTCCTTTCAAGACTAACTCCCACAGTTTCTCTGGTTTTCATGGCTTCATAGTAAGGCCTTCACAAAGTTAGGTCAATAGGTTTCATCACTGAATTTGTAATCTGACTGTATTTCATTCTCTGAATCTCTGCTGAGTATGAACTCTAGTGATCTGGAGACCACAGGGGCAGGGGAAGGTGGATCTTGTGCAGGACAGGGGGGTCTGGCATGTGGCCCCACTTGGTGAATACTTTCAGTGGTATGCAAGTCACAGGAGGCTGTGTTCCTCTTGCAAGGAAAGAGATGCCGCTCTTGCGACAGGTGGGCCAAGGAACTGAGAGGGTTCAAGGTTCTCAAACTCAGCAGCAACAATACCTAATTCTAACTAGAGGGCTTGGGGTCTATGGTATCTCTGTAAATGATCCAGTTTTTAATTCTCTGTTGTTGTTTTGAGGAAAGGTCTCAGTAAGTAGCCCAGGCTACTGGGCTTTCTCCTGCACATCATTCTGAATACTTAATTCTCCTGACTTCTGCCTTTTCATCATACCCTGTACCCAATACAGTGACAAATCCCATTTGGCCCTTCCTTAGCCAGCACAGACAGAATCTCCCACTGTTTCAGTCTCGCCCGAGACATTGAATTATGTTAGCTTGGCAGCTCTTACCGAGTTACCCTGTCTGATATTTCCTTCATCCTAATATTCTCTATCTTCCTACCCTGGTTTATGTTTCTCTATAGCCCAGTTCCATTCTTTAGGGAACCACATGTCATGCTTGTATGGAACCTGGATGGTGCTGGTTGTCTATTGCTTATGGAGCATAAAGTCTGCAAGAGAAGGATATTGACTGTTCGGTGAGTTGCTTTCTTCTCGAATCTGGAGCAGCACCTGGTGCACAGCAAATTCTTGTTTGACACTGGTTGGCTGGAGCACTAGTATGACACATCTGGATATACCATGGTATATTTTGTTGGACATCTGCTTATATCTACTTTTTCCCTCACTCTATTAGATCATGTGTGTATGGGGGGGGTCTCCCGCTCTTAAAAAAAAAAGAAAATGTTTTGGATGATACCCAACTTACTTCTTTAGAACAAATTCTCTGCACAGGGCATATATTTTTTGAAGGCCTCCAATATGCCTTGCCAATTTGCTTCCCAAAATGCTTGTACCGAGATATTCTGACAGTAGCAGGATAAGGCAGCAACATTTCCCCCACATAACAACTTTGAGTGATGCCAGAGATTTCTGCACATGTGCACTCCCTATCTAAACAGTGGCTTCTTAGAAAATAGAGCAAGCAGCCCCTTGACATAGTGGGTAAAAGGATTCACTGAAGCAAGAATTTGAACTTAACTCAGCAGGGGCAGCTTGTGTTTGCTCTACCACCACGGGTGGGGCCTTAGCAGGAAGGGTTGACTAAACTTGTCTGGAACCATCTAAAAGCATGCACACTCAAGAGCCAGAGAATGCTGCTGGATGAGTGAGATTGATGAGTGGAAAGGAGAAAGAAGAGATTCTAGGACTGGAGTCATGTTCTGGGGAAATATCCAGTCCTGAAAGGAGGCATCGACTTGTTCTCTGCGGACCACTTTGGCCCACCACTCCTAGATCTCTCTGTCCCCAGTTAACCTTTCAAGGAAATCCAATGGGGGCCTCCTTCTCCTCCTCCAGAGCCTATATAATAAGGAATTTGGTTTTATTCAAAGAGAGATGTGGTTTTTGTCCCTTGTTCCAGGTGTGATCTGATCTTTAAATCTTTAAACTTCCCTGGGTGACAATAACATGGAAGCCTGTCATTCACGGTAGGTCCCCTACGCCACTCCCTGGAAGTTTATGCTAATGGGGTGGCCCTTGGTGGACTTCCAGGGCACTGGAAATGAAGATCATCCAGGCAGCTCATCAACCAACCAGTCGCATAAAAACTCTAGACATCAGCTTTCCTGTGCATTGTCACACGTAGATGCTAGAGCAGTGGGATGCTCCAAGAACATGCATCATGTATGTGTATGGAACCCTCTTTTATGCTGCCTTCTGTGTAGACTCACTTTTGTCTGGTCCAAGTGTTTTTCCTGTAACTGTGAGTACAGTCATTTTCAGTGAATTCAAGGAAGTGTCAGAACTGGAGGTGAGTTTAGGGTTTCCTGGCTCTGTAGAAGCAAGGGCATCCTTGGAAGTATTCCTTCAAGCAGGGCAATTTAACAAGCTCTAGGTTGGCTCTACTTCTGGTTTTCTGCCTCCCTCGACAACACATGCATAAACTGTTTTTGGTTTTGGTTGTTTCACTTGACATTGTGTTGTTAATGTCTGTTGTAGATACGGAGGGTGCTTCTAGGAGGAGACAGTTCTTACCTTCAGCTGGACGCTGAGGTTCACACACCATCAAGTGGTTCCAGACAGATTACATATCAGGACATGAGTAAGGCAGTCCTATGTCTTGCTGTTCCTTTTACAGAAAACGGTCGTTCCCACACCACACGCCAGGGCTGTTTTGCATCATCACACAGGGTGTTTGTAAAAATAAGCCAAAGTCCTCTATTTGTGCTTACTCTGGTCTTTCAGGTTAAACAAATCCTTTATATTGGCAAATGGCCTGACAAACATTTAGTATTAATTAATTCTTGGAAGTCTCAGGGGAGAACGTAAGTATTCTTAAGAACCGACAAAATGGATTGTTTCATTAACTAGGTCCCCATTCCCTCAGCCCTGCGCAGCACCAGATCCAGATATTCTCTCTGTACCAGACTGGCCTGGGGCTTGTGCATCCCTCTAGGGTGTGGAGGTGAGAATGGACAGGGCACACAGTTTGTCAGGTGTATGTGCCCTCTTCCCTCACCAGCTAAACACCAGGCTTTTCAAATCCCAGCTTTCTCCTCCTTAGTAAATGAATTGTTTTACATTTTCCTCCTAGAGTTATTGGAAATGTCAACTAAGGGCCATTGGTGCCTGTGGCTGAGGTGGTGGACAGTGTGATAAAGCAGACTTGGTACCTAGGCCACCTTCTACCATCGTCCAAGTAACTGATTACATTTTAAATATACACGATCCTTCCGCTCTTTGTTAGGGTGTTTTTGCTGCTTCCCACCATCTCCTCGAAAGACCCACATTCTTCTCATTGAAGAATTGGCTGGGGGCCCATCTAGGCCTGGAAAATAGTTATTTGCATTTATATCGCTCATTGACTATGGGAGAAGTTGGGGTTCCTGCCTATCTCCTTGGTTGTATGTTGTGTTTTCTGCTTATTGCCATGCTTCAAAATTGTCAGGGACTTCAGGGCCAAGGGCAGTCCTGCTAGTGGTCTGTTAACACCTATCTCTGCAGGTCTCCAAGCGCTGGACTGGACAGCAGCCTTTGTCACAGCTCTCTTTTGATGAGGACTCAGCTCTGACTAAAACTTCTTGAGGACGACCTCACTGTGATTCACTATTTGTCACTTCCGGTCTGTCTGCGGATTACAGCTCTCCTCAGCCTTGTGTTTAGAGGCGTTGGTCAGGTGATGGGTTCTGGGGTGTGCCGTGTCAAGTGATGAGCCTTTTCTGGGTCGTGTGCATCACTTGTGGGTCCCCTCTTCTCCCGATACAGAAAGACTTGAAGCCTCATATGGAAATGGTGCCGTCATCCAGAAAAAGAAAAAAATAACGGCAGTGTGTTTACCTCTGAGAAGTTCTTGGCGCTTGATCCTACAGCCTCACTGAGGTTGTGAGTTGGAATACTGGATGGTTCATGTGCCAGATCTGCCCCTCTACCGGTCCTTATAAGTAACGTTTTATTAGACCACAGCCTTGCCAACTCAAATGTTGTTCTGCAGCAGGTTTCACACTGCCGGGATGGCGATGAAGAGCTGTAACACGCCATGTGTGGACTGGAAGGCACAGGATCTTATGCTATTTGGTTCCGTAGAGAAAAGGGTTGCTACGCCTGCCTCTCCTGACTGATAAACTTCAGGGAAGCTTTTTGACTTATCACACTGACAAGGCATAAGGTAGAAATTCAGAGCTGTTTCTAAAATAATGCCAAATTACATTGCAAGTGGATACTACTGCTCAACTGGAGAGCATTTGCTGTTAGTTTTACATCAGACTTGGGGGTGACACTTTTCCTTTGGAGTCCACGGGATTCAGAGATTGTAGAAAAATGCTTCCCTCCCTTGTAACTTTGGGAAGTAGAGACTCGCTGTGGGGAAGAGACATTCTGCATCAGCAGAGAGACTTTTTTTCATTACTAGCTCTGTTAAAAGTCATTTATTCAAATTTATTCATCCATGTCTACTACTTCTGTAACAGTAAAGCCAGCCAGGGTATTATTAGGTAGTTACAACTAGCATTGCTAGGCTCTGAGCGGTGCAAGACGCTGGAAAAAGGGCTTCTGTCTTCCTAACTTACCTGTTTGGACTTAGAGTGCTAACTAACTCTCCCAGGCGAAAGCCAGGCAAGTCAACGAATTGCTGATTGAGCCACTACAGTACCTGGGACTCTTCCTCCCTGGGGGGAAAGTCCTGGAACAATCATTTCAAGCTCCAGATTTGCACAGCAGGTCCAAGATCCTGGCTTCAGGCAGCAGCTCGCTGCTCAGTCTTCTATCACACAAAAGAGCTTTGCCCAGGCGCGTCGCCGGGTCTTTTCATCCGATTCTCTCCTGACAGGCAGCCTGGAAAGAAGCATACTCATATTGATTCCGACAGCACAATTGGAACTCCGGCATTCTCTTCTGGGCTCTGGGGTCGGGAGGAAGGGGCTAGCAGCGCTGGGTGGGAAGGAAAGGAACAGCAGTCACACAGGAGCTTAAAGTAACAGTAAATGAGGCTGCCGTCCTCAGGCTTGTGTGAGGTCTGCGTTCTCCGCATCTGTACCTCCGACAAATGGATTTGGTCCTCAGTTCCAGCCATCATCTGATTGCAAGTTTGGTTACCTAGGAAACAGAGGGCACACTGCTGGGACAGTCAGCCCGTGTTCTGCGCCGACCAAAGCTATTAAAACCCATCAAGTCAGCCTCCGAGAAGCTGAGCGCGGACAGTTTCAACTTCCAACCAGGTACTTATTTATTTATTTCACTGCGTCAGCAGCAAAATGAGTTATTGAACCACTCAGCCTATCGATTGGGGCAGCTTTCTCCTCAGCATCCTCTCAGTCTCCCGAAGCCCCTGTGGAGTTGGTGGCAGCCAAGAAGCCCTTTGTGGAGAGCTAGTCCACAGCGGGATGGCTAGGCAGGATTAATCTTCCAGGAGCCAGGACTGGGGTCAGGGCTGCTGTCAGGCAGGCAGCCGGCCTCAAACCTTATTTCACTCTTGAAAAGTACACCTAGACACTTGCCTACAATCTCAGCATTAGAAGGCTGAGGCAGGAGAATAAATGCAAATTCGAGGCTAGCCTAGGTCACATGTCAAGATTTTATTTCAAAACCCAGAAATAAAAGTCCTTGATAATTTATTGACAAGGACCCATTCATGAACAGCAACTACTCTGGGGTCCTGTCATAGTCTTGAAGTGTAAGTTTCTGGTTTCTTTGAAGACGGAGTTGAGTCACGTGATGTTTTGCTAAATGCTGTCTTATGAGATGACATGTGATGTTTTGCTGTGAGCTGTCTTGTGCGAGGGGTGTGACTTGGGTCAGCTGAGAACATCTGTGGGTGAACTCTAAAGAGAGGAGATATATAGAAGCCCACAGACAGTAACAATGAGACGTCACTTTTTGGATTGACATATCTCCTCAGACTCCACCGGAAGATGTTCTCAGCTGACCCAACTCATGCCCCTCGCCTCGCACAACCAAACCACAGCAGAGCACCACATGCCTTCTCTCACGAGACAGCTTCTAGCAAAATATCACATGACTCAACTCAAAGAAACCAGAAACGTCTCCTTCACAGTCTCCTGCCCACTCTGTTTAGACTTTTAAAAAATATCTCAGGTAGGGGGCTGGAGAGATGCTCAGTGGTTTGGAGCACTTACAGGTTTGATTCCCAGCACCTAGATGATGGCTAACAACTATCTGTAACTACAGTCCCAAGAGACTTGATGCCCTCTTCTGGACTCTGAAGACGTCAGATACATATATGATGCACACACATGTGTACTGGCAAAACCTTCATGCACATAAAAAATAAGTAGATCTTTAAAAAAAATAGAGCATTAAAAGTATTACCTTTAAACACACACACACAGGCACTTACACAGGAACACACTTTTTTTCTGTCTTTATTCCCCAAACAATACAGTGTAACAATTATTTACACCTTGTAACTGTGTTAGGTATTCTATCCTCTAGGGGTGATTTAAAGTACAAGAAAGCTCGTGTGGGATCTGTGAAAACACTGCTGTGTTATGTAACAGTCTTGACGACCTGAGCCTCTCTGCAACTTTGGTGTCCATGAGTGTCCGTCTGCTTACTCCTGTTATCTGCTAAGAATTACTGGCTTTTCTTCTTTTTGCAGCTCCCCCTCAGCCTCGCCCACAGAAGCTCATCTGCCACTGGTCTCCACTCAGACCTTCTCAGCCTGTGGCTGTCTACAAGCTTACTGTGTTACGTAGTATTCATACTCTTTCCTTCCCTCCCTCCCTCCCTTCCTTTCTTCCTTCCTTCCTTCCTTCCTTCCCTCCCTCCCTTCCTTTCTCTCTCCCTCCTTCCTTCCTTAATTTAATTTTGATTCTTTGTGAATTTTACATCATGCACCCACATCCTACTCATTTCCCATCCCTTTGTACCTGCCCTCTGTCTTTGCAGCCTAACCCCCCCCACCCCCCAAAAAATTCTTGTTGTGGATGCTATAGTGTGTGATACTGTCTCCTACAGTGTAACCTTTTGTTAACACTTCTCTACTTGCAAATATTCATTGCGCTGAGTCATTGGTCTGGTCGGAGGCCTCTGGCTTCTGCTACATTGATATACTGGATCCTCACCGGGATCCCTCTCTGATATCCCATTGTTACCCTACGTCATGGAGATCTTGCAGCTTTGGAGCTGTTGAACCAGCCCCGCCATGCACTCCAGCAGTTCCTAAATGGGGTAGAGTTCTGATGGGCCAACTCAAAGCCCTGAGCTGGGTGGTAGCTGGCCATCCTGTCAGTTCTCCTATACTCACATCACCAGGGCAAGCCCTCCAGCCCTGCTCCTGCTAGCTCAGCCAATGTGGCAGCCAGGGCCAGGACGAGCTTTCCCACTCTCATGCCCTCAGTGCCAGCTCACCCATGCCCACACCAGCAGGGCCAGCTCCATTGTGCTGCTCAGGCGAGGTACAGGGCCCACTCTCCTGAGTGCTGCAGCAGGTGAAGGACAGGGCCAGCTCTCCCGCTCTTAGAGCTGAACCTGGGATCAGCTCTCTTGTTGTTGAGGGGGGGGAGACATGCTTTTTTCTAAGCCCCGGAAGAGTGGGTTTCACTATGTGTGGAACCCTGAGACATTCTCTATGTGATATAAGGAGAATTCCCTTTTGTCCATTTAATCAAAGGAAAACTGGTTACTATCAGTGGGTGACAACAGATGCAGAAGGGTTTGATTATAGTGCTGGGCAAAGGTGGGGGTAAGGTCTGCACGAGAAGGATTTGTGCCTGGAAAACAACTGCACAGTCCTCCTTCACATATACAGTGGTATGTTCTGTGGATGGAACCCCTCCACACGACCAGCCTCCTCAAATGCTTCTCTGTACCACAGAGCTGGAAAGCTAAGCACTACCCTCACTTTCCCAGCAGCAGTTAGGGTCTGTAGTACTGTATTCACCTGTTGCTGAGTAACAAGGCTTTCAAATTTCAGCAGCTTCATACAGTAAATGTGGATTCTCTCTCCCAGTTTTGAAGCACTCCTATTGCTGCTGGATCTGACTAAGGGTCTTCATGGAGGATAGGTCAGCTGCCAGCTACAGAGGCTGTTTTGGTTGTTAGTAAGAGGCTCAGCTCCATGCCATGGGGCTTGTTTCAGGATCACCAGAATGACCTCAAGATGAGACGGCTCTTTCCCCCAAAAATGTGAGAAAGAAAGAAGGTAGAACATCCTCTACGACCAAGTCTTGTAAGAGGCTCTTGGGTGTGTGTCTGTGCAACGACAGATCTAAATTAATTTTAAAAATGCATTTGAATGGAACACACCTGGACATTTCCTTGCCATTATTATCTAAACAATGTAATAACTATTAATGTAGCATTCACACTGTGTTCAACATCATCATAAGAACACAGAGATGCTTTCCATATGGCAGAGTATGTTAGGTCTTATGCGAATGCTAAACTTGAACACTGTGGGCTTTCGGCATGAGTCCTGGGCAGGAATCCCCCATGGACGCTGAGGGACTGCTGTCTGACATTCACTTTCTTTAAAACTGGTAGTGGTATTTCACCAAAACTAGTCTAGAAACTGGACCATGACTCTCCAGATCAGCCTTAGCCTCCAGGTGATGATGGCCAATGTTCCTGAGCAGCATGGAAGCACACTAGGTTCATTCATCAAATTTGACAGATGAAGGCACCAAGGAGCTGAGAAATTAAGTGAACTGACCCCATTTACACAGAGAATGAAAAGTAGAATGACGTTCTATAGCTCCAGCTCTCCTTAGCTTGAAAACCTCAGACGTTTATTGCTCACAGTTCTGGACACCAAAAGTTTGAGTTTGAGGTGCTTGAAAGATGCTTTATACACCTGGTTCCTCATTCACAGAAAGCTGCTCACTGTTGATAGGGAAAAACAACTTTCTTACAACACTTCAGTTTTTGGTTTTATTCATACATTCTTACTTTAAATTGATGCATGGTGGTGGTCCATGTGGAGTGCAGTGTGATTATATGTATATATTCATTATATGTATACATATATATACATGTATATGCATACACATATATACATATACATATATATATACAGGGTTTCATTTTATGTATACAGTGTTTAGTGATCAGGATGACTGGTACCTCCAAAATATATCATTCAAGATCACCTCTATCAGCTATTTTGAAATATTCGATTAACTGTTTCAACACAGCCACTCTACCATGCTGTAGAGCATTGGATATTTATTTTTCTATCTAAGTACATCCTGTTCTCAGCCACTGTCCCCATCCCCCCTCCAACTTCTATGCCCAATCTTCTTCCCAAGCTCACAGCCTACCCTCTTTATACTGTGATATTCAGGGTCCCCTCAGAGGATTGTATTTTTGTGACCCTTCCCTATAAAGATGGCATTCCCTAAAAGGCTGGTGAGGTCTTAGTTTTCTCTATAACATTGAATTTTTACAAGCCATTTGGTAGCTGATAACTCACTGTCAAGAGTCTCAAGATGAAACATAGTAGCACCAAGACTAGTGAGTTGAGATCAAGTGTGGTGGTTTGGATAAGTATGGCCCCAATAGACTCATGTGTTTGAAAACTTGCCCAGTAAGGAGGGGCACTATCGGGAGGAGTGGTTTTGTTGGAGTGGGTGTGGCTTTGTTGGAGGAAGTGTGTCACTGTAGGGGTGGACTCTGAGGTCTCAGATGCTCAAGCTAAGCCCAGTGTTACTTTTACTTCTGCTGCCTGCAGATCAAGATGTAGAACCCATAGCTCCTTCTCCAGCACCATGTCTGCCTGCATGCCACCATGTTTCCCACCATGAAGCTAATGGACTAAACTTCTGAACTGTAAGGCAGCCCCCCCAGTTAAATGTTTTTCTTTATGAGAGTTGCCAAGGTTATAGTGTCTCCTCACAGCAATGAAACTCTAACTAAGACAGCAACCAGGCCTTTGCTGCCAACTTCTTCTGCTCATACCAGACTAAGTGTTCTGACATCAGGGATGTGTGTTTAATGGTTACTGAAAATTTTTACTGAAGACACAATCTTGCTTGGGCTTTGCCTTGACGAAATTGATTCCTACACTACGTTAAACATTGCAGTCTCGGCAATGGAAGGGTGACAACAAATCATCAGTGGAAACACCTGCAGGTGCAGCTTCCCTTGTGAACCAAGGTGCCGCTGTTGAAATTCTGGCTGGCGCGCCACGTTATTCCATTCCCCCAATTCCAGGTATTAGGTAATGATTTTCTATGGATCCATTTGGTGTGTCTTTCTTGAAAATAGTCTATGCTCTGTTAATCAGTGACAGTGTAGGTGTCTGGCACTACTACCCTTAACCCTGAGCCCTGAGTACAGGATGCGAGGGCACTTCTCTGGGTGGCTGGTTGGACCACTTGTAGATATAGCAGATGTCTGGTCAGGGCTTAGGTCTGAGGGTCAATTCTCAGAAATGGAATACGAAGTGTACTATACAGTCTATGTTGTGGGTCCCAACAGCTCCTTTTAGAAGCAAAGCTAATTTGTGAAAATAAGCCCTTTGTGGAAAAAGAATGATGATTGCCAGCATGACTGTCTATGAAGTGCCTCTTACATGTCCAGAGCAAACACTTTGCAGACATTTTAATGTCAACATAATTCTCATGAGCACTTAATGAAGTAGGCCTGTGAGTAAGTACGGTCAAGGGTGTGCTTAGGGTGATGCAGCTGGCTGATGGCTCTGGACCTTGAACTTGAGTCTGCCAGACTCCATAGCCTACATGTTTGAGGCTCAGATACGGTCAGTTTCCTGTACCTGTGTGTTCCACATTCAGAGCTTTAACACCCAAAGATTGGGAAAAAAACCCATTGCATATGCAATGAACGCAAGCAGACTTTTTCATGTCACCTTTACCTGAACAATACAGTATAGCTATTCACGCAACTGCTACACTGAATCATGGTGTATCCATTGCTTTTCTCACCGCTATGACAAAACACTTCACAAAAACAGCTTTTAAAAGGAACGTGGGTTTTTTTTTTAACTGAGTATTTCCCCACCCCCTCCCCACAGGAAGCGATCAACTATGAGCTATATTTCAGCATCCCTCATTCCCATCACAAATTTTGGAAGTTCTCTTCAATCTTCTGTCTAGATTAGTTTGGGGCAGAGGTTGGGAAAGGGGGAGAGGTTGTCACAGAAGCCTTCTATGTCTTTCAACTGTGAGTTCAAAGTCATTGATTCCGCTGCAAAATAAGCTTTCTTGCCCCTTTATAGTCAGTGGGAGCATGGGTCATGGACTTCCAAATGGTTTCTGGTTACAGCATGGGCCATGGACATCAATATGGCTTCAGGTAGCAACACAGACCATGGTCATCCCCATAACCTTTGGTGGTAACCTAGGCCATGGACATTAACACAGCCCCCTATGGCAGCAGTAGGACCACAGACATTACCCTGGCCCTTGGGGGTAACATGGGCCAAAGACATAAAACGTGGCCTCAGGAGGCATCACAAACCATGAACATCCACCTTTGGTTTTAACACAAGCCATGGATGTCCAAATGGCTTCAAGCAGCAGCAGGACCAAGGGCATCAACTTGGCTCATGGTGACAGCACAGATCAAGGACATCAACATGGCCTTGGCCTTGGGGTAACAAGGGTCACAGACATCAATGATGTCCTCAGTGGTAAGATGGATCATAGACATCGAAATGGCAGGTCCAGGTAGTAGCACAGATCACAGGTATTCCCCTGGTCTTTGGTGGTAACACAGGTCATGAACACCATCATGGTCCCCAGTAGCAGCACAGGCTACGGATATCAATATGGCCTCTGGCTGCAGCAGGGCCATCTACCCAGTCCCAACATGGTCTCAGGTATTCTTTTTTACTTCTTTTGTTTTGAGAGAGGTCACAAGCATGGACCTGGGCGGACTGGGAAGTGAATGCGATCAAGGTGCACTATGTGAAATCTCTAAATAATCAATAAAAATATATTATTGAGAGAAGAAATTGTCTCAGAAAAAAATTTAAATGTACAATTTTTTAAAAATTAGTTTTAATTATGTTACATGTGAGTCTGTGAGTATGTATGTCACTTGTGTGTGGGTGTCCCTGGAGGCCAAAGGCCTTTGATCCTCTGGAGCTAGATTTATAGGTGGTTAATGAGTCTCCCAGAGTAGTTTCTGGGAACTGAACGAGGATCTTCTGCAAGTGCTGCATGTGCTCCTAACCACTGAGAAATCTCTCCATCCCTAGGAGAGTTCACTCTAGCATGGCAGAGAAGTGATGGCTTTGGCAGTATGAGGTGGCTGGCTACATTGTGCTCAGAGTTGGGAAGCGTCCCACATCCCCCTCTTATTCAGTCTGGGATTCAGCCCATGGAATGGTTGCTGCATACATTTAAGGTGGGTCATCTCTGCTCTGCTAAACCATTCTGAAAACAACCATCATAGACATGCCCAGAGATGTACCTGTTACATGATTCTAAATCTCAATCAAGATTGACCATCACTGTATCATAAATAATCTAGAGAAAGATACCTATGCATTATGCACAAAAACTATGCTGCTGATCCTACCATCTTCAGTTTTTGGTTCGTGTCCTTGTGTGTCTATTGCTGTGAAGAGATACCATGACCATGGCAAATTTCATAAAGAAAAGCATTTAATTAGGAATGGATTACAGGTTCAGAGGTTTATTCCATTATTGTCATGGTGAGAAGCAAGGCAGCATGCAGACAGGCATGATGCTGGAGAAGGAACTGAGAATTCTATATCTGGATCTGCAGACAGCAGGAAGAGAGGGTTAACCAGTGGGCCTGGCTTCAGCTTCTGAAACCTCAAAGCTCACCCCCAGTGACATACTTCCTCCAATAAAGCCACACATACTACAACAAGGCCATACCTCCTAATCCTTTCAAATAATGCCATTCCCAAGAGCCAATGGGGTTCAGTTTTATTTGAACCATAGTATTCCAGAGATATTGTGGAACTAATCTCTTAAGGACATTAAAAGAAAACTATACTGGATGATCATCCTCATTATCTAAGAAAATTGTTCATACCATTTGATCAAGCCTGCGTTTGTCTTGGTCTCAGCTGACACATCTGTCACTAGCCCAGCCTCAGCCTATGCTTTGACATGTCAACAAACTTCAAACTTCATTTAGTACTCTCTCAGTCACAAGGCAGATAACTGATACCATAATAATTTTCTCTGTTTGGCTTTCCCCATAACAATGCAGCTTAATTAAGCTAGCTACCCAAAGAGCTGCTCGTCTGAGATGAGTGGGGAGGATTTGAATTAATCTTTTTTTTTTCCTCATAGATGTTCCCGACTCAAACTCATCCATGACCATACAGGCATGTTGTCTCTACATGCAAGGAAGTATTATAAGAAGAGATCTCTACTACATTCATTAGACCATGTGTCAATGTTCAAACTACGATGTACTTCAATGCAGATCTCTGGGTGCTGAGCTAGTACTATTGAATTACTATTTTAGGGATAGTGAGTGGCCCAGTGATAATCATGGTAATGAACACAGGTCCCATATAGTTTAACTGGAGGGCAGAGATGCCCTGTTATCTTCTAGCACCGGATTGGATGTCTGATAATATCTGGTCCAGCTGAGGTCACTGTTGACTGCACCTTAGGTTCACATCCTGCTTATACCTCTTTGAACCTGGCTGACCATTTAAAAATTATTTATGCTCTTTGAGTATTTTTTTTTGAGACAGGGTTTTTCTGTGGAGCATTGGCTGTTCTGGAAATGATTTACGAAGACTTCAGAAAAGTCAAAGGCCATCACTGTTCTGGCAAATGAAATAGTCAAGGATTTATATCTTCGTCCAGGCCATGTTCCTTGCCGAGAATATCCCCTTTTCTTCTACTTTTTCTCATGTTCACATGTCAAAATCTCCTCCGATCCTACTACTCCATGAATCCTTCCCAATGACTTCCCTTTATCTCCTTCCTCACAATTCCTGTTCATTTGTGTGTCCATTAGGTATTCACGAAAGGCTTTATTAGAGCACACCATTGAGTGACCTGAGAAGCATCCTTGTTCCAGACAGGATATGCCTGAGACCCCCACCCCTTGACAACTGTAGATTTTCCCTGAAGTGATAAGAAAGCCACTGGAGATTTAGAGACATATTTACATTTTTAAAAAGGACAGGAAGAGTATCTGCCTAGCAGGATCAGGGCTGGGAGTTAGCAGGAGCTTCAGAATCCCCAGCAGCCTAGACAGAGTTGGGTCTTAGTGCTAGGAATCTGAAGGCATCATTGGTTCTGGGATACAAGAACAGTTGATGTGATCAGTCTGATGATATTAGACAGAGGATATAAAATCAAAGATCACGTGACCCTGTCACCGAATTCATGGTCTAGAGTAGGCACCCCCATTAGTTCTTCTTGCTGTTGTCACAATCACATACATTATGGTTTAATATAACATACTTGATTTGTTGCTGTTTAACTTCTTAAGTTCTTTATATATACTGGATATTAGCCCTCTGTCAGATACAGGGTTGGTGAAGATCCTTTCCCAATCTGTAGGCAGTCGTTTTGTTTTGACGACAGTGTCCTCAGTGTCCTTTGCTTTACAGAACCTTTTCAGTTTTATGATGTCCCATTTATTATTGTTGCTCTTAGAGCCTGTGCTGTTGGTGTTCTGCTCAGAAAGTTGTCTTCTATGCTAAAGAGTTCCAGGCTCTTCCTCCACTTTTTCTTCTAACAGGGTTAGTGTGTCTGGTTTTATATTGAGGTCTTTGATCTACTCAGACTTTAGTTTTGTGCAGGGTGATGAGTATGGATCTATTTGCATTTTTCTACATGTAGACCTCCAGTTAGACCAACACCATTTGTTGAAGATGCTATCTTTTTTCCGTTGTATGGTTTTGGCACCTTTGTAAAAAAAAAAAAATCAGGTGTCCATAAGTGTATGGGTTTATTTCAGGGTCTTTTATTTGATTCCATTGATCCACCATTCTGTTTCTATGCTAGTACCATGCAGTTTTTATTACTGTTGCTCTATAGTACAGCAACAAAGCAGGTAATCCAATTAAAAAATGGGGTACAGAGCTAAACAGAGAATTCTCAATAGAAGAATATCGAAAGGCAGAGAAACACTTAAAGAAATGTTCATCGTCCTTAGTCATCAGGGAAATGCAAATCAAAACAACCCTGAGATTTCACCTTATACCCATCAGAATGGCTAAGATGAATCACTCAAGTGACAACACATGCTGGAGAGGATGTGGAGAAGGAGGAACCCTCCTCCACTGCTGGTGGGAATGTAAACTTGTACAACCACTTTGGAAATTGTTCTGGTGCTTTCTAAGACAATTAGGAATAGCGCTTCCTCAAGATCTAGCTATACCACTCCTAGGCATATATCTAAAAGACACTCAAGTATACAACAAGGACATTTGCTCAACCATGTTTGTAGCAGCTTTATTTGTAATTACTAGAACCTAGAAACAACCAGATGCCCCTTAGTTGAGGAACGGATACAGAAATTGTGGTATATCTGCACAATGGAATATTACTCATCAATAAAAAACAAGGAAATCATGAAATTTGCAGGTAAATGGTGGGAACTGGAAAAGATCATCCTGAGTGAGGTATCCCAGAAGCAGAAAGACACAGTATATACCCACTCATGGTATATACTCACTCATTATACTCACTCATAAGTGGATATTAGACATATTATATAGGATAAACGTACTAAAATCTGTACACCTAAAGAAGCTAAACATGAAGGAGGTCCCGGGGTAAGATGATCAACCCTCACTTAGAAAGACAAATGAGATGGACATTGGAAGTAGGAGAAAACAAGAAACAGGACAGGAGTCTATCACAGAGAGCCTCCAGCCAAGGACCACTCATGGAGATGGCCTGGAACCCCTGCACAGAGGTAGCCCATGGCAGCTAAGAGTCCAAGTGGGGACAGTAATGAGAACAGGGACTGTCTCTGACAGGAACTGATTGGCCTGCTCTTTGATTACCTCCCCCTGAAGGGGAAGCAGCCTTACCAGGCCACAGAGGAAGACAATGCAGCCACTTTTGATGAGACCTGATAGAATAGGATCAGAGGGAAGGAGAGGAGGACCTCCCTTATCACTGGACTGGGGGAGGGGCATGGGTGTGAAAGAGGGAAGAATTGGGAGGGGAGGAGGGAGAGAGGGAGCTACAGGGGGGATACAACGTGAATAAACTGTAATTAATAAAAATAATTTTAAAAATAACATAGTTTTAGGGTGCAGAAGCCCAAAGCCAGCTTCATTGTCTAGAGTTAAGGAATAGACTATACTTATTTATTTTGAAGGCTTAATAAGGCAGGAGATTTCCCTACTCTCTCTAGCTCCTCAAACTTGGCTGATGGCTAGCCCTCCATCTTCAGAAGGTTTCACTTCAGCCCCTGCCTCTCACCATCCACGTGTGGAACTCGTGGCTCCCTTTCATAAGGCAGCTGATGATTGCAGGGGTCACCAAGATACGTTCATCCTCTCAGGATCCTTAATTCATCCGCTGTCGTCGTTTTCACTTTCACTTTTTTTTTTTTTTTTTTGGAACAAGGTCTAATGTGTAATCTAGGCTGATTTTGAAATATGGCAACCTTTCTGCCTCTATCCCCCAATTGCTAGAATTACAGGTGTACACTACTATGTCATACCTTTCATTTTAATTTAATCTCTGACCATATAAGGTAATAGTCATAAACTATAGATTTGGGATTAGGATGTAAATACCTCCAGGAAGCCATTACTTGGTATGCCAGAGATCCCAAATAACGAAGGGAAAAACAAATGAGCACTTTTTTTTGTTTGTTTGTATGTTTGTTTTTGTTTTTTTTTGTTGTTGTTGTTTGATACAGGGTTTCAATATGCAGCCCCAGGTCTCCTGGGACTTGTATAGACTAGGCTGGCCTCAAATTCACAGAGATATGACTGCTTCTACATTCTTAGTGCTATCTAGAATTGAAGGCATGAGCCACCATACTTGGCTTAAATGAACACTTAATTGACCAATGGTGATACTTTGGAGAGGGATGGGCAGAGTAACTGAATAGAGGTGAATGGTGGTTGTATTGATGGCAGAGAGAAACAAGATACAAGGAGGTTGCTTATTTTGAGACAGGCTGAAAACGTTTCTCAGCAGAGTGATAGTCAAGCAGAGATCCATTAGTATTAAAGAGTGAAGCAGGCAGAGAACACCCAGAGGTGTGCCCACCATCACACCGCATGGCACAGTTTGGGGGGAATGCTCAGAAGCGCAAGTGTGTGGTGGACAGATGGAAGAGAAAGAGAAGTGGAACAGTTTGAGCACCATGAAGAGAGGTAGAACTGGATTTATGAGGGTGGAGAGGAATAGCCTCTTGTGAGCAGCTAGCCCCGCCATCTGAGGCCATGGTGAAATCCCAGTCCACGCTGCCACTAAGGGCCATTGACTGGGCCCCTGGCCATGCAACAGCAGGGGTCTGTGTCAATGTCTACAGACCATGAGGACATCTGTGCTCTGGGCTGCTGCCTGAGACCCTGTTGATATCCAAGGGTTATTCTGAGCTAGCGCCACCCCTCACTGGCTGCAGCATGCAGGGGAGTATGCCCTGCACCTCTCCTGGGCAGCACAGAAAAGCTAGCCTGGGTGAGCTGGCTGCCAGGGTGCGAGTGTGAGAGATTTGGCCCTACTACTCATCTGCCATGAGGTAGTGTGGGCTCCAGGGAGGGGCCCTCACCTACCATCACCTGAAGCAGATAGGAGAGCTGGCCCCACCTTCTTACCAGCTGCAGCACTTAGGAGAGAGTGCCCTGTTCCTCACCTGGGCAGTATAGTAGAGTTGGCCCCGATGGCAAAGGCAGAGGTCAGTCAGCCCCAAGGGTGTGAAAACAAGAGAGTTGTTCCAGTCCCTCACAGCTGCAGCACTTGGAAGACTGGGTCCCACTCCTTGACTGGAGAGTGTCGGAAGACCGGCTTCAACACCACAGGGTAAACTGAGTCAGGGTGTAGATCGGTAGCTCATTGATCACCCAGCAGACTTTATGGGTGAAAGGCTTAACTCTCCAGGCCAGAACTGATTGTTATCGACAGGACTTCCACCGCTGGTGGTAAATAAGTGGCCAGAGTTAATTGTTGCTGGAAGCAAACTAGGGCTAATGGCTACCTAACGAGAATGTCTAAAAAGGAACTGAAAGAAGGAGAAAGACCACACACACACACACACACACACACACACACTTAAACTTGATGAAGAAAGACAGACTCCAGCAGGTAGGTTCCAATAAACTTCTTCTACAAGCCTCTCTTACTTTGCACA
This sequence comes from Pachyuromys duprasi, assembly GCA_028658305.1. Lineage (NCBI taxonomy): Eukaryota > Metazoa > Chordata > Mammalia > Rodentia > Muridae > Pachyuromys > Pachyuromys duprasi. The sequence goes on from CM053760.1 coordinate 57,366,620, forward strand.
TACACACACACACACACACACACGCACACGCACACGCACACGCACGCACGCACGCACGCGCGCGCACACACACCCACACCCACACCCACACCCACACACACACACACACACATACATACATACATACATACTCACTCTCTGAGTGGATGGGGCAAAGCTCCAAATCAATTTTGCACACATATACATACATACATCTTGGTGGATAAAAAAACATTCCAGCAACTTTATTTTTTTCTCCCACAGCTTGTATATCCCAGCAAGATCTTTCAAGCAGTACAAAACTCACAATGTTGTTACATTCTATTTTTCTTTAAGTGAACAATTGCAATGAGTATACATAAGAAAAACACGTTCCCCAATGCCCTCACATGATCAAATATTTTACATATTATGGGTGAGAAACAAATATGGAAAACAAATTATTCCGAAGAACCCATAAACATTTGTAACCTAACCAACCTGTTAGACATTAACAAGGTATGAGCAAGCAAGGCAATTTCTCAGCCAGCTTTTCTTCACCAGCAGGCTGCAATTTAAGGTTACAGAGAAAGAATCAATTATCTTAAAAGATAAGCTTATAAAAAAATCTTGAATCAGAAACCTAAACTTTTACATTAAAAAAATATCAACCATTTCTACTTTAAAATCTCAAGGTGAGCATCGACTCGTTAATAATTTTTATTAAATCATATCAGAAATCTGAGGGCAAAAATGAGTATGAGAAATTAATTACCCTGAAGCCCAGCTTCAGTGAGAGACTCATGTCAGAGCAACCTCAAAAAGTCCCTAGCTTAACTGTTAATTAAGGGTGTATTTTTCTTAACTTCAAATTGTTCCCTAAGATTTTCTACACTAGCAAAAACATCTTTAAGCTGGGCACGATAGGACACACCTTTAAGCCCAGTACTCAGGAGGCAGAGGCAGGCAGATCTCTGTGAGTTTGAGGCCAGTTTGGTCTACAAAGTGAGTCCAGGACAGCCAGGGCTCTGTTACACAGAAAACCCCATCTCGAAAAACAAAACAAAACAACAACAACAACAAAATCTTTACTTAACCTTACTAAACAATCTGTTAGTCCCAAAGATTTTCTACATCTGAGCCACTAGCAGAAACATCTTTACCTAGCCTTGCTAGACAATCTTATTTTCCCAAATTCTTTCTAGGGGTATGGTCATCGCTGACAGTCTCCATCTCTAAATCCTTTTCAAGGATGGTGGTTGAATCGTTAATCTGCTCCAGCAGCAATGCCTGAAAGAGATCAAGCCTTGTTATGGCTAGTGCCAGTGATGCTGCGCAGTGAGGGGCCGGAAGCCCCCTTAGAGTTCTCATATAGCTCATATATTAGGAAGATTATAAAGGCTCAAGGATAACAAGAAAAGCTGTGCTCCATAACAGCATCAAGTCCTCAGGACATGTAGTTCTCGGCGCTTCACTACTCCGAGACATGCCCATCATGGTTGTGCTACCCAGGGGCCACATTCCATGAGTTCTAAAGCTGTTTTGCTCTTGTTCCTGCATGGCCCCAACAGGGAAGCACAGCAGAGCTGGCTCCTGTTGGGTGCTGGTGAGCTGACCCTAGGGCATGAGAGTGGGAAAGCTGACTCAGCTATCGCCCAGGCTGAGATTCAGGGTTTTGAGTTGGCCCACCCCAACATCCACCACATCTATGCACTGCTAGCGTGCTTGAAGGGGCAGTCCTACAGATCCAAATCTGAAAGATCTCTGTGACACAGGGCATCCGCAGGGTATCTGAGAGGAGTCCCTGTTAGGATCCAGTATTTGATAGTGTAGCGGAAGCCAGAGACCTGGAACCAGACTAATGGCTCAATGCAATGAACATTTGCAAGTACGATGTGTGGACAAAAGGGTATACTGTAGGACAGACTGCGACACACTGCAACTCCTACAATGAGATGTTTTTATGCTTTGTTTTGTTTATTTTTAATTTTCTTTTAGGCAAGGGATGATGCAAGAGCAGAGGGTAGATACAGAGAGGGAGATGAAGGGGATTGGGGTATGTGATGCGAAACTCACAAAGAATCGATAAAAACTTAAAAAAAAAGACGAGGCATAAAAACATCCGAGGAAACATCCTGTCGGTGGCAGGACCAAAGATACCGGCCAACGGGAAAAACTGAAAATATGCGAAGAACCACAGTCTGATATGATTTTGAGGAGAGCAAGGAGAGGGGGCTGAGGTAGGAGAAGACTGCACGGCCCAAGTCAGGGAAGGAGAGGTGACTGATTTCAAGGATAATTCTGAAAGAAAGGCGGTTCTTAGGCTGTAGGAGGCAGTCAGCAAAAGGCAGTCTCATTTCGTTTTATAGTTTCTGGAAGAATACTGGGTAGGAATCAATGCAAGAAAAACAAAGAAAATAATACAGCGAGTCTAAGAGCTGGTTCTTTGAGAAAACAAGAAATATTGTCAGACAATGTGCCCAACTGACATAAACGAATAAACAAACAAATAAACAATAAACATGGAACAGGGGAGCGTTAAAACAGACACCAATGCAATTTGGAATGTTATTTTTAAAATGCTTTTAAAACCTTACTCGGCTAATAGAAATGTTTCATTCTCCATCTAGCAGTAGTGTGAGATGTCAGCTTCTAGATGAAGAACAGAAGGACCCTGAGATCGGAGGTTTTGTTTCTTTCAGGAACGTCTGGAGTGATCCAGGGCAAGGCAAGGCCCTGGGGGGAGGTGGGAGTGAGTTTTCTATTGGGTGTTACAGTTCTCTCTTTAAAATGAGATTGTCAGTATCCGGTGATACCTAAGTGTTACATCCGGTTGGCTAAGCTGCTGTATTGACAGCAGGGGTTACAGACAGATGCTGGTGCCTGCTCAGCTCGAAGCAAAAACACAGGCCTGGTAGGGCTCAGGAACAGCAGCTGGAAGGCAGATCCAGGCCTGGTGGGTGCTTCCCAGGTGGTCAGTGAGCTGTGGTCACTGGGCAGGCTCCAGCTGGCCTGGCCAGCAGCCAAGTCCCAGGAGCTCAGCAGCAAATTTCCATGGAGGAGGGGAGCCCTGCCTTCCCCAGAATAAATGATGAATCTCAGGCAGCCATGGTGGGAAGCTGATGGTGTCACACAGCACCTTTATTTCCTGTGAAATCAAGGATTTATAAATCATGGGCAGTGGAAAAAAGTTTCAAGGGTGAATGTATTTGATTCGACAGGGCTAGAAGTGCTAGGGATACTTGATTTACATGTAGTGGTACAGTACCTCATTTACATGCAGTAGCATGGTCCTATCAAAGAAGGAGAATACAGTACTTAATTATCCTATGGGTGGGGGAAATCTTCAGGTACAATTGAAGGTCATTTGCTTAAAGCTAAGATCTCCTTTGCATAGGGTACAGTACTTCCAGGAATCCCCAGGTGCTTGTTGAACAGGTTTCTTATTAGGAAAGGGACAGGCCTGTAATATTCCCTGAGGGCTCTGTGATGATCCTTAGAGGTTTTAGGGTTCAGGTAGAGAGGGCATCCAGCTCCATTATAAACGGAGCACAGAGCCTACCCAGAAATGTCAGGTATAGAGCTTAACCAACAGAGTCCCACAGAAATGGATCAATTTTTAGGTTCAATCAGACTACCAAAATTAAGCCAAGAAGACATCAACAACATAAACAGATCCATAGCAAACCAGGAGACTGAAAAAAGCCTTCAAATTTAAAGAATACTGGGAGACCAGGAAGTGGTGTGGATTGACTCACAAAACCAGAGACAGGCACTGTGCCAGTCATTTGAGCAGAATTTTTAAAAGCTTAAGAACAAGAAACAAAATGTATTTTATATTCCTGTATTATCTATTTTTCACACCCTTCTTTACTTATGCAGAGCTAACTGCCTATCTTGTCTTCTAGAGAACAAGACAAGATATTCATCATTTTTAATAAATCATATTCACCCCCATTATTCTCTTCTGCTCCCCTATTACTATACCCGAGTCCCTTTCCTCTTCCCACCTAGTCTGTGTTCTACTTTTATGGCTTATTTATATTTAGTTATTCATTTATTGATGAGTCAGTGGATTTCATTAGGGTTTTGTAAAGTTCACTCCCCTAGGGACCTTTAACAGCCTAAAGATCCTCAAAGGTCTATATATCCCATGGGCTCCTTCTCCAGCTATTATCTGTTCATAGGCTGGGAAGAGGGGTTATGGACCTTTCTAACCCCTGTGACAGCTGTTAGCAGGCAGTCTTGAACAGATTTGTGCCAGTGAATCACTGTTGCTGTGAGATCAAGAATGCAGTCACAGCGCCGTGTTCCAAAGACAGTACCCTGTCTCATTCCATTCCTTCCTCTGCCTCTTACAGTCCTCATAGTCTATGGTCTTCTCTATTCTCTGAACCTTGGGAGGGTGATATGGGATTCTCATGCATGGCTGAGCACTCGGTAGTCCTTTATTCTCAGCACTTTGACAGGTGTGAAGTCTCTGCAGTTATCACTGACACTCCAAAAAAAGAGGTCTCTGACCAAAGCCGTGTCACTAATATATGGCTACGAGCAATATTACTTACAAGGAAAATTAGCAGGTATAACCTACATATTTACCCAAACCGTATCAGTACTTTCCATATTAGGGACTTATGGCCTGGCTTTTGATTAGACTTATAGAAGTGAATGTGGATTTCTCTAAAAGCAGGGGGTCCTAACATCCAGTCAGAGAATAGCTGGCTGCCTCCATTACTGACTTGTTACTACTACAGTGAGCAAGCACTTCCTGGCTGGCTGGCCAGCAGAGTGGCACACAGAATCTGCATCTGTGTAGGATTTTTGACAAATAATTCTTCCTCAGCTTGGGTAGCACCCTCTGACTCTATGAAAGCTCCCATGTTTTTAAAGGATTTTACAGAAGATGCTCTCTTCTTACCAGAACAAAAATATGTAGGCAACACAAATTGACCTCTTGAAGGTTTTTTTTTTTTCTCTTATTAAAAAAGCATACAAAAGAGTAGAAAAGTCAGGGTGGAGAGGTGGATCTGGAAAGAGTTGGGAGAGGGCTGAATATCATCAAAAGTTGTACAAAATCCTCCTAAAGAATTAAGAGAAAGGAAAGAGAATTAAGAGAAAAGAAAGACACTTTTTCAATAGAATGGCATTTCCTTTAGTATTTCTTGAACCAAAGGTCTGCTGGTGACAGCCGCTCAGGTTTTGGTTTTGTTTTAAAACCAATTTCTAATCTCTCTTTATTTTTGAAAACTATTTTCACTATAGAGTTCCAGTTTGAAAGACTTTTATTTCAATATTTTAAGGGTGTCCTTTCTTTCCTTCTGGTTTGCATGGTCTCTGGCAAACAAAAAACAATGCATGAACTGTTTTAGTCTTTATCTTTGTTCTCCTGTGTATAATGTTCCTTTTCTCTGGCTGCTTCTAGACTTTATTTCTTATTGATTGGGCTCTGATGTGTTTTGATATAGCTTTCTTTATGGTGTGCTGATGGGAGTTTGTTGGTTTTCTTGGATCTGTGGATTTATAGAAAAATAGAAAAAGAAAAACTATCCACCATTTCCTCAGACTTTTTTTTTAGCAGCATTCTTGATGTTTCATTATACCTCCCTTTGGAGTACCAATTATGCATGCCTTAGAAAACTTGAAAAGTTGATGCTGCTTCACAGGTTACTAGGGTGCTCCTCTAAACGCTCTCTCTCCCTTCTTCCCTCCCTCCCTCCGTCTCTGTGTTTCTCAGACACACACACTCACAAACACACACAACATACACTTCTAATAAAATCCTTGCACACTTAGTATTATTTTGGTGTTAGCTTCTTGGAGAGTCTGGTTCACACTATTTCTATTGACTAATTTTCCCTCCTGAATTGCTGTCTTTGAAAAAGTATTTAAGTGTCTGTTTTAACAAACAAAACAGTTACTTAATAACCAGCTTGATCCTTTAAAGGTTTTTTTTTTCACACTTAAATGTATATCTATACAGATGCTTAAATATATAGCATATAGATAGATATAGGTGTATACATCTACATAGATACTTATAAAGATATCTATATAATCATGTGTATCTATGGGGGTCTTTAAGGTAATATAACTCAGCTGTTAAGTTTGTCCCTTTTGTAAAAGCCACAAGTATTCAACTGCTTTTGTCTTAATAACCAGCTTGATCCTTTAAAGGTTTTTTTTTTCACACTTAAATGTATATCTATACAGATGCTTAAATATATAGCATATAGATAGATATAGGTATATACATCTACATAGATACTTATAAAGATATCTATATAATCATGTGTATCTATGGGGGT
>CM053760.1:57382120-57405144 GCA_028658305.1 Pachyuromys duprasi
CTCTGTCTGTCTTCCTCCTTCCTCCTAGATTTGATTTGATCTGAATTTTAGGTGTCCTAGGCATCGAACACCTTTGGCCTCCAAGCTGGGCATCAAGCTAGGATGAACACAGGACTGCCAACTGCTCTGCCTCTGACCAATATAAGAACACCGCCACCAACTGGGTGTGTCTTTGCCCCTTGACAAGGGGTAGTAAAGGAACATTTTCAGTTTCATGAAATCCCATTTGTTCATGGCTGGTCTTATTTTCAATGCTCCTGCAATCTTATTCAGAAAGTCCTTAGTTGTGCCTTTATGTCAAAAAGTAACCCTTATTGTTTCTTTAAGTAACAGGTTTTACCCCGAGGTCTTTGATTCATTTGGAGTTCAGTTTTACACAAGGTGAGAGATGACATGCTAGTCTTATCTTTCTACACGTTCACATCCAGTTTTCTGAGCACTGTTGAAGATGCTTCCTTTTTTCTGATGTGTTTTTATTTTCTACATCATTGTAAAAAAAATCGGGTACTTACAGTTATGCAGTCTTATATCTGGGATCTTTATTTCATTCCAGTGATTTATTGTCCATTTTTATGTCAGTCCGGTGCTGTGTTTATGCCTATGGTTTTGTAGAATAACCAGAAATCAGGTATGGTGATTTCTGTAGGGTTCTTTTTGTTCATAATTGTTTGTCAACCCTTGGGCTTCTGTGCTTCCATGTACATTTTAGAATTGTTTTCCTTCTATGCCTAGGAAGAATGACCCTGGAATTTTTATTGAGATTTTATTGAATTTTTAGATTGCTCTTGGAGAAATGGCTCGACCCATAAACATGGGTTTGTGGTTGTTTTTTTTTTTTTTGTCTTCTAGTGTCTTCTTCAATTTATTTCTTCAGTATCTTATAAAGTTTTTCATTGTAGAGGTCTTTCATTTCTTTCATTAGGTATTATTATTCCAAGGTACCTTATTTCATTTCTGTGGCTGTGAGTTTAATTTTTCCCTGATTTAAAAAAAAACTATATGTTTTGTGTATATATAGAAAAGCTAATAATATTTTTATTTAATTAAAATATAATTACATCGTTCTATCCTCTTCAATGCATGCCACCTCCTCCTTCTCAAACTCACAGCCTCCTCCTCTTTACCCATTGTTATCACAAACATATGTATAAACCAATAAATATGTGATTGTAACTCTCTGGCTGTTATTGTTCCTTGCATGTATATAACTCGAGGGCTGGCCACTTCGTTTCCCTCTGGAATGCCTCCGCCAGGGCTCTATTGTCTGCATTGTCCCTCAGCATCATCTCCCAAGTCATCACAGCAACAGCTTATAAAGCTCCGAGCACTCAACAGCTTTTCCAGCTCGAAGTTCCAAATGTTCGCATAATCTTCCTCCAAAACAACATGGTCAGGCTGATCACAGCAACAGAATCCTCTGTACCAACTTCTGTATTAGTTACTTTTCTGTCGCTGTCATAAAATGCCCCTTGAGGAGCAACTTAAGGAAAAGTTTATTTTAATTTACAGTTCCAGAGGAACAGAGTACTATGGAAGGGAAGACATGTAACAGTCAACAAAAGCACAGTGGCAGAAGCAGGCTGCTGGCCAGTCACCTTTTCACCCACAGAAAGGAAGCAGAAAAAGGGAACAAGAAACAGCGAGGCTGCAAGCCCTCCAACCTGCCCCCAGTGATATACTTCCTCCAGCGAGGCTCCACCTCCCAAAGCATCCATAACCTCCTCAAACAGCACTGCCAACCGAGGAACAGCTATTCAAACATGATCCTACAGAGGACAGTTATCATCCACACCTCCACAAGCAGCCTCTCTGGAAGTTAGAACAATTGCTTAACTCAGGTAATTCAATTGTCTAGTTCCTCCACATTAAAATATCTACCTCTCCACAGTTCTGAGAGGAGTGCTCAAAGCCCAGCTAAGCAAGACAGTCACAGGGTATAATACAGGATTAAAAAAAAAAAACACCTCTAATTCACTATAAGGAGAATAATATCAGTGAGCTCTTGCCAGAATAAACCCAGGTTTTAAAAAATAAAACCTCTTTTTGTGAATATATAATATGTATTGATTTATTAAGACACACACATACACACACATATTTCATTCATATTTAAAGATTCAAAGCCCAAATCAGTTTTGGTCTCTGCTGAGGGCAGAACAGAACATGGTGGCACATCATTGTAAGGACACATATTGGAGCAGAATGGCACAACTTTAACTAAAAAAGAAAAAAGAGACAAACATACAGAGACAGAGATATAAACAGACATAAAGCTAGTGAGAGACATAGAAACACACATGCATAGAGAGACAGAGAGAGACTAGAACCCCATAATCCCTTTCCAGGGCATGTTCCCAATGACCCACGACCACCCACTAGACCCAACCTCCAAAAGGTGAATGGCATCTCCCAACCCTTATACATGAGCCTTTTGGTTCACAGACTGAGACCACTGCACTTAAAATTCAGTTTCTTGAAACAATAATCATTTATTCTGTTTGGTCTACAACTTCATTGGGCAACTATGAGTGTGGCTGGATTTAACTGAGCAGCTCTGCTCCAAGTGTGTTCAATCAGAACCAAAGAGTTAAGAGTCACTTAGAAAAAAAGTCACATGAAAATGGCAGAGCTAGAACAATTCCAACTACACACATGATTAACCAGGATCACATCTCATTAATGTCATTATATTATCTACAGTGAATCCCATGGCCAACCCCAAAGACAAGAGCAGGGAAGCAAATTCTTTTCATGATGGAGAAGATCAAGTGGCAAATAATATTTGTGAATACTTCTTTATCCTGGGTTTGCCTACGGTACATATTATTATGAGCTGTGGAGTCAGTGTGAGGAACCAAACATTACCTAATTGTTCTGAGATTAAGCATGACTCAAACTCAATAGAGTGTGAAATAAATTTAATCCCACTGAAAACCCTCATCAATAAGTTGGAGGTTGCAAAGATTTTCCTAAGAAGACTTATTATTTTTGTCTATGTGTTATATCTAAGTATGCATGCCTGATACAAGGTAAGCAGTGATTCTTGATTTATGAGCATGTAGACCAAATGGTTAATTGTGCAAATTATAGAAAGGTCACCCATAAAATACATAATTCAGTAATTCATGAATTTTCTATCAAAGCATAACTGCTAATTCAGTTAGCAATATCAATATTTAACTTCTTGCTATACAGAAGTAATTCTGTATTTGGTTTTCATCTGTTATTAATAACTATTTAATATAACTCTGGTTTTAACTTCCATATTGGAGGTTAGAATCTTTTGAAATGTATTTCTGAATCTCAGAGTTGGCTCTAGGATTAAGGCTATGGTAGTTTGAATTAGAATGGCCCCCACAGGCTCAAATGTTTGAATACTTGGTCTCCAGTTGGTGGAACTTTGGAGTAAGGATTAAGAGGTGTGGCTTTATTTGAGGAGGTGTGTCAAAGGGCCTGTGCTTTGAGGTTTCCTTGTGTCGTTCTCATTTTCTGCCTACTACTTGTGGATCAATATATGAGCTCTCAGGTGCTCCTTCCATTATGTATCATGGACTCTAACCCTGTGAAACCAAAAATTCTATTAAATGCTTTCTCATACAAGTTTCCTTGGCCATGATAGCAACAGAAAAGTAACTAACACTCTTAAGGTCATTAGAAAAGTTTTCTCCCCACCACCCTGGCCAGTTCCTTGCATTTACAATTTCCTCCTTTTCTCTGTGATAATGGCACCATTTCTAACTGGACATGGCAGTTCATACCTGCAATTCTAGCACTCAGGAGGCTGAGGCAATTGTTTTGCCATGTATTTGAACCAGCCTGGAAAACAGAGTTCCCTACTAATCTGAGCTACAATATGAGATCTTGTTTGAAAAACAAGCCAGCACCAACTTCCCCCATTACTTCCTGAAATTTTCTGTGTAGTCCCAATCTGCCATTCTTGGAGATGGTTTAGTTAATTTTACCGTCGCTGTGAGCAAATTACCCAGAGAACAAGGTAAGGAGGAAAGAATTGCTTTGGCTCCCAGTTTTTTCATCTTTGTCTTTATTTGTGTGAATAACAACCTTTCCTTGGGTCCTGTAATTCTTCTCTGTACGCTGCTTCCTCCCTGCCAAGAGAAGTGAATTTCATCCACCTCTCTCCTCCATCTCTTCCAAGACTCACCACATCTATCCTCATAGATGAGAACACTGTTCTCGGTATCAGCACAAGAACTGCTGTGGGGAAGATGTTTGTAACCTGAAAAGCATCCCCTGCCTCTGTCCATCTTACTTTTCTGTGGCGTATGAGACTCAGTGTATTTCAGATGAGAAGTTCACACGTGTAACGATGGCCATCTATCCATCTCCAGGTTATATTAAATAGTTGCTAATTGAGATATGTTTTTTCAAAGCAAACTTATACAGCCATTTTCTTCCTTTTTACATCATTAATTGTTTTCTTCATTCTGAAGATATCTGCAGCATTCCTTACTGAGGGGGTAGAAGTGGGTTATGCTCCTCCTCTGGTAATCCTTTATGATTTCTTCAAGTTCCAGAAATTTTTCAGCCCTGTGTTAATCTTCAAAATGTTCCAACTCAGTACCCACAGCTTCCAAGATGGATTCAAGAGCAATGACAAATACAGAACAACGTGCCTTGGCTCTCTCAACCACGAAGTAAAAGAGCAAGTCAATATAATTTTAAGAAAGAATAAAATCCAACGGTAAAGGTCAGTACTCTGCCTTGTTGGACATGGAGGTGATTATTCTTATTTTTATGAAAGAATGCACATGTGTTTCAGGGCTTCCACTCGTGAACAAACCATGAGCAATTCCAGCAGCCACTGAACTAAAAATGATATGGAGAGCCCCAGACTCCTCCCAGGAAGAGGCAGACTTCTAGTAAAATGGTCTTAATCTAGTTATTTAGACATATCTTACACTCCCGAGGAATCTATGGCTTGGTTCTCAGTTTCCTTATAAACGTCAGGATATGATACACTAGTGACTTTAAAAGAGGCTTTTATTCTAAGTCCCTATTCCTAGGCACTTGGAGTGTTTTGTTTCATTTTGTTTTGTTTTAATAAATTACCCTTTGAGAATGAGCTTTCTCCTCAGCCTGTGTTTGTACTCCTATGGGAAGCTTAACAAAACCAAAGTTGCCTTATATTAGAATCTAACAGGTATCCATTGCCAAAGTCAAAGCAGGACATTGTTTGTGCAATCTCAGTATTTATGAGCTTATTTTGAGGTTTCTTGTTCATCTAATTAAAAAGAAAGCAATGGATCTAAGAGGAAAAGGAAGAATTCTGCCTTTGTTATTCTGGTATGCAGGGAGCCCCTGACTTCTATTTTTCTGCACCCCCACCCCCCGAAAACCCACTGACACATTTAAAACCCAAATGGACATTCCAGCTAGAAGCAAGACAGTGAAGATAAAAGGTTGTGCTCTGTAAGACCAAAGCCAAAGGAGAGGATTATCTACATTTACAGAAAGCAGGTACTGTCCATGGATGCAGCCTTAGCAAAAGAGAGAAAGGGAGAGTTAGAGAGAGGAAGGAAGGAGGGAGGGGAGAGTGAGAGAGAGTGAGAAGGGAAGGGGAAGAAAGGGGAGAAAGACTGAGAAGGAGGTAGAGACACAGAGAGAGGCGGGCTTGCAGGAAGCAAGGCTGAATTAAAATACCAGTTCCTAGGAGATGGGGAAATGGCTAACCTCAGAAGTCTGGAGTCATGAGTGGGAGTTTGGGACAATGAAAATGGAACAAAGTTTAGACCAGTGAACTTCTGGTTGTGGGAAGGGCTGCTGTGGACCATCACCCGAACTTGCCATTATATGTAAAGTTTGAGGACGCTTTCCAAAGAGTCAGCAATAAGAAGAATTGAAGACCCTAAAGAGCTGAGCCCAGATGTCAGTGTCAATGGCCCTGGCATGCCAACTAAAAATATATGGGCTTAGGCATGGGTGTTGTTAGCAGAACTTAGACATCTCATCTGTCCTGAGTGCAAACTCTCAGTGAGTGTCTAGAAACAAGTGACCTCCTATGCCATTGCTTAGTTATTTAACATTTTTCCCCACTTTGGGGCAATGACTTCAAAATTTCCTACAAGACAGGATTCAGACAATTAGTGGCAGATTGCCCCAGTATAAACTATGCTGAGTTGCTGAGTGCTTTGAATTAAGGATGATTTTTGGTAAGAACTGGGATGTCTGAGCATCCGGGATGTTCCTTACTTCCTTCGATGAGTGGGTGTTGTAAGCAAAGCTGCAGCAGTTCTGGCCTAGCATCACCCCAGTTGCTCTTTACAGACCTCCTTGCTGCCAGGAGAGAAAATTTTTTCCTTTCACCCTGGAGGCTCTAATTTCTTTTACATTCTGTCTCCTGTCTTCCCTGCATGTGTGGGTGAATGGTAAATGCCTTTGACACGTTTGAATAGACCTGTGTTAGGAACAAGTCTCCAAGGCTTTTCAAAACCACCCACGAAACAAGCAAAAGTTGTCTTTCTCCCCCAGTAAAAAATTCCCAACTTTTAAATAAGCTATCAAGAGGGAAAGTGGGGGCTACTTTGGGCTTCAGTAGCACTGAAAATTCAAGAACTTATATCCTGGCACATTTGTAGGGCTAATAGACCTTCTCTATCCCTAAACACTCTGTACAAAATGATTTCATGTATCTTTAGGGTCTTTGCAGGACATAAAGGAGCTCAGTTAGAAGATATCATTGCCAACTAATTTAAACAAAGATCACAGAGTCCTAGAAGAAAAAAAGAAACTCCATTTTTTTTGAAGGAAAAGGTTAGCAGGCTAAATAACACCATAATTTCACCAGCAGACCTCTTTAAACAAGAACAACTAGCCCTCCTGTACACAAAAGACAAATGGGCTGAGAAAGAAATTAGGGAAACAACACTCTTCACAACAGCCGCAAAGGACATAAAGTACATTGGTGTAAATCTAACCAAGCAAGTCAAAGACTTGTATGAAAAAAAACTTCAAGTCTCTGAAGGAAGAAATAGAAGAATATATCAGAAGATGGAAAGATCTCCCGTGCTCATGGCTAGGCAGGATTAACAGTAAAAATGGCTGTCTTACCAAAAGCAATCTAGAGATTCAATGCAGTTCCCATCAAATTACCAACACAATTCTTTACAGTCCTTGAAAGAATAATTCTCAACTTCTTATGGAATAACAAGAAACCCAGCTAAAAAGATTCTCTACAATAAAAACCTTCTGGAGGTATCTCCATCCCTGATCTCAAGCTGTACTATAGAGCAACAGTAATACAAACTGCATGGTACTGGCATAGAAAGAGACTAGTGGATCAATGGAATTGAATAGAAGATCCAGACACTTATGGACACCTGATTTTTTTATTTTTTTTACAAAGGTGCCATAACCATACATTGGAAAAAAGATAGCATCTTCAACAAATGGTGCTGGTCTAACTGGATATCTACATGTAGAAAAATGTAAATAGATCCATGCTTATCACCCTGCACAAAACTAAAGTATACGTGGATCAAAGACCTCAATATAAAACCAGATACACTAAACCTGTTAGAAGAAAAAGTGGGGAAGAGCCTTGAACTCATTGGCACAGGAGACAACTTCCTGAACAGAACACCAACAAGCACAGGCTCTAAGATGAACAATCAATAAATGGGACCTCATGAAACAGAAAAGCTTCTGTAAAGCAAAGGACACTGTCATCAGAACAAAACAACAGCCTACAGACTGGGAAAGGATCTTCACCAACCCTGTATCTGACAGAGGATTAATTTCCAGAATTTATAAAGAACTCAAGAAGTTAAACAGCAGCAAATCAAGTAATCCGATTTAAAAATAGGGTACAGAGTTAGAGAATTCTCAATAGAGGAATATATAATGGCAGAGAAACACTTAAAGAAATGCTCAGTGTCTTTAGTCATCAGGGAAATACAAATCAAACAGCTCTGAGATTTAACCTTACACCTATCAGAATGGCTAAGATCAAAAACTCAAGTGACAACACATGCTGGAGAGGTTGTGAAGAAAGGGGAACCCTCCTCCATTGCTGGTGGGAATGTAAACTTGTACAACCACTTTGAAAATCAATCTGGCACTTTCTCAGACAATTAGGAATAGTGATTCCTCAAGACCCAGCTATACCACTCTTAGGCATTTATCCAAAAGATGCTCAAGTACACAACAGGGACATTTGCTCAACTATGTTCACAGCAGCTTTATTCATAATAGCCAGAATCTGGAAACAACCCAGATATCCCTCAACTGAGGAATGGATACAGAAATTATGGTACATTTACACAATGGAATACTACTCACCAATTAAAAACAAGGAAATCATGAAACTTGCAGGTAAATGGTGGGAACTAAAAAAGATCATCCTGAGTGAGGTATCCCAGAAGCAGAAAGACACACATGATATATACTCACTTATAAGTGGATATTAGACATATAATGTAAGATAATCATACTAAAATCTGTACATCTAAAGAAGCTAAGTAAGAAGGATGACCCTGGGTAAGATGCTCAGTCTTCATTCAGAAAGGCAAATGGGATAGACTTGGAATATGGAGAAAACAGGGAAGAGGACAGGAACCTACTACAGAAGGCCTCTGAAAGACTCTACCCAGCAGGGTATTAAAGCTTTGGGCAGAGAGTAGGGAATCTTATGAAAGAAGAGGGAGATAGAAAGACCTGGAAGGGACAGGAGCTCCACAAGGAGAGCAACAGAACCAAAAAAAATCTGTCCCCAGGGGTCTTTTCTGAGACTGATATTCCAACCAAGGACCATTCGTGGAGATAACCTAGAACCCCTGCTCAGATTTAGCCTATGGTAGCTCAGTGTCCAAATGGTTTTCCTAGTAAGGGGAACAATGGGGGGAGGAGCATGGGGGAGAAGAAGGAAGAAGGGTGGGGTTGGGAGGGGATGAGGGAGGGCCAGGACCCCACCACGGTTCCATTTGGCATCACTGGCTAGTCACATTAGGCTGTTCCTCACTACCCTTATGTCTCCAGTTCTGCTTCTCTTGCTCATGCATTACCCAGTCCGACCATTTCAGGAATGGTCTGCAACCCCTGCCTTAGGCCTGCATAGTGCCAGCCTGTGGTCCATCTCAGGCTAGCTCCCTGTCTGGGCCCCCTTGCTCCAAACTGGTGGTTGTCTCAGGCTTGTTTTTTTTTTTTTTTCAGAGAATGTTAGGCTACTAATTCAGATGTTCATAAGTCAGAACACTGAGCATAGACATATCCTGTCTCCTCTCTGCCACCTCCTGACCCACGTGTGACATAACAGCCACACCTCTAGGGGCAGGTGGATGGCCTTTTACAGCTTTGTTTAGTTTAGCTCATTGTCTTTGTTGTGTGTCTGTCTCTGTGTGTCTCTGTGTATCTCTCTGAAAGGGTCTCATGCAGTCCAGACTGGCTTCAAATTTCCTAAGTAGCTGAGGATAACTTTGAACTTCTGAACTCGGTGCTAAGTATGTATTGCCATACCCCCACAGTCTGCGTGGTGTGGGGATTGAACCTAGGACTTTGTGTATGCTAAACAAACTTTCTTCCAGTTGGGGCCATGTCTGCAGCCTTTTGGGAAGCATTCACATTTTTAAAAAGATTGTTTGAAAGGTTGGTATTGGGTGTGGTGGGGAGGTGTTCCTACAGTCAGTCTCACACTGGACCACTGACCCTCCTAGACCTTACTCCCTAGGGCATAAACAGGATGCTTATAGGTGATAAACTGTGACTGTGCCCAGAGGTCCAGGGGAAGCAAACCATTGAGGCTTAGGAAGGAGTTGAGTGCTGCATTCCATTGTGGTATTGCAGGGGCTCCTTGCTCAGGCAGGAGTTATAACCACTTCTTAGCAACCAGAGGCTTCTCCTGACCTTGGTTCTCTCCCACCAAGTCACTTTTTCAGCTCCACATCCTGGCTGAGGTGAAGTCAGAACTCACATAGAGCTGTCTATATCTAGGCTACCAGAGGTCATGAGGACAGCCATAATCAGACTCATTTATTCTTCTAAACAAATAGCTCTTTTCTTTTCTTTCAGTGATAGGCATTGAATTCAGAGCCCTTTGCCTGCTAAGCAAGTGCTCTGCTATGGAGCTATGCCTCAAATTCAAACAGGCAACTCTTGAACAATGTGTGCATTCTCACTTCAGGGGAGGGGTCAGGGTAGGACAAGCAGTGAGTGGTATACAGTGGTATACAGTGGTATACAGCATGTTTTACATTGAGCTTACAGTCTTCCAGGCATTAACTAGTTAATTAGACAATTAGTGTTTCTTAGAGATATTTGGGATATAAGGAGCTGCTGGATTATGGGAAAGTCTATCAAACAGTGGTCCGGTTTGATTTGGGGCACCAGCAGAAGTTGTTCTTGAGAGCGTTTTCCCCAAGTCTAAGATGTGATCAGGTGTAAACACACACCAGCATTGTATGTACTACTAAGACGGGAAAAATTCCCTCCAACTAAATAAGACACATTGTCTTCTTAGGACTTAGAATATTCCATTCACTTTATTTGACTTGGATTTTTATTAAATATCATTGTGTGCACAACCAGTAGAAATCACAAGATGGGAGACAGGTTATTTTTTATTTTATGGGAAATAGATATTTTTCCTCATACCATTTATTCCAATTATGGTTTTCCCTTACCCAATTCCTCCTAGTTTCCCCCTTTCCCTTCCATCTGGATCCAGTGTTTCTGTCTCTTCTTAGAACGGGTATCTGTGGAATAATGATAAAGTCAAATCAGATTAAACAAAACAAGTCAGAATAGGACAAAAGAAACACACAGAAGGAAAAAGACCAAAGAAAAAGTGTAATAAACACACACATACACAGGTGTCCCATAAACACACCAAATCAGAAGCTGAGAGAGAGAGAGAAGGAACTACCATTGGAGTCATTTTGTTTTGGCCATTTACTGCTGGGAATGGGGCCTGCCCTTAAGTGGGATTTGTTTATCCAGTAACACTATTAGAAAGAACTAAATTTTCCTTTGCCAGCCGTTATCAGTTGGAGATAGCTTTTGGATTAGGGGTTGGAGCATGAATCCACTTTTCTGATTTAGCTCTAGGGCCCCTCTAGTGCAGACCTGTGCAGGCTCTGTGACTCAGTCTTTGTGAGTCCATATGTGTGTTGATCCTATTGTGTTTAAACAGCCTTGTTTTCTTGATGTCCTCCATCCCCTTGGACTCTTACACTCTTTCTGCTTCCTCTTCAGCAGGGTTCCTTGAGCTCTGAAGAGAGAAATTTGGTGGAGATATCCCTTCTGAGGATGAAAGTTCCAAGATCTCTCACTTTCTGCACAATGTCTGGCTGTGGGTTTCTGTATTTGTTCCCACCTGCTACAGGAGGACCCTTCTCTAATATTGGCTGAGCAAGGCACTATGAGTATAGATGAATGCTGTTAAGAGTCATTCTATTGCTATGTTCCTTTAGCATAGTAGTATTTGGTTTTTTTTAGATCTGTGTCCTATCTAATCTCAAGATTTCAGCCACCCAAACAGTGTCAGGTCCATCTCTTGGAGTGGGCCTTAAATCAAATCAGATACTCATTGGTTATTCCCATAAGCTTTATGCCACCATTGTGTCAGTGTATCTTGCTGGTATGTTAACATTGTAAATCAAAGGCTTTGTAGCTAGGTTGGTGTTTGTCTTTCTGTTTCCAGAGCGTGGAGAATACTTTCGAGTTCCATGAACACTAGGTGTAAAGACCCTAAGTAGGCACCAGCTCAACTTCTTCATGTTTAATAAGTTGTATAGGTGTTCTCTTCAGCAACAGGGCTTTGCTGTTTGTAGAAAGCAACCAATAGCATTGGCCAGAGTCTGGGTTGTTTGAGGACTCCCATTGGACTTCTTTGGCCAACAACTTGATTAGATGTATCCCTAACTCATCCCTAGTACTGAAAGATTTATTTGGTGACAAGAAATGTCCAGTTGGGACTCTGAATCCCCTATTACTTGAATATTTCATTTAGATCATCTTCATATATATGTATGTATGTATGTATGTATGTATGTATGTATGTATGTATGTATGTATTCAGATTCCATACAACCCCTCAAATGGCCCTTAGTTTTAGCTTTTCCCTTGTATTCCTCCCTTATTTTCCCTCTTCCCTCCTCCTCCCTGTTTGATCCTTCCATTCCATTTCTACCTCCTCACCTTCCATTTATAGCCATCTATTCTATTTCCCCTTCCTAGGGAGAGCCATTTCTTCCTTCAGTCCCTTGTTCTATGTCTAACCCATGTTGTTATATGGATTGTAGCTTAATATCAATGACTGAATGGCTAACATCCACATATAAGTTAATAACTAAAATATTCGTGTTACCTCACTCAGAATGATATTTTCTAGCACCACCCATTTACCTGTGAATTTCATAATTTCATATTTTAATGACTAATATTCCATTGCATAAATGTACCACATTTTCTTTATCCACTCATCCATTTACAGACATGTAGCTTGTTTTCCGTTTCTAGCTGTTATAAAGCAGAAATGAACACGGGTAAGCAAATATCCCTGTAGTAGGATGAAATATCCTTTGGGTATATGTCTAAGATATACTTAGATCGTTTTTTTTTTTCCTTTGTGTAGCTAAATCTTCAATTTTATTTTTTCATACTTAGATCTTGAGGTAGATTGATTCTCAGCTTCCTGAGGAACTGTCACACTGACTTCATCATGGCTGTACAAGGCTTTTTTTTTCTCATTTTATTGCACTGTTTGCAGTTTCATAGACTTCATTAATGAATGTATTCATATCCTTTATTAAGAACCTCTAGCATATTCATAATACCTATTTTGAAGTCAGTGTGCTATATTGCATTTCTCCAGGCCTACTGTGGTAGGGTTGCTCAGCTCTAGTAGGGAGATGTTATTCTGGCTATTATTGATTGTATTTTTATGTTGGCATCTAGGCATCTGGACTTGGGATGATTGTAATTCTAGGTGCTAATGTCTGGTCTTGTCTTAGTTGGATTGGTTCCTTTCCTTGGTTTCTGTTGCCTGCTCTGGTTCTTGGGAGAGTGTGGTAGCCATAGGCTGTTTGGTAAGTGATATTTCCGAGATCCTGCCAGATGCTACCATTGGGAGTCCCTGGTAGAATATGCTTCTAGATGATGGGAATGAGGAGAGACTGGAAGAGAGGAGGAATGGGAGCAGAGACGGAGGAGAAGCCATTGAAGGTGATTTTCACAGAGTTGGGGATGAGACTGGGGGATTGGACTTGGAGGAAAGGAGAGAGTGAAGATCACCTATCTGATTCCCTGGCTGGCATGGCTGGAGGGTTTCCAGGAATGCCTCTGTGAGCTGGAAGCTGAGTCAGGAATTGAGTGGTGGAGAAAGTCTGTAGGGAAGATCTGGGTGATCACTGGAAATGGGGACAAAGGGCATAGACAGATTCTTAAGGAATTCCTAGAATCTCTTTATACTGAGTCCATCTACTTACTTTCATCACAGAATAGTTAATGTTGATGCTTTTCCACACAATATCATTTTCTTGACCATTAAGAGCATTGTGATGTGATATTTCTGAAAAGAATCCATAAAAGAACTGAAAGCTATTGGTACTGTGCCGTAAGCCAAAAGTACAATTGTGCCTCGATAACCTCTTCCTGACTTATCTTGGAAAGCATTGCTTAATAGTTCTGACCCACCACCCCTTACTCCCTCCCACACAATCATTTACTCCCCAAGAGTTACAAGAGTGAGCCACTTGGTCTTCAGGCTTCAAAGCCAAACCACCAGCCCCCTTCTCCTTGTTGGGATACTTCCATGTTGATATGGGCATAGACGTAAATGAACATGAACAATAGCATCCCAACAGCTGCCAGCCAACATCCCATATTAATGGATGCATCCAGATTTAGGTAGCCCAATTCAGAGTTGTTACTATGTGGAAAGTATGTTTGAAAACAATAAAACATGGTAGTTTCTAAATTGAGAGCACATAGATGAGTAAAAGCCAGACAAACAAGGAAAGGAGTTTGAGAGACAGAGAAGTCATTGCACAGACCCTAGGTTGGTGGAGTGTGATGTCTTCCAGGAGACTTAAAATCTTGGCTGTATATACATGTTTATTGATGCACTATTTACAATATCTAAGAAGTGGAACCAACCTAGACATCCATCAATAGATGAATTAATAAAGAAAACTCAGGGCATAATAGCAAAGGAGTTTTATTCAGCCATAAAAAATGAAATTATAACATTTACCAGAAAATTAAAATATAGAAATTATTTTGCTGCACAAAATAAGCCAGACTACTAATGTTGTACATCTTCTCTTATATGTGGATCCTGGATTTACACACACACACACACATATATATATATGTAATTTATATATTATATATATATATATATATATATAACCAGAAAGAGGAACATTAAAGGAGAAAAGAGAGCTTAATAGGTTAAGAGTTATAGAATACATGTGAAATGGAAGCAGAAGAGAAGCCCCTGGGGCCAGGAAGTGCATCATGGGAGGGGAAGAAAGAGGAAATAGAGGAGGAGGTACAAAAACAAATGCCAATTAAAAATATCGCCACATATAAAATTAAATGCTGGTGCTAGAAGAAAGGGTTATATGTGGTCTCCATACAGAAGTGAGAAATGTTTGGGGCAAGGGTCATACTAAATTCTTTTTTTTTGCTAAATACTTTGATACAATTATTATACAATAAACACATATTGAAATATCATACTGTACCCTATAATATATGAAATCTGTGTCAGTTAAAAGGAACAGTAGGACCTGGAAAAACAGCTAATCAATTTAAATCATGCACTGTTCTTCTGAAAGACTAAGTTTGATTCTCAGCACCCAAATCAGTAGCTTACAACCTCCTACAACTCAAGTTCCAGGGGACCACCATGAGTACCTGCACTTACATCCATGTACCTACACATACGACATACACATACATATGTAATTAAAAAATAAAACCAAACAGCAACAGTAATTGTATCTGTCATCCAAGAACAGAGTTAAGGCAGACAAGAATAAGAATAAGAACACCTTAAGTCTTATGATGATTGTAAAGTTTTATCTCTAAAGACTGGAAAGGCTTTCAGCAAACGGTGACCAAAAGAGAGTAAAGTACAGTGTGTCCATTGATTGGCACACATGTCTGGAGAATAGCCTTGGGAGTCAAGTGAGTGATGGAAGGTCAACCATAGGCTATGACAGTCACACAAGGAAGCATTGTGACTTTGAAATGAATGCCTATATGTAGACTTTGATTTTCAAAAAACTTCTTTATTTAGGGTTCTTAAATGCTTCTACCTCCCTTCCAGCCTGCTGACTAGAGATAGGGGAGAAAGAAGGTTATTAGGAAAAGAGGGTTGTAGACCTTTTATATGTAGTTTCTTGAGGCGAGCCTATTCTTTATTGTCGAGATACCAACAGTCCAGTCAAATAGCCAACATCAAACAGCAGCAGCACAATTCAGCAGAAACAGCAAGATTCCACCAAGCAGGAATGAGTCAAAGAAAAGACTCAGCCAGAGTGTCAGGAGAAGTTCTCTGCCCTGGAGCTTTTCTCTCTGAGAAGTGAAGTGCAGAAAAACAAAGACCAGTGAAGCTGTGCACAGCCATGTGCAGCCTACAAAGTATAGCAATGCAAAATCAGTGTCTCCCTCTCTGTGGGCTTCTATTTATCCCCTCTTGGAGTCCACACAGGCTGTTTAAAAACCACACCCCTCGGAGGGGACAGCCTCCAGCAAAACTCCATGTGTCTCTTGTGTCCCTTTTCAGCTGAGCAAGATCACATGCCCTCTCATGAGTTTGCTTCCAATTGATGGTGAACTAAAAACATTTCCACACCCCACATTTGGGACCAAAACAAAAAAACACACAAAAGAAACACAAACTTCCACTACAGATATATGTATGCATAAGATGTATGTGTAATTTAAAAAAATAAAATAAGACGAAATAGCAACAGCAATTGTGTTTGTCATCCTAGAGCAGAGGTAAGAAATACACAGCTGGCTCATGACTGGTTCATGGAGGAGCTTGAAAGAGAGAGAATTCTCTAGCAGCCTTACAGATGCAGGGACCGTATACTGAGGCAACAAATACTGTAGCAAGACCAGGGGTAGGGCTAGGAACAGCACCGTCCCACTTCAGCCAAGCTGCATCTGAGGTTCCGAGACATCTGGTGGAGATGCTTCATGGAAAGAAAGCTAGGCAGGCTAGGAGCTCAGAGCAAAGGCATAGGCGGGAGACACATATTTAGAGGTCAACAGAGCTAAATGCAGTGAGGCGCGTACAGCACTTCCCTGGGAGAGAATCTAGAAGACACGCAGAGAGAGGCCCATGGCTGCATCTTGAACTGCAGCACCTAGAGCTAGATACAGAATGGTAAACCTTCAACAGAGCTGAAAAAGGCAGCCACAGAAAGAAAGAAAGAAAGAAAGAAAGAAAGAAAGAAAGAAAGAAAGAAAGAAAGAAAGAAAGAAAGAAAGAAAGAAAGCCAAAAGAGCATGGGGGAGGGGGAGGAAGTCAAAGGCTGAGCATTGGCTATGTCTCCCTAGTGGTTCCTCAAAAATCAGTCCCTGACCCCACAGGAACTCCTCACAGAAACATCTTCCTTCCCACTTCCACAGCACCCTTTGCCTCCTCTATAAGGTGCTCTGTTTCTGACAAGATTAACTTCATTTTCCTTTACATGGAAGAATATATGCCTACCAGTTTGGACAACTTTAACCACGCTCTTAGAAAGCTCATTAATTAGAGTCCTGTTCATAACAAACACTACTCAGTGCTTCTGAGGGAAGAATAAAGACAAAAGGAAAAGGGGGAAAGAAAAGAAAAGAAAATCAGTCTGTGGAGCCGCCTGTCCTTGGTATTTCTCGTGTGTTTCTATCCCATTCAATCCAGTGCTTGATATAAAAGTAAGGGGATCAGAGTGGCTTACATGATTTGGGAAAAGTTACTTAGATAAGGTGTTTTGCATACAGAGCTTAGGTCTCCAACTTTGATCTACCTACAGGACGTTATTTTCCTCTGGGCAATCCCTTGCAGGAAGCCACCAGATGCCTTTGAGATACAAGCAAATCCTCAGTGACAAAAGAAGATTCCAGAATAAACAACAAGCAGAAATGGTTAACAACAGAAGAGTAAACATGACCCTGATAGATGACCCCGTGAATAAATTTGTTCTCTTTTCCTCCTTTAATTACAGTGGTGGGTTAGACTCTGGTAGAAATAGCTGTGGCGTGATGGATGTTTTGGTAGCAATTACATGTGAGAAGGCTCCTCTGATAGGTCCGTTTTAATGGGAGCACCAGGCAGTGGCGTTAACGAGGACAAGCCTATTTGTTTCTCTGCCTCACTTGTTAGCTCCTTTCCGCTCAGGGGGAAACTGCTGTCTACTGTGGCCCAGATTCCTTTCAGAATAAGCAGGGTCGTCAGAACTCTCATTATGGTGCCTCAGGGTAGAGTGTGAAGAAGGGCTGGCTGAGGACACTGAGGAATTACACCACCCATCTCTGCTACTGGGGAAGCGGGGGGGGGGGCACCACTGCTTTGTGCTAAATATTCTGGAAATTAATGAACAACACATATTCCTAAAAGGAGTTTAAGGGATCCATTCCCAGGCTGTCTGGCCTACCAGGCAGGCGAGTGTTATGGGCAGAGAAAGTAGAGAAAATGGCTGTGGTCCGTGAAGCTGCTTTGGAGAAGGGATGGGTGGTAACTTGTTCGGGGTAACATGCTCAGGGCAGAAAGGAACAGTGGGGGTGACTGCTAGATCAGTTACTTTCACATGAGGTCATCAATACTGAGACTTTTCTGACATCTCCAAAACATTGTTTTTGTGGCCCTCTTGGCCCTACATGACAAAGAGGGCTGACATGACAGATACTCCCTCAAACTTCCAGAACAAATGTAGCCCTGCTGACCCTTTGTCCCTCTTTGGACCCTTGAACTCTGAACCTTTAAGACAATGATTCTGTGATGTTTGAGGTGCTGAGTCTATAGTAATTTATGACAGCAGCCATATTGGAAAACCATGTACGTGGGATTCTAAATAAGCTAGAGAATAAAGGTTATAGTCACAGCATACAATTTGTTATTTTTTTTAAAAGGATAGAAAAAGAAGCATTTATTTATTACTGTTTTTTCACTTGTATTCTAGTTTAAATACAACCATCCTCACTGGTAGAGCTTGGAACTAATGTTTCTTTAATAGTCAGCTCAGAAGGATATCAAATGGAGTAGGTGCCCAATAAATAAGGCGTTAAAATTCATGGTGGATGACAACAAATATTCCCTGTACGTGTGGTTGAGTCAAGCTACACTAAATTGGTGATAGACTGAAAATGTTTAGGGATAAGTTGAAAGGAAAACAAATACCTGGAAATAAAGCAGTTTTGAAAACAATGCTCTCTTGTTACCCAGGGGCTTGGGGGTCACTGAATCTCAACAGCAAAATCCAGACTTCTACGGCAAGAGAAACAGAGCTAGTACAGAAAATGGCCGTGACAATTCTCCTATTACTCTCTGACTCTCGCCTACCTGGTCTGATGTGGAACTGGTAGCAGGTAAGCAAGTCTGACAGCTTTGAGTTTCTGCTCATCTTCTCTTCGTTTGCAAGGGATAGGGCTATGAGGAGAGGAGCATGGGGGGGGGGGTTAGAAGGAGAGAGGGGAAAGAGACAATGACACTAGGCTATTTTAAACCTTTGGTAATTGGTTCCAGAATAGTCAAGAATAGACATGTATTTTATATAATACCCATATCTAAAGAGGATTATTTTCCAAAGGGAAGAATTATTAGCTAATGTAAAATGTTATAGATAACTTGAGAAAGAACCTTCTGTCTTTGCCATGCATGACCTCACTAGTGCACACATTTTTTTTCTTCAGTGCAGGCTATATGCAACTCAAATTCACTGAAGACATTTATCTGCTAATGGCTTTAGCGTTAGCTACCAAATGAAGTCATTGTAAGAATTAATGGCATTAAGGCTTAAGTGTTTAGGATGGTGCCAGGCCCATAGAAAGCAAAACTCACGTGACAATGACCATTATGGTTCTGTCATAATTAACCATCTTACCCAGAACTCCAACAAGACAAATGGAAGGTGAATCTTGTCATCTAGGCAATGACACACCAGAGCTTAATGATTGGAGGGCAGAGTCAAAGTGAAGTTTTCACAGCTTCTCAACAAAGACAGAAGAAGCCAAGTAAGGTGTGTGCATGAGAGCAACAGGGTGGAAGACAGTCTGGTTCCCTGTCCAGATGGTTTCACCAAGCAACCAGTCAGGCCCTAGTGGGGTGACTCTTCTGAACCTGCCAACATGAATTAGATAGCCTCGAGAAAATGTCCTGAGAAAAACATCTTGACCAAATGAGCAGATTTGTCCTCCCCTCTATCTCTACACACACACGCACACCAAAGTGAGACTCCAGTTCACATTCTACAAAGTAAAATGGATGAGCTTTAATTATCCAAAAAGAACATCTCAGGATTACTTGCCATTTGGGGGGAGGGTCCTCTGTAAATTATTGAAAAACATCACAGAGCCAAGCATGGTGGTGCCTACCTGCAGTTCCAAGGCTCAGTAGGCTGAGGCAGAAGAATTCTGAATTCAAGATCAGCTTTGTCTTCATGGAGAATTCTAAGATAGCCTGGCCAATACAATAAGACTGTCAGAAGGAGGGGATGTGAGAGTGATAAGGACAGGAGGAGGAAGAAGAGGAGAAGAAGGGTGTTTATAAACAAGGTCAAGCAAAGAGAGGCCAGGCTACCTACACCATAAACCATATTGAGAGCTGCCAATTACAAAATTATCTGTTGCTAGTTTTAGCAGTCTGTGTATTTACTCTCTCCCAGTGTCTATGGGTTAGCAGCCCAGGCGTGGCCCTAAGATACTCTATCAGACTGTGATGTCGAGTCACTGAGTAGGTAGCAGGCTCATCATGCTAGGATGGCCAGCCCCTCCTTCAAGGATGTTTGCCTCATTAGTTTAGCCTTACCCTGTTTATGAACTCACAGTCAACAGACTGAATTCAGACTTAAATCCTGTGTGCAAAAACAGACAGCCTTTCTGGGTTCCTCGAATCCAGTAGAGGCCGTCAAAGGCCACCACAACAGTAAAGGAGACTGCTACCAAAATCTGTAGCTACTCAGAGAAATTGTAAGTGGGTGGGCATCAGTACAGAGCCTTGCATATGGTAGAGGCCCCACAAACGCATGTTGGATAAAACATATTGAGATTGGGGATTGTGCCTTATGTCTCATGAGAGCCATCTGTCCTCACATGGTGAATGTCTAGTCAACTGTCTGGCCACATCTAAGTGACTGGACTGTCAGGAAAGATTATGGCCTATTACATTTACTAGGAAGGTGTCATTAATTTTCAATGAAACAGAGTATAGAGAAAAGTTAAACTTGATCTGAACATCTAAGGCAGAGAAAGCCTCAGAGAGCCCAAGAGTTTCAGTGAGAGCCGTCAAGCCCAGCATCTCCGTTAGGATACTGATCCCGTGTGGCTCACTAACAGACCAAAATAGGTAAGACTGGTTCCAGCAGGAAGGGAGCTCTCTGCCCAGTACTTACATCATTCACTGTTATGCTTCAGGGCAGGCCTAACAGTGTTTTACAAAAGCAGTCTTCACCTTCCTGTGGCTTGGTGCCTGAAGTGGGAGGCAGACAGGAAGCCCAAGGCTGGACAGTGATGTGCTTTAGGAGAGAGGATACAGAGGCTCTGGGCGACTCAGAGACCAGACTCAGAGTCCAGAGGAGGCTTTCCAGCAACAGAAGGCTCTGAGCTGACCCTGTGTATGAGTCCTCCTGAGACAATGGATGGGAGGAGGTTCCATACAGGAAAGAAGAGGGCTCAGAAAGAAAGGCTAAGCCTTCTGCTTTGAGGTTTGCCTGAAACTTACTCCGTGGATTCCTACAGTCTGGGAGCCTGGGGACTGAACAGTGTTCCTGTCTTAAGTAGAAGAAGATAGCTTTGGTCTTCTGCAATTGAAACGTGAAGAAATGGGAGGAGTTTAGAAAGACAGACAGATGTAGCCTATACAACTGAAAGGAAGCCCTGCCTAGGGGCTCAGGGCATCCTAATTCCCTTCACTGAAAGCATATAAATGGACAACATGACCACTCCATGTTAGAGTTAAGGGAAAGCTTTTTGTTTTAGATGTGAGAGAGAGGGGGAGACAGACAGACGGACAGAGAAAGAGAGTGCAGCCAGAGGTATCTGAAAGAGTCCAGAGCAGAAGGAGAAAATAGTAGACTGAGCATGGCCAGCAGATTGAACTTGGCCGGACTATTAAGAGTGGGGGAGAGTACCAGGGGATTGAGAAGAGAGAAAGTATAGTGTGAGAAGCAGAGGGAGAAGGGAAACATCCAAAACAGCAGGATAATAAGGAGAATGAGTAGCTGTGGGGAATGGGGAAGGAAGCCTGTGAGCTGGAGGGAGTTTAGGGTGAGAAGGGCTAGGACATCAGCATGAAATGTGTAATAAGTACTTGTGATTCTGAGGGAGCATTAGCTTTGATATGCTAATAGGTACCACAGGTAGCCATATGTCCCTTCTGCCAGAGGTAAGGAAATGTCTCCTTTTGGTAGATGGGAACTCACAAGCTCCTAAGGAATGTGCACTTTTATCTAACTACAAGAAATCCTCCCGGAGTCTAGGCTGAGCTCATTTCTGGAATATTTGGCCTGCCCTTTGAAGTTTGGGGAATTGGAGTTTCCTTTGGACTGACAGAAAGTAGCTTATCCTAGACAGAGATTTAAATCACTACTTAGATTGTCTGTTTTGAGCAGTCCTGGAAGGTGATGTTATAAGATAAAAAATGTGTAACAGCTCAAGCAAACTCCCTAGAACCAAGAGAGTCTCCTAAAGTAGGTCCTGTACAATGCACAACAAATGGGATGTGGCTGTTAAGCATCAGTGACCTTGTGAAGACTCCATGGCTCAAGGACGGACTCCAAGCCAGGTGAAGTGGCACACACCTTTTATCCCAGAAGGCAAAGGCAGGCATATCTGTGAGTTCAGGGCCAGCCTGGTATACACAGTGAATTCTAGTACTATTGGGGTTATAGTGAAACCCTGTATCAAAAAATACAAGAAGAAAGGAAGGAAGGAAGGAAGGAAGGAAGAAAGGAAGGAAGGAAGGAAGGAAGGAAGGAAGGAAGGAAGGAAGGAAGGAAAAAAAGAAAGAAGGAAAAAAGAAGGAAATCTTGAAAGTCTAAGAAAAGGTTGGAGACCTTAATTGCAAACAAGAACTCACAGAAGTAAATCCAAGAAATAAATCACGAGGATCCAAGATGGCTGCCACAAGAGAACACTGTGTCTGAGGAGTAGGACAGCAGAAACAATGCAGCGACCAGGAGACTGAACTCTGGGACCTAAAACGCCAGCACTGTGAGTGCCAGGTGAGCGGAACTCCTACGGTGAGAAAATCAAGTGGGAAAACCCTAGGGACACCCAGTTATTACCTGGAAAAATTTCCCAGTGACCAGCAGCGCACAGCTCTGATCTGAAAGAGCAGCCGCGCTGGGTGCCCGCACCCGCCATTATAGACTGGATCACACAGTCTCGCGGGCAGTCTCAGGAGGAACCGGATGCCGTTTTCACTGAACTCCACCCTACAAGGGCACACTGCACCCGGGTTCTGCTTCAACCCTCGGGTGTGCTGCGGGCACGAACTGATCATCGGAACCACCCCAGACTGAGTGGATTGGGGGACCATTTTGACCAGTCCACACACTGTGGGGGCACGAGCCTAACGCTTCCGCCAGCAAAAACTCAGTCAGTGTGTGAGTCCGCCGGCGGGTCTGGGAAGAACCCGAGTTCTGTCTCAACCCACGGCTGAGAGGATCCTGGGACCATCTTGACCAGACCGCACACTGAGGGCAAAAGCTGCACGCATCCGCCAGCAAAAACCCCAGTTCAAGTGTCTGTCCACGGGCCAGACAGAGAAGGCCTCTGGCACCATTTCAGACAGCCCTGCATACAGCGGATGCACACAAACACAAACCCACTGTGTGCCCCAAATATCATCTCAG
>CM053760.1:57405644-57425740 GCA_028658305.1 Pachyuromys duprasi
AAGGAGCCTTCCATGAAAAGATTTTTGACACAAGACAAAGGAAATCCTTGGTGCAAAGGTGTTGAAACTTGGCTTTCTGAGGCAGAGAAAATGTTGGGAGGAAAAAAAGGGGGGGGGGCGAGAGATAAAGCAAGTAGATGACAAGGCTTCAGGTTTGGCTTTAGCAAGAAACAGTGACCCAGACATCCTGTTCTGTAGGGGTGCTCATCATTGTCCCGGCACATAGCCACACCCCAGATTCTCCCCAACACTTGGCTGTTAACCTGACTTTCTGCTTTGGTTTTAGACTTAAAGGTTCATTCAAGAGCCTCAGGGGGGGAAAAAACCTTCCTAGATAATCCACAACTGTGGATTTTCTAGACTGAATGAGTTGTGCTACAGTAGACTCACCATTGGAAAGGCTGAGTCAAAGGTTGCCCTGTACCTCAGGGGTTGAGTTTCTATAGGCTCTGTTTCTTATACCATGTGCATATATATAGTTAGTATCATTTAATCTTTACCATAAAGGTGCAACAAGTGGTCAGTGGCTCCCACTCTTCAGGTGAGGTGGCATTAAGAGTAAGAAGCAGAATAGTACAGTGATTAAATTCACGGTCCTTAGACCCCATCTTCTGTGTTGGGACCCTGATTCTTCCACTCACCATACATGGGACTTGACTTCTTTAGGACCGGGTGGGGGGCTTATCTGTAAAATGCAGGACCAACAGAGGGACCAACTCCAAGGAAAGGATGTGACAGGCACATGAGTTAACAGTTCGAATGGAGATTGCTCTGTTCCATTCTCTTGGGGTGTTAGTTCTTATTAGGAACTCTCTTCTTCAAGTTTTTACTGAGAAGGGTTCTGCTGTGGCTCTTTGCTCCTACAGTGGGGCTCAGTCTTTTGGCAAACTGGGGGACAGATATTAGGGATACACTCATGATAGGATCACACATGTTCACTGTTTCATTTTGTCAGCAAAGATCTGTCAGATATGTGCATATTTATTTCTATTATTTCTGTTATTTTTCCAGATAATGAATTTACTCTACTAACTCTTAGCGGCTCACTTTCCCTGTGCATATCTTTCCTTTATTGATAGGGAAGGAAGTATGCAGACTACATTTCCCAGACTCCTTTGCCCATTTCTTCCTTACAGTTAGCCAACAGGAAGCTTTGAGGAGATTGGAAGGTGAGAAGAACTTTCTCTCTCTGACTCCTGGGGTGTCTCCAACTTGCAGCAGCAGCAGCAGTTCAGTGTGACAGTTGCTCATGGGTGAGAGTAGTGCCATTTTCCTCATTTGAGCTCACACTCATGTCCTGCTTTGGTTTCCTATTAGGGTAACATTTCATCCTTTTAGGTCTTCTTTAACTAATCATTTGTATTACTATATATATTTACCTGTATTGGAAATATTTAGACTGTTTTGCCCTGTATGAATGTTTAGCATATTGTCCCGAATGACTTCATTTTTGACAAAAATATAGAAATAAAAATATCCAAAAAAAATCCAAATAAGTTTAGCTGCTCAAGGTATTTTGGACTTATAGACTCGTGGAAACATACATAGACAGGTAAGCAAACACTGA
Organism: Pachyuromys duprasi; assembly: GCA_028658305.1. Classification (NCBI taxonomy): domain Eukaryota; kingdom Metazoa; phylum Chordata; class Mammalia; order Rodentia; family Muridae; genus Pachyuromys; species Pachyuromys duprasi. The sequence goes on from CM053760.1 coordinate 57,407,212, forward strand.
AGAATAAAATGAAAGACTATTCCAGGTGCAGTCTATTAAACTGTTGCTGAATAGATTGTACCACACATCATTCTGAAACTGACTTAAACAAAAAAAAAGTCATTTATTATTTATCAATGTTTCTCTGGGTAAAGAATTGAAAAGCACCTTGATTAGAGTCCATGAAGTTGTAGTATGAGGTGAGCTGGTCTGTAGGCATCTTAAATTCTGAAGGGAGCTGGAGGATCTTGCTTTTCAAGCCGCTCACGTGTCTGGCAAGCCAGTGCTGGCTGCTGATAGAAGGCCTCAATTCCTTTCTCTGTGGATTTCTTCCAAGAGTTTCTTAAATGTTCTCATGGCAAGGCAACTGGCTTACCACTAAAGAAAACAATCCAAGTGAGTCAGAAGGAAGCTGAACCACATTTTGTGACCTTGTCTTAGAAGTCACTCATTGTAACTTCAGTTGTATTCTACTGTTTTGGTCAAGTATATGTAATGAATACAACCATGATACATAATAAAAAATGACTGCATTGGGTGAAGGAGACAATGTCAGCTTAAAGAGGGTCAGGGAATTCAACATGGCTGCAGTGTCTGCAGAGGGCTGTGTGTGGAGAAAGGCCAATGAGATGAGATGGGACCAGATCCTGTTGAGTCTTGAGCTCTCTGAAGGGAGTTGGAAGCCCTCAGCAATGATTTACCATGAAAAGAAGTTACTGATGTACTCTTCATGCACGTATGTGTAGGCTTAGATTTTTCACCTAACCTACTTTACTTAGGGTTCTTCAACACTTATATTTCCCTTCCACCCACTGACGAGAGGAAGGGGAGAGAGAAGGTTATTAGGTAAAGGGGATGTAGACCTTTTTAGAAGTAGTTGCTTCATATGAGTCCACTCTTCATTGTCCAAATACCAGCACTCTAGTCCAAAGGTCAACACCAAAGAGCAACACGAATCAGCATGATTCAAAAGATCCGGAAAAGTCAGGGAAAGCTGCAAGACTCAGTTGGATTGCCCAAAGAAGTTCTCTGGAACGTTTCTCTCTGTGAAGTCAAGTGTAGAAGTATGAAGACCTGTGCAGGGACATGGATCCAGAAGGTGATGTCTAATGTCCGTGGGCTTCTATATGTCTCCTCTCCTCAGAGTTTACCCACGGATGTTCTCAGCTGACCTAAAGACAGCTCATACAAGACAGCTCACAGCAAAACACCATGTGCCCTCTCTCAAACTAGCCTCCAACAAAACATCACATGCCCTCTTACAAGACAGCTTCTAACAAAATATCACATGTCTCAACTGAGTCCTGAAAGAAACCAGAGACTTTCACTTCAGGTATGCATACTCACCTGTTATTTACATGTTAACAAAGCTATCAATACCTAAATTCTAACTTCCTTAAAGTCAAGAGATGTCTCTTACTTTAAAATATTCCACAATACATAACGCCATACCTGGCACAGATGTTTATTGTGTAAATCATCTTCCCAAATATTCGCATAGATGTAATCATACACACTAATATTTTTACTCATCTATATGTGGATACAAACACACACACACTTCTTCTAAGAGTTGTGTTTTCAAAGACCAGCTTCAACACTACAGTGTAAACTGAGTCAGGGCACAGACAAACAATTGGCTGATGACCCAATAGACTTTTTCTGAGGGTAATTCTTCAGGCCAGAACTGATGGTTACCAACTGTGGCTTCCACTGATAGTGGTAAAGTTAGGTGCCAGAATTAAATCGCTGGTGGCAGGCCAGTGCTGGTAACTTCCTGGAGTGGCATAAGCCCACTCCAGGAAGCTAGGTATTGTCTCCTAGTGGGAGCTTTCCACTGATAGTGGCAATGTGGGGGTTTTCACTTAATTGTGGCAAGCATCTAGAAAAGAAAAGCAAGAAGGAGAGAAAAAGACACACACACACAAACACATACACTTATACTTGATGATGAAGTAAGACAGAATCCAGAAGTTAGGTTCCAACAAGCTTCTTTATTTTATTTAATTCCTTTTCATTTAGCTTCTTTTACAGGCTTCTTTTACTTTACACATATACATACATACATACACACACATTTACATACATACATATTCACATATTGGGTGGATAGAGCAAACTCCAGAGAGTGAGTTCCAACTCAGCCTTACATACATACATACACATGCATCTTGGTGGACTGAAACTCCAAAGAGTGAGGTCCAAAGCACCCTACATACATACCCTTGGTGGATGGAAAACATTCCAAATGGAGAGTTTCAAACCACCTTATATTCTTTTCTATACTTTATATATCCCAGAAAGATCTTTCAAGCACAAAAATCACAATATGGTTACATTCTATTTTTCGTTAAATGAACAATTACAATGAGTATACATAAGAAAAACTTGTTCCCAATACCTTCACATGTTCAAACGTTTTACGTATTGTGGGTGAAAACAAATATGAAAAACAAGTTATTCCCAAGAACCCATGTAAACTTGTAACTAAACAGTGTGTTATAAGTTAACAAGGTGAGCAAGCAAGATAACTTCTCAGCCAGCCTTTTTTTTTACCGGCAGGCTGTAGTGTGTGGTTACAAAGAGAGAATCGATTATCTTAAAAGGTAGTTTTATAAAAGTCTTAGAAGAATCACAAACCTAAACTTTTATATAAAAAACAATGAGCCATCTCTACTGTAAATCTTAAGATGCACATGTACTCATTAAGAATTTTATTACATCATATCAGGATGCTGAGGGCAAAAACAAGTATAAGAAAGTCAATTGTTGTCCCCGTTACGAGCCCAGCTTGAGAATGTCACATCCGACCGTGCTACACTGGGCTCGTGTTCCTGCTCACCAACCTCAAAATGTCCCTGGCTTTACTATTAAGACTGTGCTTTTCATAACTTCAAATTGTTCTCTAAGATTTTCTACCTCAGAGCCACTGGCAAAAACATCTTTACTTAACCTTGCTAGACAATGTTTTTCCTAAGATTTTCTACATCAGAGCCACTAGCAAAAACAACTTCACCTAACTTTGCTAAACAATCTGTTTTTCCAAATCTTTTCTCAGGGTAGCGGTCATTGCTAACAATCTACGTCTGCAGGTTCTTTTCAAGGGTGGTGGTTTCAACAATGAACCTGCTCCAGCAACCATGCCCGACAGAGATCAAGCATTGTTAAATTGAAAGTGCCAGATATACTGCCCAGTGAGGGGCTGGAGGCCCTCTAGAGTTTTTATACAGCTCATATATTATGAGGGATGTGGTGACCGCGGAGCAACAAGCAGAGCTATGTTCCGTAACATCATGAAGTCCTCAGGACACATAGTTCTTGGGGTTGTCCCATGCCGATGCACACCCATCATGGGCATGCTGGCGGGTGGGCTGCATTCCGTGAGTTCTAGAGCTGTTTTTGCTTCTTCCTCCTTCATGACTCCTGACATTGTGTCCATGCTAAGTTCTGCTCTTCTACTCATCTGTGTCTGTGGACCTAGTTCTTCCAATATTACTTGCTATATACCTTCTGCGGATACTGTTCTCAGGGCATGATAGGGAAATGAGTGAACACACGAGATGAACAATGTCATGCTTTGGATCCTAAGTTATCTCAAAGGATTTTATGCTAAAGTTTTGGCCTGCAGCTTGTGGCACTATTGGAATATGATGGAACCATGAAGAGGTGAAGCACAGTTGGAGAAAGTTAGGTAATCACAACCATGCCATAGAAGTGGGACCTCGCCCTCTTTCTCTCCTTTGTTTTCTTGCCTTGTGATGTAGGCTGACTTCCATGCCATGTTCTCCTACCATGAGGCACTGAGCCATCATGGGCCGAGAATGGTAGGGCAAGTGGCCATGGGTTTAAACTTCCCTAATGGGGACCCAAAGTAAACTTTTTTCTTTTTAGTTGTTTTTCTATGGCATTTTGTCACAGTGAAGAAAGAGCAGATGGAGGATGAAAGTCAATACAAGAATCATAGTCTACCAGATGGGAAACAAGACCCCAAAAGTCAAACAAGCTTCCAGGTTAGGGAGAGCACGGCATATCTGCATGTGTGTGGACTTATGAGTCTGTATGCTCCTGTGTGTCCTAACAAATGTTTAAATTAAAAATATATGATTGCACTATCCATGTGTATTTAGTCACTAAGTTTAGACTTGAATTTACAGTATGATCTGAAGATAAATATTTGGGCCAAGAACAAGTCACTTGTTTTCTGTAAAAGTACCCAAGGGCTGTTCAGAAGAAGAACAAGACAATACTCCACAGAGAAGCTGAGGCAGTGCAGTGCTACCAGTTCAGCAGAAGCTTTGCCAAGACTGTGGTGTGAAAGGCTGAAGGGTCATGTGACACAGATGTACCTTCCAGCTCATAGGTGATTTAAACTTTGGGGAGACGCAGCTGGCACCCGACTCTGAGTCCTCACTCTCCAGACTGGCTGATGAAGGGACTTCTAGTATAGTTCAAAGTGGCCTACTTTGAAGAATTTGTGTTTGGAGAAAGCTAAATGGGCCACTTGGCTTGAGGTTTCTCTCTGTACCTAAGGGAGATCACAATTCAGTGTACTTCAGGTGACAGCCAGCTGAGCTGACCAGAGGACCATGAGGGTCCCTGAGCCATTTTTTCACAGTCACTTACCTATGCTTGCTGGCCCCTCAAGGATGTGGAGAGACATAGCTGGCTGGAACTGAGGAGTCCACATCAGTCTTCAACTAATCTGGAGTTAACGGCCTGTGTCTGTCACCCTTTCCTAGAGCCATCTAGGATCAGTAACTGTTTCTCTTTGTCCTGTTCCCTAGGTTAGGATTGTTTTAAGAGCTTTCTCTTAGTGTAGAGGATACTAACATCCAGGGGCCTGTCTAAATGTGCTCTTTTCTGCAGTTCTTCGTTCTTAGGATGCCCAAAGCAAGTGATTCACTCCAGATATTCTATTAGAGTTGGAACCTACTGCCTCATGTCTTCTGGGTAAAGTACAGAGTTGTGAATGCTCTCACCATGCAGATCAGTGTAACATGTGAGTTTCATCCATGTGATGAAGTATGTGGCTAATATTAGTTCCTGTTATTTTCCAAGAGAAAAAGGACCCGGTGGTATATTTCATGAATGCATGGACCCAAATGATGAACTTCTCTTGTCTGGGAAGGCCCATGTAGATTATGGAGCCAAAGAACCTCCTAGCATGTTCATTGCGTTTATTGGCAGGAAAGGAGATGAACAGGAGGCAACTGGAAGGGGGTAGATAAAAGGGATGAACACAGGAAAGTCTCTGTGCTGAGACACCAGCAGGCAGTAGCATAATCATTTTTTTTATTGCCCTATAGGAACATATTCTCTGATGTCCTCTCGAATGCATATGCTGCCACCTGAGATGCCAGAGAAATGAGTCAGCCACCTTTTCCAAACACACACGTGGATGCGGGGAAGTGCTGAGGAAAATATCTCTAGCATGCTTACATCCTGAAGGGTAAAAAAACGACTTTCAACTAAATCAGTACAATGCAGTTTATGACTGGAGTAGCATTCTCTTCACAGCCATAACCAAATACACAAACCCGGTGAATTAAACACCTGGTTGTCTCATAAGTTCTGTAGGCTGGAAATCTGACATGGGCCGAGGTTTACTGGCTGAGATCACTAGGCCACATTTCCTTTCTGAAAGCTCTGGAAACATTTTTTTCCCCCTCTCTTTCCTGGAAGCCATCTCAGCTTTCTCGGCCCATAGATTCTTTCCTCCAGTTTCAAAGCCAAAGATGGGCTGAGTTCTCCCATCCCTGACTATGCCCTCTTCTGCCTTCTTGGGTATTAAGAATCTTTTGATTACACTGGCCCCAGGACAATCCAGGAAAATGTCCCCATCTTAAACTCAGCACATTAGTAATCTATTCCATCTGCAGCCCTGAGTTCTCTTTTATTTACAGCTATGAAACTCACCAATTCCAGAGATTAACTAGGAAATGAATGGACATCTTTGTCAGGCAATTTATTCTCCTATTAGGGGACTTAAATTTCTTATTTGCTGTGTTTTTTCTTTTTTTACTTATGTAAACTTTTTTGGTTGAGCATAGTAACATAACAAGCAATGCATTAGGAAGTAATGTCTTAAAATGACTCCTGAAACAGATTAGGGCTTTCAATTTTAGCTCTCCCTTTTGCTAACTGCTGACCTTAGATTAGCCTCTCTCTGAACCACCGTTTCTCCTCTGTAAGATGGGGATAATACAATTCATTTATTGAGGTTACCAAGAAAACACAACTGTTTGGTATAATACCTGACATGTAGAAAATGCTCTGTGAGTGTTAATTTTAACTTCTTAAAGTTAGGCCAGAGTAAATGGGGGAAGAATGGAGGAGGGCAGAGTAGGACTGAGATTTTCTGTACAATGAGATCCCCCAGAGATGGTTCAGTTCTCCTTGTTGCTCACTGTGGTTCGGATTCTGTCTATAAAAGTCTCCAGGACTCCTGTGCAGTTGAGGAAAAGAAAAAATGCAGCCATCATTTTTCTTGTCTATGCCTTATACCACTCTCCTTTTCCTATGGGTCTTCCATTGCTTGCCTGCTACTGCATCCAGGCCAGAGAATCACACCCTCTGGTGAGTGTGCCAGGCACAACAAAAGGTGAAGTCGGGGTGTGTGTGTGTGTGTGTGTGTGTGTGTGTGTGTGTGTGTGTGCCTCAGTTGAGTCTTCTAATTACTTACCAAGCCTTCAGGGGCCCTAGACTCCGTATGCCTGTTGATTAAATTAAGGGTGGTAAGCCAGGATTTTCCAGCACTAATTACCCCTGGCTTTGAATAAAACCACTTCTATTTGGCTCTTGCCACAGTCCAGGGCAGAGACCCAAAGTCCAGCTGGAGCTTCCCTGTCCCTGGAGAGAAGTGCTCTGCTCCTCAGGGTCCAAGAGAACCCAGGAGGGTACAGGGAAAGGTGGTCTCCCAGAAAGCTGCAAAGCACTGTTAGCACCCAGTGTTGACAAGGATGCAAAAAATCTGGTAGTCTGGGTCCTTTGGGAGTTTAGCATCCTTCCATAGTAAACTCACACATCAAAGATAGAACAAAAGAAAACAAAACCTATATGGGCATCAATATAGTTTAACCCAACCACCAACCAATCAACCAGCCAACCAACCAACCAACCAACCAACCAGAAACTGTAGTACAGCGTTCTGTGTAATAACATGTGACTAAATAAAAGAAGCTATGTGTTTAGACGCCCATCTAAAGATTTGGTTGGAATGATAGAGAGAGCCTAAACTCACCCTCACTGTGGGTGTCTGTCAGCACACCACTAGGAACACACAGTCATCATCCTATAAAACACAGCCAGTGGATGGAGGGGTAAAATTCTCCCTTTATGTGTCCTTGAATCACTTTGTTGGTTAAAAGGATAATTTTGCTTTACCTTTTTACTGTAGGAAGAAGAATTTTCTCTAAAAAGCAGGAGTGCTGCAGCTGACATTCCTTGGTCTTGGCCAGTAAAGGTCTGGGCAGAGCCAGGTTGTGGGGAATGGCCTGGGGGGGGGGTGTACTCACCCAGAGTTTATGGCTTTATTCTGAGGAGTTTGTCCAGGGAATCAACAAAGAAGGCAACGGTGGGGCACGGAGCTTGGGTAAGCCTATAGCTAGAGGGCTTAAAACGGCCCCCTGCATATTAAAAGGAAGAATGAAGCCAGCTCAGGGGGCCATGCCTGTAATCCCAGCACTCAGGGAGGCAGAGGTAGTCTCTGAGTTCCAGGCCTGCCTGGTCTACAAAAGTGAGTTCAGGACAGCCAAGGTTATAGAGAGACCTTGTCTCTCCGAAAGAAAAAAAGAGGGGGGGACAGAAATAGGTTGTCTTGGGAGGTTAATTTGAAGAATTCTGAGAGTCCCATCAAATAAAGCCCAAATCAAACAAGAAATTAAATTAAGAGTTATCGAGATATGGGCTGGGCAGGCTGCAACAGGTATGATCCTGTTACACACACACACCCACACACCCCCTCACTCCCCCCCCACACACAGAGGCTTGCTTGGGCTGTTAGATTTGGGGCGTGGGACTGGATCCAGATCCAAATACGGCATTACTCCACACCACGGCATAAGGACTTGAGGAGACTTGGGCTGCAGGAAAGGGGGCAAATGCAGGGTCTTTCTTGATCCCTCCCTTCTACTCTGTGGTTACCACTTTGTTTCCATGCTAGAAGCAAGGGGTGAGGGAGATGAGCATGTGGATAACGGATCCCCTTTGGCTGGTGATAGGGAGCCAGGGGAAGTGGAAACCTTGCTCTTTCCCTCGAGGGCCTGTAAGCTAGGGTGCTGACTGTTTTAGAAATCGCCCTTCACGCCAGCCTACACCAGGCGGCACCATCGGAGTGGGGAGCCTGGGGGAAAGTCGGGAGGCAGAGGAATCTTGAAGGACCGCCCCAGAGCATCTCCTGGTTTCCAGGAGGCCTGGGTCCAGGTTTGGCTGTGGCTGCTAGGAACGGGTACTTACATCATCGGACGTAGAAATTCTTTTTATGAATGAAAAGTTCTCTGGATCCGCCAAAAAGAAAGTGCCCCACAGGGGCACTTGTAATGTTTGCTTCATAGAGAGCAAGCGAAGGGTTTCACCTGGGCCTCCTTTTTTCTGACTTTATCTCTCTTGCTCTACCTAATTTCCCCCTACACCCACTTTTCCTTATTTTACAAATCGCCCTCCTCTCCGCTACCCCCACTCTCTAGATCTTTCTTCCTCGTCTTTCTCTGGGTTTCCATTTCCCACAGGTGTCTTTCTCCCTCCCGCCATCCCTCAAATTTCTGACTGAGGCTGGGGCTTCCAAAAGGTCCTTTCTCACAAATTCCCCAAGGAGTTGGTGCTAGCATGTCTTGAATTTCCTTTGCCTGGGAATGATGTGAAGGTGGTCCTATTCAAGGGCGGAAGCCAGCGTCTCTGGACTGCGTGGAGAGCCAAGGAGGACGCTTGAGAAGGTCAGGTCTGGAGGAGGGAGCTGTGCTGAACTTGGCGGCCACTCCGCCCACTTTACCACAGTGTTAGGACATACACACCCTGATCACATCACCTCCCAGAACTGGCACCCGGGCCTTCTGCGCTGCTGCTTGAAATACAGTGACACCACAACCAACATATGGAGATGTCATCGTGATTAAACTGTACATTATAGCTGGCGATGGCGCGAGAATAATCGAAACAATCACAAACAAAAGAAACGCTGTGCGAGGGGCCAGATCAAAAAGCCCGAGTTTCCAAGACTCGTCAGAGTCGCCTTAAGTTCCTGGAGATCTCTGCTGGCGCGCGCGAGCGAGCCCTGCTCCCTTCACTCGACCAGGTAGCTTTAAATTGTAAACCTGTGCTTCTAGTCTCTGCTTGGAGTAAGTGGAGAGGTAGTTTCGTTGGGAGTGGGGGTGGGGGCTCCTCCCAGAGCAGTTCCAGCTGGAGAGCACTTGGAACCCTACCCTAAGCAAGGGGTTTCCGAAAAGGAACCCTGTTGTGAGAACAGATCAGTTGGCCCCACCCCGCCCCCTGCTCCCTTCTGACTCCTCCCACAGTCCCGCCCACGTTTTAAGGAGGTGGATCTACTAGGAAGCTCGCCGCGGGCAGACGAGCAACTCCAGCCTGCTGGTCTGCTTTTCCTCCAGAGCCAGCAGAAAACACCGCGCAGGCTTCATTTCTGCAAGCTAGGAGCTTGTGGGCACCGGATCGTTCCTAATTCGCAAAGGAAAAAGATCGTGGGCAGCACAAAATATTATGGCAAAAAAAAAAAAAAAGCAGGGCCGGAGGAGACCCTCGTTTTTTCTCTCCTTGTACCCTCACCCCATCAAATAGATTGATGTATTTGAGACGGACTTAGATATTTTCATTTAAATTCTAGCGGTTGCGCTTAGGTTGGGCACCTGTATATTGGCACTTTTTTTTGAAAACACCGTTGGAGTGAAATGAAGAAATCCCAACCGCTTTCCAAAAACAAAGAGCGACCCGGAGCGTTCAAGCACGTCAGCAAGAACCCCTTTGGTTTGGGCTGGGATCCAGATCGAGGGAGGAGGGGTTGGGGGCGGGGAGCGAGTGGGACGATTCCCTGGAGTGGCCCCGCGCGGCGCGTGCGTGAACCGGAGCCCGTAATGTATGCTGCCATTAAGAATCCATGCAGCCTCCAGCGCTCGGGGCGCAAGGACGCATGTGTTGCTGGAATTCAATCCGTGGGGGGATTGCAGATTGCGCTGCGACCCACTGGGTTTGATTTATGAACTGTTACACTAGCGATTGTTTACACATTGCATTTCAGAGCCCAGGCACACCCTCCTCGCCGCGGGCGGCGGGCTGCTGGGTGTGGGAGCCCGCTTAGGCGCCGAGAGCAGCCTTCACCCGTCTCCCGCCCCTCCACGTACCCCGGGGAGCGCCGACGAACTCCCCCCTACGGTGAAATGGGATTTTTATTTCAATGAACCCGAGAACGTCTACGTGTGTCGGTCTCTGTTCCTCCAGCATACCCCGCGTCTGCAGACCCAGACCTCCACTGCGGCTGTTTACGAACCTGGAAGGCCATGCGGAGCCTATAAATAGGGAAGGTGGAAGCAGATCGACTGGCAGATCAATAGGGCCCCGTCTCCTCGCCGCTTCGGCTGTGCTGTCTTATTAATTATGAAAGGATTCGCCTCATTCCCCCCACCCCCAACACACCACTCTGCCCCTCTGCCGAGCCCTTAATGGCGGTTCCTCTGCAAGCGGCCTCTTGTCACCGCAGAGGAAGAGGTGTGTGGCGGTTAGGGTCCAGCCCGCAGGACCGGTGGTTAGGGCTCTGGCCCACCTGGGGCCTGGGCAGCCCGCTGACCACCAGCTTTGTACCTCAGTGTGCAAGCCTGGCCCTTCAGGGCGCCCAGGAAAGGCCTCCGTTCTCCAATTAACTCGAAAACGACTTCCTCTCCCCCCCCAAGTACAAGCGGAATCTGGGAGACATGGCCAAGTGTCTTAACTAATTAGGGTCCCCAGAAGTCAGCCGGTCATCCCAATGGTGGGTGAATTCATCGCTGGCACCGCGAGCTCCTCTGGGCATTCTGGAAACCCGGCGAGGAAACAAAATGACACCCCACTTCAAACAATAACTTTTATTTTATACTTCTCTATACTTTGTAGCAAATTTTTGCTGAATTTAATTTATAATAAACTTTTTAAATTACATCTCTCTCTTTTTTTTAAAATCAAGGCTCTTTTATGTCAAAATCTTTTTTAACTATATTTTAGATTTAACATTGATTACCCCCTTGTGATCTATACCGTTGGATATTCAGGTATGTGTAACAGCTAAAACAAGAGAGAGGAGGGAAAATAAAGGCAGTGGACCTGAAAGACGCATCGACAATAGCAGGTGAAACCGGCCCCGCATGACCATAGCAGCATTTCTTCTGACAACCTTCCCCACTATAAACCACCTCTCTCTCTCTCATCCTTAAAACGCAAAGCCCACACTCTTGTGTTTTCGCTTTTCTGGAGGAGAAATGTGCAGTGGAAATGATCAAAACAAGGTACTGTGGAAGAAAGACGTGAGTGTGACTATTCCCAGATGCTTTCCACGTGGACACCACTCTTGAATTCATTCCCCTGGCCTTCTCCTCTCCTCGCTTTCCTTTTAGGAGGAGCCCATCATTTTTCATGTTATCAACATGATTAATATAGTAGGTGGCCCAGGGCCATTCCTGAGATTCTTTTGCCAAAAAATAAAAAAAAAAATTTAAAAATGGGGGTGAGTTTGCCGTTTTTCTTATTTTTATGTGAAGACTAAAAGCTGAGGTCCGGTTTTGGCTGTGCTTGCTTGCTCACTGATCGGTAACATTTGGCAAATAAAAACACAAAGGATCAAACGAAATTTAAAAAAAGAAAGAAAGAAACAGAAGATTTCCCACAATCCCATATGAGTGTTTTCAACATCACAGAGAATCACAATGTCCTCAGAGAACGAATGGCTCTTCCTCTCGATTTCCGGGAGCATGGAGTGAGTGTGGGTGGGTGCGCAGGGGGGCGGGGACCCGGTCCCGCGCTCAGAAGGAAAGCCAGGTCGCTAAAGCTGCCGAGAGAGACACCAGGAGCACGGGGAGCGCCGGGAGCAGGGACCCGGCCGCCCCGTTGCCGCCGCCGCAGAGTTCGAATAAGCTGCCTTGGATGTTGAGGTTTTTCGATTCTTTTCTCAGTTTATCCCACATATCTTTCGCCCCTTCCTGGCAATCCGTAAGAGCTGTGACCGTGCAGCTGTGGAAATCCTCCCAGTATCTGGCGAGGAACAGAACAAAACAGAAGGCGTGGGATCACTTTGGGCGCGGGAGGACGGTAGGTCTGCGCCCTGGGTTACCGCACCCTCCCCAACTTTCCCGGGCGCCTCCCCCGTCCCCCATCCCCCACTCGCCTCCCATCTCCCAGACCTGTTCTGCACGGGGCAGCAACCTGCCTGATCTTTGGTCCATTCCAGAAACCCAGTCCCAGGGTGTGAGCCTCCCGTTTCCCTGTCTGATTTCCCTAGGACGGTGCCAAGAGAGGACCTGCCAGCCAGGAGCGGGGTCGCACCCGCTGCGTGGCGCTGGCACCGCGTCCTGCGCAAACAGATTGCTCACCCTCCTCCGGGAAAGCTAAGAAAACAGCACTAAGCCTTGCAAGCTGCGGCCCATTAATGCCTCTTAGCTCGCAAGATGGGTGACTCGCTCCGAGCCAGGCCCTCCCCTCCTGGCTCCTCACACCTTCCTCCCCCTCGCCCCTTCTGTCTCCCTCCCCTCCCCGCCGCCGTCCTCTCGCCTTCGCTCGGCCTCCTCTCTCCCTCCACCCAGCCCCCACACCTTCCTTTTGTTTTCAGTTTCCCATTTCCCTCTCCGCCCTTCCTCCCCCCCTCTCCCTTTCCGCGCTTCCCGGCTTGCTTCGGGTCCTCCGAGGTCACCCCGACTTTCGATGGTCCCAGTGCTCCGAAGGCTTCGGGGACCCCGCCTGCTCTCTCCTCTGCGCTCCCGGGTCGGTGAGTGTCAGCGCCTGAGCACCTCAGCTGGCTCTTACAAACTCTGTGAGCTGGGTCCTTCGTCTAACTTCCTTCTTAGCCCTTTTCACAGGTTTGGAACCCAGCGGCTTCGGCCCTACAAGCTCCTGGTTGTAGCATCCACTTCTCCAAAGTGGGCATGGTGGCCACTTAGGCCGCTCCCTCCCGGGCCGGGCTCCGAATTCGCCACCTCTGGTCACTTTCAACTCTTCTTCTCTTACTACCAGTCTCCCCCACCCCATCCCCGCTCAGATTCAGCCCCGCCCCCACAACCTTCATCCAACCTCTCTCTCAGTCTCTCTCTCCTCTTTCTTTCTTATTGTTCCCCCTTTCTTCTGGAAACCCAAAATAGATCCCGAAACTAAATATAATTCCAAGCCGTGATCGATTCCTAAGGCGCTGTCTCCTCTCGGAGCCGGGTCGATCTGCGCGTCTGGGAACTCCGGCCTGGCTCCCGCTCTGTCCTGACCCCGCCGCTCAGAGTCAGCAGCCACTCCAAGCGGTGTGGGTGCATTCTCCCCTCAGCTCTTCCCACTTGGCTCGCGTGGGGACTGTAAGCTTGTTGAGGGCAGGTTTAGTCTTTGCTTTCACTCCTAGCCTGGCTTGTGGCCCATAGCGAATTACAAATGCTTGTCGGAATTCCTGGAACTCGGGCTGCCTTCTAGGGACTTTCTCCTTTCTCCGAGTTATTAGGGTTCGGAAACCCAGGCACGGGTCTATCAGCTTCCACAATTTGTAACAAACACCAACATTTACAGACACTGCAAGGCCCAAGGGACTCCAAAGTAATTGCACCTGGAAAGCAAAAGACTCACAAACTGCTCCTTTCTTTAGGGACCCCAGAAGGGGACAGAGCACTTCTGAAATAGTATGCTGAGGAGCAAAAATTCACCCTGGCCAACTTCACCCACTTGCGGAGCAATGAGCACTATTAACTCAGCGGGGTTTGTATCCAGCTGACTGCAGCCCCAGGCGCCCACCCTTCCTTCTCTTGTCCCTGTCTTCCGGGTCCTTGGTCCTGCTAAACAATTAAAAATTGCTGGGAATAGACTGAGCAAATGCTGGAGGCTCTGGAGTATGTAAACCTATCATTCCTTACAGGTTCATTCTTATTAGTTGTTTGAAATTAAATACTTTTTTTTTTCTGTTTTGTGATAGCAAAACACCAGCCACTTACTTGTTGGAGTTCCTAGTGGGTACTGAGGTGTTTAGGAAAATTTACAGCAAATTAGACTCTCCCACTTGATCATAACTTAAACAAATGCCCCTCTTCCTTATTTAGCAAGAGAGGAACCACACGCATACAGAGCATGGCATGGAAAATGGGCACTTGGACTTCTGGGAACAAAGAATGCTTCTTAATTTGGCTTATGGTAGGGCCATTTGGGGGGGGGTGGCTGAATACAGCTAGCTTTTTGTTTTTGTTGGTTTTCCCAAAAAGAAAAGAAAATTATGAGGTAGAGGCTGAGGGAATTTCTAAGGCCTGCAGCAGCTAGGAGGTCAACTACAGTGAGGCTTTCTGAACACCCACTTTCTAGCAGATGCAGGTTTTCCAGTCAACCACTGAGAAAGCACCATTAAGCCTAGCAATGAAGGTGTCTTCTCTCCTGGGCCTGCAGCTGCTCCCCTCTTCTATGGAGATCATAGAAGAGGGCTACCCTAGACCTGGGAATAGACTATCAATGCCTTGGCAAAGCCTGCCAAGCCCCAAAGTCACTGACTCACAATACTGTTTTAGACTTTCTCAGACCCTCACCCTTGCATTTTCTTGGTATGTTTTGGACGGGCTTTGCTTTTAGGGAAATCTAATATTAACCTCCAACCCTCCTTAAACCAGAGTCAACTGTTCAGAATACTAGGCAGGCTACCCACTCACAAGATTATCTCAAATATATATATATTTGCCCAAACTGGAAAGTTTAGACTCATGGTGGATTCTCTTTCTTAGCCCACCTCAGGCCACAGAGTCCCCTTAGGCTTAGTGGGAGATTCTAAACCAGGGACTTGGGCCTCAGGGCAGTGGTGGCCAGAAGGCAGCAAGGCACAGATTCCCCACTAGCAGAATGTCAAGCAAAGGAGGGGGAGGGAAGGGCAGAGGGTGGGGGTGGGGAGTGGCACTGTACTCTGACCTCAGCAGCGCCCCCAGAAGGGAGACCCAGGTCAGAGAGGAGGACACTCACGTGCACACGGTCTTGATGTTCGTCTTGTCGTCCAGGCCCTGTGGGTAGTTGGCCATGCTGTCGCCCAGCTTGAGCAAACAGTCCGAAAAGCCCTTAAAGACTGCATCGCACTTGCCTGCTGCTCTCACGGCCTGCACCAGGTAAGCTGTGGGAAGGAAGGACACCAGTGAGCATCTCCACCACTGCTGACCCTAAGGGTCCCTGGGGTGGCCTCTTTTATAATCCATTCCTGTGGCCCAGGAATGACCTATATGCGTTAGGCCCACCTCTGGTGCAGATGGAGGGATCTGACCGTGGGTGGGTGCAGATGGCAGGGAGGTGAGTCCATTTATTTTCTCCAGCTAGCTCCCAACTGCGCTCTATTTCTTTTTCTGTTTTCATCGCCCCCTCTTCTCACCTCCCTCATCTCCTTTATTACTCTTTTTTCCCCCCGCACTCCCTCCTTGTCTCTCAACACTTCCTCCAGCAAAACCCTCTCACGTCTCACGGTGCAATCTTCTTCTTTTTTTTTTTTTTTTGTGGTGGCAAAGGGGGTCTCAGAAACAGCTCTGTGTGGGTTACGAGAGGCTGAACCAAGCTCCACGCTCCCAGAGTAGCCGTTAGGCGCCTGGATCTTTGTGAGGCGCTCAGCAAATAATTGCTAATGAATGAATGAAAAAAAAACGAATGAATGAATGAAGTATTTGGAAAACCGCATCAGCCAAGGGAACAGGATTTTAATTTTTTAAATTATTATTATAACACTGATTGCTGGCGTGGAGGCAGTTATTTGGAAGGAGACCCTTAGCTGAACAGTTCCCCTGCAGCTCTAAAGAAAGGCAGGTTAAATGTCCAGCTGGGGTGAGGAATGTTCTCAGTAGCTAGTGTGTGTGTGTGTGTGTGTGTGTGTGTGTGTGTGCGCGCGCAGGCGCGCTCTCTCTCTCTCTCTCTCTCTCTCTCTCTCTCTGTCTCTCTCTCTCTCTCTCTCTCTCTCTCTCTCTCTCTGTTTCTTTCCCTATCCTTCTTTGCACAGCTCACCTCTGCACACCCCTTAATGTCCCAGGAAACACTCTGGTCAGACCTTTGCTCTCAAGGTTGCGGCCAGGCTGCTAGGCGCCCAGCAGACTGTAGCCTAAGGCTCTGGCCCCTATGAGGGGGGTGGGGTTGGAGTAGGTAGAAGCTTTGGCGGTGGCGGTAGGACAGGGAAGAAAAAAAAATTCCAGGCTACACTGAGGTCCTAGCTTCCAAACTCAAACCAACCGTACCCGGAGGAGGGGGGGGGGGGCGGTTTAAGAGCTTCTAGGTTCCAAGCCGGCCGGCGCTGCTCACTTGCCATTTTTTTTCCCACCCAGTGGGAACGAACCACACTGGATATTCGGTAAAAAAAAAAAAAAGGCCCCAAACACCTGCGGTACCCGAAGGGGTTAGAGAGATGCGCTCAAATCTCCGCTGTAGGGACGGGGAAGAGGGAAAGGTGGATCCTAGAGTGGAAACCGGCCTTCGGCTCCAAGGAATCCAAGCACAGGCCTCCCAGGCTGCCATCCCTGTGTGAGAACCCCCTGGAAGGACAAGTCACCCACCACCCTCCGTCTCACGTAGTCACTGGTCCCTGAATGCCGGGCTACTGCAGACCCGTGAGAAGGTGACCCGGCCAGCCGCAGCCTGCGGAGAGCTGCGCGTTGGCAGATTGCAGCAGGAAGAGCTAGGCGGGACTAGAGCTTCCTAATCCGGAACGGGAAGCGCTGCGGAAGAGACCGAGGTCAACTTCCACTTCAGCAGGGGCAGACGCACAACCTTTCATAAACCTAGCCTCCTTCACGCGGCACTATAATAAAAGCAATATGTAAACGCCGACACCGTGCCTTATGAACAAGTGAATCTTTGTTCCCGTGTAGCTCGGCCAGGATGAAGGAAACCCTACAAATCTTCCTCTATAATGCATTCAACAAACATGCCTTTGCAGTATGGAAACACAATGCAACCTGGCCTCTCTGGCGGGCACTTTCCTCACCCATTACCCCCCAAAAGTCGGTGTCTGAAAAGGTGTCTTGACCATTTTTTTTTTGGAAAGAGGGCTTGGGGCTTTCTAGGGGGCGGGAAACCCCCCTGTCACTTTATTTTCCAAGGCGTTGCTTGAGCAGACCCTGCAGCGCGCATGTGTGCGAGCGTGTGTAAAATACGAATTCGGGAACATTTCTGCGTCTCCCAATTGTGGTTTCTAGAGATCTAGCTTGCACTGGAAAGCCAGAGGCAAGGCGCGGGGCAGAGGATGCAGGCGCAAGCCTTCGCGCAGGTTGGTAGAGTCCTTAATCCTCCTTGAACCCGGTTTCTGTAACCCCCAGGCAGCCAGCTCCGGCTTCTGTCTTCTCTAGCATCCAGTGTGGTTTTCATTTGCTCATTCATTCCTTGGCCTTCTCTCTCATTCATTCCAAACTTCCTCATTCGTTCACCATCCCTACTTCTCCGCCCCTCCCCAACCCCCACTTTTCTTGTCAAATGTCAGTGATTTGGGACAGCTTCCATCCATGAATTAATAAAGACTGAGGCTCTGGTGCAAAAAAAAAAAGGTAGACATTTGGGAACATATACATTTTAATCCCACTGCCAATATTTTGGTCATTTTCAGGCCGAGGTTAAGCAAATGCATCCTTCTTGCAGTCGCTCTTTCATTTATTTTTCTGATTCTTACCCACTGGGAAAACCGAGCCTCCAACATACTGCAGGTGAAACCCCTGTCTTAAAACAATCGCTGTTTCCTGGTCTATAAACCTTTGCAGGCTAACTGCAAAAACCGCCACACTCATGTCCAACACTTAAAGAATTTGTTGCCCTTGGGATCTGTGTCCTACGATCCTTGCAGCTTTGAACTAAAGTCAAAGGCACAAAACCACCAGATGCAAAGCATTAAGTCATTTCCTAAAATTAAAGGAAACGCAAACATCTCAGTGCATGCTCCTTGCTTTGCAAAATCCCAGTTTCTGCAAAATGACAGACAGACAGAAAAACAAAAACTCCCCCAAATCAAATTCTCAAGATCATGTCAAATGCATATGGACCCTGATGGAAAGAATCAGTTTTAATATCCCGGGAGCTGCAATTCCTCTACATTTCTTATGAAAAAAAAAACCCAAAAACTGTTAAGTATTTCTTCCCTTGTCCCACACAAATTCCCTAAAGTACCCCTGACACATTGCAGGGATTTGTCTGTAAAGAATGCTACAGCCTGGCGTGAAAGCAGTTCCCTCCATCTCCAGAAAATCCACCGGAGAGTTCCTATTTTTTTTTCTTTTTGTCCATTCTATTAATAAGCTGCTTTACTTTCACTTTTAAGCTACATTAATTAATGTTCCCATCCGGCATCAGATAAGTGGATTCTCTAGTACTTATGATATTTGCATTTTGGATGGAAGATACGAGTTTT
>CM053760.1:57425840-57465643 GCA_028658305.1 Pachyuromys duprasi
GGAGGGGGGAGGGGCGCGGGAAGGACAAAGTTCTAAATGCTGCAGTTGGAGGACAGCCTTGGAATATCCTCGCTTTCTACACAGAAACTTTTCAGATCTAGCTTCCCAGGCATCTTATTCCTGCATTCACTTTCCGACCCCTCAAGATAGTATCTTGCAGCATAACAGCGAACAAATCCCGTGCCCGGATCCTGTTGTAAGCCCGGGAGAGGGAAGCAAAAATAATAAAAAAATAAAAAAGAAAGGATGTGCGCCTTGGAGAAAAAGGGGAAAACCCCCGTTGGAAATCAGCTGGCAGCACACCGCTCCCCAGCAGAAGTCTTAGGAAAAACCAAACCAGGATTCCAGAGACCCCAAGAGCTAATGGCCCGACCCCGGGTGTCCGCACCCCGGGTGTCCGCAGGGTTTTCTGCAGCCGGCGGCGGAGGCCGGCCAGCGAGTCTCCTTGGGCGCCTCCGAGGCTGGTCGCCTCCAGCCGGCTACCGCGCTGTACCGGGCGGCCACTTACCTATTTGCACCGCGAGGATCAGTGAAATGTATCTGCCGTTCAACTTAAGTCCCATCCTACGTTTACTCAAACCATTTGCGACCGCAGACCTTTAAATAGTTAGTTTAGAGAACGCGGGGGAAAGCTGAAAAATAGGCATTGCCAACAAGTTCCGGGAGCGACCGAGACTTTATGCACTGGGAAGGCAGAGGGAGGAGAGAAAGAGAGGGAGCGAGGAAGAGACAGAAAGAGAGCGAGAGAGTGAGAGGCTGCGGGGGGGGGGGGAGAGCTGGGAATGGTTCACTCCATTAGGAGGGGGCGGAGGAAGTACAGCCTCACGCCCACGAGCAGGCCTGACGTGGGGGATGACTCGGATTGATTTTTTTCCTTTTTTTTTTTTTTTAAATACAGACACCTTGGTGGAGAATCGCCATTTATAGTCATAAGACGCTGGAATTAATCAGATATCTCCAATTAATGTGCGATCTCAACGAAATCTCGCCTCTCGGGGTGACCGCTCCCCATCCCGATGGCCACCCCGCCCCCGCCTCCCCGTTCCAGGGTCCCCCCAGCCCCGCCCCCTCCCTGCGCAGAATCGGGGGCTCCCTCTCCTCTCCCCGCCCGGAGCCGGGGAGTCCTGGCGCGCCCACTCGATTGTTCAACCTGCTCCCTCCTTTACGGGCGCCACAGCGAATCCAGGCTCCCCCAACCGGGCACCGGGGTTGAAGGAGCTTAGGGTCCTGTGGGGGGGGGGGACACTCAACCAGCCGAGTCGCCCCTCCCTGCCCCCTGCGGCCTGCAGACCCGCACATGCCTACCCTCTTTTCCTCCAGCCCCGCGGCTGAGCTCTAGGCATAGCCTGGAGCGCGTGAGCACACAAGCGGGCCCTTAAGCACCTTGCACACACTCACACGCGCGCACGCCCGGGAGCGGAGCCGAGCGCCCACCCGAGCCCGCCCGCACACCCCGCACGCGAGCGCGCGTACACGCCCAGGCCCCGGGGGGTTCGTTCTGCACACACGGGGGGACCCCAGAAATAGACTCCGCGTGCCCTGCTGTGAATCGCACCGCTAGCGACGCGCACCCACCCGAGGGGCAGCTATACCGGGGTGCAGAGACACCTATTTTTGGGGGGATGGGAAGTTGAGCTTCGGCTAAGATTCGGATTCTCGTGATTTACCAACTCTCAGAGAGCTTTAGGAAATTTCCAAGGCAAGCTTTGGCGTGCAGGCTCCTTTCTGGGAGCCTCCCGGGGTCGTTTGTTGGGCCGCATTCACATGTCCACACACACACACACACACACACACACACACACACACGCACCCACGTCCATCACGTACGCACAAGCACACCCGGACCCGCATGCACCCACGCTCGCTGTTTTGTTTTTTTGTTTTGTTTTGTTTTTTTTGATGATCCAGCAGAGACTGCAGCAACGAAATGTCTTTAGCTGCGTTTGTGCAAGGTCCCGGGGTGGGGTCGTGTAAGATGGAAAATTAACCAGGGCTAAGTCTTCAAAAGCAATTCAGTTTGGTTTTCTCTCTCCTCCTCTTTTTTTTTTCTTTTCTTTTCTTTTCTGCAATGCACCACACCCTCTACCCAAGCCTGAAGTCTAGCTTCTTTAATCAAATACTGAAGGCCGCACTGGCCAACTTTATCACTTCAGCCAACGAAGAGAGAAGCGAAAAGGAAAAGAGAGAGAGAGAGAACCTTCATATTTTGCAAGACTGCCGAGCGCCCGCGTTAAGCTATCAAGTTGGCGGCAGAAATGCAAAGGCGTTAGGGAGCTGGGGTGTCAGCTGTGTTGGCCTCTGGAGGACCCCGCAAGTGGGAGCCCTCAGAGCCATCTGTGAAACACAGACCGAGAAGGAGAGAAGGGGGTGCAAAGCTCGGGTCGGGTTACAGGCCGTGGGGGGGACTGAGGACGACCGCGGGGGCCCAGACCGCCGCGCGCACGGAGGGGACCCGGGCCCGCAGTCCCGCAAACCCGGGGGCTGGTGGCCTGGGTCCTAGGGGCGGAGTCACGGCCCCGCCCCTGGTGATGTCACCGCTGGGTGGGCGGGGCTTTCCCGCTGTCCAGGGCCCCGCTGGCGGCGCCCGGAGTTTCCTGGGCCCAGCCGGCCTTCAGAGGCTCCTGGAAAAGCAGAGAAGGTGGGCAGGAAGGAGGCGGGGCAGGGACGGGTGGCGAGAGGGGGGCGTCTCTCGGACCCTCCCCCATCGCCCTCCAATGGCAGGGAAGGGGCTGGCGAGGGGCGGGGCCTCAAAGTTGGGAGCCCGCTCAGGTCCCCGCTGGTTCCCTCTGGGTTCCACGCTCCACGCCACCGGCTTCCCCCTCTCCCACCCCCGTCCGTGGCTCTGAGCCGAGTCCTCCTGTCTACGAGCCACAGTCTCAGAGCCTGGGTGCTGGGTGCATTTACATTTCGTGTCCTCAACGTCCTTGCCTCCTTCCTGCTTACTCCTCGGGACCTTCTAGAACATTTTCTGGGGTGCGCTGGGATCCTCCCTACTACATCCTTTCCCACTCGGAACTTGAGGCTTTAGGGTTTGTGTGAGGAGGCTACGTCGAAAGACCAAAGGAAGCTGAGGGAAGCCGGTCCCCGAGGGCAGGCGTTCGCAGTCCCGCGCGCCTGCGTAGATTCGGGACCGCTCTGCCTGCCAATCTGGGTCCCCTGATGGCCCATTCCTTGACACTGGCCCCTCTGCTTCCTGGCCTCCCCTCGCTGGCACGGGTCTTTAAAAAAAAAGTGAAGCGAGAGGCTGGCGGAGGTACTGTCCATAAATAATCCCGGGGGATGAGTAATTGAAAGCAGATGCTAACGATGTTTTTGTTTCTGAAATTCCAATCTTTAAATCACAGGTCGTTTTGCAGTCTAGGCTCAAGAAGGCTTTATTGTTTTTTGTTGTTGTTGTTATTTTGTTTTTTCTACATCCTGAATTGAAGGGTAACAAAAGCCAAGATTGGCAATGCACACACAAGGGTGCAGAATCCATCCCGCTCTCATTAATTTGAAAAGCTTATTCATGTCGTATTTAATGTGAAGGAAGGCCTTGTGGGAGGGCAGTGATAGCTCTAGCCTTCAGAGACCTAGGAGGTCTGGGGTTGCATTCTCCCAATCTGAACACAAAGGTCTATATGACGCAATTGCCAAAGGGATTTCAACTTTGTCTGTTTTATTTTTTTTATTTTTATTTTTATTTTTATTTTTTTATGAACCAGGGCTATTCTAGACTATCATAGAGAGGTCTGGAAGCAGAAATGTACAAACCAAAGCATAATACCCATACATAGGTATTGTCATAGGTCAAGAGAGGCAATGTTTTTTTTTTTCTTCAAATAAACAATTTCCCTAAAAGTAAAATAAAATGCAGTTCAGGACGTTAAAAAACCAAAAAAAACCAAAAAACGGTACTTGGGTTTGGGTTAGCAGGTTGAGTACAAGGAACACCTAAAGTGGATATGCATAATTAAGTGACCGGCAGAGGAAATTCCTTTTCCTTAAAGCATCCAGGTGCTTTCTCAACTCAGACATAGCCACTCCAGTTTGGTGGAGCCGTTTATTTCCCAGCTTCCTCTACTAATCATGCCTGGATGCCCCAGAAGTTGTCTTCTCAAGACTCCTTGAAGCTGTTTGCTAGAGCAGTTGTCAGGGCCAGTGAGAGGTTCCATCTCTGGCTTCTAGGCCAGAAATGGAGCCAATGCTGTACTAGAATAAATTGACCCAGCAATGCATCTCTCTCAAATTCAATCTGTCATTTGTTTTTAACCTTCAGCTAAAACATTTAGTCAAAGTATGAATGTAAATACTTATCGCTAGTTCTTTTCCTTGAAGCAACTCTACCTTATTTAAACTAGGAGGGGAATTGGCATACTGTATCATGTTATTTGAAGTCCCAATAAAACTCCATGGAACGGGGGAAGGGGAAGAGGCAGGGGGATGATGACATATGTCACAAATTATCTCTCATATGTGAAAATGTGTATGTGTGTGTTTGTGTGTGTGTGTGTGTGTGTGTGTGTGTGTGTGTGTGTGTGTGTGATTAAAGCAGAAGGGGAGATTACAAAAAAGAAGGGGAGTCAGTGGCTAGGATAAGAAGAGATAATAGTGGGGTGAATGAATATGAGCAAAGCACAATGACTGCATCTGTAAAATGCCCAGGTGAAACCTATTATCTTGAATGTGAAAGAAAAAAATTGATTAGAAAAAAAAATCCTATTAAGAGGTCTCTTTCTACTCTTCTGCTTACTCCTGGTAAGGTGACTTTTCTCCCTTTGGGTCATGAGACTTTGCAAAATTGAGTGACACCTTTAGTCTTGAGATCCATGGCTGACTGAGATAACTTGGTTTTAAAGCAGGCATTTGGATTCTCCTCTTAAAAATAAGCATTGAAGAGTGGGGGGGTGGGGTTTGGAGGTGATGGGGGCACACACCTTTAATCCAAGCAATTGGGAGGCAGAGGCAGACAGATCTCTGTGAGTTCCAGGCCACCCTGGTCTACAGAGCTAGTTCCCAGACAACCAGAGATACACAAAGAAACCCTATGTCAGAAAAAAAACAAAACAAAAACAAACAAACAAAAAAACCATTGTTATTGTGAAATGTAGACAGAGAACAATTCAGAAGGCAAGGATCAATGTATGATGAGGTGAACATCTGCATGGCTTCTCCCGACACTGGACCAGCTGGAGGAGAAATAAGGATGAAGTGGGATTTGTGTTCCCATGCGTGATCCCTGGGCCAGAAGGAGCAAAGATGTTGCTGGCACAATTAAATACTTGGACGAGGTCCGTGAGTGGCACACTGATGTTGTGTGAGCTCTGAAGACTTGTGTGCTGAACACTAGAAGGGTGTCCTTCTTGGGTGGTGGTCCATCCTGGAGTGTTAGGGGCCATGAGCTGTTACAAGCTTGCACCCCAGCATCAGAAAAGGACGGCTATAATGAAGCCGAATGAGCAGAATGGGAAAAACACAGTAAAATGTCAAGAGTTGGGGAAAGTGAAAGGGGACTTGAATACTCTGTTTTGTTTTTTTTTCTTTTCCTGGCATTATTTTCTTTAATGTTTGAAGTTATTTCAAAATAAATTAGTAAAAAAAAATCAATTCTTGGTGGCTAAGGGCTTTGCTACAATTTTCATAAGGTTAGTCTGTCCCTCAGTGGTTCCTGTGTAGAAATTTAATGACTGTAACAACGAAACTATGGTGTTTAGAGGCAGAACCTTCCAGAAGGGATCAGGATCAGGTGAGATCATTATGGTGACCCAGGACTGAATGCTGCTACCTGGCTTTGTAGAGCAACCGACCCGAGTCCTGGGATTGTAGGTCCGCACAACTACACTCAGCTAGGTGAAGATCAGGCCCTAAATAGGCATTAAAAACCGTGATCTGAAAAATATTGACAATGTCAATTATAATAAACAGAAACCTTTTTATCTTAAAGACACCTTAAAGAAAATGAAAGAAGCAAATTAAGAACAACCCCCAAAACTGGTATTAAGATGGTGCCAGTAGAGAAGAGACTGGCATGGTCAGCCCTGAGTGGGAGATCTGTGTTACATCCCCTCCTCCCCAAACTCAGGGATCCTTGTGGAAGAGGGTGCAGGGAGACTGTAAGAGACAGGAGTGGTGTATGACTACAAGGAAACAGACAGTCGCACGTATGAGCGCACAGCGATTGTGCTGGTACACAGGAGATCTGCATAAGCTCAAGCCAGACTAGACCCACCTTAGAGAGCAAAGTCGCGTGGGGCATCCTACCTCTAGCAGTGGAGCTATTGACAACTGATAACCAACAGAGGGGAGGTGAGTCAGTTCTCCTTAAGAGTGTGGTAGGTCAATCACACCCAAGTATAGGGCAGTACAAATTGGGCTTGATCGGTCCTTTTTCTCCATCCTCCCTCTTTCCCTCCCTCCTTTCCCCCTTCTCTTTCTTTCTGAAGGCAGAAGTTGGTTGGGCATGGAAAAGGGATTCTGGAAGGCGTTGGGAGAATGGAGATGAATATGATCAAAAGACACCATGGGAAATTCTCAAAGAATTAATATATAAAAAATAATTGCTCTATGTACTGGGCACTTTCCAGATATTTCTGGGAGCATTTTACATGGAGTAATAAATTAAAATCTCAAAAATATCTATACACCTAGGGAAGATAAACAAGGAGGAGGACCCAGGTTGGGGTGATCAATGCTCGCTTAGATGGACAAATGGGATGGACATTGAATGTAGGAGAAAACAAGCAACAGGACAGGAGCATACCAAAGAGGGCCTCTGAAAGAATCAATATAGCAATGTATCAAAGCAGATATTAAGACTCACAACCAAGCCTTCTACAGAGAGCAGAGAATAATAATGAAAATAGGGGGAGTTAGTAAGACTTGGGGAGAACAAGAGCTCCACAAAGACCAAATAGATCAGGGCACAGGGGTCTTTTATGAGACGTTTTCTCCAACCAAGGACCATGTATGGATATAACCTAGAACCCCCGCTCAGATGTGGCCCATGGTAGCTCAGTACCCAACTGGAGACCCTAGTAAGGGGAACAGGGACTATTTCTGTCATGAACTCAATGGCTGGCTCTTTGACTCTCCCCCACATACGCCGGGGAGTAACAGCCTGGCTAGATCCCAGAAGAGGACATTGCAGCCAGCCCTAAAGAGACAAGATAAATTAGGGTTGGATGGAAGGGGAGGAGGTCCTCCCCCATCAGTGGACTTGGAGGGGGGCAGGGAGGAGATGAGGGAGGGATGGGGAGAGTGGGAGGGAATGAGGGAGGGGGCTACACCTGGGATACAAAGTACCCAACCTGTGATTAATATAAAAATAAATAAATTACATTAAAAAATCTCAAAAATATAAAAAAATTGTCAAGAACACACACATAATAAAATAAATAAATTCCATGGGTGAAAAAAACATATGTAATTTAGTCCAAGAGTGTGGCAAAATAGGCTTAATATTAAAAGCAACAGCAAACCAAAGAAAACAAACAAAGCATCTCGTGTGTGTCAGGTCCTAGATAGTTTACAAGACCACAGTGCAAGGATGACCCCAGCGGGCCCGTCTCGTGTTCCCTCATTACCACTCTGCAATCATGCAGCTATAGAACATCAGAGCTGTTTTCTCCATGCTTCCCATAACCATGTGGACAGGCTGCGGCACTGGGTGACTTGGGTTGGTGTCTGCCTCCAGTCCCTGTCACTCTGCCACTCTCTACCTCTCTTTTCCTCTAGTGTGGAGCTCAGAGGATGACTTGGGGAGTCAGTTCTGTCCTTCAACTTGGAAGAACAGGGCACCTTTACCTGCAGAGCCCTCTCTTGGATTCACTATTTTCTCTTTTGTAACGGATGGATCCTTTTTTTTTTTTTTTCCTACTGTGGAGAAACATTCCAAAACTACAGTGATGTTCTAGTTCACACATGCACACATCTCCTCAATTTTTGCATCAGGGCAATCTTTATGAAAATGCTACTAATATAAAAGCACTAGTTTGTGTTTATGATTTCAATATCAATACTGTCTATCTATTTACATATGACCTTTACCCAAAGCCTCGGCACTCTTATTTTCATGTTATTTTTGTTAGTCTACGTTAAAATAGCCTCCCTAAGTGAGATGTTTGATTGCCTTTGGACATTTCTTGAATTATTACTTCTACTCTAATAGAATCACCTGACATAAAACTTCTAGGAACAAAGGTGTGAGCTTTTTTTCTTCCACCCACGAAAAACTTCTTCAGTAAACCCCAACTGCTCATCCTCTAATTCAGTTTTCACATTAGATACCTGCAGATAGCACCAGATCCCACAGGTTTGGGCTCAGTCCCACACGGCTGCCCTCCTTTCAGATGCCAGTATTAAGAGGTAGCTCATCCACTATGCTTTCTGAACAACTGCCCATAAATTGAGGGTTACTTTGATTCCCTTCCTGGGATTTCGGTGAATTTGTAAGAGTGGCTCATAGAACTCAAGGGAGGAGCATTTACTTCTATTTATTTCTGTAAGTACCGAGAGCTACCCGATTGCACCACTGGAGCATCCGCTTATGTTTATCTCTTTACCACGATGGATAAAGGGCCATATGGAACAGAGGTATGGGGGCAAAGTACCTAGGAAGGAGTGCGGAGTTTCCTGCCTTCTCTAGTGCCACCATCTAGAAACTGCCTAGCTGCTCTGCATCTGGGAAGCATATGCTGCATAGCCTCAATCATTTTTAATGGGAGTTTTTATGTGTTTAGTTCGAAAGAATATTCATCACGTCACTTTTTCCATAAGTGGGTATGAGTATCTAGTGTATCAACTTCCCTGCTTGCATTGTTTGTATCATACTGAACTTTTAGTACCCATTCTCTATGCTGCTCAAATACGTGTTGCACACTCACTGCAATGGTTTTACATTTCCTAATTTTCCTATCAGCATGGCCAAGCTTTGCATAGGACTACAGTTTTAGAGTCCAGTGATATCTATCATTTTTAGAGTCCGGTAATATCTCATTGTGCTTTTGATATGAACTTCTGTGAACATGCTGAGTATTTTTTTTCATATACTTGTTGTCTTCTTATAAGCCATTAATTGTGTGTGTGTGACTATGGATGCTCAAGGACGTCAGAGGTGTCAGATCTCCTGGAACTGGAATTACAGGAGGCTGTGAGCTATCTGTGGCTACAGGGACTCAAACTCAGGTCCTCTAGAAGACCAGTTGTACTCTTAACTGCTAAGCTACATCTCAAACCCCTTATATGCTATTTCTTGAGAGATGTCTATTCAGGTTTTTGCCCATGGTATTTTTAAAAAATCTGAGTAACAGGTATTATTCTTTTTTTATTTTTATTTTATATAGAGGGGTGTTGTGACTGCATGTATGTCTGTGCACCATTTATGTGTGGTGCCTGCAGAGGTCAGAGATGGTGTCAGAGATCCTGGACCAGAGTTACAGATGATTGTAAGCCTCCGCATGGTGCTGGGAATTGAACCAGAGTCCTCTGGAAGGGCCACAAGTGCCCTTAACCATCTCTTTAGTCCCTTTGTCTGTGTTTTAATTGGGTTATTTTTCTGCTTGCTAGGAGGCCCCTTCTGCCGGCCATTCCTATCCTTCATGTTTCTGCAGCTTTGCAGAAGCTTATTAATTTGGTGTGTTTCTATTTTCTGTATTCTGAGATTATACACAAAATTGTTCAGGTCAACACACAAAATAGATTTTTCTCTTCTGTTTCATCTCAGTAGATTTAAATTCAGGTCTTACACTAAATTAGGGCTCTTTCCTTTGCTCTCAGCCCCTGTGTGTGCTCAGAGGAGAGGTCATGTGAGCACACAGTGATGTAGCAGCCTCATGTGAGCCAGGAGTGGGCCACATAATGGAGTGAGCCTTGCCGGAGCCTCGATGCTGGACTTCTTACCCCAAGGACTGTGAGAAAGAAATCTCTGCTGTTTAACACCACCTCCTCTAAGGCAGCTGGGGCCTGAGCTCAGAAATGATTTACATCTGTTGCTGTTAACCTTGATCATCTGCTTATATTGAGCTTCTGCACCATAAAGTCACTCTCTCTGTTTCTCTTTCCATTTTGCATTCTGGGAAGAAGTCACTATATTCAGACATTATTTTCACAAATGGAAAGTGAGAAACAGGGAGTAACATCCTAGACAGAGACTACATAATAAGAGAAGGCATTTCTTCCAGGTACGTTATTTACCTCTTTGTTATTTTTTTTTGTTAATTTTTTCAGTTATTTATTCACATCTGTATAGACGGACTGATCATTGCTTTTTGGCTATAGTCTGTGTTACTTTATTACTATTATTTTTTGCTCACATTGTCCCAGTTGTGACCATTGAGAAAGAGTTATTTCAGCTAGCCTATGTCTCCCATTGACGGACTCTGTAACTGTAGGCCAGGAGAGGGGGCTCCCAGGAGGACCCCTTTAGATTCACCCAACTTGAGAAATGGTCATCTGGTTCCTTTTCTCAGACCTAGAAAACAAAATCTAGACAGTGTTGTGCTTGTTGTTCTGAGGAACGGTGTTATTTCCAGTCACTTCAGTTGACTCAGTCAGAAGACATATGAAGTTGTGTGTATGTACACAGATCAGTACATACTTTGCTATATGTCCCACTGTGCCTACATTAAGCTAAAGATGAGTCCACACAATGTCTCTGACTTTACTCATCAGCCCAGAGATTATCCTACCCTCCCTCCTACTGCTTGGTCACCTTCTCCTCCAACAGTTAAATGACTGACATTCACTTTCTGCCACCCCTCCACCCAATCATTCACTTCCAAAATACATGTGGTAGTGTCAGTGCTGACCTGAATGCACACAGGAAAGACTGTTCCAATGGAGGATGGATGGTGTTTACAAACGCCCCCCTTTTTTCCGTCTTGAAGACTCCACTCCGTTCAGCCACTTGGGTCAGCCCCTTTCTCCCTCACACCCTCAGTGAGACCTTCTGCTCTTCCCATATAATTAGATTCTTGTCACAGTTTGAATTCCATCCTGATAGTCCTTGACTTCCTAAATGATTTTTTAAAAATTTTGCATGCATTAAGCTTTCTTCATCAGGTACATTCTATGAGTTTTGACAGGTGCAAATTGCGATTGACTGACGTGTACAGCTCCAGAATCTTTGAGAAAAGAGAATGACCACTTCAGTTCAGCCAATTCTCATTTTAAGGCACATGGGGAGAGTCTTAAAGCCACCCTCAAAGCAATTCAAGCAGTGTGGCTGTAAAAATAAGTTATTCAGAATTTGACATGTTCTATTAGCCACAAATTAAAATGTAAAAGGACGTAAGTGAAAATCAATTAACAGTATACTTTATTTAACAATAATTAATGACAATGCAATGACAATGCATCGTATTTATATATCAGAATACTATAATTTCAATGTGTAATTCATGTAAAAGTTATTAAGTTATATTACTTTGTGTTGTTCTCAAGCAATTTGTCTTTTACTCACCCAGAGCAGCCCAACTGTAATTCAATTCTCATTAGACACAATGGCTACTGGTCACTCTGTTGGAGAGTG
Source organism: Pachyuromys duprasi (assembly GCA_028658305.1). Lineage (NCBI taxonomy): Eukaryota > Metazoa > Chordata > Mammalia > Rodentia > Muridae > Pachyuromys > Pachyuromys duprasi. Next base: position 57,437,347 of record CM053760.1, read on the forward strand.
AAAGATCTAAGAGATCCTTGTGCTTAGTAGCCTTGGAGATCTGCAAAGACTCCACCCACTACTGTGGGTCTCACGATATCCATATATCCAGAAATGAGCACAGCCTAAGCTATGGAAGGACTTCTGGTGGTTAGATTAAAGCTAGCATTCCTCAGAAATGTGTGAAACCAGTTCCCATTTGCCGAAAGAAGTCCTTTTCCTTATGGCTGTCAGAAAGAACATATGGCTGCCTGTGACACCTATCATCATATCAAAGTCCATGTTGGTCTTCAGACTCCCTGAGCATCACAAATACCTGCTATACATTTCAAAGTCCATGCTACAGTATAGCAAAGTATCAAAGCAGATATTAAGACTCACAATTAAGCCCTTGGCAGAGGGCGGGAAGTAATAATAAAAATAAGGGAAGTTAGTAAGACTTGGGGAGAACAAGAGCTCCACAAAGATCAAACTGAGCAGGGCACAGGGTTCTTATATGAGACAGTTTCTTCAACCAAGGACCATATATGGATATGGCCTAGAACCCCTGCTCAGATATGGCCCATGATAGCTCATTGTTGAACTGAAGAACCTAGTAAGGGAAACAGGGACTGTTTCAGTCTTAAACTTGATGGCTGACTCTTCGACCCTCCCCCATACATGCCAGGGAGTAACAGCCTGGCTAGATCCCAGGGGAGGGCATTGCAGTCAGCCCTGAGGAGACAAGATGATCTGGGGTCAGATGGAAGGAGAGGAGATCCTCCCCCGTTGGTGGACTTGCAGGGGGAGGGGAGGAGTTGAGGGAGGGTTGGGGAGGGTGGGAGGGAATGAGGGAGGGATGCAAAAAACCTAACCTGTGATTGATATAAAAATAAATAAATTTATTAAAAAAACAAAGTCTATGCTAATCTTCTGGCTCATTTCTACTTGTAATCTACATGATTTGTCTACCTCCTTCTTGATCACCTCCTCTTCCTTTCCATGCTCTGTTCTCTCTCTTGGTGTCTAGCTACCTCCACTATTCTGCCCTGCTATGCTTTCTCCTGCTCTCCTGGTTCTCTACCCATAATGCTGGCTGTGTCCAATCTCTCTCTGCTCTGGACTCTTCCAGATGACTCTGAAAACTTTCTCTCTCTGGAGGTTGTTCACAATAAAAACCTTCCCCTGATAGTGAACTAGTTATATTGGTAGTTTGTCTACTGCACCTTCTGTCATACCTCTGGTGCAGAAAACTGAGAGGGGTACAAATGGACCGCTTTCCAAGGGCCTGTCCTCTCCTAGCCCTATCAAGCAGCTAATATATGAACAGATCACTTGTTTCTCCTGGCTTCTGCTACCCACCATATTCAACTCCAAATCCTAGAGTCTTCCTCTTTAGCCACTTCTCTTCTGTCTTCTCTAACCACTCACCTCTGCACATCACCTCTACAAGTGTCTTGTCTGTCTCTCTGTCTCCTGGAGCCTGCTATGCCCGCCCTCCTCCCCCACCAGATGCCCATCATGTGGGAAAGCTGTTTCTCTCTGTCTCACTGGAGTCTGCTGCAAGCTGCTCCACTGTGGTTCAGGGCCTCTCTCTACTAAGGCACTTACCTTTCTCTGTTGGAATCCTTCTGTGGCAGAGTTCCTCTTTGGGACCATCTTCCCTCAGCCTCTAGCACCTCCTCTTCAATAAGCTTCTGAAGGATATCTTTCTTCCTGCTCGCTCTGTCTTTCAGCTCCCTCCTAGAGCTTGTTCCTTCCTTCTTGCTTGTCTGAGGGAGTCTGACCTAACCATGGGCTCTTACTAGACTACTCTCTCTCTCCTTGGAGTCAAAGATTCCATTAAAACCTCCCCGTCTCACTGACAGAGGGTTGGTTTCCATAACCAGCCTCAGCAGCCTGAAAATGAACACTCAGTTTCCAGATTCTTGAGGATTATAACAATTTCTGCCACTGTCCAAACAAAGGATCCCCAAACTCTTACCTCTGCTCTCTGCTCTCAAAAATCTCTTATCTCTAAGCCATCTCTGCTCTCTACCGGCTCTAGTCTGTCTTGTTCTCTCGGATCAGTTCATCTAGAGATTCAAAGGTCTTTCGGGTGTGGATGATATTAAAAATTGTCACATGGTGTTCTATTCTACATGGCTCTGGTGCTGGGTTATGGCCCAAGCACACTTGTTTAAATGTTTCCTCCACACTGGGTGGTGGTGGCACACGCCTTTAATCCCAGCACTTGGGAGGCAGAGGTAGGTAGATCTCTGTGAGTTTGAAGCCAGCCTGGTCTACAAAATGAGTTCCAGGATAGGCAAGACTACACAGATTAACTCTGTCTTGAATGTTGTCACAATTTTTTTTTTTCTTCAAACAGGCAGATATGAGGAGGCCATGGTGAGATTCTGTCTTGGGCTGCTGCCAAGTCTGGGGCAACGGTCTTACTGCAGCTGGGGTCTCTGTCAGTTTTGGCCCAAGTTACCACCAAAGGCCAAGCAGATGTCTGATGTCTGTGGTCTGGGCTGCCACTGGAGACCATGTGGATATCTGAGGGCCATGCTGCCTTGGGCGAACATGCCGAGTGTGGCCTGTGCTGCTACCCGAGGCCATGGGGATATCTGGGCTCAGGCTGCTGCCAGGGAGGCCATGTCTGGGTTCCTGATCTTATGGCAGCCCCAGTCTGTGTTGATGTCCCAAAGGCCATGGAGATATCCGTGGTCTGCACTGCCACCTGAGGCACTGTGCTGAGATAACCCCGCTCCCAGCCTGGGCAAGGCAGTGAGTGAGGTGCCATCGAGGGCAGAGCAGGAGGGCAGGAGGGCAGGAGGGCAGGAGGGCTGTCCCTGCTCCTCATGGGCTGCAGCACTTGGGAGAACAGGTCTCTGCCCTTGCCTGGACAGCACAATAGAACAGCCCAGGTGGTGATGGTGTGTGCCTTTCCCCCCAGCTCTCGGGAGGCATAGGCTCTCTGAGTCTGAGGCCAGACTGCTCTACAGTGTGAGTTCTAGGATGGGTAGGACTAAACAGAGAAATTCTATCTCAAGAAAACAGCCAGCCAGACAGACACTAAATACTTTAAAACAGCTAAAAAGTCAACAATTCCCAATAAAGATTACTACTGCTTATCTCTTAGTCCTTTTCTGGACTTTATTTAACTCTCTAAATACTTCCCTTTCGCATACAAGTAAACACAGCTGTATCTTATGACTCTTCCTACTCTCAGCCTTTAGTTCACTGTAGCTCACTCAGCTCAGCATTTCCACTGTCTCACTGCTGAGCCCAAGCCACATAGGCAGCCCCTTTGTTTGCAGAGAGGAGAGCCTGAGGTGTTGACATTCATCTCTCTTTGTTATTTTACCTGCAGAATGACCTTATTAGCCGTTTTGGGGAGAATTTATTAACTTTAGAAAGGCTTCTGTATTTATCTCAACGGGAAGTAGTTTGAGACCACCATTTGTTTTGCACTGGAGAAGGCTTAAGAATGGCATTTATGTCACTAGAGACTGCAGGCTTCTTCGCCTCCTCATTAAGGCCCGTGGCCACACAAAGGAGAGAGCAACCGATTCACAGTCTCTCTGATGGCCTCTTTCCAGTCCTAAAACTGGTCTGTAACTGAAAGAAAAACAAACAAACAAACAAACAAACAAGCAACAAACACAACTGATTCATCTGTTTGAATTATGTACCTATCAGCTAAATACATTTTTTTCTCCAACTGTAATTTTGAAAATGGTGACAGCAAGTTCCCAAATCTGTGAGGCTGGGATGCAGGGTTCTGGGACACCACCCTGACGCCGGGGCCAGGACAGCCGCCTAGGCCCACAATTCGTTTGTGAAGGAGTTGAAGACTCAGCTGGCAGTATGACAGTCACCACAAGGCCTCCTGGCTCCTCTCTATTGCTGATGTGAGCCTGGGCTCCAGCACAAATTTTATGAAACTCTTTAGATATACTTCCTTTCCATCTGTGGGTTTAAAGAGGCTCCTGGTAACACACTTTTGGAAGGTAATCTGTCTAGCCCTGGCAGGATGAACCATCTGACCCTACCAATACACTCCTGACCATCATGAATCATTCATTAACGAAGTGGAAATGCCTCCCTTCTGGATCACAGCTTGGAGTCAGACAACCTAAGAAAGGACTGAGTTCTGGCTTCCTTCCTAAATTTATTGGCTTTGAAAATATGATCCACTCACTATCCACAAACCTCAGTTTCCCTGTCTGAAATGTATCAAAAGATATTTTACGGGGTGAATTGCTGGAAAGGACAAGTGTGATGCTGTATTGGAAGAGGTCATTGTGGGTGTGAAGTGAAGAAGGTAATAAACCTTTGCCTTCTCCGGTTTTCATTTTCAGAACGCTGTGAGTCCTCACTTAAGGAACTACTGTTGGTTTCTCTGCCACTTAATTCTCTGTTGGTTTCTTGGAGCTCTGTCTTTAGAGTCACCTCTTAATTAGGACACTGCTGTTGGTCAGTTCTCATGCTGGGGAATGTACTTTTTGCGTCTTCAAGAATCCCCTGTAGGAAGCTATACCCTGCCATGGAGAACCTTCTGTGTACCTGGGCTTGAAATGCACTTTGGAGCCATCTAGTCTTATTATAGACACAGAAGAGCAGCATGCTAACTTCAGGAATGAGAAGTGAGAGACCCTGCTTGGCTGTGTACACTTTGTCCAAAAGGTTCATGCCCTGGTCTCCAGTGTGGTGGTGCTGAGGTGATAGGTCCTTGAAGAGGTGAGATGTAGTGGAAGGGGCCTTTATCTTCATGGGTGAATTAATGGTTATCTTATGGAGAGGGCTAGGTCTAGCTGAAGTGGATTAGGGGCTGACGATGTGCCTCTGTTGGGCCAGTGGTTGCATAGCCTGTACAAAACCATAGGTCTGATGCCTTGCAGTGCAAAACCCAGGTGTGGTGCTGGTGTGGTGCTGCATGCTTGTAATCTTAGCACTTAAAAGGTAGAGATAAAAGGTTCAGAAGTTTAAGGTATCTCAAACTACACAGCATGTTTGAAGGCAGCCTGGGCACAGACCTGTCTTAAAAATAAGTAAATAAGTAAGGAAGGAAGGAAGAAAAAAGAAAGGAAGGAAAAAGTAAGGAAGGATTACTTTTATGAAAAGCAGGTTGTCATATAAGAGTAAGCCAGGCCCCGCCCCCTCTGTTTCATTCTGTCTTGCCATTCCACCTTTCTCTCTTGCATGAACCATGCCACAAGATGCTATCTGCCAAGAGCCCCTTTAGAGAAGCCAGAGGCAATGAAGTTTACAAAAGGACATTAAGATAGGCCCTGATAACATTAGGCTTATGATGGAGGGAAATTTCAGGCCTGGCAAGAGGGCTCACTATGTAAAGATACTTGCTACTCCTTACTACCTGAGTTTGAATTCACGCATATGTACACACACATACACACCACATACACACAAACACACACACATATTAAAAATTTTTTAAATTTATTTATTTTTATCTCAATCACAGGTTAGGTACTTTGAATCCCAGGCATAGCCCCCTCCCTCATTCCCTCCTACCCTCCCACTCCCTCCCTCATCTCCCTCCTCCCCGCCTCCTCCAAGTCCACCAACAGGGGAGGACCTCCTTCCCTTCCATCCAACCCCAGCTTATCCTGTCTCCTCAGGGCTGGCTGCAATGTCCTCCCCTGGGATCTAGCCAGTCTGTCACTCCCCGGCTTGTATCAGGGAGGGTCAAAGAGTCAGCCATCAAGATCATGACTGAAACAGTCCCTGTTTCCCTCAGTAGGGTCTTCAGTCCTACACATATTAAAAATTTAAAGGGAGGAATTTGAACATGGAAACAGAAATTTATAGGGTGCCTATGACTTCAAGACAGTCATATGATAATGAAATAAAGGTTAGAGAGAGGCATGTGGAAAAAGTCAGCCCTGCTAACCTTAATCATGACATTTAGCCTTCTGAACTGTGAGGTACATGCAGTGAGAATTTTAGAATTTTGGTTTCTTTAAAAAAATCACAGAAATATTATAAAATATGTTTTTGTTTTAATCCCAGGTGTGGAGATATGGGACTGCTTTGCAGCAGCTGACTGTGATTTGCCCTGTGCTCTAGCAGAGCCATGGTTTTGCCAGCTGCAGATAGTTTGTGAAATTGTGTGATGCTTGGAATTCTGGGGACTTCTCAGAGTATATATAAATGATAGAGCCCTGAGAGGGGCTTGTTGGTTGCTGTTGATTGCAGTTTGTTAAGTGGCTGTGTGCAAAGAAGAAACAAGAACAAGGAGGAGGAGAAGGAGGAGGAGGAGGAGGAGGAGGAGGAGGAGGAGACAGGAGACAGGAGACAGGAGACACAGGAACCAGAAGAGGCTCAAGGACGGGGCAGGATGGGGCATCCCAGGCTCCATCAGACCAGGGAGGTACTGAATTGAGAAATCTGAGGGGCTAATGCTCAGCTCCCTGGATAAGAACCTGCAGGAAATGCTCAGAAACAACTGAGTGTCTTCTCAGACGCGATTAGCTGGGTAAATCTTGCCTATCCATCTTGCTGCAGTTTAAGTGTATATAACTGGAGAGTTTTCTTACTCAATTAAACGAGGAGATGAGGTTGCTCAGATGATGCCTAAGGACCTTCCAGGCTTAAAATTCCATTATTCTAATTAAGCAAAAATGCCATCCAGCAGTGAATAGCTGTCAAAGTCATGTGCTTTTGTCTGCAGGGGTGGGAAAGCTGCTTCTGGACCCTCAGGCTAGGCAGCCGTAGCCAATATAGGGCTGCTGCTCTGCAATAGTAATATACTGACAGCTGTAAGAAGTGACAGCATAGCATATGGAGAAGGCACAATTCTCTCATCTAAAAAGCCAGTGGGGGCTGATAGCAGGGAGTTAAGGTGGAAATCTAAGAATCTCTCCAGCACTGCAAGTTTATTATTCCAGGAGCACAGAGGTCAGTCAATATCAGTGCAGTAACCTGGGACTATTTAGTTTTAGGATACACCACGTAGCTTCAAGATCCAAAGGAGGGGACAACGAGATGGCTCAGCAAGAGAAGTTGCTTGAAGCACAGACCTGGAGATCTGAGTTTAGTCTACAGAACCCACGCAAAGTTGCAAGGAAAGACGTTTACCAGTTGATTTCTGACAGCCTCATGGACACCTCATGTAGGTGAGCATTTGTGCTCACCTACATCCTATGTGCAATGTGAACAACATATAAATAAATACACAAGCAAACAACTCTCCCCAAGAAGCACAAGCTAAGCAGCATCCCTGGCACTTAACCGTCCCATAGCTTAGCATTGTGCCTGTGGTAGGCGCACTCTGGATATACGATGGGGAAAGGATTGCATATGTTTCTAACCTAATGACTCTTGGTTTTTTTGTTTGTTTTGCTTTGTTTTCTTTTTACATTTTAGCTTTTTTCTGAAATTTTAAGAAACTTATCTTTATTCATTCTTACATCTAGACACAGGAAACATGAGAAACAGCTAAGTAATTCCTTGCTGCCCCTCTGATGTCATTAATAATCATACCTCCAAGAACTTTCTATTTTTTATGTTGAATTTTAAAAATTTTTTTATTAATTGCACTTTATTAACTTTGTATCTCCCCCGTAACTCCCTTCCTCCTCCCCCCTGAACCTTACCCTCCCTCCTCCTTCTCCATGCATGCTCCTCCCCAAGTCCACTGATAGGGGAGGTCTTCCTCTCCTTCCTTCTGATCCTAGTCTATCAGGTTTCATCAGGAGTGGCTGCATTGTCTTCCTCTGTGGCCTGGTAAGGCTGCTCCCCCCTCAGGGGGAGGTGATCAAAGAGCAGGCCAATCAGTTCCTGTCAGAGACAGTCCCTGTTCCCATTACTATGGAACCCACTTGGACACTTAGCTGCCATGGGCTACATCTGTGCAGGGGTTCTAGGTTATCTCCATGAATAGTCCTTGGTTGGAGTATCAGAAAAGACCCCTGTGTCAGATTTTTTGGTTCTGTTGCTCTCCTTGTGGAGCTCCTGTCTTCTCTAGGTCTTACTGTTTCCCATTTCTTTTATAAGATTCCCTGCACTCTGCCCAAAGGTTGACCATAAGTGTCAGCATCTGCTTTGATAGCCTGCAGGGTAGAGCCTTTCTGAGGCCCTCTGTGACAGGCTCCTGACTTGTTCCCTGTCTTCTCCTTCTTCTGATGTCCACCCTTTTTGCCTTTCTGAATGGGAATTGAGCATTTTAGCCGGATTCCACTTGATTAGTTTCTTTAGATGTACAGATTTTAGTAGGTTTATCCTATATTATATGTCTAATGTCCACATATGAGTGAGTATATACCCTGTGTGTCTTTCTGCTTCTGGGATACCTCACTCAGGATGATCTTTTCCAGTTCCCACCATTTACTTGCAAATTTCATGATTTCCTTGTTTTTTTTTATTGCTGAGTAATATTCCATTGTGTAGACACACCACAATTTCTGTATCCATTCCTCAGTTGAGGGGCATATGGTCTTGTAGAGAAGCTGTGTTGACACAGCCATGGACAGCAACGATATTCACAGGTGCTCACCCTAATCACTTCTGAAAGTGTTAAGAACCAGTAGCAGGAAGTTACCCTGGACTGAGTGCTTGTCTATACTTCCCAAAAGAGTTTACCACAAATGTGGTGGCTAACGGCAACGGGAACGGGAATGTATTTCCTAACATTTTGGAGTACGCCTGAAGGCCTGGAGCATGGGGCTGCCATGTTGGCAGGACCCTGCTGCCTCTGAAGGCCTTAGAACAGATTCCTTCTCTTCCAGTTTGCTTTTTTTGTTGCTGTAACATAATACTGTGACCAAAAGCAACTTGTGGAAGAAAGAGTGTCTTTCACCTTATGGTTCCAGGAGGAGAGGACGTGGTGGCCAAGGAGACATGGCAGCAAGCAAGTGGAGCTGGAAGTTGAGGGATCACATCTCCAACCACACTTCTCATTCCACCACTCTTGCTGTTCTCCAAGCTGCTGATAATCACTGGGATTCCCTGGGTTATAAGGTCATTGCACTGTCTTTATCTGTCTCTATCTTAACATATTTTCTCTCTTCTCCTCTCCACCCCTGCCATCTCCTACCCTGTTCTTCCCTCCTATTCCTTTTCTTTACATAACCTTTTATTGTGATTGATGCTATTTCTAAATAAAGCTGCATTTACAGGTGCCTGTAGTTCAGACTTCACCATATTGTTTTGGGACATAATTCAACTTAATATAGGGAACAGGGATATTTTTTCCATGGAGGTGATCCTTATATTGAGATTTAAAGGAAGAATAGGAACTGTTTGCCAAAAATCAGGGGAAGAGAGTTCCAGGAATAAGCAAAACCTGTAACAGGGACTGGTGAGAAGAAGCTTGTGTGTGTGTGTAAAAAGAAATGCAGCCTGTGAAGGCAGAGTAAAGAGCAGAGAGTGGGCTGGAGGCAGAGTTTTATATGTTTCTCTGGAAGAGCCTGGGTTTTATTCTAAGAACGTATAAAGCCATTGAAGTTTTTTAAAAGCCAGGATCATGCAAAGGCAGAGAAGTATTTACAGCAATGAATAGAGTAATGGAGGATGGGTGCATGGAGGCAAGATGTTTTTGCAGGAGGCAGTTGAAGTAGCAGGTGAGAGAAGATGGTGGTGGTCATAGAAATGGAGAGAAATTAGTGCATTCCCGAACACTTAACAGACTGAATCAACAGGGAAATGTCATTTCTAGTATAGACCTTGGTCCAGAGACTCAGAATGGAAACTGGAGCTTGAACATGGTTTAATGCCGTGGAGAAGTTTCACTTAAATGCATCCACATAGGAGCTGGAGTCCAATGCCTTTTGCTAGACATTGTTCAAAGTTAGCCTTCAGTCAAAGGCTAGAGAAACAGATTTGGCTGAATGTGCAAAGTGTTTTAACAACAAGGGCAGGCCACATAAAATACATTTCTAGACATCTTTGCAAAGCTAGAAAAGCTGTCAATATGATCACTGACATGTCCTGGTGGTCCTAAGATAGGAAGGGGACCTTCTTGTTCTATACCCAAGAAGGCTAATTAATCAGTCTTCCTCCAGGGTCCTGGAGTTTTTCCTCTGCCCAGTTATGATAAACAAAGTGTGTTTTTTCTTTAAAATAACTTGTGTGTCTAGGGAGAGAGAGAAAGAGTGAGAATGTAATAAAGAGTGAGAGTGAGAGAGTAAGCTAGAGAGAGAGAGACAGAGACAGAGACTGGCCTCATATTTGTTTTCTGGCAAAGAATGGCCATGCACTCCCATCCTCCTTCCTTCACGTCTCATGTGCTGGGATTACTTGTGTGCACCACCATGCCTGTGATCGTCTACATGTGTGTGTGTGTGTGAGCTTGTGTGACAAGAGCTGGGTTCTGGAGTATTTGACATGGTGTCACTGTCTTTCTCTCCAGAGGCTTTACATATTTGACTCTCATGTTGTGCAATGATAACAGATCTCTAAGGTGCTTCGGGTGATCCCAGCAGATGCATTTAGGTACCGAATCCAATAGTCCTCTCGCTTGTTTATAGTGCTTCCCTCTGGAACTAGCTACAGTGAATCTTGGCTGCTTTTCCAATAACCAAAGACAGTATTATATGCACATAATTATATGTGTAAGAAAACAGGTGGATGCATAATACATTTCTGGGGGATTCTCAGAAACATGCTGGCATCTCAGAAAATAAAGCTTATACTCAAATGTCAGTGCTTGGAGGAGTTTTATCTGCTGTGGGAAACTAGACATCTCCTGCTATCACTGGAAAGATGAGGCACTTCAGGAATTACTTAAAATTCAGGAATGTCTTAAAATTGGTTTGAGTATTTCCTCTATGAACTGATCTCTGAAGTATGAAAGGAGAGACTGTAAATGACAACGTCTGCTGTGGAAACAGATGCCCTAAGCAGACCCTGACCAAAGTCTAATACTTACTTTTTTAGGTATGGAATGAAGCTATAGTGAAATAATCTCTTAGTTTTTTTTCTGGAGCATACCGGATGCACGGCTAAGTGAGATCTTATTTACAGATAAGCACTGAAAAGACACTCTCATTTCAGCTCATGAAGAAGTGACTAGCATTACCAGGAAAGCCACAGAGAGGAAATTGCTACTTCTACTTTCATGTTCTCCAAACAATAATAAAATATTTATTAGAAGCAAAACAAAAGGCTAGACTACTGCTTTGACTCTCAGAATTTTGAGCTTCTCCCCCTCACCCCTGATCATTTGCCACTAAGCCAAGGAGCAGGATTTCAATGTCCCAATACCCATAGCAGGTTGTTCCTAGATGCAAACTGCCTTGAAATGAATTCAGTGTTACTGTGGCATTGGTGGTCTCCTCCTGTGGCGTGACAAAGGTGTTTTGATGGGGAAACAGGAAGGTAGTTTTACTGAAACATAGGTTTCATTCTTCCTTTAAAATAGAACTGAACAACATGGGTGTCAGAAAGTGGATGGAGAGATGGCTTGATGGTTAAGAATGCTCACTGCTCTTGAAAGACTTTGGGCAGAGTGCAGGGAATCTTATGAAAGAAGGGGGAGATAGAAATACCTGGAGGGGTCAGGAGCTCTACAAGGAGAACAATAGAACCAAAAAATCTGGGCCTAGGAGTCTTTTCTGAGACTGATACTCCAACCAAGGACCATTCATGGAGATCACCTAGAACCCCTGCACAGATGTAGCCCATGGCAGCTCAGTCTCCAACTGAGTTCCCCAGTAATGGGAACAGGGGCTGTCTCTGACATGAACTCAGTGGCTGGCTCTTTGATCACCTCCCCCTGAGGAGGGAGCAGCCCTACCAGATCACAGAGGAAGACTATGAAAGACAGTCCTGATGAGACCTGATAGGCTAAGGTCAGATGGAAAGGGAGGAGGTCCTCCACTATCAGTGGACTGGGGAAGGGACATGGGAGGAGATGAGAGAGGGAGGGCTTGACTGTGAGAGGATGAGGGTGGGGCTCCAGCTGGTATACAGAGGGAATAAATTGTAGTAAATAACAAATTATAAAAAGAAAAAAACACAAGGAACTATAGCTTCAGAAAAAAAATAATAAAAAAAGAAAGGACCAAAACTCAGCTCTCAGTACCCTTGACTGGTGGCTCACAACTGCCTGTGACTCTAGCTTCAGGGCGATTCCATGTCCTCTTCTGCCCCTTGTAAGTACCTTCATTCATGAGTGTACATACTCCTGACATACGGTGTATGAAAAACAAAATCTCTAAGGAGCTGTCAGATTGGAGACAAGGTAGGGGTGATATAAGTGGACTAATGTTTTACACAAGTTTCTGATATTTTGTGTAACCCTACGTCATGTTGCTGATACTGGTCATAATGTAGCAGCTCTTTTTTCTTCCAATATTCATTATAACGTTTAAATTTTCTTGCATTAGACAAATATGTGTGTAGATAAACAGCACACATCATGAAAAACATCCCAGAAACATGCCTTAGGCAATCCTCACTTCTCTGTTGCTATAGCTGAATATTATGAATCTGTATGCTGGGTAATCGGTGAGCAATAAATGCTTACTCAGCTCACAGTGAGAGTGAGAGGCCCCGGATTGAGAAGCTTCATCTGCTGAGAGACTTTCTGCTGGTGAGGACTGTGTACAGAGTCCTAAGGCAGCACTGGCCATCAGCTTGGGAGAGGCACGTAAAAGAGCCAGAGCCAAAGTGGTGTTTATAATACTCCCACTGGGAGACAATCTGATTCATGAATGGATTCGTAACTGGAGGGAGAGCTCTGATTTCATGTCATAATCACTTTTTGAAGTTCTCACATGGCCCCACTCTTAATTCCTTGCAATGGGGAGTAAATTTTACTATGGGCTTAGGTGAGGAGATTGAAGCTGTATAGCAAGCAATCTGTTATGAAAGTGTCTGTCCCAGAATCGATTTTATAATGGAGCCGGGCAAGGAATAAAGGCTCCATCTCACTGTGAGCAGGGTGAAAGGACATTCTTGTCATGACTGGGAGGAACTCGGGGTCAACTGACTTCTAAATCAAAAGACTCATTTTGTATCATCCTTCCCAGCCCCCAGCATTCCCACCGGAAGTCTTGGCATTTATGACATCACTAGTCATCTCAATGCTTCCCCACGTCTTCTCTGCTCTGGGGAGTTCAAATGGCTGGTTTTGTAGAGAAGCATTCATGCCTCTGACGAAGTCACCACCCTAACAGAGGAGCTAAGCTGTGGTGAAAAGATGAGGCTCCCACTCTCTGATGCTCTGCACCACTGGCCACCTAACCGAACAAGCAGCACTAGGGTTTCATTTTTTCCTCTTGGATTCTCCTTCATTGTTACTGTGTAGTGTTGGAAAATCTTTATTCAACTACTGTAAAGTTGGAATAGCAGGCTGAAGGTGGAGACAGAAAGTGATGGGCAGTGAAATGAGCATTCTTCCTTTTCATAGCTGAAGACAAATAGCACTTACCTTCACTTGGGAGTGTAGGTGTAGGAATGTGTTGGGTTCTTAAGTGGTCTTTTGGGATGTAGGGGAAGCCTGGTAAATGAGCCTTTAGTTTATTTTACTGTCCATTAATAAAAAGTAGAAATATTTGTCTCTTTGCTTGAAAGTATTAACATTATACCATTACTAGCCTTATGGTTGAGCATTGCTCAAAAGCCATCATTGCTAGTAACTGGAAAATGGGTGCCAATCCTTTGGTCTGGAAGAATAAAATTGGTCAAACAATGTGTAGTTTATTGTGCTCTCTTTTTTTTCTTGTATCTCCTATACTGCCCAGCATTGTGAGAGTAAAAAACTTGATGTTATTTTCTTTTCATGATGTAACAGACTGATGTTTTCTAATTTTTACACTATTTAATCTGGAAAAAATAGTCAACAATATGAGATGGAATATAATTAACTCCATAAACAGGTGAAATGGGGTGATCAATTCAGAAAAGCTTATTATAGGCTTATGTAATTGAAAATATTTTTTTCCCTAGAATATTTCCACCTGTATTTGTAACTTTCTATGTAGACATTGATTCTTGGGTCTGGTGATGTTCCAGAACTTCCAGTGTCTTCAGTTCCCATGTTGCATTGTGATTTATCTCAGGTATATTGCTGCCTGGCACAGTTCTGGTTTATAACTTTTTCTAGACTCGTCGTTGGTAATTGCTTATTTTATTCTCAAAAGTATTCTGGCTAAAGAGAAGATGTACTTAAAGGTGTAATGGTGGCAAGACTGTTTATGGAGAAAACCAACCAGTCCCTTGGCTGGATTTGAGGCCTGCTTCACAAGAAAGAATTCGTGCCTGGTTTTATAAACATGGTCAAAATCATGGCTAGGGGATTGTAGGCCCAAGCAGGCAAATCCACTGATGTTTTACTAAATGATCATGTTGTTAAGCTGCCTTCTAAAGATTTATTTTTCTCTGGTAGATTGCTCTTAACCTTGATCAAAAAAGCTTCTTCTTGCTGTGGATAGTGGGTAACTCTCAACTCTTCAAAGGGCTGAGAATAAGTGTCTGTGAGCACTCATCCACAGGCAGGACATCAGCATCAACCACTTCCCTACCAGAATGCTCCGGGATCATCATGGAAGAAGGCATGGAAAGAATGTAAGGGCCAGAGAATGGGGAGATTATTGTGAAATGCTGTCCTTTGAACGCAATATGGCCACTGAAAATATGAGCTCACAGCAGTTGTCAACTGCACCAAACCTGCATAAAATCAAGTCAGTTGAAAATTTCAGCATGGAGGGTGTGGTGTGTCTGAGATAGCGCTTTTACCCGAGTAACTACTGGCCATTGATGACTGCTAGGGCAGGAAGCATGCCTCCTGCTGTGGGGAGGGTGCCCACTGATAGATTGCCCAATGAAAGACGCCTGCATGTATATGGACAGGACTAACTAGACACAGTGAGTTATTAAAAAAAAAACATGAAGTTTGAAGGGAGATCTTTTCAGAGGAGAAGCTGAGGGAAGTTGGAAGGAATATGCATGTGAGAATATGACCAAGACAGATTTTTGCATGTATGGAAATTTCAGAGAATAAACAATAATAAAAAGTATCCTGCTAGAGTATGGTGGTGTATGCTCCAGCAATCTGGAGACAAGGCAGAGGTAGCCAGAGCTCTATGAGTTTATGTTCAGCTTGGTTTACATAGTAAGCTCTGGGCTAACAGTGGCTACATCATGAAAGCTTCTCCCCCACTCCCCCCCCCAAAAAAAAGAAAAAGAAAAAGAAAGGAAGGAAGGAAAAAAGGAAGAAAGGAAGAAAGAAAAAAGAAAGAAAGGAAAGTATCCTGGCTAAGATGATAAAGAGACAAGACATAGCCTGAGAATGACATAGTGTACATTCCTGTTCTGGTTTATTCCAAACATGCAATCTAGTCGGCAAATGGAATCAGAGGCATTTCCATGGCTCATCACCATCTTTACTGATATCATTATTTTCATTTGGGAGAAGTTTTGAGACTACAGATAAACTGATGGGTTATGAGCAATACCATGGAAGGGAATGTAGAGCTTTATCTGAAAGAAGGAAGATTTTTGAACTAGAAGGACCATGTATAGACAATTTCCATTACATTCCTCTGGAGAAGTTGGAACCATAGGGGTCAATCACAGGGAAGCTGATTCAGGTCAGCTCTAATAAACTTCCTCATATTCCAAATGCCAAAGCATAAATTCTAGATGGAATAAAGAATAGACTATTATGAGATATTCTAATATCTCATGAGGAAATAAGCTCATTCACATTGGATAAGCCAAGCAGAATGTAGATTACCAAAAGACATTGCCTGTGCTTTCATACGCACGTACAAGAGAAGGTTTTTTTTTTTTTTGTGGTCTGTGCTCTCTTGCAAGGACTTTGGTAAATTCAGAGCACACAGTTTCAGAGTGCAAGATACTTTGTAGTGGTAGGAGCAGCAAATGTGTCATAGCTTATGCTAGTAGTTCTTGACTAGGGACTCTGCTTCCAGGGAACACTTGCCAGCGACTAGGGACATTTTTGGTTATCACTGTGTGGGAAGGATGCTATTGCCGCCATGTCAGAAGATGCCTGGATCTACTTTGTCCTGGAAGGTAAAGAACAGTCTCCACCACAGAGAGCTGTGCAGATGAAATGTTTATAGTGCTGAGATCCCGAAATGCTGGTCTGTTCTTAGGGCATGTGCTCTTTTCTTCTGTTGAGAGGTGAAGAGAATGTTGGGTGACTAAACAGCTCACATTCACTAGGTAGAAATTTCCTGTTCAAGAAGGAAAAATTCCCATATAATGTACCCTTTCTGTAGTAATGTTTCTTTTTTTTTATTTTCTTCAAAGCTTCTTTGAAGTCAGTAAAACTTGTGAAGAAGCATCTTGAAAACTTGCATAAAATTCAATTTTGCTTGCTCTCCAGAACGCTGTGTTGTATGCACCTTCGGTTTAGCCTGATTTTGGGGAAGTCATGATGTCTAGAGTGCTGAGGATGACCACAGAGGATTGATGTTTTCTAGATTTTTTTCCCCAGTGGTCTAGTTTTTTCATTTTATTCATAGCTTATGAATAATTAGGACAACTATGTAACCAGTTTGCTCAGAACAGTCATGATTGGCTCACAGTGCTGTGGGGTAACTAGTCATCATACTTCAGTTTTCATCAAAAGTATCCTGGCTCAAAGAGTAGACCACATGGTTCCCTAATTTAGATCAATTGATACATTGGTTATCCATTGGCACCCATTTAAAGAGTATCTGTAGCCTGAGCTGTGTCTGTTTAAGAATAAGTTTCCAATAGCATATGGTTTGATTCATCACTGTCCCCCCTGCACAGCATTGAATAACTTCTCTAGAATAGGAATATCTTCTGTCTCTCAAGCCACCTCCTTTTGTGATAACTAGCCACATCTTAGACTTGTCTATATAGGTCCTGGAGCTTGAGCTTATGGCCACACATAAAATGGAATGACTTGCAAAAGACCTCATGCTGGTCAATTGTCCAACCCAATCACACATTTCTACCAAACAGCTCCTCTGATGCTTCACATGAATGCTGGTGAGAACACAGCCATCTGTACACTAGTTTTTTTGCACCTCATTTTTTTCTTTGTCTCTGTGTTGCAGGGTAACACTCCATACTCTTTGCTGTTCATTTCTCAACTCCATCTTCTGAACCACTGTCCTTGCTTCCACTTTGATTGCCCCCAAAAGACGATTTTGAAACAATTTCATTGGTTTCCTGAAGGATGTAAAAATGATAGATCTGATTAGGCAAATTCATATTTTAAAAATTCGGTATACAGCGTCTCCACATTGAATGCTTTTAGCAGAGAATAATATTTATTTTATGGAGTTTTCTGCCATAAAGACTATAAAGTACGTCCTATTTGTCTAGGTGATGTGATTTTCTTGCAGTGTGTTGTTCTACATTGTCTTCTTCTCAGCTTTTTGGGGGAGTTGTTTGTTCAGCAAGTGCTATGTATAGTAAATTGCCATATGCATTTATGTTCCTATATAAATAATGAACAATTCTGCACCCACAGACACTGCGATAGCTACAGCAATAATATATATCCCTTATTTTCAAGCAAAAAAAATGCACAGAAGAGTTTTACCTTGCTTCAGCAGATAAGATGTATCAGGTTAGCCATGACCTTATTTTTCTTCCTGGAAAGAGTAGTATAACCATTCATGTGATTGCTCAGAAAACATACTAGTTGCTTAGAATGCAAAAAACAGTAGTATTCACTGTGTTGAATCTTAAAAAAAAAACCATCTTATTTTCTTTTCCCATTTAATACCCTTCCAGACTTGAGATTTGTATGTTAAATAATTAGGAGATTCCTTTCCTGTTTCTCCTCTGTCTTCGCAGGGTACTACGCAATAAATACCATTTATTATCAAAAAAATGTACTGGGTGGGGGCAGTCACAAGCTAAAAGTAGGCTATGTAACTTTATCATCTGTCTAACCTCAAGCATGTTACCTAATTTTCCTGGTTCTCATTGTCCTTATATGCTTTTTGTGTGTGTGATGCTGGGAACCAAACCCACAGCTTTACATATGCTATTAACATAATTTTTAAACCAAAAGTGTCCTGTTTCAAACAATAGATCAGAACCAAGCTTAGTTTTGACCAATTTACACCACGGTGATGAGCACTCTGCCTCTGAGCTATACTCCAAGCCACTCACATGCTTTATGAGGCTGACAGAGTGTCTCTGATAAGGTCATTGTGGCAGTAGATGAGACAGTACATATACATGTCTAGCAACAAAACAGAGTAACTCAGAATAACGGAGCAATTTTCCTTTGTAGCTGCTTCCATATTTCCACCCCTGTGCATCACATAATTCAATTGTCATCCTCTGTTCAAGCGCCTGTCCTCATTGCTGGGTGGTGAGCAGTTTAATAGAGGAACCAAGCTTATTCTCAAGTAGCTCTCAAGTTGAGCTTAGCAGATAGTAAGCATTTAACACATACACACATGCACGCATGCGCGCGCACACACACACACACTTTTTGTTTTATTTTCAGTCAGGGTCTTAGTTTGTAGCTGAGACTGCCTTTTAATATGGTCCTCCTGCTCTGTCTTACAAATGCTGGGATTACAGATGTGTGTTGTCATACCTGGTTTCAGTGTGCATTTTATGAATCAGTACATCTGGTAGTTTCTGAGTGTGGTAACTTACTGTTATTTTTTAAAATCTGTACTGGATAGGAGTAGTAGCAAGATGAGAAAGGATAGAGGCTGAGAGTTGTTAAGAATTCATTTTGTCCAGGCATAAGATTGTTTAGGAGCAAATTTTAAATAATGAAAAACCCCCAAACAAGTTCCCACTGAAAAATCCTAAAATTCAAAATTTACAGACCAAGCAAAATTACTTGCTGACAACATCTACGCTGGCTGGTGCATCCAACAGTGGTGAGCTGGCTGCTTAGTAGCTTGTGAAGATTTTCTCTATGTTAACAAGACTCTCTTGTTCATAGGCACCGGGCTAAAACTGCACTCCATGTTAGGAAACTTGTCGTTGATAGGTAGTCAATAGCTGACATACGTCTTTGGGACTATATCAATACTATACTACTGCTAATCTTGATCCTAAAGACAGATCTGATTCATGACACTGTGAGGCAGGTCAGTCATAGTTGTGTGACTATGACTACTTTTGTATACACAGATGGGGTTTGATCAAGATTTTCCCATAGGCCTTTTGCAAAGACTCTGTTTGACACAACTCTGCAGACCCACTGTAACTGTTGGCAGCCAGGTTTCGCCTTTGCTATGTTCTTGTTCACATTTGGGGGAAAAATAGGTCACATTTTGTAAGTCCAGATTTGGAGGTTTTTGGACTCATGTGGACTTAACACTTCACAGCAATGGGCCAAAAACAGTTTCTTATGAATGTTTAATAATTCTTGACATTTTACTAAGGAAAATAACATCAACAAAACATGGCCTTAAATATATAAGGCCACAGTGTCAGAAAGTCTTAATTGCATTGCAGACAGAAACACAAAATAATTTATATGTAGTAAAGCTGTTTTCCAGAATGCTTAGACTACAACACTCTGTTAATTTTTTGAATATGAAGTGCTCCACATGGGCTCATATATTTAAACACTTAAGCTTCAGCTAGTGGTGTTATTTTGAGAATGGCGTTATGGAACCTTTAGGGGGTAGGGTCTTTGCTGGAGGATACAGACCACTGGGGAGAGGTAAGTCTTAGGAGTCTATTCCAGCTTCCAAAACACTCTGTTTCTGAGCTTCCTGGTCCACCAAAGATATGAGGAGTCTTGGGTCACATGTTCCTACTGCCATGCCTTTCCAGCAGCATGGACTAAACCCCCTCAAAACTGTGAGCCCAAATAAATTCTTCATTCCTTAAGTTGTTTCTTGTCAGGTCTTTGGTCATAGGGATGAGAGAAGTCACTAACCCACATCCATCCTAGCAAGATGAAAGAGATATGACAGAACTTACCTTTCAAAGACTGTATTCAAGTTCATTAAAACTTAACTATGTGGAATTTTCTCTCAGACAATATCAGAATTCTCCAGTTTTTCAAGTTGTAAGTTCTGAACATCTGTTAACATCAAAGATATGTAGCGAGAAGTTCTAATAATAGATACTGTTTGCCTGTTACCAGTGTTACAACGAAGAGCTTGGGGCCAGAGCAGGAACAACAGAGCTGAGCAAACCAATTTGCATGACAGCCAGAAGGTTTCCAGAAATGCATCCTGTCTCGACAGACGTCCTGCATCAGCACCAAGATCCTGTCTGGTAGTAGAGATCATGTACAACTATAGACTTCCTCTACTTTGTTTCCCAGATGGAAAGACCCCAAGTAACTCTTGTATGCCCCTACTCTCATAGGGATATGAATGAAATGCTGTGCTGGGCAGAGGGAGAAAACACAGGGAAGGGCATGTTTTCTCCATCCTCCATTGTATCAGAAGACATATTACTCTGGACTGCAATGGCTCTAGAGGGAGCACATGATGATGAGACCTATCATATGGTATGTGTTTTTACTGGTACCCCTACAATTTGGGTTGGCTTTAGACATCCTAGGATTGATCACTTATACTAGCCCCAGTGGTAATAGAAGTTATTAATATATAGCTGAACTGAAGGGAACCCGGGGTGGAGGGAGCAGCGATTGCTTTTGTTCTGCTGTAAATACCTGGGGAAAGAAGGTGTCACTGTTAAGTTTTCTTCTATTTTCAGTTTAAGTCCAAGAGGAGCTGTAGATTGCTCCATCCATAAGGAGAACAGACATCTTAGGGTGACTTTTTGTGGATCCCTGAACATCCCTAAACAGTATACCCAGAGGATGTAGGGACAGAAGCCTGCTGGGGTTCATGTGACACAAAGCCAGGTCAGCAGAAGTAGCTCTGCGATGATGCACTCTGACCATGACTGGGAGGTGTCACTTGGGATCTGCTCACCTTCCACCCACGGGAGTAGATGTGAGCCTGCGCAGCTGAGCAGGTGAGCAGGCTGGGAGTCATGCAGATGGTGTGACCTGAGAGGGCTGTGTGTGTATATGAAGCTCTGTGCTTAGAGGCCCCTCGCTCATCAATACGCGTTATCTGGGTTCTGTGGATGGAGCCCAAATACCAGCAGGGCTGAGGGAGCTGCACATGGCCAGCTGGTTAGTAGAAGCAACAATTCCTTGTCAAAGGAAAGAGTTAAAGTAACCAACAAGTGCACAAGTCCAAAGTCACTTGGAATGACCTCATTAAGCACACACACACACACACAAATGAAAAAAAAAAAACAAAAAACAAAACCATAGTCCTTCTGTGCCATTCTCTCCCAGGAATTCTGGAGGAAAAGAAAAATAGACTGTGTTAGTAAGAAAACAATCATCAGTGACGTTTTCGAGAATGGAATATTAGCTGAGCAATGACACAGATGTGACAAAGCACAGTGAATCCTGCACTTGTCTCACGAACCTCTTTTTAATACTAGCAGACAGAGATTTTAAAAATTACTCTGCTAAGCAGCAGAGATTTTTTATTTGTTACTTACTGCAATTGCTAGTCAAGATGATCATTGTCACTGTAGCTGCTTAAGCAGGTGGTAAGTGCTATCAGATTAAAGTATGGGACATCTATGGTGCCATTTTCAGACTATCTACAGGAAGCTGCCCCATCAACAACCATGGAAAAGGTCAGGACAAGGGCAGCAAGCTCCGTCTTTGGGCAATTATGCACTGTACCTTCAGTCATCGTACCTTCTGAGGAAGGCCTTTATTTCAGCAATGTCAGCGTTATAATTATGACCTAACAGAGAGGAGCAGGAGACTTTCAGATGTACAGAACTCAGCCATGAACGCGTCCCAAGGCTGAGGTGCCAACTGTTTGTTTTCAGCCTTTGCTCCTTATACCATCTGCTGGGCTAACCCTTTTTCTTTCTCTGTGTACGTGACAGTTGGTTTTCTCGTGTACCACATGCTGCCATGCACATTCTAAGCTTTTAAGGATCCCCACAAAATGCTGCAGAGAAGTGGGTGACATTGCAACTTTATGGGTGTCCATAAAATACATTTTATAAGCATTTGGGTAACAAACCAGCCTTTTAGAGGTCTCAAAATTTGTTCTTTTACAAAGAAAATGTGACCTACTCAATTTTGAAGAAATGACTGAACTTATGAAAAGGGACTTGATGCTTCTAGATAGTCATCCCATAAGTAATATTAATATCATTCAAAGTCTGTGCTGTCAAAGAATGTTGTCTACGGCTCCAAATCACAAGATGCAAGTTTATTGATTTTCAGCATACTCCCAAGTGGAAGTTTCTGGTCTCCTTGAAGACTCGGTTTTGTCATGTGATGTTTTGCTGCAAGCTGGGCACTTGATGTTTTGCTGGAGGTTGGCTTGTGAGAGGGCACGTCATGTTTTGCTGTGAGCTCTCTCATGTGAGGGGTGTGACTTTGGCCAGTTGAGATCACATCTGTGGGTGATCTCTGAGGAGAGGAGATACACAGAGGCCTATGCATAGTGAGACATCACTCTTTGGATCAACATTGGATCTTCGTGTTTCTACACTTGACTTCGAAAAGAGAAACATTCCAGAGAAAGAACTTCTTGGGACAATTCAACTGAGTCTTATGGCTTTCCCTGACTTTGTGTTGCTGCTTGGTGTTGGCCTTTAGACTGGACTTCTGGTATCCTGATGATTGAGTTTGCTAATCCCCTAAAGACCTATGAACCCTAATCAGCAGGAAGTAGATAAAAGAGGTCTACAATCCTTTTCCCTACTATTTTCCTACCTAAGGTGGTGATGGTGAGGATTGGAAGGGAGGTAAAGGTGTTTAAGAACCCTAAATAAAGTAGGTTTGGTGAAAAAAAAATCTAAGCCTACAATACTCTTTTAAATATTTTTTAAAAAATATTTTTGTGCATTGGTGTTTTGTCTGCATGTATGTTTATATGAGGGTGGTAGGTCCCCTAGAACTAGAGTTACAGATAGTTGTAAACTGTCATATGGGTGCTGGGAATTGAACCCAGGTCCTCTGGAAGAACAGTCAGTGCTCTTGGCTCCTGAGCCATCTCTCCAGCATCAATTTTCAACATACTTTTAATGCTATGAAAATGTTTCTGATTTTACATCATGATCACTTTGTTTATCTCTGATTTTGGAGTAACATTTTTTGATACAACTAGCTGTATCTTCATAGCATCCTTTCCCCTCATGCACCATGCATTTGAACATATACAGCAATCATATTCTTGACCTATTGATAATTTTCCCATAGATCAACTAAAACAAAACTAACTATAATTAATTATAAATCCATAAAACAGAAGCATCTCAAACATATATAACTCCAAAGAAGTTTCAAATGGAATTTTAAAAGTTTTATTATAGGGCTGGAGAGATGGCTCAGAGGTTAAGGACACTGGCTATTCTTCCAGAGGTCCTGAGTTCAATTCCCAGCAATCACATGATGGCTCACAACCATCTATAGTGAGATCTGGTGCCCTCTTCTGGTGTGCGGGTGTACATGTAGACAGAACATTGTATACATAATAAATAAAGCTTTAAAAAAGTATACATACATATAAAGCATGTATATATTATATAATTTAAACACAAAGCACACACTGAAGTATATGGATGTATCAATCTAATTTTTCTCAACATAACAACAGTCTACAAATACAACACTGTTAGGACACTAAAGAGTCTCATTTTGTGTGTGTATATTTAAAATCTTTGTTTTTATTATTTATGTTTATGTGTGTGTGAATGTATGCATACTGTGTGAATGTATGTGCATGTGTGATTACCTGCAGAGGCCAGAAGAGAGCTGCATGATGTGGCGAATGAAAACTGAATTCTGGTCCTCTGCAAGAATAACAAGTGCTTTTCACTACTATGGCATTCTCCAGCCCTATCCATTTAAAAATCTGCTTTGAGATGACAATATATTTGTCCTTTCTCTCTTCTCCTTCTTCCTTCTAGACCCTTCCTTGCTCTCTTGCAAAACTCTTTTTGTTTGTGTGTATGTGTATTCATAAATACATAAACACAACTTGCCCAGTCTATATGTTATTATATATATATATATACATACATTTTTATTGTACATACACAGTTTGTTCTTATGACATACTGAAAAGTAGTCTTGAATTTAGTGTTGCAGAGGGTGGAGTTACCATTCCATCATCACCCACTGTGCTGCTGTTTTGGGTCCCTCATTAACATTAGGTATTACTAGACCTGCAGAAAGATACAGTTTTTGAATTTCTGTGAGGCTTTGAGCACTTTTGTGGGAGGTGATTATTTAGTAGGAGTATGTGTATTTGTTGGCCTTATGTTGTTATAATAGAATGAGGCACTTCTGAAGAGCAAAGGTTTCTTTTGGCTTAGAGTTTTGGAGATTCCAGTCACAGGCCTCGCTGGCCCTGTTGCTTTTGTGCTGTGGTGAGACTTCATGACCTGGTAGTACAGACCCAATTGTCTCATGGCTAAGATGTAGAAGAGGTATATGCTGGAGTCCCACAATCCGCTTTCAAGAGCACTTCCCCCAAAGACCTAAGGGCCTCCCACAAGGCTCCACTTCCTAAAGGAACCATCAGCTCCCAGTGCCAGGACAGGGACTAGCTCAGGACATCGGAAATGCACAGCGCGGCCGCAGTTGCGGGCGGTTTCTCTTCCCGTGCTCACTCTCCCCGTCTTTAAAGCTTCCTACAAATTAGCCTTCAGCCCTTTGCCACTTCTCCCGTTCTCCTTACTGGTCTTCTCAGTTCAGTTTGTTTGCACATGCTTCCAGGAAAATATTTTCATTTGAAATAAACTTTATTTTCCCAATTTTTAAAATGCATACGGCATCCACATAAATTCAAACATAAAAAACCCCAGAAATCCGAAGCTTTAGAGTGAACACCTTTGCCTTGTTCCTTTCTGTGATTGTCCTCTTAGTTTTCTGCCTCTCAACCAACTGCAGCAGGCATTGCTGCTGTGGTTGCTGCTGCCCAATGTATGTTTCCAGACTTCAGTGTTGGGTATTGAGGCAAATGCAAATACACAATACACGTCTATTTTTACTTTTCCTAAACATAAAATTCTGGAAATGATGCACACGTTCTGCACCTTGGTTTCTGCTGTGTGTCTTTCTGTCGTTCTAAGATGGCCTTTGCCTTTGTCACTCAGGCTGGCCTGGAACTCAACATGTAGCCCAGGCTAGCCTCCAACTTACGGTTCCCTTGCTTTAGCCTTTCAAGTGCAGGGATTACAGACTTCTTTATTTGTTGTTTTAGGAGTCCTTTCCATTCTAGTACTTAGTGAATTTTATTATCGCCAAACCTACAGACGGTCTTGATAAGAAAGCTCTTTGTGTACAGAATTAAAAAACTACTTTTCTATATGTCTTCTGTTTAGATAGTTTTAATTTTTATGGCACGCATTGAATCAGTCCAGGGAGCATTGCTGTGAAGCCTGATTTCACATTTTCCCCTCCCGAGGGGGGAGCCAGTTGTCTCAACTGTTTAGAGAATAATCCATCTTTTTCCAATTTATTTGAAATGCCATGTTACCCCAGAATAAATTCTTATAAACACTCATGTCTGTTTGAAGAAAGTCTCTATTCCGTTTCACTGATTGATTTGTCTGGGCCAGACTAGCACTGTACTGTTTTAATTTCCCTACTGTTCAAATGGATTTTGTTGGCCAATGAGGGAAATGACCTTTTTTCCTTAATTATTTCCAAACTTTCTTTCTTACTTTCTTGTCTTCTATCTTATGGGTGAACTTTACAACTAATTAATCAAGGTCAAAAATTTTTTGTTATAATGTTAGAGTTGCATTAAATATACAGGCAAAACCACGAGTAAATTGTGTCCTTATGCTGGCTTCCATG
This sequence comes from Pachyuromys duprasi, assembly GCA_028658305.1. Taxonomy (NCBI): domain Eukaryota; kingdom Metazoa; phylum Chordata; class Mammalia; order Rodentia; family Muridae; genus Pachyuromys; species Pachyuromys duprasi. The sequence goes on from CM053760.1 coordinate 57,463,058, forward strand.
TGGAATATAAAATGTCCACTAATTGACATTGTTTTCAGTCCAGTTGTAGAATTTCTCTGCTTTTCCTATAGATTAATTTTGAGGTACATCACATATCTTTGGGCTTCTATTATAGGGGATTGTATCCTGCTGTCCTCATTATATTACCTTGCTGCCTACTTGTGCTTCTGATTTTTATTAAAAAAATAGTCTATTTTGTTGTTTTAGTCTTCATCATAAGATATTTCAAAGTGCATGCACCACAATGCATAATGCATCCGTGGGCCTTTGCCCAGCCAAAAAACCATCACTCCACAGCTAATTCTTTGCTGTACTCCACCAAATCTAGGTTATGAAAGCTAGGCATTAATTTCAAGATGCATTTCTAAAAGATGTGAACTGTCTCTTAACAGTGTAAATATATTATCACACTTGAATAAATGTGGCAACAATTCCTTTATATCATTAAATATGTTCACAGCACATATTACCTACATTATTTATATATTAAAATAATTTATTTTTGCTGGGTGGTGGTGGTGCATATCTTTAATCCCAGCACTCAGAGGCAGAGGCAGGTAGATCTCTGAGTTTAAAGCCAACCTGGTCTGCAGAGTGAGTTTCAGGACAGCCAGGGATACACAGAGAAACCCTGTCTTGAAAAACCAAACCAAATCAAATTAAACCAGACCAAACCAAACCAAACCCCTAAACTACCACCATCAAAAACTGCTCTTGTGGAGGACCTGGGTTCAGTTCCCAGCACCTATGTCAGGTGGCTCACACTTCCTGTAACACCAAGCCTAAAGCGCGCGCGCACACACACACACACACACACACACACACACTTTAAAGATTAAAAATAAAAATTAAAAAATGATTTTTATTGGCTGGTCACTCAACTGGGGTCTCAGGCAGCCAAGTTTGATCTTGAACTTCTGACACCCCTACCTTTATTTCCTAAGTGCTGAGGTTACACATGTGCCCACACTCCTGGTTGTAAATTACTTTTTAATGGTTCTTTTGAATCAGGATATGAATTCCATCCACTGTAATTTTTTGATGTCTTGTGATATATTTTAACCAAGACCTTTCCATTCTTTTTGGTTTACTATAGCATGTCGTCTGCGGACTTCAAGGAAGGGCTCAGGAAAAAATTCCCTGGGTCCCTGCTGTTCAAGAACTTTTTATATTTGAGGACAGCTGGGCTGAGTGTGGAACTCTTGGAGAGGGGCCTACAGGCTGACAGACCTGACTTCCTGCCTTTACTTCTTTCTGCACAATGGCTGGTTCCACACAGATCCCAGGGTCCTAGGATACATGGATCTTTGTGATCTTGTTTATATTTGAGAAGCTGGGATTATCAGATCATTTACAGCTTCCAATGGTCCTCCTAGGCCTTTACTGTACTACAGAGGTCTGGCAGGTTGTGTGCGCACTTTCATTTAGATAAAACAATCTTTTACTTTCTTTCCTGACTTCCTCCATGACTCACTTTCCACTCAAAAGTGTTTTTCATCTTCCAAGTGTTTAGGTAGTTTACAAAGCTGTTCTTACTGTTGATTTCTCGTTCTGTTTCACTGTAGTCTGATATACTAGGGCTTACCTCTTTGGTATTTGTTAAGTCTTGCTTTGTGATCTATACTGTGATCAGCATCAGAGATTTATTTATTTATTTTCTTTGTGATGATAGATAAGCATGTGTACCCCATATCAGCTGGGAGGGCTATTCTGTATGGCTCTGTTAAATTCAGTTGTTTTGAAGTTCCTTCGGTGACTTTTAGTTTAGAAGACTTATCTGGCTGTAGAATGGATATTATTTCCACTGTTAGTTTCTGGTACCAATTTTGCCTTTTATGTTTTTCAGTGTTTGTTTTATAAAATGGGGAGCCCAAAGCTTGATGCAGAAATATTTATAATTCACACATATTTTCTGGGGAGGGGTGAAGAAAGGGTTTATTTGGCTTGAACTTCCATATCACTATCACTATTCATCATCAAAGGAAGTCAGGACAGGAACTCAAGCAGGGCAGAAACCTAGAGGCAGGAGCTAATGTAGGGGCCATGGAGGAAGGCTGCTTACTGACTTACTCCTAATGGGTTGCTCAGCTTGCTTGTTTTTTTCTTTTTAATTTTTAAATTTTTCTTAGTTTTTGTTTTTAATGTATCCTGACTGCAGTTTCCACTTCCTGTTCACTTCTTTCAGTCCCTCCATCCCCTTTCCCAGATCCATTCCTCCTCCATTTCCCTTCAGAAAAGAGCAGGCCTCCAAGGATATTAGCCAGACAAGGCATAACAAGATAAAAATAATACTGACAATCACCCGTATCAAGGCTGGGGGAGGCAACCCAGTAGGAACATAAGGGGCCCAAGAGCCGGTGAAAGAGTTAGAGCACATATATTGTCCACATTTTCGATGGATTGTTCCCTTTATAATAGGTAGTGACCATATTTATCTTTTATGACTAGTTTTGATTTGAAGTCTATGTTGTCAGATAGGAGCAGACTACATTAGCTTGTTTGAGGTTTCCATTTGCTTGGTAGGTTGATTTTCAACTTCCAATTCTCAGTATGTATGTATGCATATATATAATATATATTTGCTAG
>CM053760.1:57465743-57480828 GCA_028658305.1 Pachyuromys duprasi
CCCCCTCCCTCCTCTCCTCCCAGTCCCACTCTCATGGACCCCTCCCCCATTCCCTCTTCTCCTTCTTCTCAGAGAAGGGGAAGCCCCCCCCCCTCCAAGGGTACCAACCCACCCAGGCACTTGATGTCACAGGAAGACTAAATGCATCCTCTCCCATTGGGGCCTGACAAGGCAGCCCAGCTAGGGGAAAGGGATCCACCCTTTCTGGTTGTTTGCTTCATTGATAGTTCTTTCTAATTCTCTTGATGGTAGTAGAAACTTGCTGTTTTGCTGTGTTGGACATGACTGGTTCTTTGCTTGTCTCTCTCTGTTGGTGTTCCTCTTATGTAATATAGCTTTTCCTACGTTCTCATAAATGAAATGTTCTTCTGTGAATGGTATTCTCTTATGAATTTTTGGCAATGCTGGATTGCTGTCTTTAATTTCTTTAACTTTTACTTTTTTTGAAATATTTTTCTCCATCTTTTATAAAGTGACTTAACAACTTAATAAATATAATATCAAGTAAGATTGCCATAGCAATCTTGCTTGATAATTATTTACTTTTAGAGTGTGAAATCTATTGTTCCCTTCTTTTCTGGCTTTTAAGGCTGCTGACAAAAGTCTGGTATCGTTCTGATGTTTCTACCTCTGTATGTGATTGGTATTTTCCATTACAACTTATAGTATTGGATTTCTGTTTTGTATTTTCACATCTGACTATTGTGTGTTGTGAAGGGATTCTTCTCTGGTCATATCTACTTTGACTTTTAAATGCTTCTGGTGTTTGGATGTCTATTTCTTTAGGTTTATGAAATTCTCAGCTATAACTTAATTGAATAGATTGTGTAAGCCTATAGACTTCATCTCAGCTTTTTCTTGTATCTCACTGATCTTTAGGTTTAGCCTTTGGTCTGTCTTAGAAGTTTTGGTTTGGCTCATTTTTTTTTTAAATATATGATTGTATGTATTATCAGCTCCTGTCCCTGAAATTCATTTTTCTGCTTGGCCTTGTTTGTTGACGATATTTTCTTTCCATTGTCTTTTAAATTTGACTTACTTATCCTTTTATTTCCATGATTTCTGTTTTTTTCCCCCATGTCTCAATTTTCTTGTTGATTTGTTTCTTCCATGTTTCAATGTTTTTCTTTCAAATTATTGATTACTTCATCCATGTTGGCAACTTTCTTGTCTAGGACCTGAGTTGATTTCCTTATCCACTCATTCAAGTTCATTACACAGTATTGATTATTATTGACTATTTGTAGAAGTAGGGTTCTAAAATATATAGATATATATTTAGCATTTAAGCTATCTCATTATTCTTTGCACTGAGAAACTGTGAGCTCGTGTGATGTGATGTGGTAGTGAACACTGTGCTGTGTGTGTATTCTTTAATTTTAAGCCTCCTTTTTACCCGATGATTTTGTTTATTCTACATGAGCCTTCCTCATGCACTGTCTTTGCTTAGATTTATTGTCAGGGGGAAGGCTAACCGCAGTAACAGCTATGATGGATTAACATATCAATACTTTTAGGATTTTGTTTGTTTTTGATCCTATTCCTATTTTTATGAGGGGATTCTGGAAGAACCATAGCTGTTATTGTTTCTTAACTTATCCAAAATGTGTGGTATAAAGAACTTTTTCAGCTAAGCCTTATGGACTTCTTTGTAGATGGAAAGATCCTACCATATGGTTCTTAATTTTTTTAATTCTCAAGTTGTGTTTTATTCTTCTATTGTTCTATTGCTGATCTTGTCTTGATGTCCTTAAACTTCTCCAGTTCCACCAAAGATTCCAATAGTAATATTCCATCAGTTTTGCCCCTTTTCATTTCATTTCATTTCATTTCAGTTTTAATGCACACCAATTGCCTAGATTGCTCAAATACTTAATCTTGTGTGTGCATTCTTCAAATAAAAGAGCAGGTTGATCAGCGTGAGAAGATGGCGTAGCTCCTGCCGATCATTTTGTGGACCACTCCGGCCTCCTGGAGATCTTCTTACCCCTTCACCTGCTCAGCAGCGTCCAGTAGCTTCTGGGGGAGAGAAAGGTCATGGTTGGCTGACCATGAGAGAGGCTCTGCAGCTACCTCCCTGGAGATGCACCAGATGGGAGTACTGTGGGAGACACCTGGTGAATGGAATGGGAAATCACAGACGCTCCATCAAACATGGTGATGTGTTTGTGATTTCTTGTTATTGCTATTCACGTTGTGGATTCCACAATAATGTCTTCATCATTCTTTCCCTCTGTTCTTCCTTCCTTTGTTGTTCTTTCCCTATGTTCTCTCCACTTGGCCCAACAAGGTAATTTGGAGCAGGTCTGATGGTACCAGCCTGTAATCATAGCTACTTACTCTCATGGCTAAGGATTGCAAGTTCAAAGTCTGCCTGGACTACAGAGGATAAGTCAAAGGCAGCCTGGAAAACTTTGGTTTCAAGATTAGAAACAAAACAAAGCTTGAGAAATAGCTCAGTTTTAGGATACGTATCCCAGGTTCAGTCATCAGCATTAAAAAATGACAACTAAAACTAAGCTACAACCCCCACCCCCCAAACTAATCCAAGTGTGAGCAAGAATAAGGATGTGTTAGGATTATAATGTTGAATTTCTTGTAGCACACATGTGTACAGAGAGAGAGAGAATTTATGTGGTCAATATATAAGGCAAATATTTTAACACTCAAGTACATTAGTAATTAGATACGACAAATTCATTGTCAAACACATCATATCAACAGGCCAAGTGTCTCAAAATCACACCCCAAAGTTGAAAACCAATGATTTCACATAACATAGTGCATTGCATGTTACACATTTTACATTGTTTATCATTATGATAGAAACACTGTCAATTAAAGAGCATCTGTCATTTTCCTGTTGAACTTGGACATACCCTTAAGCAAAACTTCCACACTGTGGCTCTTTTGTTGACTGAGTTAATAAAATTGGATGGATTTCTTTGTATTTAACCAAATGTGACAATCCCCACAGTCTCCTCCATAGCATTTTAGAGCTGAAAACATGTATCTCATTTAGTGACTTGTGGTGAGGACATTTTGGGCTAGAGGATCCTTTAAGTGAGTGTGTTACAATTAATAATTTAGTTGTTTACCGTGCTTAGGGAAATGCTAGACAAGGCTACTGGTATAAAATTTACTTCGGTTATGGCCTGGGGTCACAACTAGATTTTGTTCTAGTTTACTTAGCGTATTTAGATATCATGAGGGCAAGACTAAGATCTACGAATGTCTTAGTGGATGGTCTCAAGGCAAACTGGAGAATTACTTCACAGGTAGAGATGAGGGAGAGCAGGCACCTCTTCTTCTGGATCCAAGAGGTATGTGAGAAGGGCACATTTTTATCATCACCCTTTCTCTTCAGGTGTTTGAGTTCTTCTTCTCTGGAAAGGCTGATGAAATGAGGACATTTTATTTGCCTTTAAACCAGACAGCACGCCAAGTGTCCTTAAAAATGGCTGTGCTCCTGAATCATTAAAGGGCAGCGGAGAGGCTGCAATGATATATGCTGTTTTTTGACATTCTGTAACATTGCCCTTCACTGCAGCTGCCAAAACTGAGCAGCTGCTTCTTGCACTCCCCTGCCATTTCCCAGCTTCGCTGAAAGAGGTCAGCTCTGTTTTCTCATTACAGATCTTTCCACCGGCTGGGCATCTGGATTCATCAGCCCCCTGTATCCTAACTCAACATTTTCCTTAGCCCCTAAATGACATGATAGACAGCTGGGACTACCTATGGCAAACACTGTTCCCAACAGTGGCCCCTGGGACTATGCCTCCCAGGTTTAACCCTGAGACAGCTAACCCACATGAAGTATGGATCATAGTATTTTTCTATTGAGCCAGAGCATAGCCTGATTATTGAGGACACAGGATGAGAAAAAGAGAGAGGTGAGGGGACAGTGGTCCATCATTTGTTTCTATTTTCTACCCAGTTTTTGACATTTGACGAAGCCATGCACCTGAAGATGAGGACTAGGTATGAGGCTCCTTTGATTTTGGCGATAGCAAAATCTGTGCTGTAGAGTGGCTGGACAGTGTGATGATTTAGCCCCATCCATTGTCTCTTTCAACATGTGTAAATGAATTTAAAGTTGGAAAATCCCCTTTAAATAACTTGGGTTAAAGATTGGGAATGTAATTCACCTTCATAGAACCAAGCTGTGGGCCTGCTTATCCATTGGTAGCCTTGGTCAGGTTCCAGGGTCACACTGGAGATGGATTCTTTTGGGTTGGATCTGAGGGATCCAAGGCCACAAGAGAGCTAGGAGCAGACCTAAGTGCATTGTGACTTCCTAGACTGCTTCTGAAAAGGTTTTGAGCTCCCAAATATTTTCTCATGCTTTGATGGAATTCTATTACTAAGCAGCCATCATTTTAGCTGAGGTTAGTACCACACTGAGCTGTTCCTAACTACCTCAAGCGGGGAACAGGTCAAGCTTTCCTCCTGTTTCTAAGAGTAAGAGATTGAGGACTAGGTCTGAGAACAATGAGTAGAGGGAACAGTGAAGAGATGGTGAATGGGCAGAATGAAATGGGACATAAACACAGAATAAGAACAAGCATGACACTAATGATAAACCTTATGTTGCCAGTTTACTCATGAGTGACCCTGGTTAGGATTCAAAATATGGTTCCTCCAGACCCTGGAAACAACCCAGATGTCCCTTAGTTGAGGAATGGATACAGAAATTGTGGTACTTTTACACAATGGAACACTACTCAGCAATTAAAAATGAGGAAATCATGAAATTTGCAGGCAAATGGTGGGACCTGGAAATGATCATCCTGAGGGAGGTATCCCAAAAGCAGAAAGAAACACATGATATATACTCACTTATATAGACCTATAAGATAGGATAAGCATACTGAAATCTATACACCTATAGAAGATAAACAAGAAAGAGGACCTGGGGTAAGAGGATTAATCCTCACTGAGAAAGACAAATGGGATGGACATTGGATGTAGGAGAAAACAAGTAGCAGGACAAGAGCCTACCACAGAGGGCTTCGGAAAGACTCTACCTAGCAGGGTATCAAAGCAAATATTAAGACACATAACCAACCCTTTGGCAGAGTGCAGGGAATCATAGGAAAGAAGGGGGAGTTAGTATGACCTGGAGAGGACAGGAGCTCCACAAGGAACAAATAGATCAGGGCACAGGGGCTTTTATGAGACTGTTTCTCCAACCAAGGACCATGTGTGGCTATAACCTAGAACCCCTGCTTGAATGTAGCAAATGGTAGCTCAATATCCAAGTGGGTACCCTAGTAAGGGGAACAGGGACTATTTCAGACATGAACTCAGTGGCTGGCTCTTCGACCCCCTGCCCCCAGAGTGAGGAGCAGCCTTGCTAGGCCACAGAAGAGGACATTGCAGCCAGTCTTGAAGAGACCTGATAAACTAGAGTTAGATGGAAGAGAAGGAGGTCCTCCCCTATCAGTGGACTTGGAAAGGGGCAGGGAGGAAATGAGGGAGGGATGGGGAGAGTGGGAGGGAATCAGGGAGGGAGCTATGGCTGGGATACAAAGTACATAAACAGTGATTAATATAAAATAAAAATGTTAAAAAAACAAAATATGATTCCTCTGAATTATTAGAGATGCTTTAATTTTTTGTTACCCATATGAGGTTCTAAGGCTCAAAGGGACTCTGGGGTAAAGAGAACCGTATGTCTAAAATATTCTGTATCGATTTAACATCTTAATTTTTGAGTCTTGATGTCTCTGTTTGGAAATATCTCAAAACACATCTTAGTGGCTGAACATGTCCCTGACCCTTGGGACTCATGATGTGATGTAAACCTGCAGCATTGGCATCACCTGAAATGAGTCAGAAACACAGAATCTTGGGTGCCTCACTGGACCAGATGAGTACCAATTAACTTGAGTACCAAGAACTCAAGTCCACAAATAACCAACCATTCTAGGCCACCTATTATAATTGGCAACACAAGAATGTATTTGTTAGGGCGGGACAATGTGACCTTTGTAGTGAGATCCAGACGAGGTTGCATTTTCTCATTAGTAGAGTCAAACTGCTTCACGTGGCCCTGAGTGGAATGGAGCTAATGCTCGTTTAGTGCACATCTGGCCTCACTAGTAGAAAGGATTAAGGCCTCCGAAAGAGAAACAACATGGTAATCTTTCTGCTTCTGAAATTCTTTAGTCCTGAGATAAAGATATATCATTCGAAACCCTGGAGCAATACCAAACACTTTTTAATTTGTGATTAAATTTTCCCCCCTGAGAGCAGAAAAGTGACTGAGCTCATGTGGCATCTAGAAGGTCACGTGGTATCTTCCAGCTCCAGAATTACATGCAGCCCTTTAGTCTCATAACCAGGGAAGCATGTCCAGGGGCTGACATGTCCCTGCTGGCTCTCTAAATGAGCATTGTCTCAGGATGATGGTGATACTGTTGGCTGAGGCCTCTCAGAGCACCTAGATAAAACATGTTGCAGAATGTTGCCTTTATAAAATTGAATACCGTAATAAAAGCATTCAACATATTGTTGGTATTTAAGAAATGACATAGTTTGTGTCTGTTCAATCATAAAGAAGGTAGTCCTCATTGCTATTTTTTTCTTCAGGATTCATCTAGTTTTTATTTACTTAAGTTTTACTTTTATTTTTTAGTGTTATGCTATTTTTTTACGATTTGAAAATCTTATATACACATAGACTGTGTTACTATATGGTCTTCCTAAGGTCTTTAGGGTTAGTTCTACCTTCTAGTACTTTTTCTTCTACATTTCTTCCTCTTACCTGCCTTCCTGTACTCTTCCTATCCTTACATCACACCACAAATGTGCATGGGTGTAGGACAATGCCTGGACCATGGGTAGTTTCTCAAGGCTACATTCCAGAAGAAACTTGTCTTTCCCTCTTCCAGCAGCCATTGACTGACAAGAACCCCACTGCTAGAGGTGAGTCTTCTTGAGTGATTCTTCCCTCCATAGTGGCATTTTTACTGGCTTGCTCTTCTACAGGTCTTGTGCATAAAGGTTCAGCCACTGAGCTTATGTGTGCAACCGAGCTGTCACGTCTGGAAATCAGTGTTTCACTGTGGGTATCCACTACCTCTGAATCTCTATGTCTCCTCTTTCTTGGTGATCCAGAGCCTTGCGGGAAGCAGATGTGATAGAGGAAAAAGAAGGGTTAAATGGGATTGAGGACTTGAGAGGTGGCAGAAGAGAGGCTATGGGGATGGATAACTAATGCTGAAGATATATGGAAACACCCTTATGGAAACATGCTACTGAAAAAGCATCTCGAAAAATATATATGGAGTTTAAATGGAGCCACCTCATATCAGGGGTTTGGCGCTCTTACTACACACTGCAGGCCAGCAAATAAAAAGCCCAGAGCCAGGTACGGGTTAATTATTTTTTCCCAGCTATTGCTTAGTGGGGTTCCAAAAGGCCTCCCAAACATTACAGGTGTCTGCTGTTGTCCTCGGCTGTCCTCCAGAACTTGATAGTAAGACCTTACTGCTGAAGGTACCAAACAGTTGAGCCATGGAGGATGGAGAAATCAAACTGGTACTGACCTGGGAGCTTCGTCTTTACTGGGTAACTTAAGAAGTGTTTGGGGGGGAGGGTGTTCTGGGAGTGATGCTGGGCAGGACAACAGTCTTATGCAACTCTAAAACAGTGGTTCCTAACCTTCCTAATGCTGCAACCCTTGGATACAGTTCCCCGTGTTGTGGTGAGCCCCAACCATAAAATTACTTTGTTTCTACTTCATAATTGCAATATTCTACTGTCATGAATAATAATGTAAATATTTGATATGCAGGATATCAGATATGTGACCCCCTAAAAGGTCACTGACCACAGGTTGCTAGAAGCTACAATAATTACTGGCCCTGCAAGAACAAAGCTTCCTTTATACATACAGATTAGTGCATTTCTTAACCCTCAGCAGAGAAGCTCCTTTGTTAAAAAAATTATTTATTTTTTTATTAATTACAGTCTATTCAATTTGTATCCCAACTGTAGCTCCTCCCTCATCCCCTCCCAATCCCACCTTTCCGCCTTCTTCTCCACCCCTAGTCCACTGATAGGGGTGTCCTAGGATCCTTCCATCTGATCCTAGACTATCAGGTCTCATCAGGACTGGCTGCATTGTCTTCCTCTGTGGTCTGGTAAGGCTGCCTCCCCCTGAGGGGGAGGTGTTCAGAGAGTCAGCCACTGAGTTCATGTCAGAGACAGTCCCTGTTTCCATTACTAGGGAACCCACTTGGAGACTTAGCTGCCACGGGCTACATCTGTGTAGGGGTTCTAGGTTATCACCATGCATGGTCCTTGGAGTATCAGTCTCAGGAAAGACCCCTGGGCCCAGATTTCTTGGTTCTGTTGCTCTCCTTTGGAGCTCCAGTCCCCTCCAGGTCTTTCTATCTTCCCCTTCTTTTATAAGATTATCTGCACTCTGCCAAAAGTTTCGCTATGAGTCTTAGCTTCTGCTTTGATACCCTGCAGGGCAGAGTCTTTCAGAGTCCCTGTCCTGTTCCCTGTTTTCTCCCTCTTCTGATGTCTATCCTGTTTGCCTTTCTGAACGAGGATTGATCATCTTACCCAGGGTCCTCTTTCTTGCTTAGATTCTTTAGGTGTACAGATTTTAGTATGATTATCCTATATTATATGTCTAAAATCCACTTATGAGTGAGTATATACCATGTGTGTTTTTCTGCTTCTTGGATGCCTCACTCAGGATGATCTATTCCAGTTCCCACCATTTGCCTGCAAATTTCATGATTTCCTTGTTTTTAATTGCTGAGTAGTACTCCATGGTCTAAATGTGCCACAATTTCTGTATCCATTCTTCAGTTGAGGGACATCTGGGTTGTTTCCAGATTCTGGCTATTATGAATAAAGCTGCTATGAACATGGTTAAGCAAATATCCTTGTTGTGTACTTGAACATCTTTTGCATATATGCCTAAGAGTGGTATAGCTGGATCTTGAGGTAGCACTACTCCTAATTGTCTGAGAAAGTGCCAGATTGATTTCCAAAGTGGTTGTACAAGTTTACATTCCCACCAGCAATGGAGGAGAAGCTCCTTTTTGTAGATGAAGATAAATATAGAGGCCTTCATCTCATGTAGAGAGTTAGAGACTATGAAAGGCTCTGTTCTAAATGGGACAACTATCGTTTACTTTTGATGACTAATCATCATGAATTGGTTAAATATACCATTTTTGCCTTTTTTTTAAAAGGAAGCTCTCACTAGAGATCCCAGGTTGACCTTGAACTCATGATCCTCCTGTCTCAGCTTCCAGAGGGCTGGAATTACAGGTATGCACCACAAACTGGCCAAGGATACTGCTTTGTTTTTTGTTTGTTTGTTTGTTTTTAATTTAAAAACCCATATCCATCCTCTGTATGTATGTATTTATGTATGTATGTAGGCATGTATTGTGTGTGGCTGTGTGTGTGTTTAGGTACGTGTTACAGCAAACATACGTGGTAGTGACAATTCGTGGGAGTAATGTCTCTCCTTCTACCATTTGCCTCCTGGGACAGAACTCATCAAGCTTGGCTGTGAGTACCTTTACCTGCTGAGCCATCTCCCTGGCTGTGGGATGTATCTCTCCCTCCCCAATTAAAAATAATATCTAAAGGCTACAGATATAGCTCCATGACAAAGTACTTGCATGACCTGTGTAACACCTGGTATTTAATTTTTAAATTAATTAATTTATTCTCTTTACATCCTGATCACAGGCCCCCCTCAGTTCCCTGCACCCCACCTCATCATTCTTACCTTTCTTTCTTCTCAGACAAGGGGAGGTCCACCATGGATACCAGCCCACTTGGCACGTTAAGTCACTCTAGGTGCATCCTCTCCAACTGAGGCTAGACTAAGCAGCTCAGTTGGGATATGAGATCCAAAGGAGGGGCTCAGAGTCAGAGAGGGACCCTACTACAGTTGCTGGTGGATCCACACGAAGACCAAGCTACTCATCTGCTACATATGTGCAGGGGGCCTAGGACCTGTCAATGTATGCTCTTTGGTTGGTGGTTCAATGAAGTGGAAGTTTCTGGTTTCTTTGAAGACTCAGTTGAGTCATGTGATGTTTTGCTAGAAGCTGTTTTGTGAAAGGGCATGTGATGTTTTGCTGTGAGCTGTCTGGTGTGAGGGGTGTGACTTCGGTCAGCTAAGAACATCTGTGCGTGAACTCTGAGGAGAGAAGATATATAGAAGCCCACAGACAATGAGACCTCAGTCTTTGGATCAACATTGATGTGCTGATCTTTGTGCTTCGACACTTGACTTTACAGAAAGAAATGTTGCAGAGAACTCTTGGGGCAATCTAACTGAGTCTTCTGGCTTTCGCTGACTTGTTCCAATCTTCTGAATTGTGCTGATCCATATTTCTGCTTGGTGTTGTCCTTTGCACTGGACTACTGGTATTTGGACAAAGAAGAGTGGATCCATCCCAAGGAACTACTTCTAAAAATGTCTACCACCCACTTTACCTAATAACCTTTTTTTCTCCCTACCTCTAAGTGAGTGGTGGAAGGGAGGTAGAAGTCTTTAAGAACCCTAAACAAAGTAGGTTTAGTGAAATATCTAAGCCTACAGTTCAGTGTCAGTGAGACCCTATCAGCCCAGGTTAGTTGATAAAGGTACAATCCACAGACCCAAAGAAGCTGAGTAACAAAGAGGACCCAAGGGAGGATGCTTGACTCTCACTCAGATGGGGAATAAAATAGGCACTGGAGGTGGATGGAGGGAGGGAACTGGACGGGAGAAGGGGCTGGGGAGGGGAGCAGAGGATGGGGATTAGGAGTAGGGAGGGGTGGAGAGGGCCTGGTGAGAACATGGAAAGAGGCATCTCTAGGATATGCCAGAGGAGGCTATAGGGGCCAGGAAGTCTATAGGGGCCACCCTTGCTGGCAGGATAGGGTACTCAGCTAGTTGTCCCACATAGCCCAAGCCAATGGCTCCCATCAGCTATAGTGCCTGTTAGCTGTATCGCCTTCCTCCTTTATTCCTTGTGAGGCTTTCAGTGTGTCCTAACTTTCTGAGGCAGCATTGAGCCCAGATGGTCCCACTGTAATACATACCCAAAACAAATTTGTGCAAAGGAGGGAAGGAGTAAGGAGAGAAACCAGGAAGAAGGCATAAAAGAGATATTGCTACAAGGTCAGTAGCTGCTGAAGGGAAAACTGGAAAGCAACTTTTGTACGAGATTGTGAGATTTTTTTTTTTTAGATCTGTGTCCATATTTATTTTCCTCTTGTCTTTCTTCATTGCTTGTAATAAAGCCTCGAGGAATGCCTAAAATGTCTCTTGCACTTTTGGAGACAGGATAGGTGAGGAAGAACAATGAGATTGTTTATTCTGTAGTGCTGCAGGGAAAAGCTTTGGTTAGAAAGGAGGGGAAACAATTTTAAGAAAAGAACAGAGCATTTGTTCCTTGGAACTGATAGATAAAATAAAATAAAAAAAAAACAAATATGGTAAGGGGCCTTCCTGGGATAACAAAGTGTCCCAGAAGTGTCTACACATGTGGAGTCCTGAATGACACCATACGGTTGAATTTCAAAGTCCCAGCTACATTTATTTTAATACTATTTACTCGAGGACAGCAATCGGCAAGGAGGAGATTTTATTCCATGAGGATCTCATTAAAAAATGGATGCTCAGATAAAAAAAGTTTTATGGTGTCGGAACATTGGGCTTCTTCACAGACAGCGCCTCCTGCATATTGTCTAAGGACCCTCTGCAACTGACTCACCTAGTTTTCTTATTAAAAATGCAGATTCTCAGGATTTCCCCCTGGACCTACTGAACTCTGGATTTCCCACATATTTCCTGCCACAGGACAACCTCCAGTGGCGGGCTTCCTGGTCTTGGTCACTACCTTCTACTTTGCACAGGAATCAGCTCTGTAGGAACAATGCTTTCATAGGACAGATGGATTGTAGGCTCCAGGGCCACGCCTTTCTTCCAGCCCTGCTTCTTCTGTCAGGCAAGGCTGTGAGGTTTCATATTACTGGTAGGGATGGCTAAGAAATGCTAGAAAAGTCTTCCCTAGGGTAGCTTTGCAGCAGAGGGTGGAATGGGATTGCAGTTAGTCTAACATCGTCCCCTTTGGATTTCAAGAAGCCAGGACACAGACATCTAGTTTCCTAGTAGCTTTTTTGAGCTGTGCTGTGGACTTCCACAACAAACTCTGCTTTGCCTCTGAGAACTGGAAGAAGGATAATTTAGTGGGTTTTTACATTTAGTGGCCAGCAGAGGAAATGCAGGTCAGGACCAAAGGGAAGACGCAGTCTCCCAGGAAACAGAAAATGCTGACATTCTCAGTGCTACAGCTAAGAAGACTTTGCTATGTAATGCCAGCCTCAACCTTCTCCAACAGTGGTTGGGGGTGTTTGAAACTATTTCTGCTTTAAACAGACCATTTCATCCTTCTAAATAATTTCTATGCCATTGGATACCTAAGTCTATTATATTTCAAAGATTATAAGAAAATTGACATAAGAGCTTTTTATTACTAGTGAACATGTAAAGCCCTTGCTGTTTAGATTGCTGATTTCTATACTGATAAATCACTTTTCTCATTTTGTTTTAGACATGTGTTCATCAGTTTGCATAAACTCGTGGACTGTCTTTTTTGATCAAGGTACTGTCTGGTTTTAAACATTACATCCGATTAGTTCATGCTGTACACAAAAAGAGAGGTTTGCCTTCTGTTTGGGAATTGCAGAGCCTGGATCTTTGCTTAGATGGCTCAGTCAAATTTTCCTGTGTGTGGTCTTGCATGAATTTGAATAGTTCTACGAACATGAATAAAAGGAAGGGAAGCCTAGTGAGCAGGCTTTATGAAGACAAAGCATGTGCAAATTGGTTTTGCTTACGGCAGTAATCTTGAGGAGTGCCACGGGAAGCAGAGCCAGTCAGCAGGCTGTGTTCTGGCTGTGCTCTGGCTGGGCTCTGACCCTTTGAAGGGATTTTAATTCCTATTCCCAGGAAGAGGTTAAAAGTACATCCCATTTGACCAGTAGAGGGCACTGTATCTCTGTCCATACATATGCATTTATCTGTATGTTATATACTATTACGTATGTACTATAACAACATATATTAGAATGCAGCAGAACACATTCGTATATTTAACATCATTTTGAAAATTTCCTTTCTCGACTTTGCATAGGAAGGGAAATTGCTTATGGGTGAAAACACGGTTTGCATGTGAACTAACTAGAAAAAAATATTTACCCATCTTTATCAACAAATGTGGGAAATGAGAATAGTAGAGAATTATTTTTAAAAGCAACATCCTTGATTCGGAATTCCAGATTTTAAGGGTAGAGATTACTGCATTGCCTTTTTCTTCTGGGAGGAGAGAGATTTCTCGAAACAACTTTCATAACTCAGACATCCGGATGAGAACCTTGCTTTTAGATTGCTTCCTGTTGTGCTTGTCTCCAGAGCCCGCGGCAGGAGATGCCTGGAAAGAAGAGCTTGTGAATCAAGGCTATGAGTCCCTGGCTCTCTGAAGTTTCTCTGGCCTTTCCAGGCACCTGTCTGTGCCCACTATGGTGACACTTGTCCCCGCCCACAAACTTCCCACTTGAGTTTCTCCACATACTCAGTTCATTTCAAATGGCCCAAATAAAAAACCACTATAGTATGGAGCCAAGGAAAGAGGACGGACACTTTGGCCCTTGTGCGTGCTCTTCAGGGGTGGTTGCCCACCGCCTTTCCTACCCGATCGCTCATACAGTGCGCTGAGCAAGAGGGAGTTAAACACAGCACAGCAGATGGCTAAAGTTGAGAGAGTTGGTTTTCAAGCCCAACACAAACCTACGAGGCTTTCCAAAAAAGGGACGACTTCGCTGCAGTGACTAGGAAGAAAGCAGTCTCTCTCCTCTCCTGAACATCAGGCTTCCGCACGATGGAAAACAATCTTGAAAACTCTCCAAATTCCAGCTCAGCTGAGAAGTGCCAGGAACTTGCTGTATCTTTGTTAAAGATGGGAGGAGTGTGTGTGCTTGCTTTTTAATTTTTAATTTTTTCTGCAAGAGCCAGTGCACCTTCTCTAGGTATATGGAGATACAATCTCTACACATCTCTAGACTCCCTCCCAGGGATCAGACTATGGTGGGGAAAACCGGAGGAGAGAGAAGTGGAGACACAGGCTGACCTGGCTGAGAAGTCAGGCACACTATAAGGTCTGAAAGAGAGTTTTCACTCCTCGGAAACTGTTGTTCATATCTCTTCTCTATTTCTTCTTTCTCCACCAAGAAGGAAAGGCTCATTCCACTAGTAATGCATCTGTAAACATGTCTGTAACTGCTAATATAATTTATAATCAATAAAATATAGAGTCAAGGTGTGTGTGTGTGTAGGGTAAGGAGAGAAGGCTCAGGATATAAGAGCATTGGCTGCTCTTGCAGGGGACCCAGGTTTGGTTCCTAGCACACACATGGTGGCCGACAATCTTCTGTAATCTTAGTTTCAGGGGCCCCAGTGTCCTCTTCTGGCCTCTCTGGGCATCAGGGTGTGCTCTTGGTGCGAAGACACACGTGCAGGCAAAGCACTCATGCACATAATAAATAAATAAAATCTAAAAAGTGGAGAGAGACCAGACACAGGAATAGTTACTAATGAACGAATTGTGGTAACACAGAACTGAAGGAGTCCTGCGACTGTCTTTGCTAAGGCGGTCTGTTGCCTTGATCATCAGTCCCCCTGTGCTAAGCTGAGGGGATACAAGCACTATGATTACTCAGCTGGATGAGGCAACTCACCTGTAATAACAGCTCTTGGGAGGCTATAGCAGAATGAGCCTAGCCTGGGCAATGTAGTGAGTTCTAGGCCAACCTGGGATAGAGTCTAAGCTGTTGCCTCAAGAACAAACTAAAACAATTAAGAATAACAGCGACAGCAGCAGCAGCCCCAACAACACCAACACCAACAAAAGACAGCCCAGGTGGTGAAAATCCATCCTGCCTATACCAGATAGAATGTTCCCTGGTCTGGCCTTTCTGAGAAGCAATCAATATGCCTCAGGAATTACTCTTCAATGCCTTTCTCATAATAAGTGAGCAAAAATGGAGGCTT
>CM053760.1:57489861-57526349 GCA_028658305.1 Pachyuromys duprasi
TTAGAGATGTGATGTTAAGATGTTAATTGCTGTCCTCTCAGACTGTTGACGCACACAGTTTAAGATTCAATTCCTGTTTTTTTGTTTGTTTGTTTTTGGGTTTTTTGGCCTATGTGTCAGATGGTACAGTCTAAGTTACATAAGGTCCTTGCTCTGCTCAAGAGGAAGGAGCAAATCTGTCTCAGCAATTACACATTTAAAATTAAACTACTAAAACAAAAATAAAACATATAACTTCCATATCAGTAGAGAAAGAAAACAAGGAGTTAAAATGAAACATTAATAATCAAAAAGGAAAAAGAGAAGAGAAAAGAGGCAAAAAATATGGTTAAAATTTAAATTAACAGTAATTTAAAAACACGGAACTTAAAAAGTCATTTAAACCCGAGATTTTAAAATCAGGTTAAGAAAACTCCATCAAGCATAGCTATGAGGTGTTTACACAAAACATGACATGGATGGAGATGTGGGCAGAGGAAGAGCATTTGCTCAGCGTGTTCAAGGCCCTGGCTTCAATACTTAATGAACACACACACACAAATAAAAGTAAAAACAAACACCAATACAAGAACAAATATATACCTAAAAATAATTAGAAAAAAGAAAAAAAGATAGAAACTATCTCATATAAATGCATATAAAAGGAAAGAAATTTAGTAATATTATCAGATAAAATAGATTTTAAAAGATAACCATTATCCAATGACATAGATGGATATCACCAGCAGGCAAAGAAACCCTAGGCTTGTATTTAATTAACACAAAGTACAAAAAAAAGTAAGGCAATGTGTGGTGGTTTGAATGAGAATGGCCCCTATAGGCTCAGATATTTGAATAGGTTGTCCCCAGTTGGTGGAACTGTTTGGGAAGGATTAAGAGATTTAGGCTTGTTGGAGGAGATACGTCTGGGGATAAGATTTGAGGTTTCTAATGATTCATGGGAGTCCCAGTGTTCTTCCTTTCTGCCTTGTGGTTGTGGATTAAGATGTGAGATCTTAGCTTTCTTTTACTCTACCTGCATGGACTCTAACCCTTTGAAACCATAAGCTAAATTAAAAGGTTTTTTTTATAAGTTGACTTGGTCATGGTGTTTTACTAAAGCAAGAGAAAACACACTAATATTATTATAGGACAAGACAAACAAATCCATGCATTATGGGTGAGTCTGTTTTTGTCTTTCAGAAGGTAATATGTCAACTTCATAAATAGTGAAAAAGTATAAGAGAGCTGAATTGTGCATACAGAGGATATAGCCAATACTTAGATAATTGACATTCTTTTAAAGAACACACAAAATATATGCAATAAAACCACATATTTAGTAAGTTATAAAAAGTCTTAAGAACACTAAAAATGACATGCAGATTATCTACTGATATAAATATTCTGTCATAAATAAAGCTACAATCAGTTAAAGACACTAATCACCCTCTATACAAAGACAACAAATTCAAATGATTTATGTCAGTAGAAGTCACAATAGAAGACAAAACATCTCCTAGAAAGGAGTGAAAACACAATGTTGATCAATTAAACTTGCAAGGTTAGAGAGCAATTGTCTTGGTGACTTTTTATTGCTGTACTAGAATACCCCAGCCAAGGTAATTTATTGAAGACAAGATTTATTGGGGCTTACAGCTGCAGAGGCTTAGAAACCCTCCTGGTAGGGAACGCAGCAGCAGGGAGCAGGCATGGCTGTGCTTGAGAGCTTATATCATGAGGCACAACTAAGAAGCAGAGAGGGAGAAAAGTGGGCAAAAGAAGAAGGAAGGGAGGGAGAGAGGGAAGGAGAGAGAGAGAAAGAGAGAGAATGGGCCTGGCTTTTGAAACCTTAAATTTTGCCTCCAGGACCAAGTCTTCAAACATATGAGCCTGTGGGGGCCATTCAAGTCCCCGCAGCAGTCCTTCATTTATTTAATGCATAGGAATACTCTAGCTGCATGTACGCCTGTTTGCCAGAAGGGGGCAACAGATCACATTAGAGATGGCTGTGAGCCACCATGTGGTAGCTGGGATTTGAACTCAGGACCCCTGGAAGAACAGCCAGAGCTCTTATTCCCTGAGCTATCTCTCCAGCCCAAAATAACCATATTCTTTTTTTTTGTATATCAGGTTTTAATTTTTTATTTATTTATATTTTTCTTAATTACACTTTGTTCTTTTTATGAAGCTTAAAAGAGAAAAAAAATGAAGAAAATTCACAAATTAGCATACAACTCAAGGAGTTAGAAAAACAAGAACAGAGTAAACGAAAAGAACAAAATAATAAAAAGAACCCCAGAAATTAAAATGGAAAATAAATCATACATGAAATAAATTATCTGCAAAATCTTTTTTAAAAAATAATATATTATTATTATTTTATTTTTTTATGTGCATTGTTGTTTTGCCTGCATGTATGTCTGTGAGTGTCAGATCTTGGAGTTACAGACAGTTGTGAGCTGCCACATGGGTGCTGGAAATTGAACCCAGGTCCTCTGGAAAAGCAGTCAGTGTTCTTAACTGCTGAGCCATCTTTCCAGCCTCCAGTTTCTTTGAAGGGAAAAGCTACTTTGATAATATAGATTCTTATGTCACCAAAGTGACATTAGAAATAAAAAAGGGGGCTGTAGAGATGGCCCAGATGTTAAGAGCAGTGGCTGCTCTTCCAGAGGACCCGAATTCAATTCCCAGAATCCTCATGGCAGCTCACAACTGTCCATAACTCCAGTTCCAGGGGGTCTGATGTCCTCAGACAGACAGACAGACAGACATGCAAGTAAAACCACAATGCACATAACAATTAAAAAAGAAATAAAAAGAATTTCAAGTCTAGTAAGTGTGTATTTTAAAATCTAAGATAATCTTTGTCAATAAGTTTGAAAGCTCAGTAGGAAAGGTCTCTTAGAAAAATATAACTCCTGCTAACTTCCTCAAAGAAATAGAGGTTAACCAGTTTTAGAACTTTAAAAATGTGCAAAAGACTAAGCTGTTTCCCTTTAAAATACTGGCCCAAACTATTTCATTAATTATTCTTATAAAATACTAAAGAACCAATAATTCTTGTCTTATATAATGTGTTCCAGTGACTAAAATAGAAGGCGAGTTCTCCAGTTCCTTTTATGAGGCTGGTATAATCTTGTAAAGATTCGTCAAGGGCACCATGAACGAGGGAAAGTATGCAAAGCTCTTACTCATCAGCATGGAAGGAAAACTCCTAAATAAGGTGACAGTACCTCCAAACCAAGGAATGGACAAGTGATTTGACATTAATAGTCTCACCGAACATAGGTATTGATGTGGACCACATGAGCAGATTATAGAGAAGTTATGCAATCGTCTCAAGATTAGAGAAATGTTTATTAATATTCAATTATCCGATGCGGGTTGTGCAGCTCAACGCTGGAGTGCTTGCTTAGCATGTGTGCCCTGGGTTCAAAAGCAAACACCGCAACAAATAAGCAAAATAAATAAGCAAAGTGAAGTAACAAAAAAAGGAAAACAAACCCAGTAGTCGCTCAAGAGAAAAACATGGAAGAAAGTAGAAATCCGAGAACTTCCCTATGAGGACACATTTGACTCACTTCTTGAAAAAGTAATACTCTCTGCTGAGACTGTCGGTTATTGTACTGAGTGCTTGCCAGAGCAACAAGAACTCTGCTAAGAAGCGAGCTGGATGAAGGCTTGGGGTGCGGTAGGTCTGTTTTATTTAAGCACGAGGTTTGGTGTTCACACAATGACAAAGTCACCCAAAGAAGACGCGTTTTCTCAGAAAGTGTTTCGGTATCGTCAGCGACGCCGGACAGTCCCAGCTTTAGCCACAAACAAGTGTGTGAGGGAAACCAGCTGCAAACATCTTGGAATTCAAAAGACAAAATAAGCACTACAGATTATCAGAGGAAATACGGATCGCTTATTTAGTCAAGGAGGTGGTTATGACTGTTTACATGGGAAAACATTCAGTCATAAGATGCCTGTCTCTTACTATCCACACAAACAAATTCCTGTTGGCTTAATGGCCTGTTATAGAAAATAAGCTGTAAGCATGCCGGAAAGAAAAGCAGCATGTTTGTCAGTTGTAGTAATCCCCCCCACCCCCCCATTTTTCTGAGATACAGCCTCACTGTGTAGCCCTTGCTGGTTTGTAGCTCACTGTGTAGATCAGATCTGCCTTCAACTCATGTAGGTCCTCTGCCTGTATTTCTTTCGTTCTGGGGGTTACAGGCACACTACCACGTCCAGCCTTACTTTTAGCACTTTTAGATTAGTAATCCATTTCACAGTGCAAAAAAAGTAGTATTTAAGAGAAAAGTCAGTAAATCCGACATTTAGGGGAATTATATTATTTGTGTGTGTGTGTAGTTTCTCAAAATATAAGGGCAAAATATTTATTTAGTAATCATAAGTAGGCCTTGTTTTTTACTTTCCTTTGCCTAGAATGGCGAGGAGAGACAGAAAAACTCTATGCTGTCCAGCTGAGGAACTCACAAACGCACCAGTAAAATGAGAAAAACGAAGCCTGTCCTTATGCTCTCCTGTCTTTTGTGTTGGTTATGACCAGGTCTGTTAGGACAAGGATGCAGGGACCCTCTAATTTGCTTAAGCAAGGACTGCATGTTTGTTTTCCTTCCGTGAATGGAGAGTGCAGTGGTAATCTTAACAAGCAGGTGGGCAGTGCCAGGGCATTCGTGTGAGTGCTGTCTTTGCACACTGACCTTCAGTTGATAGGTTCTGTTATGATTGCCATGTTGCTAATAAATAGACACAGACAAATCAACTGAGCACTGAAAGATAATGAATACATTCCCCTGTTCAGGAAGTGGCTGGACTGGGATTTAAAACCTTTCCAATCAGCCCATGAATCCGTGTTTGTGGTCTTTATCAGTTGCTGCTTCTGCAGAACCCTATCGTGATCCATCGAGGGGTGACAAGGCCTGACAAACTGAGTTTTGGGTGAGGAAAGGGTCAGAGGGCAAAGAGAAAGCCAACATCATTGTCTCTATGACTAGAGAAGTATTGAGGAAACAGGGACATTTGGGACACATCTCTGAGTCATGCAGTGTGGTCACCTGGTTCACAATTCCTGTGATGTCACTTGCTCACCCACATTTGCAGTGCCTTATTTATTTGGAGGAACCCATCAAGGGGTGAATATTTTATCCAGTCTAACGTTGAGGTCAGAGCAGAGGCAGCATTCAAACAGGAAAATCGAAGGGTAAAGTTGTTGCTCTCTGTGGTTTACTGTGGTGCTTGGAGCTTAGCCTATGGGATTAAGATTTTTAACAGTGTAAACCAATAAAAAATCGTGTTATTGGCATTTAACTGAATATACACACAAAATGATGGGCTGCTTGTGGAATATAGCATGGAGCTTCCTGAAGAAAACAAGAACAGGTCCACCATATGGCCTGAAGGAGGTAGCATATAAAAGGAGTAGCTGAGTGCCCACATTCATTGAGGTATTGCTGACAATGGCTAAGCACAGCATAGATGACGGTATGAAGACAACGCAACACACATATGTGAGTCTTATCTGCTCTGAATCAGAAGGAATTTAGCAGTTTCAGCAACATGGAAGGAAGTAGATGGGCACCATAGGACATGATATGAAGTGAAACAGACTAGGCTCTAAAAGACAACTACCCTCTCTCATATGTAGAAGTTAAGACAGGCTGGAAGTGTAACAGTGATTTCTAGGCATCGGGAAGGGTGTCAGGGGAGGATGATTGAGAAAGACGGTAGGAAAGGGGAGGTTTGATTTGATCACTGCAATGCTATGTGCATATGCCAAACATCACACCACACCCTATTAATTCAAACAATTAGTACTTGTTAACAATAATCATAAAAACAGGAAGTCGAAGGCAGAGAGAACGGGTAGGATATTGCTTGCTGCATTAGTGTGTTAGATTAAGTTTAGATTGGTGATGGAAGGTTTTGAGCAGATAAAGGAAAAGAAGGAATGGATGAGGAAGACATCATCCAGAAAGACCAACAGTATCAGTTGGCTAAATGGATGCTTGTGGAAAGAGTGACTGAGAAAGTTAAAGGTAGTTCTGAAGTTAAAGTATGTGTGATGCCACCAGGCAAAATGGATGTTATAACAAATGATAGGTTTTACGAAAAATAGAATTCAAGTATAGAATAGTAGGATCTGAGATGACAGATAGGAAACTGCGTCAGTTAGGATTCTTTAATCAGAAGAAAACCAAGTTTTATAAAAGGAAATGGAGTTACTTGCTGAGTCTTGAGATCTAAAGAGCCAGGCTCAGACTGAAACAAGCCCAGGACATGAGTTCACCCCTGCCTCTGAGGCCTGGAGCCTGTAGCATGCACATCAGACCTCCTGGTACTTGTGGCCTCTTTTTTATCACTGACAGTGCCAGGCTTGAGATCCTTGCTTCCTTGGATTTTGAGCTTCTGATACAAAGGGATGGGGCCACCTGGAGGGGCATAAACCATATTGTCTCATCTTGCTGCTAGGGCAGCTGAGAAAATGAGCATAACAGTCTCTCTTATCTATGGTTTTAGTTGCTGTGGTTTCCATTACTTATGGTCAACCATAGTCTGAAGAAGGAATGGAAAATTCCAGAGACAAATAATTCACAAGTTTGAAGTTGCCATTCTGAGCACAAATTGCTCACCTCCATTCCTCCAGGAAAGTGAATAAACCCTTTGTCACTGGGTCCATGATGAAGAGAGAGAGAAAAGGTCATTTTCATGACTTTTATTACAATATATTGTTATAATTGCTCTATGATTACTGTTATTAACTCTTATTATTGCCTAATTTATAAATTAAATTTGATCATAATCTGAATAGAGGATAAAACACGGTGTATAGAATTTAGAACTCATTGTGACCTCAGAATCAACTGTAACATTTTTCTCTGAGGATTAGG
This sequence comes from Pachyuromys duprasi, assembly GCA_028658305.1. Taxonomy (NCBI): domain Eukaryota; kingdom Metazoa; phylum Chordata; class Mammalia; order Rodentia; family Muridae; genus Pachyuromys; species Pachyuromys duprasi. The sequence goes on from CM053760.1 coordinate 57,496,743, forward strand.
GGAACTTTTAAGACACATTGGGGTGGGATGCAAACTTTGTCTCCCACCAAAACTCATTCGTTCTTGGAAGTGTCCTAACATGGGGAAAAGGGCAAAGTTTCAGGCAGCCAAAAAGATTGTTCATGTAGAGAGTAAGGCTTAGTAAGTCTGATGGGAACACAGAGCACAGTCTGACGTTGATGAAATGACTTTTGAGGATGCTTCCCAACTAGAGAGTGTAGTTAAGGGGGCATAGACAGCTGAGAATGGGAACTTAGAGAAAATGGTGCTTATCAGGCTGAAGGAGTCAAAGAGGAGACAGCAGATAAGTTGTTAAGCATTTAGGTACTTTTCAGAGAGTGGAGAGGGTTCTAAGCCTGGGAAAACATCAAAGATTTTGGATTCAGAGGTCAAGATTGGTTCTTGCATTTAAAACAGTCAACGGGAAGTAGTGAGTAGGTTATGAGGAAGGAATTGTGGGAGGCATGTTCAAACCATCTCAGAGAACGGATGCTGTGCAATTGGAAGTGATTTTTACTTGTGATGTAAAATTATTCATGTGCTCTATTTAGTGGCCCCATAAGGAGAATCCAGTTGTGGAGTACATTTTAGAAATTAACTTTACCCATTTCTATGAATTCTCAATGTCTTTTTGCCAAGACCTGCTGCACACTGAGAGGCAATGGTTATCAATATTTGAAATCTCTGGTTAAGTAGAGAAATTCTGTGCAATGGCTCCTGCAGTCACATGCTTGGAGGCGAGAGTACAGGATCACAACATTGTTGGAAATGGGTTTGCAGTGAAGTACATGAAAGGGAAAGGGTACATGAAGCTTTTCAGGGTCTACAGAACCTGCTTCTTCTGGATTCTTACCAAGTCAGAAAATTGATTTGAATTTAATTGATGGGGTGATTAGCAGCATTCCCCAAGATGGGGCAGAAGTTAGACAAGGTCTTCTGAACATGTCTGTAGGTGTCTTAGTTCATTAGACATAGATGTCTTAGTAATAGACTTAGTGCAATGGGCTACATAGTTTACAGAAGAGAAACTTCTGTCACTGCTCTGGAGGCTTGTCAATCCAAGATCCAGCTATTAGGAGGACTGCTCTGTGGTGACAGAAGTCTCTCTGTGTATCCCATGAGCGTTTCACTTGTCTGGGTCTAGGTTTGGTTAGGATATATCAGAGTGTCCCAGGCCACTTGTGGCAGATCTCAGCTAGAGACCATGGTGTGACTCCATCTTTTCCACATTCTTCTCTTTCCTGTATAAGAACTGAGTCTGTAGTATCTCCAGGATGTTGTCCAAAGAGACCATTGCCTAATGCTCCTATAGAGTCCTGAAGCCATGCTTTGACAGCTGGTATTCATTTCAAGAAACTCTCAAGACCTTGAGTAATTTCCATATTTGACAAAGTATTATGGGGTGGGAGGGGGAGGTAGATAAAATGATGGGTACAATAGTATGTGTCCTATTTGGCTTCTCTGTTGTGAGAAAACACTCTCACTGAAAATAACTTGGGGAGGGAAGGGTATATTTCACCAGCCCCATAACTCAGAGAGGCTCAAGTAGGAACCCAGAGGCAGGAGCTGAAACAGAGACCATGAAGGCATACTGTACAGTGGCTTCTCTGCTTAGCTTCCTCGCTTCTCCTCTTCTATAACCCAAGCTACAGGCCCATGGATGGCACCACTCAGCGTGGGCTGAACTTTTCTCCACCAATCATTAATCAGGAAAGTGCTCCACAGACATCCCCACAGGCCATTCTGATGGGAGAACTCCACCAATTGAGATTCCTTATTCCTAGATGACTCTAGTTTTGTATCAAGTTGATGAGAACTAAGTAGCATAATGGGAGAGACCAGAGAACTGAGGACAAGGCTGGGAGGAGAAGGAGGAAGAGGAGGAGGAGGAGAGAGGAGGGAGAGCCACAGCATGTCTGAATAGAGGGCTTCCTCCAGAGCTTCTCTGTTGATATTTTGAACAAATCATGTATTGCTAGCAATCGCTCTTTTAAAAAATAATTTATTTAATTTTATTTCATGTGTGTTAGCGTGAAGGTGTCAGATCCCTTGGAATATGGGGGTACAGACAGTTGTGAGCTGCCAAGTGGGTATTGGGTATTTAACTCAGGTCCATTTAGGAAGAGCAGACAGCGCTCTTAACCACTGCGCCATCTCTCCAGCCCCTAGCAATCACTCGTAACACCATCTCAACCACTCGCGGTATGTGGTCCTTCTCTCTTTTAGAATGTCCCTATTTCTTATAGAATGTATTGATTTCCATTACAGCCATTATGTCTCTAACACTTCAGGGGGTACTCTGTTAAACTGGGAAGCACAACATAAATATTAGTTATTTATATGTATGGTACATAAGGACGTTAAAATACAACCTCAATTTCTGAGATCCCACAGGTCTCAACCAATTCACGTTTCAAAGCAATTCTGCTGTGAACCAAATGCTCACACACTCTTTAAATTCATATGCTGAGACCCTAAGTCCAATGTGTTTTCAACATTAGGCTTTGTGAGGCCTTCAGAGAAATAAAATAAAATGTATATATGCATGTACACAAACATATAAATACTGGCTTGATCATTTTATGATGTATCTCCCAAAGGGTCTGGCCTGTGTTGATAGCTAGTTGGATGAAATTATATCACTGGAGACATATGCATTTGAAGGGGATATTGATACTTTCTTCCTTCCTTCCTTTCTTTCTTTCTTTCTTTCTTTCTTTCTTTCTTTCTTTCTTTCTTTCTTTCTTTCTTTCTTTCTTTCTTTTTTTCTTTTTTCGAATTCTCAGACTCAATGGATCTGAACAGCTTCATCCACATGTGCTTCTTACCATGCCACCTCGCCAGAGGCCCCAAAGCCACAAGGTCAACTGACCATGGACTGAAGCTTTTGAAAGAAACACTGAAACCTACCCTCTCCTTTAAAGTTAGCTCGGGTATTTTGTTATTGTAACATAGAGCTGACTAACAGAATCATGGAGGCTGTAAGATACATGATGACTGTCCAAAAGCCAGATAGCCAGAGAATGTGCCAATGTGGCCCATTCTAAGAATCTAGGGGGTCTCAGAACAAGAGGAGAGGTAGTGGTGCGGCTTCTAGTCAGAGGCCCAGGCTCTGAGAACTTAGAGCTGCCATCCAAATCAAGAGCTTGGTTGCTGAAAGACTTTGCGTCTTATGTGTGAGGGTGGCCATGAGAAAGAATACTGCTCTGATAAAAGAAGATCTAACCTCTGGTACATTGAACAGAGTTCACAATTGGGGAGGGTCTTTTACATCTAATTTGCTGACCCATACAAAGTTTTCTCTGGAAACACGAAAATCCTTCAACCAGTTCTCTAAGCATCCCTTAATCTAGTTAAACTGATCCACAGAATTAATTATAACAGGAAGTGATTAAGCTTAGATGAGGGTACAGGGTAGAATCTGAGAGAATGGGAATAGCATTCCTGTAAAAGTCTCAAGAAGGCTTGCTTTCTGTCTCAGCGATGAGTAGACTCACCAAGAAGATAGTCACATACAAACAGGAAACAGCCTGTCACTAGACACGGAATCTGCTCTGGACTTGATCTTGGGCTTCTCAGTCTCTAGTACCCTGAGAAATAATTTCCTCCTGTTCAAATCACATAGCCTGTGATATTTTCTTACAGTAGCATGAGTCAGGAGATTTATGTGAACAAGTTTTGCTAACTATTCATCCATGACTCACTTTTGAGGATGAACACTGAAAGCTGAGAATTTAGGGAAGAACACTAAAGGTGAGCAAGTTCCTTTGGAGGGTCTTGGCAGGAGCCAGGCAAAGCTTGGACCTGTCTCTTGGGTAACTTGAAGTTTATTCATGTCCCTAGATGGTGTGAAAACTGCAGAGTACAGGGCTCTGGAATGAGAATGTGGTCTCAAATGACCACTTTGCAGTGGTCACTCTGCAATGCTAAGCCAAAGTGAAAAATTTCCCCACCAACTCACAGTGATGTGTACCAGGTAGAGGCAGTTCTATAATCTCACCCAAGAGAGCTGCCCACAGTTTGGTCCCCCAAAAGGAGAGTACTAATAGTGATCAGGGGATGATGAAACATCTCAAGGTACCAGGCATAACCCTGGAAGAGGAGGCTAAAATTTGAAAGTTCTATGGTTGTGCCAATCACCCATACTCCAGTTAGGTGAAATATCTCTTTTCTTACTACTCTTTTGTACATTTTAATACTGGATTAATCAGAGGTGCAATGGTGACTGGATGGAGGTAGATGAATTAACTTAGCTGACAGACAAGGAAGGTGATGACACCCTTTATGCCTTACTGGTGTTTTTTTTTTTTGTTGTTGTTGTTTGTTTTGTTTTGTTTTTTGAGAAAGAGTTAGGAAGTGAGGAGAGAGTATGAATAAGCTGTTAGATGATTTTGACACTCAGATATTTGTTTCACAAAAGTACTTATTTTATGTTAATTGTAGAAAATTATGCATCTCATGACAACATTATGTATTTTGCTCATATTTACTCCATTACTCTTTTATGACCCTTCCAACTGGTCCCTACTTTCCTCCAAATAGTGTCTCTTGTTCCTCTGTTTTAGTACATTACAAATATTTAAGTCTAGATGTTCACATGAGGAAAAACATGCTGCCTTTCTGATTTTGAGGTATTTCACTTACCATGATGATCTCTAAATCAAGATGATGTAACTTCCTTCTTTTCATTGGAGTGAAATGCCATTATTATATGCTACATTGTTTTATTATTTTTTTATGCACTCACCTGTAGATGGGCACTTAAGTTGGCCCTATACTTTGCCTACCCAGGAGGGATATAGTTTTATTAGTTTTAGGGACTTTCACACTGACTTCTACTTTTTTCTTTTTCTTTTTATTAAATTCTTTATTAATTACACTTTATTCGCATTATATACCCCTGTAGTTCCCTCCCTTCTCCCGTTCCAATCCCTCCCTTCCTCCCCCTTCTGCACCTGTGTCCCTCCCCAAGTCCGCTGATAGGGGAGGTTCTCTTTTCCCTCCTTCTGATCCTAGTCTATTAGATCTCATCAGGAGTGGCTGCATTCTCTTCCTCTGTGGCCTGGCAAGGCTGCTCCCCCCTCAGGGGGAGGTGATTAAAGGGCAGGCCAGTCAGTTCATGTCAGAGACAGTCCCTGTTCCCATTACTATGGAACTCACTTGGACACAGAACTGCCATGGGCCACATCTGTGCAGGAGTCCTAAGCCATCTCCATGCATGGTACTTGATTGGAACATCAGTCTCAGGAAAGACCCCTGCAGCTGAATTAGTTTACATTCCCAAGAGCCATGCACAAGGGTTCATTTCCTCACACCATACTGAGCATTTGCTGTCTTCTTGATAGACATCTGACTGGGATGAAATAGAGTCTTCATAAAGTATTGACTTGCACTTTCCTAATGACTAAGGCTTCAATTAGATATTTGAGTCCCTGAAACAAGATGGACCCTGCCCTGTTTATTATTAGAGAGCAGCTGAGAAGCATTGACTCTTGAGATATAACTCATGAGTTAGGAAACTCACAGCTCACTTTTTGGGAAAGAACTGAATTTCTGACTGTACCCTGAAAGTTCCATCTTTACCTACGTGTTATTGAAAAGACCTCACTATGGCAGGAGGCATGTGAACATCACACTTCTGTTGTTATAATTCTAGGAGTGTGTGTTTCCTGGGCTGTAGAGGTCCTGGGATTTGCTGGAAAAGAGTTTCTCAACCTCTTTTTTTTGTTGTTTTTGAACCAGATTCAAGACAGATTGCTGGTCCTTACAGTTTGCAAGTTTGATAAGGGTGGTGGTAGACCCTTACCGTATCAAGTTCCCTGGTGAAGTGACTGATACTAATGAGGGATCGCATTTTGAAAGAACTGAATTAAAGAAATAGATAAAGAAGGCCACATCAAATCATCCATATAACCTCCCTCATTCATTAATTTAATAAATATGTACTGAAGACCTATCATGTGCTCTCTGCTGGTTGGGTCTGGGATTGCTCAGCTAATACAGCTTGCAACAGGAGGAAGAGGAGGAGTGAATGAACTGAGTAGCCGGGCCTTTCTCTCCCACTCACATCAATCTCATGCAAGGATTTCAGTTTCCCTCTTTGGCCTAGTTCTGGTTGGAATGGAAGCGCTGTTTCATATTTAATAAAGGCTTTTGTTCGCCTTCCACACAGTATATTGATTCTTACAATTGGACCTTTTTGCTTTCTCAAACTGCATTACCCACATTAACAGTGCTTAAAATGCCATTATAAAATCGTATGGGCCTTAGTGGAAAAGAAAAAGCGGAAATGATGCTCTCCACGCCGTACCTCTTCCAGTAAGGAGGCCTTCCACAGATAGGGAAGCCTGGTTGATTTGCCTTTCCGCTTCTCCCTGCCTACAGTCCCCCAGTGCTTTACAGCTAGCTGGCCAACTGCTTATTCATCTCTGCCTTGCCGACCAGGGATGCTGGGATGTGGTCCCTTAAAGGCTCATCCCTGTCTTTACTAGCAAGCCTTCCATCCTGATGTGAGTCTCTTCATATACATTTGTGTGTTGTCTTGGGCTTTTTATGCTCCATGTAGAAAGCAAAGGAAAGTTCTCAACTCTGGGAAAATTCCCAGTTAAGCAGACTAAACAAATTTTTCATAGCTTTTGTTTGTTTGTTTCTTTTTTGTTTTTTATCCATGGGCTTAGATGGCCAGGAGTATTTGGCCATTCTGATGCTCCAAGCAGTGGTTTGCCATTTTTAAAGTACCAAGGATATTTGGGCAGATTTAATTGTTTTTGAGGGTATTTATTTTTACTACTTATGGGCAAGAGCGAGGAGGCATTCCCTATGGAGTCTGGCCTGGGGGCAGAATGCTGTCTGTCTATTTGAATATCTTTTAGTGGGATTGAACTCAGTACATGTTTGTTGGGGCTTTCCTTGGGCAATCATGGCACTCTATCATGATGCATGGTGGGTAAGACAGTAAGATGAGACTACAGTGATTTCAACCTTAAGATGATCAAAAAAAATCATGATAGCTTATGTCAATTTGGCTGGTCCATGATGCCCAGATATGTAGTCAACATATGACATTTTCACCCCATGAGTGTGACAATTAATATTGTCAACTTAAGCAAGGAGGCAAGCTCTGGACATGCTGTGAGGGATCCTCTTGATAAGGTTAGTCTCTGGCCATGGCAGTGACAGATTACATTGATTAAGTTCATTGGAGTGGGATGACCTACAAAAAGGACTTCATCAGTCTTGGATTGGAGTCCACTGCCCACTAGATATCAAGGGATGCTAGTATAGATCCATCTGCTGGCCCCTTTTTTTTCCTGGAGAATCCAGGTCAATGTAGAGGTTGATAAAGATAGCAGTGAGATCACATCCTCCGGTGATGTGGTAGTTTGGGTAAGAAATATTCCTCATAAGCTCATCACATGAGCTTTGAATTCTTGGTCCCTAGTTGGTCCCTAGAGGTTGAGCTTTGCTGGGGAGTATCACTGGTGGTGGTCTTTGGGGATTTATAACCTCACCTACTTCCCGTTCTCTTTCTCTGCTTCCTGTTTAAGTATGGTATATGGTCAGCCAGCTTTCTGTTCCTGTCACCATGCCATGGATGGTGATAGCATCTATCCCTGAAGAACTGTAAGCTAAAGTAAACCTTTCCTTCCTTAAATGGCTTTTGTCAGGGCTATTTTATCACATCAACAGCAAAGTAGCTAAAATCCTGGCATGGATTCACAAGGGTTCTGCTGTTGAAGAGGACCATGCACTGTGAGCAGAAGATGTATTCCCGCAAGAATTTCACGTGAGCAGGTGCAGCAGAGATCATCAGGGAACAACAGAGTCCAGTTGCCCCAACAGACAAGATGTGGTAGGGGTGTGGCAGCAAGGTGGGAGAAGAAGAATGAGGCAGGGGAGAAGATAGGAGGAGGATGAGAAGAAAGAGAGGAGAGGATGCGATATTGAAGATATATCTCAACAGTCCAGGAAAAGACGAGGTTGGCTCTTGCCTCACCCCAGAGCTTTTCAGACTCATTACACAGGAATCCTGAGGGGAACATCCTGGTACCTAGGCTCTCTGAGCTCTTGCAACATGACTAACCAGAATGGTAAGTATTGAAAACATTGAAGGCAATGTTAACAAGAGACTAAAACAGTATAAGTCACGGATGACCTTTACTTTGCCCGTGGTAGGCCCTTTTCCCATCATACATCTACTTTGTTACCAGAACATGTAAATATGTTCTGTTACATGGCAGGAAGATTTAAAGGGGTAAAGAAGGACTCCGTGACCATTGCTGACTATAGGCAGAAGGGTCACAAGCCAAGGAATGCAGATACTCTCTGAGACTGGAAAAGGCAGGAAAAAAAAAATCTTTATTTCAGCCCAGTGAAGACCATTCTAGACTCCTGATTTCCATGTAGTATATTTATCTTGTTTTACTTTTAATACTGATTTAATTTATACAGTTTTTAAAAGAAGTACTTTCTATGTAGCTTGGGCGGGCTCAAACTTAAGATCCTTGTTTCTCGGCTAAGTGCTGGGGCTGTAGATGTGAGCCTCCAAGACCGGCTGTTTGTCTCCGTTTACAATGTTCTCCTCATTGGTAATAGTTTGTTACAGTAGCTATAGGAAACCAGTGAGTTGACTTACATATTGAATAATAGTATTTTTGATTAGATTGAATAATAATAATAATATTTTTGGATTTGGATTGAATAAAATATATTCACTAAGTGAATATGACTCTTTCTTTTGATTTTATGAACTAGTCCTTTGAAATATTTATTTTTTATTTTTCATTAAAATGTTTTTTTCACAAAATTACATACATTATTTGGGATTTGTTCTCTCTCCTTCATCTCCTCTCAGCTCTCCCCTACATTCTCCCCCATACAGCTCCACACCTTCTTTCTCTGTCTCTTTAGAAACAGTCAAATAAAACAAACTAAAGTACAAAACACACACACACACACACACACAACATAAAAACAAAATCAGGAGCCATAATATACAAGCAAAAACCAGTAAGGTAAAAATAAAATGCCTAAAGAAAGCAATATATGACAAAAAATAATTTCCAAAAGTATCATTGAGCTTGTTTTGTATTGACCATCTACTATTAGGTATGAAACCTTTCCTTAAGTGTGTATGATATGTACCCAGTCAGACTCCATTAGAAAAAAAAAATCACTGTATTTTCTTAAGCACATATACTTCCAAGCAGTATCAACATGGGAAAAGCAGTAATTTTTGTGAGGATTTGTAGGATAGTTGAATAATATTCTGCCCCTCCTAGCTTTGTGACGGACTGACGGTTCCATGTCTGAACGCCCAGAGATGGCTTTGAGTGATAGCATTTCCAGTTTGTAGAAACCAAGGAACTGGTCCAGGTAAATTGGTTGTTCGGATCTGAGAGAAGCGAACACAGGTTTGCATGTCTATTCACCATTGAGTTTGTACAAAGCTTCTACCACAATCACTGCTAAGGGCCAAGGCACTACAGGCTGGTGATAAGATCTCATTTTATAACTGACATCTTTCGGTTTCAAATAATAAATTTCACCTCTTGACAACTGAGATCGTTACTTCTACTTTCTCAAATCTGCTAAGATAAAATTTTGGTTTGTAGTTGACTGAGAGGCAAAGCAAAGACAGAGCGAAGTCAAGGCTTCATTTCTCAGTACATTTCCTCAGAAAGACAAGTAAGGGAATGTGCATTTCTCTAAAAGTTGGTAGGTATTTTGTTGTTTTTAATTATGTTACTGTTGTGATGAGTGTTGACCCCATGTTTTGGGGCATTCTAGGTGAAAGCTCTTCCACTGAACTCTACCCCCAGATGCATTTTGGTTTAGAGATCTCTGGGAAGTGACCATAGGCTCTGTCGCCTCCCCTGAGCATTTGTCAAGGGCCTTACAATACGTACTTCACTGGCTAAACTTTGTTATGACAAAGAGCCCAATGTCCAGGTATCTTTTTCATAGAATACTTATTTATCCTGGAGGATGACCTTTGTAGTCCTTGTTTGACCTGCATCTAGTTTATTCCTACCGTGATAGCTACTTTCTAGGAAAGACCTGACAAAGCGGTAAGTTGAACATGCTAGTCAGGTGAGAGACACAGACGAGACATGTTGCGGTTGATTTGAAGCTACTGTGTATTCAAATGTTAGTTGCTTGGCCCCCCTCCAAGGTCCTTGCTCTCCCATGAGCAAATTCTCACTTATCCAAAATGACGCTGTGTAAATCTTGCCTCCCAAATGATATATCTCCGACTGGTTAATAAATTTGCCTACAGCCTGAACTGGGCAGAAGAGAGGTAGGCAGAGCCAAGGTTCAAGAGCTTTTGGGGTGGAGAAGGACCATGAGATGGGAGAAAATAGGAAGAAAAAAGGGGAGGTCACAATGGGTTAGTGTGAACTAGAAACATATGGCTGAGAGGAGCTTGCTCTGAGGACTGGCGTGATAGAGAGAAGCAGCCCAAATAAAAAACATGTACAGGTATTTATGGGGGTTTAAGCTGGAAAGCAGGCAAGTTAGCTTAGGGGGATGAGATCCGTATAGCCTCTGTGATCAAGGCATATTAAAATCTAACAGATTTCTGTGTCTTTTATTTATATTATCATGGGCTAAGGAATAACTGCTGCCTTAATGATTATATGAATAATATTAAATATTAATAATAATTTTACAGAGGCAACTCAATGAAGCATGCCAAATGACAGTGATGTTGTTTCACTCCAAGGACCCTGAGAAATTCAGGCAGTGTGGTTGCAAGGAAAATGGGAATGCCAAGCCACCCAGGGCACGCTTTCTCCCCCAGCCGACAGTGCTCAGACAGAGAAGACGAGACCACTGTTTCAAAGCCTTTGTTGGGGCCCAGCAGGTTACCCACACTTTTCCTGAGGTGAGTCCTAATAGGTGGGCTCAGGGCACATGGTGTGAGTCCCACCAAATCATGTCACATGAGAGGTAGTAACTGAGCACATGCGAACAGTCCACATAGGGTGTAGGGGTCAGTGGGTGAATCAGGAAGTCTGCATCCAATTTTCCAATAAAAAGGTAGTCATCAGTGGACAGCTGTTCCAAGCAGACACTGAGGTCTAACACCTTGAGGAGCTAGGAGGAAGTAATGAATAAAGAACTGTGTCCATGGTGACAGAGGCCTTTTGTTGCAGCAACATAAACTTACAGCAATTCACAGTGGGGTGAACAGTCACTTCTGATGGGATCATGACAGCTTAGAAGCTGCCAGTCCTGATTGTATTAGAGTGTCATTTACTATCCTCAATTATACCAATGGGAACTCTAGAAGAAAAACAGCGAAAATTTCACACATGGAGGGAAAACACCCAAAATCCAGCTGTGAAGTAAAGCTTTCTTCCACAGAAACAAACCCAGAGTGTTGCAGAGTGTTGTGAAAGTGAATGTGCGTCCAGTGTCCAAACTTGGATGATTCTGGATCTGGGGTATGAGGAACATTGAAACAGCCCAACAGCATCATTTAGATCCATTTTGTGAAAAGCTTTTGTCTCACAAATAATCTTAACAGTATACGGTGTTCTCAGAGCAGAGTGGTCATCTCACAGTGGCTGACGAACAGAGTGGTAGACCCAACTTTACCAGGTTCAGATGTGGGGAGCACTTTAAATGAGTGCTTCCCTCCCAGGTGGATGGAATCCAGAGATAGACCCGTTTGAGCATTTTATCCTCAGTTCTTTATTATGCTGGGTGAAACAATGAAGCAAGATGAAAATATGTCTGCATTTTCTCCACATCCTTATGTCAATATCTAATGTAATTAAAGCTGTTTTATGCGTCTTGCCAACTGTGTAACCCACTTATGATAGATTTTGAACTGCCAACAGTACACACAACCCATATCAAGCAGCAGCTGCAATAGAAATGCGTTTTGTAGGCAATAAAAGCTCAAAGGTGGTCAAAAGCTTAAAGAGAAATCCCTGTACCCAGAAAATTTCATCACCAGCATATGGCCACCAAGACTCTTTCTCCATTGCAGTTAAAGTCACTTGATCATTTTGTATAAATGTCCTTCAAGTTCCAAACACGAAGGCCCAGCATCTTTCCACCTCTAAGCTACCTTCTTTTCCTGGCAGCTGATGATCTGTGCTGATCCTTCCAAGTCAACTTCCTCATATTAGTTCTCAGGATTTCTTTCACTCTTTTGAATCCATCTGGGAGTGGTTCTCTCTCTTTTGCAGGTCACCTTTGCTAATTTCCTTTGTTACTTCATTTGGAACTTTTACCTTTTTTTTTTTTTTTTGAGAGAGAGGGTTCCTTTGTGTAGCCCTGGACTCATTTGGTAGACCAGGCTGGCCTTGAACTCACAGCATTCCACCTGTCTATGCCTCCTTGAGTGTTAGGATTAAAGGTGTGTGCCACCACACCCAGCTGAAGCCTTTAGCTTTATAGTCATAGATCTGTAGAAGGCCAGCAAGAGTCTAACCAAGTCATAAAACCATCTTTTCAATTTAGACATCAGTCAAGTCTGAAGACAGAACTGCACTAGTTTTGGTATGAGAGAGAGAGAGGGAGAGGGAAAGGGAGAGAGGGAAAGGGAGAGGGAGAGGGGCAGGCAGAAAGACAGACAGACAGAGACAGGAGGCAGACAGAGACAGAAAAATGGAGAAAATGGAGAGAGTTATTGATAATGCTCCAAGTCCAGTTAGTGCTACCCATATGTGCATAGATGTAGGAGCCTCCACTGGAGTATGGGAATCCTACTGATGATCACACCTCCAAAATCAAATGATTCTTTTTTCTTGAACAGTTATCACTTGCCCATAGCTCCTCAGCATGAGCTGGGCCTTGAGAACACCTCTCCCATCTGTACTGTAATTTTGGCAGGCTTTATCCTGTGCAGCTCATGTGCCAATAGCCACAGCTAGTACAAATTCATGAGTGCAATAGGCATATCAGGTCCAGAAGGCAGCACTCTTTCCAGTCTTTGACTCTTACATTCTCTCTGTCTCCCCTTCTACAATGTTTTGTGAGCTTTGGTGGTGGTGAGGTTGATAGGGATACCTAATTTAGTGTTGAGCACCCAGTCTCCCATTCTTAGCACTTTGACCAACTATTTATTTCTTCACTGGCTGCACCTAACTGCAACAAAGCTCCTCTGACCAAGCTGAGAGCAGACCAGGTCTCTATATAAACACAAATACTTAGTGGGCAGTAAGTGGACAACACAACCACTAACCAAAATAACAAGAGCAGGTTCTACTCTAGGCCCTAACACCTCCCCAGACATGGGCTTTTAACCAGGGTTATAGTAGCAAGGTATGCAATTCCTTCTTGTGGAGCAAAGGGAATCCAACCAGAGAGCAGCTAGTTACCGATGGCGGTCTCTGCAGGTGTCATACATGGAAGTGAACCACAAGAAGAGATAAGAATGGAAACCCAGTGCAGATTGACATCATCAACTTGGATCAGACTGCAGGGAGTCTAATGCTAGGCTGTTTATTCCCAATGTATTTAAGCCCAATATACTTTGAAAAAAAATTTCCTGGTGTAATATAATCTCCTGTGCACAAAAAAGTGTAATAACATTGAAAGACTCTCAGGGTATCTGCCATTTCTCCCAAGAAGATGGGTTCTAGAGATAGGCTACTGTACTAGCTTAAGGGCCTAGGGGTCTGGCCAGGTCTCTGTCATACAGATAACATACAGGTCATTAGCCATCTCTGGTCCTGGTTGTAGGAGCTTGAGGGAGCCTCTGGCTATAAGAGTCACTTAGATCACGAGGTCATGGCTGTAGGAGCTTGAAAAGGCCTTGCCTAATAGCTAACCGCATCATCAGGCTGTTAATCACTTCCAGTTCTCAGTTTTCTAGAGGGAAGAACAAGTTTTTAATTTTTCTCATTGGAAAAAGTCCCGTGTTCTTAACATATCTGGTTTCTCTGAAGATCTGTAGGCTCCAGGACCTTTGTTCTATGCTCCCAACAAGTTTCCCAATAGTGATCAAGCTACTATTGCCCCAGTAGAAAGGATACACTTTTCTTGATGTATTTACTCAAATGTCACTTGTTTATCAAGTTCCTCCTGAGCTAGTCCATCTGTGGTTATGGTATTCGCGCTACTGTGAATTCCAACTCGCCTTTTCCCCAATCCTCTCCTTTAATTTCTTCCATAGTAATTAATTCTAAGATAATATGAATTTTGTTTAAGTAAATTATAGTTATCCTTCAATGTCTGCAAAAGATATATTCCAGGACACCTAAAGATTCCAAAAATCTTTTCTGCTCAACTTTGTTCTATAAAATAGTGTAGCATTTGCATAGAAGTTATATGCATCCCTCCGTATGAGTTATAACACCAAATAGGAGATAAATGCCATGCAAATAGTCACTACATTGTGTTGATTAGAGAATACGGACATGAGGAAAAGCCTGATAATGTTCAGTACAGGTGTGATTTTTTTGCAACGTTTTTTTAAATCCTTGCTTAATGGGTCCTAAATCTTACGGATATGGAACCACAGATGGAGACTGATGTCCTTGCTACTTCATCTGTGTTCTGCTTTGGCAGATGTTCTGTGGCTCTAACTAAGGAATTATTGGAAGTTGACCTTGATAATTTGTGAATACATTTTCTTGCCAATAATAACATCCAAACTCCTTGAAGGAGACATACTTTCTGTCCTCTTTCAGCTACTGAGAGGTGTCCCGTGTGACTCAGCCTCTGTTGCTCTGCAATTTCTACTATCCCGTAGAGGACTCTAAGACCCTAGAACTCAGAAATTAGCGGGTGTAAGTATAAACCCCAGTTAAGTTTTGACTCCACTATTTAGCCCGTGCTGGCTTCAGCATCTGGAGCACTCAGCTTCTAGGAGCCTGCTACTTTTGAGGATATGGCTGTGAGCCTCACCCTGGAAAATGGACTTTGCTGGATTCTTCCCAGCAGAAACTCTAGTGAATATGTGACATGGGAGACCTGTAAGAACATGGTTAATATAGAAAATATGCAGGAAGATCACAGCACTGAAATTGAGTATAAAATTCCAGGAGATACCGAAGAAGTGAAATAGTTAAGAAACAACATAAAGACTGTCCATAAAAACAACTCTTTAGCTAGGCTACAGTTACTGTCATGAAGCAAAAATCTCCTTGTGGCGTGAAATGCTTGTGAAGTCCTCAATGGTGTTTCACCCCTAAATATGTCTATCAGTGTTAAGATTAGACACAAGACTCATGAACAGAGATAGCTGAAGAAAATTTCTATAAGTTTAGGGAATGTGGAAAAATCTCCAGTAATCCTGAAAGCTTTATTTAGCATGAACATATATGCTGGAGAGAAATGCTCTAAATGAAACCAATGAGGGAAGACTTTCAGGAGTCTCATTTATATTCAAGTACATGTAAAAACTGACCCTAGAGAGAAAATATGTGAATTATAATGACATAAGGAAGCTGTCACTTATACAAATTCTCTTCAATAGCCTGACTATTTCACAGGGGAAAGAACCTAAATGTATGTAAGCAGTATAGAAAAGGCTTTCCTTTTGGAGTAGCATTCAAAGACATGGACAAAGTTACACTGGAGATAAAACCTACAGATGCAAGAAATGTGTTAAAAAAATCCTTCAGTTATTTGACTAAAACAATTTGCACTGGAATCAAATCTTAAGTATACAGGTGATTGCAGTGATTTTTGTTTGCTACAATTCATTTCAAACATATAAATGAAGTCACACTCTAGAACAAGCTTTCTATGCATGTATGTCATTTGATAAAAACCTTAGTATTCACAATTCTTTTTGATATTATGAAGGGATTCAGTAGTGAGAAACCCCATGAGCATGATGAGAAAGGTTTCATTTTGTTCTTTCATTTCCTTTTGAACACATGAACAAACTTACAATGGTGAGGCATTCTGTAAGGTGCAAGTGACATGGCAGAGTTCTCACCGTTTGCAGTTTCTTTAATTACAAAAAGGGCTCACAGTGGAGAGGAACCTTATGTATGTAAGCAGCATCGGTAAACATTTTATTCTTTGAGTGGTTATCAGATAGATCATGAACAAATTTTTACTTGTGAGGAATCCTATAAATGTAATCCATGTGAAAAAGCCTTTCCTCATCCTAGTTTCTTTAAAATACATTATAAGACTCATCCTGGAAAGAGTTCCTAAATGTAGGAGACGAGAATACTGCCTTGTACTTCTCCCAGACACAACGCAGTTGATGAAAATACCTTTAGTCATTGAAATTACCAAAATAGAAGAATGAGTTATTGTTAAACACCTTGAATGTGAAAGGTGTGTCAATTTTTTTCATTTGTGTCACATCTAAGAATCCCTCCAGCATCAAAACTTCCTCAATATACAAGAACACAATAAAGTTTTTAGTTGTAATAAAATTTAAAAAGAAGTCCCCAGTGATCAGCAAAATGGACCATAGATCTAGAATGAGAATCAAAGTCCCTTACCTTGATTCTTTGGCTCTTAGTAAATAGTGCAGAGTTTAAGTGAGAAAATGTCAGCATCAGCACCGTTATCTGCCTTGCCATGAAGAGCTGTGATTCTGGGTGTATTTCTGTACTCATGTTTGATTTGAACAGGGCCTGCCAAGACGTGAATGTTGATTGTCATTAAGACAACAACAGGCAATCCAAGATGGTGGCGACCAGCTTGCACCATACCTGAGAGGCAGATGGTCTCAAACTCCGAAATTGATGAGTGGAGGGGCAGCTGAAGTCAGAGCATCGAAATTGAGGCTTCCTGGGTGAGAGGGGACAACATGTGAGCTGAGACCATTTAGACTAGGTCACCTGAGGACTCCTCTGGGGACTGAGAATGGTGAACATTCGGACTCCTTGCACGTCCCCTTGTCAGGCCTCCCTTCTATTCTGTCAAGATGGCCCACAGTGCCCGAGGCTCATAGCACAGAACTACCTGCTCAGTGCTGACACAGCAGGGGTGGGCCTCCTAGGTTTTCAGCTGTCGCCACCAGCTGTGCCAGCCTTCCAGTCCCAGGTCCACAAGCAGCTGTATGGGCCTCCCAGGGCTTCCCAGCCAGCAACCGTACCAGGTGCTCAGTGGCAAGCAGCTGGTTGTATGGGCCATCCAGGTCAGAGGACTGCAGTAGGGACTTCCCAGTGCTTCCTAGCAGGCATCTGTACCAGTGGCTTCCAGGATCTGTGGCTGTGGCTGGACTCCCAGTAGACCGCTATAGCAGCCTCCAAGTTCTGCAGCTGCAGCACCTCTAAGCTGATGAAGCTCCTACACCTGCATTTGCCCAAGCAGGCCCAAATCTGAGAGTAGAGAACAGGGGGAACCCTGTGCTCTCTGATTAGCCCTGTTAGAGAGTAAGTATGCCTTCAAGTGAGTGCCTGCAGATCCCCAGATCCAGAGTCCCTCTACTCTAGCAGCAAGACATTGGATCCCTCTCATACAGAGTGGGTGTGTACCCACTGTGGGCAACATAGGGATTCTTGGGACAGCATTCTCAACACTGAAGCCCCTGGTCTGCAGGCCTACCAGTGGAGTCCAGGCAAACGACTCCTGGAGCCCAGACAGATCTGAATACCAGTGGACTGTAGGCCAATGAGATATTCAGGGAATCTGGGTATGTGCATTGCACTTGTGAACACCGTCAGCACCCACAATCCCTCCTGCACCACCCCTGCCCCACATTCCAGGCATCTACATTCTCTAGCACCCTGTCCTTGAAGGCACACTTCCACGCACACGCTTGCTTGTCTGCATTTGGCATCTGAGTTTGCACTTGAGGGCCTTCCTCCTTTAGGTAGAGCTGAAACGCCAACGAACACTCTCAAACCAGTGGACTTCTCTCATCTTCCTGAAGAATTCTCCAGACACCAGAGAAAGATGGACCCAGTCTGAACTACAGACTCCAGGAACAAACAGTGAAGGCTACAGATAAGCAGATGGCCAGAGGTTAGTGTAAGAACACATCCAAGAAAAATCAGGACAGCATGGCTTTACCAGCAGTCCCCCAAATCAATGGATACGCCAATTCATCAGAAACACAGGAAAATGATTTTAAAGCTATGCTTATCCAGTTATTAGAGGCACATAAAGAGGAAATGAACAAATCTCTCAAAGAAATAGCCACACAAATGAAGGCTAATAAACAGGAAACAAACAAAGCTCTCAAAGAAATAGTTACACAAATAGAGGCAAATAAAGAGGAAACAAACAAAGCTCTTAAAGAAATACAGGCAAATATAGCCAAACAAATAGAGGCACAATTAGTGGCATATAGAGAGGAAATGAACATAGAAAGACAGGAATCCACATTCAAAAAGATGTAGGAAATGGTGCAAGGCATAAAAACAGGATTAGAATCAATGAACACAAATAGAGAAAACCCCAGAGCTGGAGAACTTAGAGAAAAGATCAGGAACCATAAAGGTAAGCATCACCAATAGAATACAAGAAATGGAAGAGAGAATCTCCGGTGCAGAAATTGATACTTCTCTTAAAGAAAACCTAAAATTAGAAAAATGTGAAACACAAAACATCCAAGAAATGAAGGATACTATGAAAAGATGAAATTTAAGAATAACAGGAATAGATGAAAAAGAAGATTCCAGGCTCCAAGGTCCAGAAAATACTTGCAAGAAAATCATAGAAGAAAAATTTTGCCAACTTAAAGAAAGATATCCATAAACATACAAGAGGCCTACAGAACATCAAATAGACTAGACCAGAAAAGAAATTCCTCACGTCATGTCATACTCAACACACTAAATCTACAGAACAAAGAAAAGATATTAAAAGCATCAAGGGAAAAAAGGCCAAGTAACATATAAAGGTAGACCAATCAGAATCACACCAGACTTCTCAACAGAAACTATGAAAGCCAGAAGGTCATGAGCAGATGTCATACAGACTTTAGGGGACCACAGATGCCAACCTAGACCACTATACCCAGCAAAGCTTTCTTTCAATCAACGTAGAGGGAGAAAACAAAATATTCTGTGACAAAACTAAATTTAAACAATATCTATACAGCAACTCAGCCCTACAGAAGATACTAGAAGGAAAACTCCAATCCAATGAAAACAACTACACCCAAGAAAACATAGGATACAGATAACTTCACAACAAAAAATTAAAAGAAAACAAGCTATGAATCACAGTAACATCACTAACGCCATAATAAAAGGAACTACCATTCACTGGTCACTATTATCTATCAACATCAATGGACTCATCTCTCCAATAAAAAGACACAGACACTAACAGAATGGTTGCGGAAACAGGATCCAACATTCTGCTGCATTCAAGAAACACACCTCTGCTACAAAGATAAACACTGCCTCAGAATAAAGGGCTGGAAAATGTTTTCCAAACAAGGGGACCCAGAAAACAAGCTGCTGTAGCTATGCTAATATCTAATAAAATAGACTTTCAACACAGATTAATAAAAAAAGATGAAGAGGGGCACTTCATTCTCATCAAAGGAAAAATCCACCAGGAGGACATCACAATTCTGAACATCTATGTCCCAAATATAAGAGCACCTACATTTGTAAATGAAACATTATTAAAGCTGAAATCACAATTGATCCCAACACTTTAATAGTGGGAGACTTCAACACTCCACTCTTACTCACGGGCAAATCATCTAGACAGACGCTAAATAGAGAAATAATGGCTCTTACAGAGGTCCTAAATCAAATGCACCTAATAGACGTCTACAGAACTTTTCACCCAAATTCAAAAGAGTATACTTTCTTTTCAGCACCTCATGGAACCTTCTCCAAAACAGACCACATAGTTGGGCCCAAAGCAAGCCTCAGCAGAAACAAGAAGACTGAAACAATCTCTTGTATCCTATCTGACCACCATGGGCTAAAGCTGGACCTGAACAACAACAGAAATAGCAAAAAGCTTACATGCACATGGAAAATGAACAACTTGCTACTCAATGACAGTTGGGTTAGGGAAGAAATAAAGAAAGATATTAAAGACTTCCTAGAATTCAATAAAAATGAAGACACAACATACCTAAACTTATGGGACACATGAAAGCAGTGCTAAGAGGAAAAGTCATAATACTAAGTGCCTTCAAGAAGAAATTAGAAACATCTCATACAAGCAACTTAATGGCTCACCTAAAAGCCCTAGAAAAAAAGAAGCAGACACACCCAAGAGGGGGAGACAGCTGGAAATAATCAGGGCTGAAATAAAAAAAATAGAAACAAAACAATTCAAAGAATCAATGAAATCAAGAGCTGGTTCTTTGAGAAAATCAACAAGATAGACAAACCCTTAGTCAAACCAACTAAAAGGCAGAAAGAAACTATCCAAACCAACAAAATCAGAAATGAAAATGGGGACATAGGAAGAGACACTGAGGAAATCCAAACAATCATTAGGTCTTACTACAAAAGCCTATACTCCACAAAATTTGAAAATCTAAATGAAATGGACAATTTTTTTGATAGAGTCCATTTATCAAAATTAAATGAAGGTTACGTAAACAGATTGAATAGTCCTATATCTGCCAAGGAAACCAAAGTAGTCATCAAAAGTTAGTCTTAGAAAAGACCCCTGTGCTCAGATATTTTGGCTCTGTTGCTCTCCTCGTGGAGCGCCTATCCTCTCTAGGTCTCACTAACTCTCCCCCTCTTTCATATGATTCCCTGCACTCTGCCCATTCCACTCAGCAATTAAAAACAAGGAAATCATGAGATTTGCAGGCAAATGGTGGGAACTAGAAAAGATCATCCTGAGTGAGGTATCCTAGAAGCATAAAGACACACATTGTATATACTCACTTATAAGTGGATAGTAGAGATATAATATAGGATAAACATGCTAAAATTTGTACACCTAAGGAAGCTAATGAAGAAGGAGAACCCTGGGTAAGATGATCAATCCTCACTCAGAAAGACAAATGGAAAGGACATTGGAAGAAGGAGAAAACAGGAAACAAAACAGGAGCCTACCACAGAGGGACTCTGAAAGACTCAACCCAGCAGTGTATAAAAGCAGATGCTGAGAATCAGAACCAAATTCTGGGCAGAGTTCAGGGAATCTTTTGAAAGAAGGGGAAGATAGTAAGACCTGGAGAGGACAGGAGCTCCACAAAAAGAGCAGCAAAACCAAAATATCTGGGCACAGGGGTCTTTCTGAGACTGATGTTCCAACCAAGGACCATTCATGGATATAACCTAGAACCATTGCTCAAATGTAGCCCATACCAGCTCAGTCTCCAAGTAGGTTTCCTAGTAAGGGGAAGAGGGACTGTCTCTGACATGAACTCAGTGGCTAGCTCTTTGACACCCCCACCCCCGCCTTGAGGGAGGAGCATCTTTGGCAGGCCATAGAGGAGGACAATGCAGCCAGTCCTCATGGGACCAGATAGGCTATGGTAAGATGCAAGGGGAGGAGGACTCCCCTATCAGTGGACTTGGAGAGGGGCATGGGAGGAATTGACGGATGGAGGGTGGGATTGGGAGAAAATGAGGGAGGGGGCTACAGCCGGGATACAAGGTGAATAAACTGTAATTAATATAAAAAATAAAAATAAAAATACATCTGACAAAAGAGTTATATAATTTTGACTTGTTAGGATGAAAGTTTAATCCCTATTTTATAAGATTTTAAATCAATGTTTATTGTAGCCCTAATGAAGTCATAAAATCAGTCTTGGTGATCGGATACTAGCAGATGAATAGATAAAGGAATTATCGATCTATGCACATATATATGTATATGTCTATATCTATCTCTATATATGATTATTATATGGCTATTAAAAAACATTGCTTCTGTCGGATATAGGGTTGGTGAAGATCCTTTCCCAATCTGTAGGCTGTCATTTTGTTCTGATGGCTTTTCTGTTTCATGAGGTTCCATTTATTGATTGTTGCTCTTAGAGCTTGTGCTGTTGGTGTTCTGTTCAGGAAGTTGTCTTCTATGCAGTGAGTTCCAGGCTCTTCCACACTTTTTCTTCTAAGAGGTTTAATGTGTCTGGTTTTATGTTGAGGTCTTTGATCCACTTGGACTGTAGTTTTGTGCACAGTGATAATTATGGATCTATTTGCATTTTTCTACATGTAGACATCCATTTAGACCAGCACCATTTGTTGAAGATGCTATCTTTTTTCCATTGTATGGTTTTGGCTTCTTAGTCAAAAATCAACTATCTGTAGGTATGTGGGTTTATTTCTGGCTCTTCTATTCCATTGATACTCCAGACTGTTTCTCTACCAGTACCATGTAGTTTTTATTACTGTTGCTCTATAGTACAGCTTGAGATCAGGGATAGAGATACCGCCAGAAGATCTGTTATTGTATAGGAATGTTTTAGCAGTTCTGGGTTTTTTGTTTTTCCATTGAAAATTGAGAATTGTCCTTTCAAGTTCTGTAAAGAATTATGTTGATATTTTCATGGGAATTGCATTGAATCTGTAGATTGCTTTTGGTTGGAAGGCCATTTTCACTATGTTAATCCTACTGATCCATGAGCATGGGAGATCTTTCCGTCTTCTGAGTGGGTTCTCTTGTAAGAGGAGCAGGGGTTGTCCTTGGCATGAACTCAGCGACTGGCTCTCTGATCATCACCCACTGAGGGGAGAGCAGCCTTGCCAAACCACAGAGGAAGACAATGTAGCCAGTTCTTATGAGACCTGATAGGCTAGGGTCAGATGGAAGGGGAGGAGGACCTCCCTTATCAGTGGACTAGGGGAAAGGCATATGGGAGAAGAGGGAGGAAGGGTGTCATTGGGAGGAGATGAGGGAGGGGGCCACAGCCAGGATACAATGTGAATAAATTGTAAGAAATAATAAAAAAATGTTCGCTGGAAAATGAGTAAAACTGGAGACCATCATGTTAAGTGTAATAAACCAGACTCTAAAAGAAGAGCATTAAGTTTTGTCTCATATTTGGAATCAGAAACAAAAACAAGAAAGCTAACTCTCTTATTTTGCAAGTCATATTTGCATACATTTGCAGAGTAGGTTATATTTGTGCCATGGTAGATATTTGCATCTTTGTAAATAAAATTTAACAATATTTCCAGGTCTCATTCTTAAGTTGCCACCATTGGCAGTCACTGCATTATACAGAGTGATGATGAACTGTACACAGACTGAACCTATTCTCAAGTTATTCCTCCCCTCATCAGAGTTCCACAAATCTCAGTACAATGTCTATTGCCAGCTGACAAAAAGAAGTGGCAGGGAAAAAACAAGTAATTATTTAGCAAAGTTGAAAATACCTGTGATCATGTTAGACTAACACTAGGGCCCACCCAGGGATTTGGAAAGGCATTAAGTGGTAAAGAGTCTTGGAGCACGAATGCGGAAGCTTCATGTTTTATCTTCTCAGAAATGGCAGCATTGAGGTGTGTGTTCCTGCACATGCTGTTGAGAATGTCTTTAGCTATCATCATTTACCTGCCCGCCCTTTAATTTAACAACCAAGGAATCTAATTTAAAATAGTTTCCATTTTCCACAAGTCCCTGGCCTTTGGGATGAACACAAACATATGATATGAACTAAAAGGCATTCATTCTATTTCCATAGTGCAAGAGGAGAATTTAAGAAATCCTTTCCACATGGATTATGAATCTTTCCAATAAATGAAAATGATATTAAATTCAACTTACTTCTAATTGAGAACTCTCTCTCTAAAGCCAAATATAGGCAATGTGGAAAATTTAGACATTACACAAACCATTTGGATTCACTCCTCTTACCTGGGTGGCCTTACAAAATGGTCCATTAAGACTGCCTTAGGTGATTCAATGAGAAAGAAAATTATTTTGCATATTGAGAAGTGTGCCTTTCATTTGTAAGGCTTAGTAACCATTTGCTTTTTATGTTCTTAAAAATACTGACCAAAAATAATATAATGAATTGATACTTTTAACATTAAAATGATGTTTCATAGCAGTAGTGATTAAATGACAAAACCATTCACTGTTTCGTAGCCCAGATTACCCCGACCATCAAAATATTATGGACCTCAAAACATAGACTGTCATTATTTAACTTTAAAACAGGTCTTATTCACTTTTGGCACATATGTCTAGTATTCTCTTCACATATGTCTAACCATTATATTCAGCAAATATAATGGCCATAACAGAATTAATAAGAAATGGGCACGAATGTCAATAAAGCCCTGCTTAGGTGTAGTGGAAAGGAGACATAGAAAAAGCATTTTTTTTAAGGTGATAAAGGAGGGAACACAGATGAAGAGCACAGGAATCATGAAAGAGGGTACAAAGCTAATTGTTTCTCTATTTTAACTGTCTTTTTTCCTTTATCTGTTGTGGTGGATAAGTATTTAAAAATGTAATTGGTAATGAAAGTGTAAAACCATAAATGAAGCTCCATGGCTTCAGAATGGCTATTTTATAGAAGTTAATTGAGATATATAGAGTTTGGGACCCCAAAATTGTTTAACTAGCTCCCCTCACCTAGCTATATGATTCTTCCACTTGTCAGTTCATTACAGCAAAGTAATTTATTAACAAAGAAGGAACTGAGCAGAATGTATCTTCTCTGAGGGCTAGCTTTTATGACACCAGAAGGCACCATGCATGTTTTCAAAAGAGGGAAGCAACCAACCGTATCTACTCAGCTATGATACCTATGAACCACAGAAATGACCAGCAAGGCATGATAACCCTAAAGGTGCAGTAATGAGCATGCATATCTTAATGCTAATCAACAGCTCTCCAATTGGACTTACATCCAGTTCAACAAGAGGGAAATCATACTTGGTGATGGAAACCTAGCCAACCACCCAGGGCTAGTGAAGTCATGGTTCTTCAAGGAGAAGCCTATACTCACCACTCTACTAAATCAGTGTAATTCCTAACTACATTCTAAATATTTGTCTTTATACCCACAGATAAGTGTAGTCCTCACACCCCATCAATGAGGCTTCTCTTTGTTATGGAAACAGAAAGCAACACCAATCACAGTATGGAGTTGAGAAGTCCATTCCCAGTGAATACATCTATAAAACAACTCCCTTACCTAAGGCTTGGGGAATATTGAGGAAGAAGGGGTGGAGAGACTGTAAGAGCCAGAGAATCAGGGAGTTTTCTGTGAGACTGTGTCTCCTAGTAGTGTCAAAAGTTACACCAATAAAGTTTCACCAATGTGTCTTCCTGAAGATGAGCTGAACACAGACAACTACAACAGAGAAGCCAAAGTAGGTGAGACAAAGATAATGAATGAGACTCCAACCCCAACCCTACACAAAGAACTATAGTTAATAAGAAATGCTGAGATCAGGAGAAATAGTCTTCCCTGGAGAAGAGGGCACCACTTGGTTATCCAATACCAAACTGTCAGTTTTGAAAGCATATATGCAAGTAACTGAGCAGGTTATAGTTAGGATCATAACTGTGTATACACACACACGCACACATATACACACAAATGTAATGACAAGTAATGAAAAAAGAGGACATAGATAGAAAGTTTATATGGGAGGGTTTGAAGAGAATAAAGGGAAGGGGGAAGTGATGTACTTATATAATAATTTCAAAAATAAAAGAAATACTTTAAAAATTATAAAAAGAAGAAAGAAAATAATTAAGTCATACTACAAAGACTTCATTTTCAGAGCAAAGAATTTCTTTAGAGTCACTTGAGTGACCTTTTTGGTTGAAATTAATTTTTGTGTTCTGCACTGCCTGTCTCTGTCCCTTTTAGGGTCTTCCACCGGGAGGTGATACATGGGATACTAGTGTCTTTTCCCAGAATTCCATCAACATTGTTCAAATGCATACACAAGAATGCTGAAGTCTACAGGAGCTAGGCAGGTGAGGCAAAGAGGCTGGGAGCCAGGAGTAGGCAAATGTGAGTGTCTGCAAGTCTGCAAGAGCAATGTCAGATCCTTGGTCCCTACTTAGTGGTGTCCTTCCATTTAATATTCAGTGCTATAGTGCCAGGTCTAGTTTTCAGGTACAAGAAACTTCTTTCTAAAAAAAAATTATTCTCTCTCTACCCCTGCCCACTTGCTCTCTCCCAGCCCCTCCCCCAACATTTATATGGGTGAATGCAGGGAACACCACACCACAGCTTACCTGTTGGGGTCAAAGGACAACCTTGGGCATTGGTCCTTACCTTCCATCTTATTTGAGACATGGTCTCTTTGTTGTCTTTTCACTTAATACCTACCCCAGGCTAGCAGGACAACTAGCTTCTGGGGACAGTCTCCCAGCTTCCTGTAGCAGCTCTGGGAATACAGGTGCACAGGCTTCAGTGCTCAGCTTGTTTTGTTTTGTTTACTCACTGAGCCATCTTACAGCTAGGGAGCTTCTAATCATTGCATCATTTCTTTGAATTCATGTTTCTCTAAGACCATGATTCTTATACAGCACCTGGAAATAATAAGCATCTGCATTTCATTCTAAATGAGACATCTGTGTATCCACGATGCCATGCTCTTTGTTCCTCAGAAAAGAGTGTCCAAGGAGGCAAGATGAAATTTGAACCTGTATTTATTCAGGACAGGACTGGTGTTTCCTGTGTTCTATGAAGATGAAGGACATTGGCAGTGGAGTTTATATCATAAATCGTAAGCACCTTATTAATCACTGAACAGCAGTCTTATTTCTGTGACTCTCAGTAGCATTACAGAGCTGCTGAACCAGTTAAGCTTTGTGGAATGGAACGACCTTTATCACTCCCTGGTGGGAAACCTGTTCCCCAAGGACCAAGGTTGAGGAAACCCTCTAAGCAATTCTAAGAACAATATTATACAGGTCCTACGCTATATTAGTACAGGACAGTTTGTTTACCCTATCCCTTATCCAAAATATAGATGATTTTTTTTTACTTTTTAAATTTTATTAATTACAGTTTATTCACTTTGTATCACAGCTGTAGCCCCCTCCCCTCACCCCTTCCAATCCCATCCTCCCTTCCTCTTCTTCTCCTATGATGTAGATAAGAAAGAGAAGGTAAGGCTGTCAGGAATGCTGTTGGGGACGGAGAAAAGCCAAGGCGTGTATAATGACTCTGCTTCTGAGTTGACTGGGACAGGACCATGAGATACGGTAGTAATTTTTCTTTAGAATGGGGAGACCAGGACAATGAAAGTACCTGGAACCCGACAAGGCTCACTACATGATAAAAAGCAGAAATGTTAATAAGAAATTTATGCTTCCCAATACATATGCAGGGACTTTTGAAAAGTCAACCTCTTCTAAACAGCTGATATAATTAACAGTCACGGGCTAGTAAAGTGGGTTTAACAGTTAAAGGCACCTGTTGCCATAGCTGATGACATGAGCTGAGACACACATGGTAGAAGTAGAGAAGTGACCCTGACAGGTTGACTTCTGACCCAAAACATCCCACAAACACTGTGGCATGTGCTCTCGCCCCCTTTCTTTGTTGCTGTTCTGTTCTGTTCTGTCTCTCTCTCTGTCTCTCTCTTTTTTGAGTTTGTTCTTCCATCTTTCTTATTTACACCCCAAGAGCACATTGTCTTTATCTAATACAAACAGTTGGATTGAAGGGCATACTAATGAGAGGCAATTTAGGGGCTGATTTTTTTCCCATGGATAAGGTAGCAAAATTCTTATTTATGAATATACATTGTAAACAAAATTATAATAGCAATCAGCGCCATAGGAAAGACTGAATGATATGGTGAAGATTTCAGTTCAGAATGCTGATGGGGAAATTTTAAGTATTTATCAAAACACAGAATTGTAAGAATAGACTTGGAAGTGACATAAAAAGTTACCTTTCCCATTCTTTTGACTAGTTTATCAACATCAGTAAGCCATTCCAAACTTTGCCATTCCAGGCTTTGCTTGGATATTTCCAGAGATGAGGAATTTACTACCTGGAGTGGTAGTTTGATAGACACTTGGAGACAACATCAGTTCGAAGGTTGCCATACGGTGCCTGGCTCTTACAGAAGAGTTCAGGTTCTTCTTTTTATGTCTTCACCTCTAAATTCATGAAGCTCTATTCCTGTAACCCTAGGATCTCCAAGTGAGATAATTGTTTCTGCAGAGTTTTAAAAGGCCACATAGGCAGTGTATAGACAGGGGAGAGTGCTATTTCTGATTTTCTGATGACTGTATTGTATATGAGAAAGAGAACATAGTATTTATTTCTCCTAGGGGTGAGGGCAAAATCTCCAGGTAAAGGCAAAGGTCATTTGGACATCCAAGGCACTAGGGCATATTAGCAAGGGTATGTATGCATCTACAGGAACAGAAATTAGCTAAACTGTTTTACTTATCAGAAAAGGGTTTGGCCTGTAATCTTTCACTAGAGCTATGTGATGTTCCTTACAATATCTGGGGTCACTCAGATCTGGGGAGACTTTCAGAAATCCACTGAGAAAAAGGAGTCCATCATCATAGACCACATACAAACAAATGGCTATCCAGAGATTTCAGATTTCAACCTAATTCAAACAAAGCTCTGCATGTTAGTTTCATTATTTCTCTGTTTAGTTTCTGTCTTGATGATCTGTCCATTTGTGAGAGTGGGGTGTTGAAATCTCCCACTATTAATATATGGGGATCTTGTGTGATTTAAGCGTTAATGATGTTTCTTTTACAAATGTGGGTGCCCTTGTATTTGGGGCATAGATGTTCAAGATTGAGATGCCTTCTTGGTGGATTTTTCCTTTGATAAAAATGAAATGTCTGTCCCATATGTTTTGATTAATTTTGGTTGAAAGTCTGTTTTATTAGATATTAGGATGGCTACTCCAGCTTGCTTCTTGGGTCCATTTGCTTGGAAAACCTTTTCTAGTCCTTTACTCTGAGGTAATGTTTATCATGTTTGCTGAAGTGTGCTTCTTGTATGCAGCAGAATGTTGGGTCCTGTTGAGGCATCCATTCTGATAGTATGTGTCTTTTTATTAGTCAGTTGAGTCCATTGATGTTGAGAGATATTAATGACCAATGATTGCTAGTTCTTTCTATTATGATGTCGGTGGTGGTAGTGTGTTTGTGTGCTTGTCTTCTTTTGGTTTTACTTTAGCGAAGTTATTTATATCCTGTGTTTTCTTGGGTGTAGTTAGCCTCATTGGGTTGGAATTTTCCTTCTAGCTTAGGGCTGGGTTTGTGCACAGATACTGTTTAAATTTGGTTTTGTTACAAAGTATCTTGTTTTCTCCATCTATGGTGATTGAAAGCTTTGTTGAGTATGGTAGTCTTGGCTGACATCTTAGGGACCCAGGCCTTTCTAGCTTTTATAGTCTCTATTGAGAAGCTGATTGGTCTACCTTTATATGTTACTTGGCCTTTTCCCCTTGCAGCTTTTAACATTTTTCCTTTGTTCTGTACATTTAGCATTTTGAGTATTGTTTGGCAGGAGGAGTTTCTTTTCTACTCCAATCTATACTGTAAGCTCTTGTATGTTTAAAGGCATCTCTTCTTTTTTTTTTTTTAAATTTATTTATTTTTATCTCAATCACAGGTTAGGTACTTTGAATCCCAGGCATAGCCCCCTCCCTCAGTCCCTCCTACCCTCCCACTCCCTCCCTCATCTCCCTCCTCCCCGCCCCCTCCAAGTCCACCAACAGGGGAGGACCTCCTTCCCTTCCATCCAACCCCAGCTCATCCTGACTCCTCAGGGCTGGCTGCAATGTCCTCCCCTGGGATCTAGCCAGTCTGTCACTCCCCGGCTTA